>OZ004707.1:85583631-86183631 GCA_963924515.1 Vespertilio murinus
CTTCCTTATATGTTTTGAGCACCTTCCAGGTGCTGAGGATATACCTAGCCTTCCTGGACTTAATGGAGGGAAGAAGCAGGTGATAATCACATAAGTGAAAAAAACAAATCCAGTGGGGATTCTATTTGCCCAAGTGAGTTGGAAGGCTACTAGAAAACCAGGTATCACCTTAAAGGGATGGCCCAGAAACTCGCAGCCACTCACCCTCAGCTCCAACATCAGCTTGGGGCAGTGCCAGATTCACAAGGAGAGACGAGTGGTGTGTCTTCAGGCCACGGCTGGAGGGATGGCCTCCACTGACAATGTGTTGAGCCCCCCTACTCGTGCCCCATGGGCACAGTCTTTCCTGGTCTGAGCATTAGCTTCCCCCACACAGCATTAGCCTGGTGAGGCACAGTAGCTCCACCCTGACAATTCCCTATTCCCACAGCGAAAGGCCCTGACAGCAGGAACCAGAATGGGCCCACATTTCAGGCTTGAAAAAAACTCATGAGGAATTGTGGTCAATGGCATGGGGGTGCCAGACCACACGGGGGAAATTTGAGTTGTGTGGCTTTAGTTGCCCCACCCATCTTCTCACATGGCTGATAGGTGCCACATTTCCTGTGTTGAGCCCTCCCACCATATAGCCAAATAGTAATCTGCTATAGCCTGGTGAACTCTACTAACTCCACCCTTAGACCCCATCCCACCACAAAGATCTGCAGGCCCCAGGCAATTGCCTTGGTGAACTCTTGAGACTTTTTCAGAGTGGCCTCAGACCCAGCACTGGTGCTGACTTTGAATCTGTATTAACCTGGTGAACACTACTCCTACCTGGTGAATGACTCCTTGAGGACCTGCCTCATACACTCGTGTTCTATCTGAGGCTTTCAGTGGGTAAACCTAATAGGCAGCCAGCACACAGCAGTGGGTCTCAGGGTGCCCTGGGTTTTTGCCTACTTGCTCCAGGCCCAGTACTGGTGGTAGCTGACTTTGGTTCCAAGCTTAGCCCCTCCTAACCATGAATTAATTGGTCACAGGCAGCATCTAAAATTGACCTGCATCAGAGTCCTTCCCAAGAACCTCTAGAACCAAAACACTTGAGGTCTGGTTTCAGACCACAACAGAGTACCACCCAATTATCTCCACAGTGGCACACCCAAAGGGTGGCCTCAACAGGCAATAGACCCTACTGTGGCAAATTCTGATTTTGGGGTCAGTCCCCTGTATAGCCCCTCCAAAGCAGCTCATACAGAGGCCAAATCTCACAAATAGTCTGGGGGTCAACCCAAGCCATGGACATGTCAATATTAACCAAGGTTCAACTATAAAGGAGGGCGCACACAATGCACACAAAGAAAGTGAGGTATGAAAAACTGGTAAGGCTCTGCTAAGGCAGATTGAGAGTGTGAGTGGCATTCAGTTCAGAAGGAGCTGCAGACACTCTGGACAGAAGGTGGAAAGCAGCATGGTACACCTGAGGAAGCACAAGAAAATATGCCTGAGTGTAGTGTGGGAAAGTCAGTCTAGGGAAATTATGAAAGACTGTATGTAAGGTTAAGAATTTTATCCTAGCCGAAACCGGTTTGGCTCAGTGGTAGAGCGTCTGTCTGTGGACTGAAAGGTCCCGGGTTCGATTCCGGTCAAGGGCATGTACATTGGTTGCGGGCACATCCCCAGAAGGAGGTGTGCAAGAAAGAGGCAGCTGGTCGATGTTTCTCTCTCATCGACGTTTCTAGCTCTCTATCTCTCTCCCTTCCTCTCTGTAAAATATCAATAAAATATATATATTTTTAAAAATTCTATCCTAGAGGTGATGGGGAACTCCAAAAGAAGTTTGAATAGACATGACCAAATTTATGTTTCTGAAAAGTCACTCTAAGGAATAATGTCAAAATCAGTCAGAGGTTTAAGGTGGTAAATTTTGTTATGTGTATTTTATGTCAATTAGTCAATGAATGGGTAAAGATGCAGGAACAGTCTGCAAAAAAAATAATGAAGATATGGACCAGGGAAGAGGCAGCTGAGACAATGTAATGGGCATGGATTCGACAGGCATCAAAGAAAGAGAAGGGAGAAGAGAGTGACTGCTACATGTGGGAAAAGGAATGTAAATTTGAGCAACTCAGCAGATGGTAAAATCATTCCCTCAGAGGAAATTCAGTTAGAAATATATCAAGTTAGAAGGACATGGGAAATCTCAGGTAGAGATTACTATGTGATTGGGTCTGGAGCTTAGAAAAAAAGTCCGAGCTATATGTAATGTTTGGAGAGTCATCAAAGAATAAATGAAAAGTAAGTCTGTAAAGAAAAAAGAATAGAGGACAGGGATTATCAGGTCAAACAAGCTGGTGACAGGTTGGCTTGCTTTCTACCTCCTTCCTTTGCCCATAAATTGTTCTGAAAAAATAAGATGACGAGTGATACATCATTGCATATTCAGCTATTAAGCAATATTATGCAAAAAGCTAAATACTGAAACATTTCAAACATAAAAATACAGGGAAATCTAGAATGGAAATTTGTTGGATTAAGTATAATTTATATTATAAGCGTAATGACTTACAATATAAATACTACTAACTACCTATCACAGTACTTGGCACACAGTAGATGCAAAATAGATGTTTATGGAGGACCTTAAGTATGAAGTTCCATATTTAGTTTCTTGGAGTCCATAAATGGGAAGCTTGGTAAACATCTTTAAGCAATGGATAGTGTTATCATTAACTTGAATTTTTCATAAACACTACTCACATGCAGTACTGACTTCTATGTACAGCATAAATAAAGTATTTAAAATAAAATACAGAGGCAGTGTCAATATGTGATTTTATGTTGGAAGACAATGTTTTTTTTCATCCATAGTTTTATGGATGACTCCCTGAGCTTTCCTTCTCCACAATCCTGGACTAACATGGCCCATGGTGCCTCAAAGAGAAAATATTTTTTTTTGAAAGTATTTGGCTTATTTGGAGAGCTGGCAGTAAGGATAACAGTTTCTCTTTCAAGTAGAGCTAAGGGAGGCTGCATTCACGTCATGCTCCACTAGGATGCCTTTTACGAGGATGTAGCCAGAGTGAGCACTTGCCTATCTTAGGAGAGAGGACATCTCAGGGCTTGATTTGGCAAACAGATGAAGAGGTCTTTCAGACTCCCCAGTATCCTGGCAGAGTGAAGTATACTTCAGGAACCCCAGCTGACATTTAATTTTATGTGACAACATTGCTAGTAGTCAGCATTGGTTTTTTTCTAATAAAGGAAATTCTCAAGCCATCTAAGAGTTAACTGTTTACTTAAGAGTTCTAAATCAATTCATTCACTTACTTATAGATATATTTACCAAGTGATTACTGGACACCAACTGAGAATATGAGATGTTGAGGTAAATGCAATTCCCTTCTTTTATAAAACTCTTATCTTTTTATTTTTTTCCTATAAATAAGAGTTTGGTTAGTTTTTCTTTCCATTGTAATAAATCTTCATGTCAAGTTGGGTTAAAAACAAACAAACAAACAAAAAAAGCCTCCCAAACTCCTCATTCTATCTACTAATAATTTAAAGTAGAAGATCTGGTAAAACTCAATAGGTTTATGACAAGTTTTTGAAGCTATAAAATATCTGCTTAGGAAAGTACAGACAGTGGGGGGTGAGGGCATGTGCTGGGGGGCAGGAGCAGGCGGGGAGAGACCAATGGGGGAAAAGGAAACACATGTAATACTTTCAACAATAAAGAATTTTTTTTTAAAGTACAGCATAAATAGATATCTCAATGAATTTCTAACCAACAGCATTTGAAATAAACCTATGGTAGAGTTTCACCTATAAGACTTGTCTGGGTTCTTCTTATCTAGCCTCACATGTCTACCATGCAGGAAGAAGCCAGGGACAGGGATTAAGTCAACTGAAGAAGGGAGTAAAAATAATGAGCAAGCCACAGAAAGATATGGAGGAATCCAACAGGAGCAGAAAGCTGTGTGACATTCATCAGTTTATCTGAAGTTCAAGGAATATATACTTAGTATAGTTGAGCTCCTCAAACATTCTAATATCAAGAAAAATATTTGAAAATTAATAGAAAATGAAATTTGTAAGTGGTGAGTTATATAATGTACACATATAATTTTTGAAAAAGCAAGCAATTAAAAACTTAAAAAATGATATCCAGTTTTTGGAGAAAAGATTCTTTTGTACCATGTATTATAGTAATACTTGAGTCTTTTTAAAGGGAAAAATTCAAATGTAACCAGCTCTCAAAGCAGCATAGGATTTTACAGAAGTGGGCTCATAAAGAAAAAGAAGTAAACTTGTGATCTAATCCAGCAGTTATTAAACTTTTTTATTTGAATCCCTTTATTTTTTTAAAAATATATTTTATTGATATTTTAACAGAGAGGAAGAGAGAGATAGAGAGCTAGAAACGTCAATGAGAGAGAAACATCAACCAGCTGCTGCCTCTTGCACACCCCCTACTGGGGATGTGCCCGCAACCAATGTACATGCCCTTGACCGGAATCGAACCCAGGACCTTTCAGTCCGCAGACCGACGCTCTACCACTGAGCCAAACCGGTTTCGGCGAATCCCTTTATATTCTTAAAAATTACTGAGTACTCCAAAGAGTTTTTGTTTTTGTAGGATTTTATCAGTGACATCCTGTATAATAAAGATGTAACATGCAAATGGTGAATGTGAAGCATGATGACCAACCGCGTAACAACTGGATCACTGATCAGCAGGAGGGTGGGGCAACAAGCTATAAGTGGGCAGCAGAGCTATCAGGGGGTTCGGGGGACAGAGGGAGCTACAGGAGGGCGGCAGAGCTACTGGCACACGGATTCCTGCTACTAGTTTATCATATTAGGAATTAAAACTGGAAATATTTTTTAAATGTTATTAATTCGCCGAAACTGGTTTGGCTCACTGGATGGAGCGTTGGTCTGCGGACTGAAAGGTCCCGGGTTCGATTCCAGTCAAGGGCATGTACATTAGTTGCGGGCACATCCCTGGTGGGGGGTGTGCAAGAGGCAGCTGGTTGATGTTTCTCTCTCATCGACGTTTCTAGCTCTCTATCTTTCTCCCTTCCTCTCTGTAAAAATATCAATAAGATATATAATAATAAGTAAATAAAGACTATTTGTTTAAAAATTTTAAATAAATAAATGTTATTAATTCATTACAAATAACTCTTATGAAAAATATCATTTTCTAAAACAAACAAAAATGAAAAAGGCACTGTCTTACATTTTTGCAAATATGTGGTTTAATAGAAGAGAGCTGAATTCTCATATCTGCTTTTGCATTCAGTCTATTAGCGCAAATCACATAGCAATGAGAAAACTCCTCAGTACACTTAAAAAAGGAGTAAAAATGGCAAATCATGGGTTAGTATTTAAAAAACAGCTTGGATGTTGAGTATCCTTCAAAGGGCTCAAGGACTTCCCCAAATCACACTTGAGAACCACTGCTCTAGTCTATCTCCCTATTTTACATTTAAGGATACTGGATCTCAAGGAGATTAAGAGAGAAATCCAAAATTAGATGGCTTGCTAATGATAGAATACAGATCCTAGGAGGTATTTCACACTTCTCTTGGTTTACGTTCCCAATCAGAAATCTAGGAAATATACCCGAATAACCTGTTCTGTTCACTCTAGTTAAAAGGACTATCACAATATATTACCAAAAACCTTTTGTCTTAGATAAAACAGAAGAGAAAAATCAACAAACATGATATATTCTATTACAGGCATATAGTGTTAGCATCTGAATTAGGATCTCTATTTGAACTGAAACACTAAGGCAAATTCTACTGCACTCCATGCAAGTAGATAATGACAAACTACACAGAAAATATCACAGAGAAATATAGAAAGCAGATTAATCATAACATCACCATTTAATACATTTTCTGAATCTGGAATATAAATCATAATCCCAGTAAATTTTTCATATGTACTGCCTAAAAGGGTGGTAAGCATATTAAGAGACTGAAAACAAACTGGTAATGATATGAGACTTTTTAGATAAAATGGATTTGTTCTGAAATACAGGTATTTTTCATTCTCTGGACCTTATTTTGTCTTTTTTTTTTTTTAATCAGTTAATCTTGTTCATCCAAAGATGATTTCCTTTGTATCCTACCAGATGGTCCAAATCTTCTTTAAATGGATCATAACCTTGTTCCTTTAAACAACGTAGTGCCCAGAAAAGCTGGTCCAGTGGAGGAAATTCTTCCCAAGGAACCCAATCCCAACCTAAAAAAGAAAGATACCAAATCAGCTTACTTAATTTGAAAGGAAACAAAGGTTATTTATTTTGGCAAGTTAACCTATACTTTAAGAGTTAAATTTAAAAATAATCTCCTAGCCGAAACCGGTTTGGCTCAGTGGATAGAGCGTCGATCTGCGGACTGAAAGGTCCCGGGTTCGATTCCGGTCAAGGGCATGTACCTTGGTTGTGGGCACATCCCCGGTAGGGGGTGTGCAAGAGGCAGCTGGTTGGTGTTTCTCTCTCATCAACGTTTCTAGCTCTCTGTCCCTCTCCCTTCCTCTCTGTAAAATATCAATAAAATAAATATTTAAAAATAAATAAATAAAATAAAAATAATCTCCTAGCCAAAACCAGTTTGGCTCAGTGGATAGAGTGTCAGCCTGCAGACTGAAGAGTCCTGGGTTTGATTCCGGGCAAGGGATGTACATTGGTTGTAGGCACATCCCTGGTGGGGGTGTGCAGGAGGCAGCTGGTAGATGTTTCTCTCTCATTGGTGTTTTTAGCTTTCTATCCCTCTCCCTTCCTCTCTGTAAAAAGTCAATAAAATATGTTTAAATAAATAAATTAAATAAAAATAAAAAATAATCTCCTACCTATAAAAGAAGGTACAATAGTGATGCTATGCAAATAATTTGCATTTGGAATGATGATCTTAAAAAAGAAAATGTAATCATTCCAAATATGCCATTATTTGAACATGAAGCCAAGTTTACAAGACCTACATTGTGGTAAAAATACAGATTTAGTTTGATTCAATTTTCATTTAAATATCTGGCTAAACAAAAATGCACAGAACTTGATACACTACATAAATATATACCAGTTTCCTCACCTAAAATATTAAGGTAGATTATATAATTTCTAATTTCTCCTCCATCTCTTTAAGAAAAGTAATGGAAACTATACAGGGAATAAAAAATATTCTGTGTCATGGTATATCTTAAGATTGAAAGACAAATATAGAGAGGACTCATTTTTTTAAGCTATTTTAGCAAGAAAGATATTAACAATGTCTGTTAGTTGTAAAATACATGAAATCCTAGAAAAAATATTCTAGGGAACTGGCATTTTCTTTTATTTAAGTAACATTAAAGCACAGATGCTCATGATGGGTGAATAATATAAATATTAGAGGTCTGGTGTACGAATTCATGCACAGGTGGGGTCCGGCCGGCCCACCCCAATTAGGGCCTATTGCCTGGGCCAGGCAGGGGGAGGGGCCACAGGCGGTTGACAGGCCACCTCCACCCCCATTCCGGGTGTGGGAGGCCTTTCGGGGGTGGGGATGGCTGGGGGAGGGGCTGAGGGCGGTTGGCTGGCCCACGCCCCCTCCTGGTGGAACTCCTGCTTGAATTCCTGGTTGAGAGGACAATTTGCATATTAGCCTTTTATTATATAGGATCATGATAGTAAGATGTATATTCCAAGTTCTAAATAAGTTTATGAATACATGAATATATCTATGTATAAATACTGTTTCTTCCATCAGCTATTTCTCTGGCTATAAATAGAATATGTAGTTTTACTCTGGGAAGGCAGGAAACAGATAATCCATGAAATTGAAGTAAATTCAGGAAATTGGAGTAAATTGGAGTAATTAGCAACTGTGAGCACACACTAACAGAGAGAGGAGAGGGGCAGGGAGAGAGAGATACTGCCCAGTAAAGTGTTACAAGATGGTAATTAACTGAGTCTTAAGAGCTCTCTGTTAAGTGTATCCCATCTCCTAGAAAAGTATCTGGATGACTCTCTTAACGAGGATCAGTAGGTTGGAGGAAAGATGCAGTAATTGGTAAATTGAAGCAGGACATCCAGATCCAGGACCTGATGAACATGGGACAGAGACTGTATCTCTACCTTATAAATAAAATAAAGACTCACCAAGCATTGCACCTTGGTTAGGTTGCAAATGGGGAAAAAGTGAAAATAATTTCTGCTATATTGTTACTAAGAGATGGAAACAGGAACAAGTGTTTCTAACCAACTCTGATTTGATGCTAGTAACTTGGGGCTTATAAAACCACACCGCTTGATTTGAGCTTACTAGCATGTCAGAGACTCAACAAAATGAACATAAAAGATTATGTAAATGAATAAAAAGAACCATATATATATATATATATATATATATACACACACACACACACACACACACACACACACACACACACATATAGAATATATAAATAAATAAAAAGAACCATATGTGTGTGTGTGTGTATTTACTTATATAAACTACTTAAACTTACTATGTTTTAGGGGGGAAGCATACAGTAATACAGTAACAAAATATAATAGTAATTTTTTAGAAGTTATTTAAAAAGTAGGCCTCGCCAGGTGGCTCCAGCTGAAGCATGGTCCTGTACGCCAAAATGTTGCAAATTCCATTCCCAGTCAGTGCACAACCTAGGTTGCGCATTTGATTCTGGGTGTTATGTATGTTTCTCACATCAATGGCCCCCTCCCCTCTCCTTTCCTTTCCTCCTCTCTTTCTAAAAATAAATATATCCTGGGGTGAGGATAAAAAAATGTTTAAAACAAAAAAGCAGCCAAAACCGGTTTGGCTCAGTGGTAGAGCGTCGGTCTGCGGACTGAAAGGTCCCGGGTTCGATTCCGGTCCAGGGCATGTACATTGGTTGCAGGCACATCCCCGGTGGGAGGTGTGCAAGAGGCAGCTGGTCGATGTTTCTCTCTCATCGATGTTTGTAGCTCTCTGTCTCTCTCCCTTCCTCTCTGTAAAATATCAATAAAATATATTTTAAAAAAAAAAATAAAAAATAAAATAAAAAAAAAAAGCAGGCCAATCTAGAAACTCTATATTAGAGAACTTCACAGGAAGAGGTTTGCTTACATATTCATTCCTTTGTTCCTGTCTTCAACATATTCTAGCACTGATTACAAGCCAGGCATAGTGTCGGGCCTGGAAGTGTCAAAGATGAATGAGCCAAAATGTCTGTTCTTTATAGATTCAAAGTTCATTAAAGGAAGAAAAGTATGATTTGAAATTGAATTATTGAGCTAAATTTAAGATAACTTCTGAGCATTAGAGAAAAATATCTAGAAGGCAACTAGAAATATAAGTCTGCAGCTCAGAAGAGCAAGATGAGAAGTTATTATTTGAGCCAGGGTTTGCCAACTCAAATCTTTCCAAAAGCAAGACAAGCAGGATAACACTGAAAAATAGAAAGAGGGCCAGCAGGGTGAATGACGCTTGTAACTAAAGGCTATGGTAGTCAGTGATTTTGGTGCCTTATCCTCAGTATCTTCTCTAATAAATGGTTTCTGTATCTGCTTCTTGTGAAGGATACTAAGCATAAAACACACACACACATCTATTTTCATCATATTTTTCTCTTCTAATCTCAGGACAGTTTGCCCATAGAAAAGATAAACATAAGGAAATTTTGAGGGCCCTATCTTCCTATCTAATAAAAGAGTAATATGCAAATTGACCATCACTCCAACACACAAGATGGCCAGCAGGGGAGGGCAGTTGGGAGGAACCAGGCCTACAAGGGAGGGTAGTTTGGGAGTGATCAAGCTTGAAGGGGAGGGCAGTTAGGGGTGACCAGGCCTGCAGGGGAGGGCAGTTAGGAGCAATCAGGCTGGCAGGGAAGTTGTTAGGGGGTGATCAAGCTGGCAGACAGAAGCAGTTAGGGGCAATCAGGAAGGCAGACAGACAAGCAGTTGGGATTGTGAGCAGCAGTCCTGGATTGTGAGAGGGATATCCAACTGCCCATTTAGGATCAGGCCTAAATGGACAGTTGGACATCCCTCGAGGGGTCGCAGATTGGAGATGGTGCAGACTGGGCTGAGGGACACATCCCCTGTGCACGAATTTCATGCACCGGGCCTCTAGTATATAATAAAAGCCTAATATGCTAAGTGTCTGGTCAACCATTCAACCAAGCAAAGCATAATACACTAATGATATGCTAAGGCCGCTCAACAGTTCACTATAATGTGTACTGATGGCCCAGGGGCAGACGTTCCAACTGGTAGGTTAGCTTGCTGCTGGGGTCCATCTGATCAGGACTGAAAAAGATGGGTCAGACATGCCCTTGAACCCTCCCGTGGTCCCTCCCCAGCTGGTCAATCTCTCATGTCCCTCCCCAGCCCTGATCATGCAACAGTGGGGTGCCTCAGTCTAGCCTACGCCCTCTTGCAATCCAGGCCGAGAGACCCTCTCCTGTCTGCACTAATTTCATGCACTGGGTCTCTAGTCTTAAAATAATAATAATCAGTACTTATTACCTGAATAAATTATACCTCAAAACTAATTTTTAAAATTTTGGTTATACAAAATATATTTTTAAAATTTTTTATGTTTTTATTTATCTCAGAGAGAGAAAGGGAGAGATACAAATACCAATGATGAGATAGAATCATTGATTGGCTGCCTCCTGTACCCCCCACTCCCCACGACCAGAGATCAAGCCCTCAACCCAGGCATGTGCCTTGACCAGGAATTGAACCATAACCTGGTTCATATGTCAACACTCAACCACTGAACCATGCTGACCAGGTTATGTAATATATTTTTCTTCAAAAACAGTAAATTGAGTACTACCAAAAGAACTAAAATGGAAATATGGATATTTAAATTTAATACTAAAGAGTCAATTAACTGCTTCTCCCTACAGCTTCAGAGTGTCAAGATGACTGGTTTTTGTTTCCACTATTATTGATCTGGGCTCTCCACTTCCCAGTTCCTTATTTTATGTGGGATAATTAGGAATGTGTAAAATAAGAGGGACTTGTAGAGAATACTCCCAATGAACCCACTGAGCCATTTCTTACCTACTTCTCCTGCCTTCCACTTCTTTTTACTTATTTATTTTTATTTTTTATTTATTTCTGAGAGGAAGGAAGAGGGATAGTTAGAAACATCAATGATAGAGAGAATCATTGATCAGCTGCTTCTTGCACGCCTCCTACTAGGAATCAAGCCTGCAACCCGGGCATTGCCCTGACCAGGAATCGAACCATGACCTCATGGTTCATAGTTTGACACTCAACCACTGAGCCATGCTGGGCAGGCAGCCTTCTACTTCTTAGGCATGAAAAATCTATCTTAGGCCAACTGAAGACCTCTGAATACTTTTGAGGCATTTCTTAGTGTGATAAGGGATATAAGAAATATATACATTTGGTCTTCATCCCTTTTTCCTGGCACAGAGTTCCTAAACCCTTTTTAATGTCCTGAGTGATAGAGATGAATCATCTTTGTTATCCATAAAATACCCCTTTCAACCATAGTTTATGCTTATAAGATGACTGGTAGCTGGGGGACCCTAGATAGCTTCAGGATGGGGGCTGGTCACCAGAAAGACCAAGGATTGTTTAGAGGGTTGGAACTTTTAGCCCTACCCACTAACCCCACCTTAGGGGGGAGGGAAAGGGAGATTGAGATAATCACCAATAGACAATATTTTAATCAATCTTATGTAATTGAACCTTCATAAAAACCTTACACAACTCAGTTTGGAGAGCTTCTGAGTTTATGAACACATCAAGATGATGGGAGGGTAGCATGCCACCTGAAGAGGGCATGAAAGCTCCTTACCCCTCCCAGATACCTCACCCTATGCCTATCTTCCTGAGTTATATCCTTTATAAGAAACTGGTAATGTAAGTGAAACATTTTTCTGCGTTCTGTGGGCCATTTTGGCAAATAATTGAACCTGAGAAGGGAGCTGTGGGAAGCCCTGATGTACAGTTATGTGGTCAAAATTACAGGAGGCCAGGTGTTTGAAGTGGGGCAGTCTGTGGGACAGAGCTCTTTTTGGGATCTGATGGCAACTCTGGATAGATAGTGTCAGAATTGAATTGAAATATAGGCCATCCAGTTGATTTTTGGAGAGTTAGAGAATTGGTTGGTATGAGGGGGGAAAAACGAATTTGGTGTCCGAAGTGTTGTGAGTAAAAAACAACTCAGCTCAGACTTTACTAGTTCATTTTAGGTGATTCCAAGTAGTTACTTTTTTAAAAATTTGTATGACTCAACAGACCTTTGGGGAGAACATTGCTTCTGTTCATGCAATCAAATTAATCTCTAAAACAGGTTAGATAATATTTATTCATTCTATAAATATTACTTCCTCCAGGCTTTTGTATACATGTCCCCTTCTCAAAGGGGATGTGTGCCTAACACGGCACACATGCACCACTATCCTTACACAGTTTTTCTTTCTCATTCCTTATCATTACAATCATAAAAATCTGCTACCTTGCCACCTTTCCCCCTACAAAGTTGTAAATCCCAGGAGGGCAGGGACTTCTATAGACCACTGTTTCTTTAGTGCCCGTCTAGAACAGTGTCCAGTTCTCAGTGGATATTTATTGAATGAAAAGAGTCTTCTGTAAGAAAAAAGAAATGAAATACTTCCACTACATGAGACCACTTGAATAAAGTTTCATATGGAAAATAATATAATCAGTAAGTTTGATATTTTTCTCTTTAGTTCCTTTTCTCATGGAGTTTTATCAGATTTAAGAGATGAAACATGTAAACCCTTTAAAAGAATGCTTAACATGGAGTAAATAATAAACATCAGTTAATGCTATTAAAATTTCCAGAGCACTCAATTAAACACAAAAGGAACAGATAACTGTTTTGTCAGGTTAATCATTCTCTATAAAAGAAAATTATTACATCTCTTGCACAGGTGAGAAAACTGAGAAAGACACATTAAATGTTATACTTAAAATTATAGTTTGTAAAAAATTTAAATACTAAAAAAAAAACCCCACAAAACTAACATTTACTGAATACTTACTGTGCTCACTAGGTCCTTAAATATATTAACTCATTTTCCCCTTACAACAACTCATCTGAGGTAGTTACTATTATCACAGAAAATAAAAAGAGGCATAGAGGATAATAACTTCTCCAAGATCACAAATTTCTAAGAGGAAGAATCAAAATGAAAATCAACTCAGGCACCAGTTCTCTTTCCTGTTATGTCCTTGTGATTTCAGGATTTAAGTATATCTATATTTCAATGTGAAGAAAATCTATGCAGCAACATAATGTAATATTCCTTCAGAAGATATACTAACTAGTACTTGTCAAAAAAATTTAAAAATGCATTACTATAGATAATTCTCTTACTTTCATTTTTTTCAGGCTCTACATTCTTAGGTTCTGAATCATAAGTCACATCCACCTCTCCTTTCATTAGTATAGTGACATAATGGTAATTCTCCTCCTCAATGAAAGAATTCACAACCGAGGCAAAGCGAACATTTTTCAGGTGAAGAGCTGCTTCTTCCCAGGTTTCCCTTTGAGCACATTCTTCCCAGCTTTCACTGGAAAACAGAAACATACTATATTGTATTCAATTCTATTCATTTAATTTATTTTTTGCCAGAAACACTTGGCTAAATATTCCTAGCGTAAAGCAAAAATAACTGTAATTGGTTCATTCTTTAAACAACAAATCAAACCCTAACTTTGACATTCTGTATCTCCTGTGTCTAGTTATCAGGAGAGAAAAAGGACTTCATACTGAATAACAAAAAGTGAACATTTAGGATGGTGACCAGAAGGATGGTACTGAAGGAAAGAGTGTGAGGGAGGGCACAAAAGAAGAATGTGGATGTGGGGTGTGTGTGTGTGTGTGTAGGTAGGTAGCTTCTGCTACTGCTGTAATCACTCCCAGAGCACTGGATCTGCCGCTGAGGCCACACCATCTTGACAGGGAGAGCTGCTATGACTGGGAGCCCCACCTCACCTCCAAGGGGCCCTCTGACACCAACCAGGATCCTATAGCCACTCTGGCCAGCAACCTGCTGTCTCAGCTGCCGACCCACAGACACTGGGACTCCAGCCTCCCTGATAAGGGCTACTGTGAATTCCAGAGCACATTCCCCTCCTGCCAGCCAGACCCTTTAGCCCTGGACACTGAGACCACACCAGAAGCCACTGCCCACCCGTGCCTGAGGAGCAGCTACTGTCCCACGACCCCCCAAAGGAGCAGCCACCACCCACAACCGCCAGAGGAGCAGCCAACCTGCAAGCAGCTGCCACCAGCGACAGCCCAAGGACCAGCTTCCCCACAAACGCACAAGGAGCAGCTTCCCGGGAGCCCCCCAGGGAGCAACCGCTACCCGTAACCACATAAGGAACAGCAGCCTCATGACCACCTTAGGACCAGCCACCACCTGCGACTGCCCAAGGAGCAGCCACCACCCACAACCACCCAAGGAGGAGCCACCTGGCTACCAAGCAAGGAGCAGCTACCCAAGAGCAGCTGCTGCCCAACACCACACAAGAAGCACTAGCCCCGCAACCACAGGAGGAGCAGCTGCCCCATGACTGCACAAGAAGCAGCTGCTGCCCCCAACTGCCTGAGGGGCAACTGCAACCTGCCACCAAGCACACAGCTGCAGCCACAGGCCCCACATGACTTGACACCTAGATCCATCAGTGAGAGCAAAAATGGGAAGACAGAAAAACAACCAACAAAGGAAAGAAAAGGAAGAATTACCAGAAAAGGAACTAAATGAAACAGCAGCATGCAATGTGTCAGAAAAAAATCAGAATAAGAGTCATACAGTTCATAAACTGGATGGATAACAAAATCAACAGCCTATATAAGAATCAGGAGAAAATAAAGAGTTTTTTTGCTACAATAAAAAAAAACACTATGAAAGTTTTCAACAGTAGACTAGAAGAAGCAGAAGACTAAATTACCAAATTAGAAGACAGGCAAGCAAAACACATGCAATCTGAACTGCAATTAGAGAAAACAAATAAGCCCGAGGGTCCCTCCACCGCTGCTTGTGACCAGCTCTGCCAGGCCTTCGCAAGCGCTGTGCTGGCGTGGCACCTTTCCATTGGCAGTCCCCATGAGTCCTCTCTCCGTCGCCACATGGCCGGGCCAAAGCATCAGACACTACCACCATGTGGATTTTAAACCTAAAGGGGAAATTGAGTTACAGGAGTTACGATCGCTGCCGGGCTCTCGCAAAGGCAGGTCCGAGCAGGTCGCCGGTGGTGGTGGCAGGACCCGCCGGCATGCAGGGAGGCCCTGCCAGCAGGCGCGTGAAGGCGGAGCCCAGCTGGTCGCCACTGTGCTTAGGCCGGCCGCGGCGGCGTGTGGAGGCGAGGCGCGCCCAAGCTGGTCGCTGGCGGCTTCGCTGAGGCAGGGCCGCACCACGAGCCTGTCCCTGGTGGTCGCTGCTGCGCTGAGGCCTGGCCGTGCTGGCGCGGGAAGTCGGGGTGAGCAGGTGGCTTGTGGTCGCTGCTGCTCTGAGGCCGGGCCGCCTGCGCGAGAAGGCGGTGCAGAGCCGGCCGCTGCGCTGAGGCCTGGCTGCCGGCACGCGAAGGCGGGGCTGAGCAGGTCGCTGGTGGTCTCCGCTGCTCTGAGGCCGGGGCCGCCGGCGTGCGAAGGTGGGGCAGAGCCTGCCACTGGCGGCTGAGGCAGCAGAGGGACCCGCCGGTGGCTGCGGGGGTCCTCCGGGGCCCAGCAGGTCACCAGTGGGGGTGGCGAGACCCACCTGCGCACGCGGTTGGCGGCAGGGCCGCGCAGGTCCCGGGCAGCTGCGGCAGCAGAGGGACCCGCCGGGGCAGCACGCGGTCTGGCCTCCCTCATTCCCAGCAGCAGCTGCTCTGGCTGGTTCAGTTTCGCCGTGTTTCTAAAGTCCCCACGGCAGCAGCAGCGGCTTGCTTGGTGTCCAGTTGCAGCCTTCCCATTTCGCCAGCTTTCCTGTGGGTCTGGTGCGATCCCATTTGTTTTTAGCTGTTGTTTTTTTCCAAATTGTTGATGAGGTGGCCGCCTAGGGGGCTGCCTAGGTCGCCATCTTGTTTCGGTCTATGTGTAAGATTTTTAACAGTTCTTTTGTTTTCCACATTTGTACACACAGAGAGCTCCGAGTTAGTATGTGTTTGTTCTATGTATCGGACATGGAGGTTCTCTCTTCTTTGTAGCCGATTAATGCCAGAAAATGAAAAAGCTGTTATTGGTGAATCTGGAATAACATTTTCCTCAGATTCAAGCTCAGCTGCCTGATACTGTTGATCATTCCGATCTTCTAAAACTTTAATGGTTTCATGAAGAACTTTCTGTTGCTCTCTCAGCTGCTGATTTTTGGTGAAGAATTCTTCAAGTCTTTGTGCATCTCAAGTCATTGATAGTATTCATCTTCTGATTAACAATGGTTGTAGTAGCAACAATCACTAGCTGGGAAAATTCGTTCCTTTTTCAGTTTGGTTACTTTTACTTGTAAACCTTGTACTTCTTTATCGTGACACTCCTTTAGTTTTGTCCAAAGATCCTTAAAGTCATTCGATATCTCTGCAGAATTAGGGCTTCCACAGCTGCTTCCAGAGTTGTTCATCTTGCTTGAATATGCTCCACACTTCTATTTGCCTAATGTTTTTTGACTTTTTCTGTTACATTATATAGGTATAAAGTTGTCTTTGGACAGCTGAAATACAGCTTCCTAGGTGGCCTCTAGGTGCCGGCGCGCTTCCGGGCTGTGAAGAGAAGGCCGCCGGCTTTCCTCCTGTTCCCTTCACCCAAACTAGTATTATATGAAATGCTGAAAGGTATTACTTAAGAAGAGGAAGAAGATCAAGTGAATTAAAAATCTGAGGAATAAAATAAACTGGTGAATATATCGTATTTGCCGGCGTATAAGATGATTTTTTGGCCCTGAAAAATACGTATTTGCCAGCGTATAAGACGACTGGGCGTATAAGACGACCCCCTAAAATTTCCACTAAAAATACAGAGTTTGTTATATACTCGCCGTATAAGACTACCCCCCACTTGGAGGCATATTTTTCAGGGCCAAAAAGTCTTATACGCCGGCAAATACGGTAATAGAATTAGGGGCAAAGAAAGGGAGTGGATAGATAATTATCAGGGTGAAAGGGGTGTGGGGTGCAGAAAAAGACTGGATTAAAATTGTATAACCTATGGATGAGGACAATAGTGGGGGGAGGGGGTAAGGGCAGAGGGTGGGGTGGGAATCAGGTGGAAGGGAGCTATGGGGGAGAAAAAGGAGAAACAATTGTAATAATCTGAGCAATAAAGATTTATTAAAAAAAAAAAAAAAAGAATTTGCCCTTGCAATGCACCATAGTTTGACGTAGCCCCCAAAGACTTCAAAGCATCACAACACTGGCTGGATAATTTCCTTCAGCGAAGTGAACTGTCTTTAAGAAGATCTACAACATTGTTTAGGTTGGAAGATGCTCAAGTTATTAAGCGAGCAATAAATTCAAGTCCTTTATTGATGATGCTGACTTCTCTAAATACAATCTTTCCAACATGATTGCTATGGATGAAACTGCAGTGTTTATGGGCCAATCATCTCAAACAACAAGTGAACAGCGGGGTGCCTCCTTAGTGTACATTCCCTCCACTGCTTACGAAAGTGCATGCATTTCCTGTATTTTGGCAATTCGTCTGGATGGCACTAAAATCCTATCTTTAATCATTTCTAAGGACAAGAAGGAAAAGATTGAACGTGTTTTGGGCGTTTTTATTCTTGAAACTGAAAAAGCCTGGGCCATACAAGTAGTTATAATGAAGTGGGTCAATTTAATGTTGCCACTTGTTATGCGAGGGAGCCAAAGAGGTCTGCTAGTCTGGGATGCAACCAGCACTCACCACGCTAAAGACATGAAGACATTTCTTCACGAAAGAAAAATAGATCAAATAATGATTCCTGCAGGAATGACGGCCTATCTCCAGACTCTTGATATTGCAATAAACAAGCCATTCAAAGACAATTTACACATGGAAATTAATGGAGAGAAATCAGTGTGGAAACTTTGTGAAACCTAAACTGCAAGAAGTTGTGACTTGGGTGAAGAATTCATGGGAGAAAATCACTGACAGTTGCATTGCAGATGCACTGCGAGCAGGCTACCTTGACAGGAAGTACTAATTTAAAGACAGTGCTATTGCTAACCATGAGAGATTTGGTCCACTGATTCTGAAAGAAATTGGATTGTTATGATGATGTTCCAGAAGATGATGACATGATTGTCATTGAATAAATGAGTAAATTCCTGATACTGTAGGATTCACAGTTTGTCTGGTTTGTGTTGACAACTACCGTACTACCATAATAAATTTCCTTTATTTTCATTTAACAAGAAATGTGTACCGTATTCTTCTTCATGGAAAAATAAGACATCCCCTGAAAATAAGACCTAGCGTATCTTTGGGAGCAAAAATTAATATAAGACACTGTCTTATTTTTGGGAAAACAGGGTAGAAAGAAGGAGAGGGGCTCACAGATCAGGGGAGCCGCAAAGTGCTGAGGTAGGCAGGGGAAAGGAAGCCCCCGACTGCACTGAGCCCCAGCCACGGCCGAAACCTAGGCCCGTACAGGTGGAGTCTGGACTGTAGAGAAAGGCATTCAGAGACTCAGAAACTGGGAGACTCGAGGGAGCTGGGAGCCACAGTAAGCAGGGTCTAGACACATGTGCAAGTGAGTGCGCGCAAAGAGGTCTGACTGCAGAGGTTGCCTTGGCCTTTCCATAGCGGAAGGAGTCGGAAGCTCCAGATTGCACTGAATCCTTGTTCCGACTGCACTGGGATTAAAAATATTATACAAAGACCCAACCCAGTTCCAGGCAAGCCCCTGGGGCACCCACACTCTTACAAGGGGAATCTGGACTGTCAGGCAGAAACTCAGGGGATCCCTGGAAGGCAAAAGCAGGTTTCTAGAGGCTTTAAGTATTTGTTTGATGTAATCCTGGGCATGAAATTAGAAAAGCAGACCGTAGTGCACACCATGGTCCTTTCCAAAGGCACTCAGCCCCAACAGAGGGAGCCACAACCTGTGGTTGCTGATAGCTACAAATAGAGGACTCAGGGCCAGTCACAAACAGCATCTGACATGGTCCTGCACTAGAGATTGGAAGTTGTAGCAGATCTATCTAATAGGTAGCCAAATGGGGAGACAAAAAAACAAACCTCAAATGAAAGAACAAGAGAATTCTACAGAAGACCTAAATGAAATGGAGATAACAAATTTATCAGACATAGCATTCATAATAATGGTGGCAGAGATGCTCACCAATGTGAATAAAGATATAAAAACTAAGAAGAACGACACAGCACTAATAAAGAACACATTGGAAGGAATACACAGCAGATTAGGGGACGCCAATGACCAGATCAATGAATTAGAAGACAAGGTAGGAAAAAAAAAATCATTCAATCAGAAAACCAAAAAGAAAAAAAACAACAACAAAATTTAAAAACAGGGGACAGCTTACGGGAGCTGTGGAACAACATGAAACATAATATTCACATCATTGGAATACCAAAAGGAGATGAATGTTAGCAAGGGATAGAAAATGTGTTTGAATAAATAATGGCAGAAAACTTCCCTAATGGGGGGGGCGAGGTCCACACAAGTTCAGGAGGCACAGAGAGTCCCAAGCAAGAAGAACCCTAAAAGGACCATGCTCTGATACATTGTAATTAAAATGCCAAAAATTAAAGACAAAGAGAGAATCTTAAAGGCAGGAAGGGGAGAAACCAAGATGGCATAGAATAGACATCCGAATGCAGCCTACCACAACAATTTTGAATTTAGAACTGGAAAACAGGGGAAACATCGCCCTGAAGCACCGGACAGCTGGCTGAGAGGAGGCTCGACCATCTGGGAAGGAGAGGGAAGGCACGCTGAGCCTCAGGAACTGTGAAGGTGCGAAGAACAGTACCACAGAGTTCGCTGCTGGCTTGTGGAGAGGGTGGGCTGAGTTCACTGCTGGCTTGCTCCAGGCGCACAGAGAGGACGAACAGCTAACGCAAGGATGGCTTTCTTGTTCGGGAGGAAAACAGAACCACCCTATTGCTCTGATAGACGGCCCCAGTCAGGGAGAGGCTGGATTGTCAGGCAGCGGGAAGAGATCTCTCGGAGGTATGTGAAGCCAGTGGCCATTACTGCAGCACTCAGGGAGGAGCTAACGGGAAACCAAAGCTTGTCTGCACCACCCTGAGACTCCGACCCATCCAAGCAGAGCACAGAAGCCCTCCCGGAGGCTGGCTTTCTCATTTGTTCGACAAGAATAGGACTTTCCTAAGGAGGGTTGAATCCAAAGCTTGTCTGCACCTATACCAAAGAGGGTCCACCCCAGGCAGGTCCAGCCCCTCTGCATGCCTGCCTCTGGAGCCCCCAGTCCCCTCAGCCCCTCAGCCACTCTGGGCCACCGAGGCTCAGGGAACCAGGGCAGGCAATGGAATACTATGCTGCTATCAAAAAAAGAAGGAATTATTACCATTTGCAGCAGCATGGATGGACTTGGAGAGCATTATGTAAAGTGAAATAAGCCAGGCAAGGAAAGAAAAATACCACATGATCTCACTCATTCACTTATGGAAAAAAAAAAGAACATTATAAACTGATGAACAATATATGTACACAGATAATAATTTAATGAAAATATATTTTTTTAAAAAGGATAGGGAAAGAAAAAAATGAACTGGAAAAAGCCCAAGTGCCCATCAGCAGATGAGTAGACCAGAAAGCTGTGGCACATTTACATCATGGTTTACTCTGCAGCAGTAAAAAAGACGACCTCCTACCCTTTGAGACATGGAGAGACCTGGAGAGTATTATGCTAAGCAAAATAAGGCAGAAAAAGACAAGTATCACATGGTATCACTCATATGTGGAATCTAATGAACAAAATAAACTGATGAACAAAGGGAATTAGAACATGGAACAATTAGACTGGGGAATCTCAGGGAAGGTAGGGGGGAGGGGGGAAATTAACCAAAGAACTTGTATACATATATGCATAACCCATAGACTCAAACAATAGGGCGGTGAAGGCCTAGGGTGGGGGTAGGGGTGGGGGTGGGGGTGGGCAGCTAGAATGGGTCTATGGGGGGGGGGGGAAGGACATATGTAATACTTTCAACCACAACAACAAAAATAGGTGGACCCATATTCTTCAACATACCATGGGGAAAGGGGGGCAGCAGGGTTAGCATTAGAGATTGTAAAACTTTATTAACCACATGCATTATGTGTCCTTCCTTTGATATCCCCTGGTACAAAACAGTAAAAAGACATTTTCAAGACAACTGGGGAAAATGGCAAAGACTGGGTATGATGTTAAAGAATTATTTTGTTAGGTGTGAAAACAATATTGTGGTTATGTTTTTTTTGTTTTTTGTTTTTTTTTTGTTTTTTTTTTAATATATTTTATTGATATTTTACAGAGAGGAAGGGAGAGAGATAGAGAGCTAGAAACGTCGATGAGAAACATTGACCAGCTGCCTCCTGCACACCCCCTACCAGGGATGTGCCCGCAACCAATGTACATGCCCCTGACCGGAATCGAACCCGGGACCTTTCAGTCCGCAGACCGACGCTCTACCACTGAGCCAAACCGGTTTCGGCATGTGGTTATGTTTTTAAAAGTTTGTTACAGTTACATCTTAACTCCTTAGGGGTGGTATAACTGGATGTCTGCAATTTGAAATAGTCTGAAAACAAGGGGTGTGTCTCTGCGGGAGAGCAGTAAAGATGAGGCAAAACAGACTGAGTGATGGGTACATAAAGATTCACTATCTCCTCCACTTTTTATACTAAAGGAAAAGAAGCACTGTGTCTGAATGCTTAAGATGCTACTTATCTGATATTCATTAACTTGAAACTTATTCTCACCTAAACTGCCCCTTATGGTACAATACCAGACTTTCCTCAGTCTGTGTAGAATCGCCTCTTGAAAGGTTCTCCCCCGCCCGACCTCGACCTAACACCTCTAAACTGCCCATCTTTGTCTGGTATTTCAACAAATCACAGAACATCAAAGAAGAGAGGGCCTTTCAAGAGTACCTCGTTTTCCTTCTGCATTCTAAAGACGGGGAAACGGAGACTCCCAGTTTCACTAGTCCGCGACTGGACCTCCAGAGCCAGGAACTAGTCAGTACATCTGCGGACGTTTGGAACGCAAATGTCTTAACTGGCAGCGCTGACCTGCTCGAGGTCCATAAACACCTCTTCGTGTCTCTTCAGTGGAAGCACTAAGAAAACACATCTCCCAAACCAACCAGGAAGCAGCGCGGAGATGAAAGCTCTGGGCGAGGACAGCCTTCTCCTCCCGCGTACAGCTCCGCGCCCCCCGTCGGCCGGCGCCTGCGCGCTCCGACAAAAGGCGCACGCGCGACAAAAGGCGCACGCGCGACAAAGGGCGCACGCGCGACAAAGGGCGCACGCGCGACAAAGGGCGCACGCGCGACACGCGACAAAGGGCGCACGCGCGACAAAGGGCGCAGTGCGGCGCGGGAACGCGCGGGTCCTCTCGGGCACGTTCTACCTCCCCCAGGCCGGCCCGGTGGCTGCTTACCCGAACTCCAAATGACCTCCGGGAAGTTGGAAACTGCCAGCTCCAAATGACCCCTTCCTCTTTCCCAGGAGGACACAGCGAGGATGCCGGCAGCTAGTCACCACAACTCCCACCCCGACTCCGGGCCGGCGCGCCCGAGGCTCGGCGGCAGCGGGCATGGCGCAGGAGGACCGCGGGCCGCCTCCCGGGACGCCCGCCCCGCTCCCGGGCCGCACCAATCCCGGGCGGCGCCGCCTGCGCGCCACGCCCGCCGACCCGCCCTCGGGCTCGGAGTCTGGTACCCAGGGTTACCGCTTGTGAAGCACAGCAGTTGCTCCAGAAAGGACTGTGTCGAGGGCTTCGTCTTTTCTAATAATGCCTTCTGTTGTGCTTTCAACTTTCTTTACTGTCGGAGTCCTCCAACTGATGCTTTTCCCAGGCGCCTGCTTTTAAAGAGCTGTACCTGTACACATCCTATCCTTTTTTCTTTGATCTGCACACAGTAAACTCATTCTCACTCTATGTCAAATCAGCGTGGTATCAGGGCAAGGACACATAGTGTAGAAACACTAATAAAATAAAAATATTCTCAAATCATGGGTGGAAATAGGACTAAACAATAAGTTGTTCTGGGAGTTTGTAACCTATTTAGGAGAAAAAACAGACACTTCTAGTTAGTTACCTTTGACCAACACAAAATCCCAGCTGAATCAAAGTTGTAATTAAAACAAACTAAAATTCTCTTTCTTTATGGGGAGTATTTACTTTTTTAAAAAATTATCATAAGTTGTTTTACTTTTATTACCAAAGTAATGTGCACACAATTTAACAAGGTCAAATGGTACTCAAAAAATGGCAACAAGAACAATTTTACCCTCTAATTCTCTTTCCAAGCTCTTTTAATTCTTTAAACTGTTACTTTTATACATATTTATATTATTACTACATATTTTTAAGAAATATGTGTATTCTTCATTTTGTAATGAAACTGCTGCATCAACTCTCAATTTTCCCTCTTGTAGTTTCAGAAGAAGTTTCTCTTCCCCAATGCCTGTCCTCTACCTATCCTCTCCAGAATTGTGCTTTGTTATTTCATCCTCTTGTCTCTTGTGTATGTTATTTAACTTCTCCCATTTATTTTATCTTAATCCTTCCCATTAATTATAAATCATGCCACACCTTTATTTTTTGTTTTTGTTTTATAAACTGAATTGATCTTTGAGTTGAGGGTTGTAAGAAATAGTTCTATGTTTTGTTTGGGAAATGTGGAGAAACCAATAAAGGAGATGCCAAAGAAATGGGAGAAAAACCAGGGGAGTGTATTGTTCCAGAAAAACAAGTGCAGAAGATGTTTCAAATATTGTCAATAGGCCCAGTAAAAAAAAAGAGTACTGAGAAGTGACACTTAGATTTAGAAATGTGGAGGTCAAGGTGATCTTGCTAAGTGCACTTTCAATGAAATGTAGAGGGGTTGGAAGGATCACCTTTGTGGGCATTAAAATCCTAAAGAATTATCACTGGATTAGGATTGGGGAGAAGAACAGTGAACCAGGAGCTAAAATCTTGAAGAAATGAGGGCATATTAAATCAGGGCAAAACTAAGCTGTTGTAACAGTGAAGTGGCTTGAAGAACAGATGGGTTTTCTTTCTTTCTCAAATAACATGCAATATAAAATGTCTATGTTGGTAGGTAGTTCAAATGCCTGGGGTCTTTTATGTATACAAGTTGCTTACAGCAGTTGCTCTGTCAGCTCCTAGGACATTGTCACGGCCTGTGTAGAACAGCATTAATTAAACAGTGTGTTGAGATGCCCTCTGCTCACAATTTACCATCTTCATGTGACAGATGTTATATACCCCGTTCCCTTTGGAAAATATCTCTCAAATTTTCAATTCCTTTCATGGGCCAGTTTCTTCAGTTCCTTATCCTATCCACTATATGAAGGTTCCTGTTAAATTCAACATGGTGAGGGTTGTAGGTGGGAATCAACAGAGGCTAGGCTACAGATATATTAATGGGGGTGGGGGAAGAGAAGCAGATATCTATCTCATGGAAGAGCAAAGATGAAATGAGATATTGTGGGACAAATTCTGCATTTGAGCCACAAAATCTGGTTTTGAATGTTAACTCCATTACTTCCTAGCTAGGATGATAAGTACATCATTTCAGTTCAAAGGATGTTACCTTAAGTGTGTGAAAATACCACTTTATCTACCACATCAAGAGGGAATTATGAGGATCAAATGAAGTCATGCATAAGGAATTATATTGTAGATTACTACATAAAACCCAATTCTTTATTTTTAGTTATCACTTATATCTTGACTAAGTTTCTTTCTTTCTGCAAAGTTCAGTCTAGTGGTTCTCAAATTTGGTCAAAAGGTCCCTGGGGTTCACAAGACCCTTTCAGAGGATCTGTGATGCCAAGACAATTTTCATACCGTATTTGCCGGCGTATAAGACGACTGGGCGTATAAGACGACCCCCTAACATTTCCACTCAAAATACAGAGTTTGTTATATACTCGCTGTATAAGACTACCCCCACTTGGAGGCATATTTTTCAGGGCCAAAAAATCGTCTTATACGCCGGCAAATACGGTAATACAAAGACTTTTCTTTTAAACCTTGTGTTGATACCAGCACTTAGGATCAAAAGCAATCATGGGTAAACTGCTAGAACTTAGCAAGAATCAAGGCTGTGGCACCAAACCATAATGATAATTATTGAATTATTCACCAACACACACACACACACACACACACACACACACACACAAGCTCAAGCCAACTTTATTTAAGAACTAGAGGCCCAGTGCACAAAATTTATGCATGGGGGCTTGGGGGGGGGGCAAGGAGGGTGTCCCTCAGCCTGGCCTGCACCTTCTCCAATCTGGGACCATTCCTCTCACAATCCAGGATTGCTGGTTCCTAACCGTTCACCTGCCTGCCTGTCTGCTTGATTGCCTCAAACTGCTTCTACCTGTCAAGCCTGATCATCCCCTAACCCAGCCATGGGCAAACTACGGCCCGCGAGCCGGATTCGGCCTGTTTGACTGTTCTATCCGCCCGCAGAGCCAAAAGAGTGGAGGGTTCTCTTGCTCTCCCCTCTGCTCCCTCACCAGCAGCCCAAGATGAGAGTGCCAGCATGGTCAGGTTGCTTTTGTTCCGGCCCTCCGGTCCAGTTCGAGAACCCATTGTGGCCCTCGAGTCAAAAAGTTTGCCCACCCCTGCCCTAACCTCTCCCCTGCCAGCCTCATTGATGTCTAACTGCTTCCCTGCTGGCCTGATTGCCCCCAACTGCCCTACACTGCTGACCATCTTGTAGTGGCCATCTTGTGATAACATGGGGGCAGCCATCTTGTGGTGGCCATCTTGTGACAATGTGGGGGTGACCATATTGTGGTAGCCATCTTGTGATGATGTCACACAATGCCATCTAGGCTTTCATTATATAGGATGTTCTTGATGAATCAGTATAAATTATTAATTTCATAAAACTCAACCCACAAGTACCTCTTTTTAATATTCTGTGTGATGAAATGGGATGTGTTCATAAAGTATTTTGCACTGCAGTTGAAGGAGATTGGTTGTCTTGAGGAAAACAATTGTGTGATTGTGTTGTGAGCTGAACTAGCTGCTTTTTTTTTCATGAGTCACCAATTCTTTACTTCCAATGACTGATAGACAAGTTATGGTTTTCTGACTTGGGTATTTGATAAACATTGTCCCAAAAAATGAACAAAGCAAGCTTGTCTTATCAAGGTAAACAATTTACACTATTTATTGCAAAAATGATACAATACAAGCTTTTAATTGGAGGAATTATGGAAAACTTATCTGCCACCCTGAGCTGGACAGCTTCCCAGTACTCAAAGGTTTTCCTGATGAAATAAGTGGGGATGTTAAGAAATGTCATTGTAAAAGTGTTTTATAATAGTTATGTCAACATTTAGAATTGCTACATAGCTCAGAGAACTGGTAACTTTTTTTTTTTCAAATGAACAACACATGCCAGTACAAAATTATTCCTGGGTAAAGATTCATTCAACAGCCGAAACCGGTTTGGCTCAGTGGATAGAGCATCTGTCTGCAGACTGAAAGGTCCCAAGGTTCGATTCCGGTCAAGGGCATGTACATTGGCTACGGGCACATCCCCATTGGGGGATGTGCAGGAGGCAGTGGGTTGATGTTTCTCTCTCATCGATGTTTCTACTTCTCTATCTCTCTCCTTTCCTCTCTGTAAAAAAAATCAATAAAATATATTTTTAAAAAAGATTCATTCAACATTCACAGTAGACCAAAGGATTTCAAACTAATAGTATGAAAAGTTCATTGATGTGGTTTCAAATTCAACATTGCAGCAAATATTTATTTATTTATTTATTTATTTATTTTAATATATTTTATTTATTTTTCACAAAGAGGAAGAGAGAGGGATAGAGAGTTAGAAACATCAATGAGATAGGATCATTGATCAGCTGCCTCTTGCATAACCCCCACAGGGGATGTGCCCACAACCAAGGTACATGCCCCTGACCGGAATAGAACCTGGGACCCTTTAGTCCGCAGGCCAATACTCTATCCACTGAGCCAAACCAGTTTCGGCTGTAGCAAATCATTTTTAGAAAATATATTTTTATTTCAGAGAGGAAGGGAGAGGAGGAGAGAGATAGAACATCAATAATGAGATTCATCAATCAGCTGTCTCCTGTCCAACACCTACTGAGGATTGAGCCCCCAACCTGGGCATGCGCCCTGACCAGGAATTGAACCATTACCTCCTGGTTCATAGGTTGATGCTCAACCACTAGCCACACTGGCTGAACTGCAGCAAATCTTTAAGAAACTACCACTGGTTGAGTTTTGGTACAGTATCAAAGACAAATATCTATAACTAATGGCCTGGTGCCCAGATTTGTGCACATTGAAAGGAAATTAATTAAAAGAAATATTCCACCCATGGTCAAAGGTGGAAATCGTGGGGCCTCTTTAGGAATCAAGCTCCTTTCTCTCTGGTTCTGGGGTGTGTCACCCAAGAACCACTGCTGCCAAGTCACTGCAGCTCAGGAGCTCCTGCATTAAGTGTCTGCCCCCTGTTGGTCAGTGCGCATCATACCTATTGGCTGGTCAGATGGTTGCTTAGCCTTTTATATATATAGACTAGAGGCCAATACACAAAGATTCATACAAGAATGAGGCTTCTTTCCCCTGGCTGCCAGCACCACCTTTGCTCCAGCCCAGAGCTGCCTTTCCACCTTTGCTGTGGCCTGAAGCCACCTTTCCACCTTCCCACACTTCCCAGAGGCCTGGCGTGGCTGGGGGTAGTGTGCAATGCCTGCATCGTCGCCATGGCGATGACATAGTGTCCCGGCCACTTGGTGCCTGCATATGCAAATTAACCCACCATCTTTGTTGGGTTAATTTGCATGCTCACTCCTGATTGGTGGGTGTCGCAAAGATATAGTCAATTTGCATCTTACTCTTTTATTAGTGTAGATTATCTGAAAGGGCTAATAAAACACTCCCCTCTTTCCTAACTATGTATCTGCACATATTTTCCTCATCTGCTTCAATCAAAACACATATTCCAACAGATTCAATGTGGAAACAAATATGACAATCTTTCTGTCATCTATTAAGCCAGACATTAAACAGATTTGCAAAAATGTAAAACAATGCCACTCATCTCATTAATTTTTTTGTTTTGTTTTTATGAAAAAGTATATTTACACTAATATGTAATATGTTATTGTTATTTTTATATGTTTTTACTCATTTTCATAAAAACATAAAAAGTATATTTATGTTAACATGCAATATGCTATTATTACTTTTATATGTTTTTATTGGTTTTAGAGAAAGAGGAAGGAAGAGGGAGAGAGAAAGAGAGAAATATTGATCAGTTGCCTCTTATATGTGCCCTGCCTGGGGTCTGAACCTGCAACCTGGGCATGTGCCCTGACAGGGAATCAAACTAGAGACCTTTCACTGCACAGGATAATGCTCAACCAACCACACCAGCCAGAGGTTATTATGTTATTTTTAAAGTAAGTAATTAAATCTAAATTTTCTCACGTTAAATGAAAATTAAGATGGTATATTGATAGATATAACCACATAAACCAAAATGTTTGGAGGTCCTCAATAACTTTAAGGGTGTAAAAACAGCCTGAGATAAAAAAATTTTAAAAAAGTTTGAGAATTGCTGGTGTAGCCTGTTTTGTATATGTAACCTAGATTCTTTTAAGGATTGTAACTTTATCTCATTTGGAACTCTTAGTGCTTACCAGGACCTGGGAAAAGGAGTTACAGCTCACACTAGCTGACAGCTACTATTCATAGAAGATAGAGTGGGTATTGAAGGATACATCACTTTTGTATCTTTCTCTTAGGGTGCTATGGGCAAAGAGTACACCAGCCAGTCACCATGGCCCATAAGCCAAACGGAAGCCATTCTCCACATTAACAAGATAGATTTCAAGTCATAAATCCAGCTGGAGCTGCTCTATGGAACTATTTTAGATGAGCCTTTCTAAACGAAGGAAGAATTTTAAGGCTTACTTAGAGATAGAATTTAGGATAGTTTTGATATCCATATTACAGTGACAGTTAAATAAACCTCATTTTGTCCTTTTGTGATGTTTGAGTTGTTTGCCTTTTTATTTTCTTTTGGTGAACCTATCCTATATAATAATAGAGGAATATGAAAATTGTCCGGGATGCCATAACATCACGACCGCTCAGCAGGAGGCATGCACAGCAGGAGCGGGTAAGCAGGGATTGCTGTCACCAGGAGGGCCCCCACGTGGTGCAGCCCGGAGGCCGCCTCCCCCAGGGGTGGTCCCCCGTGAGGCAGCCCCCCACTTGGCCTGGCCTGGAGGCTGCCTGACCCAGGGGCCACCCAACCCGGGGAGGGGCCCCCGGTGGAGATGGCCCTCAGCAGAGGTGCACACAGGCCTGCCCAGCACTAATATGACGCTGCCTGCGTGTGTCCCTGACCTCCATCCAAAGGTTGAGAACCACTAGCAGGGTCGCCTAAGACCATGGGAAAACATAGATATTTACATTATGATTCATTAAAGTAGCAAAATTATAGTTATGAAGTAGCTAAGAAAATAATTTTATGGTTGGGGTCACCACAACATGAAGAACTGTATTAAAAGGTCGAGGCATTAGTAAGGTTGAGAACCACTGCTTTAGAGTGTGTGAGTGTGTGTGTGTGTGTGTGTGTGTGTGTGTGTGTGTGTGAATTTTTGACATTGTAGTCTCTTCATTATGAATTCACATATGTGGTTTTACCAGTCATCTTACTTCTTGGATTTCTCTACTATGTTCCATGTAAATCCCCAAATTAACTTGCTCTTAACATGGCTTAGGACAGCAATTTCAATCAGTGTGCCACTGTACATTGATGTGCTGCAAGAATTAAAACATGCAAGACCCATTTAGTCAGGGGCATTGACCTCTTTTCCCTTAGATTGTCAAGTTTTTTAAAAAAAAAAAATGATAACAGCCAACACAACAATCATCATTTGGTGTGATGAGTGAAAATTATACCTTTATTGGGGGTCAGATTGGCAAAAACTTTTATTTTTGGTGTGTCACAGAATTTGAGTAATTAGTTTGTGGGCCATGAAATGAAAAAGGCTGAAAATTGGTGGCCTAGGAAAAGGACAAAGAGTAGTGAAGACAATGAGAGTGAAGTTATTTTTAACAGGCAGCTCTGTTTAACAACTAAACATGATTTAGTGACTACTAATTTGTACTTTTTAATTCCTTCACCTTTTTCAACCAGCCTCCTTCTCTCTGGCAACCATCAGTTTGATTTCTATGAGACTATTTCTATTTTGTTTGTTCATTTATTTTACCCTTTAGATTCCATATTTAAGTGTAATCATATGGTATTTGTCTCCCTTTAACTTATTTCACTTAGTATAATATTCTCCATGTTCATTCAGTTGTCATAAATGGTAAGATCTCATTTTTATGGCTGAGTAATATTTCATTAGATACCTGTATCACTGCTGGTCTAATGATGGGCATGTGTGTTGCTTCCATTTCTTGGCTATTGTAAACAATGCTGCAATAAACATAGAAATGCATATATCCTTTCGAATTACTATTTTGGGTTATTTCCCCACTATTTTGAATTTGTTTTATTTAATTTTACAGGGGCCTGGCTGGAGTTTAGTATGTAATTATAAGTCTAGTAACAATTCTACAAAAATGGACATACAATGCCAGAATTTCTTCAAAGCAACACAACAATCATCATGAAACATGCATTAACTGCCACATGTAGGCCAAAATCAGTCTCTATAAGAAAAGATAGTCCAATACAGTCAATAAGAAAACTAGTTGTGAACAAAAGGTTTTAAAAAGAGAGATTTTCTGATTAACATAAAAGAAGGAAGAGTACCTTTCATCAAACTAGCCCTTGAGCACTGGATGATTTGTATTATTATGTTGCAGATTGCGTCTTCTCTGAGACCTGGTCCTGACCTATCTTAAGAAGTAAGTAACTTCCTGGTAATTAAATAAAACATTTGAGAAGTTATAAACTTTCAAGACACAAAGGTCCACTACTTGTGTAACCTTGTAAATGGGGTGCAAACATCTTAACTTTGAAGAGTTCTCAAGCTGGAGATTATAAACATCCTCTAAGATACCCTGAGCTTTCCAATTTAGCCTGTTTACCATTTTTCTACAAGGCCAGTTCAGGCCACACAAGCATCTCCTGTGACCATAAGACCTTCCAGATCCATATATTACTCTTCAGTAGGATCTATAATTAGGTGTGATGTAGAAAAACACTGGATGGACCATTTCTTTGAGGCCTTAACTTCCTGTAGTTCTCATTCGTCTCATGAAGGAATCAGTGGACACTTGTCTAAGTGGTGGCCTGCATGAGAAAGCTCAATACTCCACTCTGGCTGCAATAATACTGCATACCATCCACTTTTTACTGATATTCTTCAAAAAATTGTGGGATATTCTTTCTCTTTACAACCATTCCTTCATCAGCAAATCTCTTCAGATAGTCCTTAAGTTTAGTCTTAAGTCATTATAGTGACAAATAAGTTCCACTTGCTGAATTATGTTAATGCTGTTAAGGGTAACCATTAAAGGATTTGCCTTGTCAGCTGCCTGGTCAACCTTGCCCTTATTTTCATAAGTGAGAACTGTTATATTCAGGAATAGGACATCTAGATCTCCATACATTTTCATACATCTTTGGAGGAACATAACTTGTTATGCCAGTTCAGAGGCCAATAGGTGGCAGTGTCTCTCTTTATGAAACACAGGTGTTTTTCCACATTTAACCCAATTTTATTCATGCTTGCCTTGGGATGGGGAATAAATAATTTAGTAAAAATATATAGCAAAAATAAAATATGTTTTATCATATATAACTTTAAAAGCACAATAATGGAAAAAGTCCCCAAAGAGAGAAACCAAGATGGCAGCATAGGTAAATACCTGAACTTGTTGCCTCATACAACCACTTCAAAACTACAACTAAAAGACAAAATAGACATCATCCAAAACCACAGGGAGGCTAAGTGGAAATTCTACAACTAGAAGGGAAGAGAAAAGCACACTGAGACTCAGAGGAGGTGCGGAAGTAAAGTGTGAGGTACAGAGGCGCCTGCGCATGGAAAGGGCTGGCAACTGAGTACATTGTTGTCTTTTTCAATAGGGAGAGAGATACAAGCTCCCAACTGGTCTGAACTCCAGTTCCAGGTAAGACTCTGGGGACCCATACTCATACGGGGAGAAGCTGACTGTCTGGCATCAGGCAGAACTCAAAGGCAGCTTTCTCTCAGAGGTGCTTGCAGTGATTACTGTGGGACATTGAGACGCTGGGGCCTCTTTGGGCAGAGATGACAGGAGGCCATTGCTGTTTGCTCTGCCCTGTTGATTCCCTGAGAACCCGCCCACCCTCCCCAATTTACAACCCTGCCCCAGCTGTGCGCAGAAGCTTTTGCATATGAATGGCCTGGTCCTTTGCAATCTAAAATTACTAACAAACTGCAGCTGGGTCAGAGAGCCCCAGAACTTACAAAAGAAGGCTTAAGGCTCCACAGCAGCTTGCATTGCTTCACAGGTGGGCCTTATCTGGGCACCTCCAAAACCCAAACAAAGAAGAGGAATCTGAAGATCACTCCATAGCTCCTACTGGGTGGCCTCAGGCAGAGGCTTAATTTGCACCTCCTTGAAGATCCAAGAGCCAGTATACCCAGAGTGGGACCATCCAGATTACAACTCCTCAGATTCATAAGGGAAACACTCAGGAGGCAGACTCAGTGAGCACCAAAGCCCCACTAAATCGAGTCTTGCCCCATAAGGGTGTTTCCAGCACAAAAGTTCTTCCATCATAGACACAAATGATCCTCACAGCCTGGAGGTCAATTCCTCTCAGGGATATCAACAACAATCAAGGCTTAACTACAACAAGACTGTGCACACAGCCTACAATGGGGTGCACCAAGAGTGCCTACCTCAAGTAATTGGGGAGGCTGAGCCCTATAGGATACCTAGCACACAAAGCCACTTTATCAACACAGGGAAGCAGCCAAAATGCGGAGACAAAGAAACAGGCCACAAATGACAGAAACGGAGGAAAGCAAAATACTGGATATACAGTTCAAAACCACAACTATAAGGCTATTCAAGAATCTTCTAGAAACCTCTGATAAATTTATTGAGACTCTTAAAAATAGGAAAAAGGATCAAATAGAAATTAAGCATACACTGACTGAAATAAAGAAAAATATACAGAGATCCAACAGCAGACTAGAGCTGTGGCTGGCAAACTGCAGCTTGCAAGCCACATGTGGCTATTTGGCCCCTTGAAGTGTGGCTCTTCCACAAAATACTATGGCCTGGGTGAGTCTATTTTGAAGAAGTGGTGTTAGAAGAAGTTTAAGTTTAAAAAACTTGGCTCTCTCACCCAGGGGGCCGAGTGCCCCGGGTGAGCCCAGTGTCCCAGGGGGCCGTGTGCCCCGGGTAAGCCGTACCCCCCAAAGGGGAAGGGTGTCCCGGGTGAGCCGTGTGTCCCAGGGGGCCGAGTGCCCCGGGTGAGCCGAGTGTCCCAGGGGGCCATGTGCCCCGGGTAAGCCGTACCCCCCAAAGGGGAAGGGTGTCCCAGGTGAGCCGTGTGTCCCAGGGGGCCGAGTGCCCCGGGTGAGCCGAGTGTCCCATGGGGCCGAGTGCCCCGGGTGAGCCGAGTGTCCCATGGGGCCGAGTGCCCCGGGTGAGCCGAGTATCCCAGGGGGCCGAGTGCCCCAGGTGAGCCGAGTGTCCCAGGGGGCCATGTGCCCCGGGTAAGCCGTACCCCCCAAAGGGGAAGGGTGTCCCGGGTGAGCCGTGTGTCCCAGGGGGCCGAGTGCCCCAGGTGAGCCGAGTGTCCCATGGGGCCGAGTGCCCCGGGTGAGCCGAGTGTCCCAGGGGGCCAAGTGCCCCGGGTGAGCCAAGTGTCCCAGGGGGCCGAGTGCCCTGGGTGAGCCGAGTGTCCCAGGGTGCAGTGTGCCCCAGGCGAGCCGTGTGTCCCAGGGGAAGCAGTGGGACCCAGGGGAAGGGGCGGTGAAAACCAGAGGAGGAGCGGACTCTATTCATATGGTCCTGAGATAGTCACCATAAAACAAGCAGACTGCCAAATGAGGAGCAGATTTTATTCATGGGGTCCTGAGATGGTCACCATAAAACAAGCAGATTGTCAAATGACAGCGGGGAGGGGAAGGAGACCTGGGGGGAGATAGGAGAACAACCGAGGGACTGGTATGCATGAACATAAGTACAACCAATGAACACAGAACTCTGGGGAGGGAGGGCATAAATGGGAGGTGGGGGGGGGGGGCAATGGTAAACTATGTACACAGAAAATACCTTAATAAAATAAAAAAATAAATGAAAAATAAACATTCTTAACAAAGACAAAAAAATAAAAAATAAAAAATAAAAATAAAAATAAAATAAAAAACTTGGCTCTCCGAGTGTCCCAGGGGGCCGTGTGCCCCGGGTGAGCCATAACCCCCTAAAGGGGAAGGGTGTCCCGGGTGAGCCGTGTGTCCCAGGGGGCCGAGTGCCCCGGGTGAGCCTTGTGTCCCAGGGGGCCGAGTGCCCCGGGTGAGCCGAGTGTCCCAGGGGGCCGAGTGCCCCGGGTGAGCCGAGTGTCCCAGGGGGCTGTGTGCCCCGGGTGAGCCGAGTGTCCCAGGGTGCAGTGTGCCCCGGGTGAGCCGTGTGTCCCAGGGGAAGCAGTGGGACCCAGGGGAAGGGGCGGTGAAAACCAGAGGAGGAGCGGACTCTAATCTAATCACAACTAACGAACACAGAACTCTGGGGAGGGAGGGCATAAATGGGAGGGGGGGGGCAATGGTAAGCTATGTACACAGATAATACCTTAATAAAATTTAAAAAAATAAAAAAAATAAAAAATAAAAAACTTGGCTCTCAAAAGAAATTTCAATTGTTGTACTTTTGATATTTGGCTCTGCTGACTAATGAGTTTGCTGAGCACTGGACTAGAGGATCGCAAGAATCAAGTCAAAGATTTGAAATACAAAGAAGCAAAAAACACCCAACCGTAAAAGCAAAAAGCAAAAACAATCCAAAAATATGAAAATAATATAAGGAGCCTCTGCAACAATTTCAAGCCTACCAACATCTGAATTATGGTGGTGCCAAAAGAAGAGAGGGAGCAAGATATTGAAGATATATTTGAAGAAATAATGACAGAAAACTTCCCCTACCAGGTGAAAGAAATAGACTTACAAGTCCAGGAGGCACAGAGAACCCCAGACAAAAGGAATCCAAAGAGGACCACACCAAGACACATCATAATTAAAATGCCAAGAGCAAAAGATAAAGAGAGGTTATTAAAAGCAGTAAGATAAAAACAGTTAGTTACCTACAAAGGAGCACCCATACGACTGTCAGATGATTTTTCAACAGAAACTATACAGGCCAGAAGGGAGTGGCAAGAAATGTTCAAAGTGATGAACAGCAAGAACCTACAACCAAGATTACTCTACCCAGCAAAGCTATCATTCAGAATTGAAGGTCAGATAAAGAGCTTCACAGACAAGAAAAAACTAAAGGAGTTCATCACTGCCAAACCAGTATCATATGAAATGCGGAAGAGTATTCTTTAAGAAGAGGAAGAAGAAAAAGGTAAAGATAAAAATTATGAACAACAAATATATATCTATCAACAAGTGAATCTAAAAATCAAGTCAATAAAAAATATGAACAGAATAAAATGGTGAATACAATAGAATCAGAGGCATAGAAAGGGAGTGAACTGGCAATTTTTGGGGGGGAAGGGGATGTGGGGAATGTAGGAAAAGGCTGAACAAAAATTGTACACCTCTGGATGAGGACAGTGAGGGGATTAAGGGTGGGGGTGGGGCGGGAACAGGGTGGAGGGGAGCTACGGGGGCAAAAAGAGAAACAACTGTAATAATCTGAACAATAAAGATTTATTTTAAAAAATAAAGTACAATAATGATGTGCCTTACATGCACATTTGTCTAACATTACAGGTGTGTTTTATTTTTAATGTTGAGGGTATTACAGATGTCTCTCTCCCCATCCCCACTCTGTGCTCCCTTCCATCTGGGTCCCACCCCACCCCAGGCCTTTACCTCACTATTGCCTGTTTTCATGGGGTATGCATATGTACATATAAATTCTTTGGTTAATTAAAACACTTGGTTTTAAACTCCTGAAGTTTGCAGCCATCCTGTGATTCTGTGTTAAGACATTGATTCTTAAACACTGTCTGGTGGACAACTTTAGAACTAGAGCTGGTACATGGTTTATTAGTCTGTTCTGCTTTAACTTCCTTCACAGTATCCTTTGTATGTTATGGAACATCATCTTTGAAGGTAATATCTTGATGATCTTCATTTTCAGTTTTTTTAACTTCCTGATCATCTGTTCATCGACATTCAGCACTAACCCGCCAGCCTCAGCAGATACTTTGGTTACTGCCAATTGTGCAGCATAAGCCCACGAGAAACAGCAGCAATTCATACAGGCCTGGCATACCATTTCTTAGAAATCCCCACTCTCAGGGGCAATGACACTTCTATGGAACCAGTCTTTATACACTACATACTGGATCATCTCATCTGGAATTTCATCTTCAGGATCAGGATAAGGTCTCTTACAAATGCAGTACAATCCAAAAAAGTTGTCATTATACTTATTGCCAGAATTTATCTTTGCATTGTCAGGAAATAATCGGCATTCCAAATTTTTAAACTTGCTGTTTCGTCAATCACAATGAAAATTTCTTTTTGTGTATAGTTCAAATAGTTTATGACTTCCATGACATTCAAAACTGCAAGCTAGGCAAATTCCTGCTGCTGCTTCTCTCTCAGGGGTGCAGGTACTAACTACAGTTATATGGTGCTTGTCTCTTATTGAGCTACAGACAGGAACACTTCTTGGGGTCACTGCCGCCCAGTGCGGCACACACCTCATTTTCCAACTCTTCCTCAACCAGCCAGCAATACCATGGGCTCCAGCTCCCACTGCTGCCCAGTGACCTCTGCTCCAGCCATCGTCAGCTGTCATGGGACTGCAGCTTTGCTCTGGTGGAGTCAGGAAGAACGGCCACGAGAGGCATGGCTTTGGGTTTCTTTTGATATATATTGAGAAGTGGTGGGCCATAAGGCAATTCTAATTTTAATTTTTTTTTTTTGAGGAATCTCCATGATGTAGTAGCTGCATCAATCTGCGTTCCCACCAACAGTACACAAAGATACACATTGTATTTACTAAGACTTGCCATAGTCTTCTTTCCTTCCTGATGTTCCAAGGTTTTTTCTTTGATCTTTTCCCCTGCTGTTTAAATTCCTTCTTTTAGTTATTAAGTTCTCTAATGAACAATTCTCTTAGTTTTCATTCATTTGAAATGTCTGGCTTTCTCCTTATTCTTGAAGAATATTTTCACTACATTTAAGATTCTGGGTTGCCAGTCATTTTCTTTCAGGACTTGAAATTTATTGTGCTATTTTCTTCTGGCCTCAAAGATCACTGATGAGAAAATTTAGGTCATTTGAATGTTTTATTCCCTACAGGTAAAAGTCATTGTTCTCTGATTGTCGTCAAGATTTTTTCTTTGTCTTGGTTTTCAGAAATTTAGTTATGTGCCTGCAGGAAGCCACCGCTTGCCAATACTGTCATGAGTGTGCACCAAGGAACTCAAGAGTCCGATGGACCTTGAACGTTAGCAGGGCTGACGCTAGGCACTGATTGTTCGTGTTGAGATAGCAGGGGCTCAAAGCAATTTCCTGACCTGATGGCCTCCAAGTAAATGATTACTGGACTTTACTGACCTTTGAGGCTGTCTGTCTGATTACCTGTTTGCCATGCTTTACTGAGGGTAAGATGTGTATCTAAAAGTGAATAAAAAGCGGATAAGGCTAGGTCTTGACGTGTCTCTTCAAGAAAGACTCCACCTGGCCCCCAATGCTTTCTAAATTCATATTTCTTATAGAGTATTTTCATTAGTGCATTGGCCCTTTCTTCAGATCCTGAACCTCGCCACGAAGGTCACGGCGTGTGTCTTCTGTGAATTTCTTTGGGTTTGACCTGCTTGTATTTTGCCCAACTTCTTGATATGTAAGTTTCTGTCTTTTGTCAAGTATGAAAAGTTTTCAGCCATTATTTCTTTGAGAACTCTTTCAGCCCTGTCTTCTTTCTTCTCTCCTTCTGGGATTCTGATGACATGAATATTGAATCTTTTTGTTATAGTTCCATGTATTTTTGAGTTTACTTTACTTTTCAGTTTATTTCCTCTCTATCTTTATTTCTATTTTTCTATCTTCCAATTCTTTGCTCTTTTTCCATCCTGTTCTTTTTAAAAATATATATTTTACTGATATTTTACAGAGAGGAAGGGAGAGAGATAGAGAGCTAGAAACGTCGATGAGAGAGAAACATTGACCAGCTGCCTCCTGCACACCCCCTACCGGGGATGTGCCCACAACCAATGTACACGCCCTTGACTGGAATCGAACCTGGGACCTTTCAGTCTGCAGACCGACGCTCTACCATTGAGCCAAACCGGTTTCGGCATCCATCCTGTTCTTTAGCCCATCACTAAGTCATTTTTTATTTCAGTTATATATTTTTCAGTGCTAAAATGTCTATTTGGTGTGTTTTTTTAATTGCTGAGGCTTTCAGTTTTTCTATCTGTTTCAAGCATGTTCATAATTGCTTACTGAAACATTTATCATATTTTAGCATTAAAGTTTTGGGCAGATAATCAAACATGTGTATGGCTTCTGTGTTGGCAAGTACTGATTTTCTTTTTTATTCAGTTTGAGATTCTAGTTCTTGGTATGATGAATATTTTAAAAATGAAACCTGGAATTTTTGTATTATATTATGAGAGTCTGTTTTAGCCTGTTTTTTGTTTGTTTGTTTGTTTGTTTGTTTGTTTCACAGCTTTAACAAGAAAAAGGGGGAAGTGCTGCTTAGGTACAGCCAGGTAGAGGTGGAAGTCTAGGCTCCCCTCTTGGCCTTCGTTAACCCCCACGGTGGGAGAGCTCCTCATTAATTCAGGTTAGGGGTGAGAGTTCCCATTCTCACTGACACCACAGTGGGTGGTTTTGTCATCACTCTATAATAGTGAAAGTATTGACTATTAGGCCTCTCCATTAGGCCTTTTCTGACACCACCTCATTACTTCTGGGTTGGGGCAGAAGTCCAGGCTCCCCATGTGGTTTTCACTAAGACTGTGGGAAGAGGGGTACCAAAATAAGATTTTCAGTGTCCTTCTCTGACATCCCTCTTCCTTAAAAAATTATTTCCATGTCTATCGCTACATACCCAGTAACTGAAAACCATGACTTTATACCAATACTTAATTCTAATTAAGATAAAAATTTAACATTCTCTTTTTTTTCATATTTTAGTAACTCTTTCCTTGATATAGAGAAATATAGTTCCCACTATTTTTAATATATTTACTTATTTGCTCAAAATTTCTTACTAGGTTTTGAGAGATGGTAGAATATATTTTGTTAGTATTCTACAGAAAGAAGTAAAGTGTCCTGAGAATAGAGTCACTTCCCTTTCTAATTCTCACAAGGGCCTGTATAAACTTAGGGTAGCCCTGGCTCTGCCCCAGAGGAAATGTTCTGGGAGAACATATGGGAAGCTGCTAGGGTTGCCAGGGTTACAGCACATGTCATTGGGGAGTTTTAATAGGTGAGTCATAGAAAGTGGCAATGATGGAGTTAGGAGAAACCAAGATGGCGGCATGTCTAAGCGCCTAACTGCAGCCTCACACAACAATTTCAAAAAATACAATTAAAATATAAAGTGGACACTATCCAGAACTACAGGAAAGATGACTGACTGGAAATTCTACAACTAGAAGGAAAGAGAAAACCAGAAGGAAAATCAGAGGAGTTGTAAAAGCCTAAGGTACAGAGAGACACAGTGGGGAGAGGACAGAGCCAGAGAGGAGGGGACGGCTGAGTGCCTGGCCGGCGTTCCCTAGCGGGAAGGAGATAAAAGCTCCAGACTGTGCTGAGCCCCAGTCCTGACTGCACTGAACCCCAGTTCTGGGCGAGACCCTTGGGCCCCAGGCTCATACAGAGGGAATCTAGGCTGTAAGGAGGAAGCTCAGGGGAGCAGCAAAAGGCAGAGCCCCCAAGTCTTGCACATTTGGCACAGAGGACAGACTGTTGTTTAAGCCGATGGATTGCTCTAGTGGGAAGGAGACATAAACTCCGGACTGCTTTTAACCCCACTTCCAACTGCACTGAACCCCAGTTGCAGGCTCTTTGCGGGAAAGACTAGACTGTTTGGTAGCAGGCGAAACTCTAGGGCACCTTTCTCTGAGGTGCTTGCAGTGAGTACCAAAGGACACTGAGGTACACTGAGACTCAGGAACCTCCGAGGGCAGGGCTAACTGGAAGCCAAGGCTGTAGGCTCCACCCTGAAACTCTGCCCCATCCAAGCTGAACACAGAAGCTTCTGCAGTTTTCCAAGTCTAGTCGAATAAGGCTGTCTCTTGGCATAGACACAGCTGATCCTTCCATCCTACCAACTCAGGGAAGCAGCGAAAATGCCAAGACAAGGAAACAGATCACAAATGAAAGAAATGGAGGACAAAAAATGACTGGATATAGAGTTCAAAACCACGCTTATAAGGTTGTTCAAGAATCTCCTAGAAAAGGCCAATAAAATAAGCAAGACCTATGAAGATATGAAAAGGGATCAACTAGAAATAATAAAGGATCAACTAGACATAAAGAATACATTCTCTGAAATAAAAAATATTATACAGAGTCCTAAAATCAGATTGGAAGATTGCAAGAATTAAGTCCAAGATGTGGAACACAAAGAGCCAGAGTTCACTCCTTTGCAGAAGCAAGAAGACAAGAGAATCCAGAAAGTTGAAGATAGTGTAAGAAACCTCTGGGACAACTTCAAGTGAACCAACATCAGAATTATGGGCATCCCATATTTGAAAGATACCAAAAACATATTGAAAGAAATAGTGACAGAAAACTTCCCCCACCCGGGGAAAGAAATAGACTTACAAGTCCAGGAAGCACACAGAAACCCAAACAAAAGGAATCCAAAAGGACCACACCAAGACACATCATAATTAAAATTCCAAGAGCTAAAGACAAAGAGAGAATATTAAAAGCAGCAAGACAAAAGCAGGTAGTTACCTATAAAGGAGCACCCATATGACTGTCAGCCGATTTATCAACAGTAACCATGCAGGCCAGATGAGAAAGGCAAGAAATATTCAAGGTGATGAATAACAAGAATCTACAGCAAAAAATACTCTACCCAGCAAAGCAATCACTCAGAATCGAAAGCCAGATAAAGAGCTTCACAAATAAATTTAAGCTAAAGGAGTTCATCACTGCCAAGCCAGAATTATATGAATTGCTCAAAAGAGTTCTTTAGGAAAAGGAAGAAAATAAAGATAAAAATTATGAACAACAAACACGTAACTATCAACAAGTGAATCTAAAAACCAAGGGAAATAAAAAACATGATGAACAATATTAACTGGTGAATATAATAGAATCAGAGGTATGGAAGGGGAGGGGACTGATGATTCTCGGGGAGATGGGGAGTGGGGGGGGGCGGGAAGAGACTGAACATATACTGTGCACCTATGGATGAGGACATTGGGGGATGGGGAAAGGGCAGAGAGTGGGATGGAAACTTGGTGGAGGGGAGCAATAGAGGGGGGAAAATGAGGAACATTTGTAATAATATGAACAATAAAGATTTATTTTAAAAAAGAAAGAAAGTGACAATGATGATTAGAGCTTACATTTTTTCCACCATTTTTTAAATTAAGGTATTATATGTATGTATACATTGCTTACCATTTCCCACCGCCCCCACCTCCCATACATGCCCTCCCTCCCCAGAGTTTTGTGTCCATTGGTTGCACTTATATGCATGCATACCAGTCCTTCGGTTGATCTCTTATCTCCCCTAGATCACCCTCCCCTCCCTGCTGTCATTTGACAATCTGCTTGTTGCGTTACTGTCACTATATCTACCTTTCTGTTCATTGGTTTATAATATTCTTTATTATCCATAAATGAGTGAGGAGATGTGATGTTTTTCTTTCATTGACTGGCTTATTTCATTCAGCATGATGTTCTCCAATTCCATCCAGGTTGCTGCTAATGATGAGAATTCCTTCTTTTTTATGGCAGCATAGTATTCCATTGTGTTAATGTACCATAGTTTTCTGCTCCAATCATCTGCTGATGGGCACCTAGCATCTTTCCTAATCCTAGCTATTGTAAATTATGCTGCTATGAACATAGGGTCTCCCCCGGGTCCCACCCCCCCCCCAGGTCACACAGCTCCCCTGGGTCCCACCACTCCCAGGGGGCACACAGCTCTCCCGGGGCACACAGCTCCCCCGGGGCTCAAGGCTCCCCCGGGTCCCATAGCTCCCCCTGGGGTACACGGCTCTCCTGGGGCACACAGCTCCCCTGGGTCCCACCACTCCCAAGGGGCACACAGCTCTCCCGGGGCACACGGCCCCCCCAGGTCCCACCGCTCCCCCGGGGCACAAGGCTCTCCGGGGACACACAGCCCCTCTTGGGACCATCGATTGATACCCTCCTATCCTGGATCCCCCGGGGCCCGAGCTGCAGGCGAGCAGGACGACGACGAGGGGGAAGAACAGGGAGGCTCCGGCCGACTCCACCCTAGCAACCTCAGCAGCTCTGATTTCACACGTTCAGGCTTTCAGTCCCCCGGGTTTAGGTGTTTAGAGTCCCAGGTCACAACGAGTGTTTTGGGTACTACCTCTCGGTCCTCCGTCATGCTCCATGAGTATGCTCCACCTGGGCGCTGGCTCTCGGGGCTCCACGGGGGCTCCGCAGAGGCTCTGGCCAGGCCTGGAGTCGGGGGGGGGGGGCAGTGGAGGGGGGAGACAGATGGGCGAAGGCCTCACTTGCGCGGCAGAGGCCCTGTGCTGGCTCCCTCGCCTGCAAGGCAGGCTGGCCGGGATGTCTGCGGGTGCGGGTGCAGAGGCCTGGGCCTTCCTCACTGGTGGCGGAGGCGGCTGCGGCTTTAAGCGGCTTTAAGCTCCACATGGCGGCAGCAGCACCTCTCCTTTCAGTTGTAAATTTCTCCCTCCACCAGCTCTCCCATGCTTCAGATAGGATCCTTTTCGATTCTCCCCCAGGGCTCTGGCTCACTGCTGCCCTCAAGGAGGAAGACCACGAGGGGGAAGAATGGGAAGGCTCCGACCGCCTCGGCCACAGTATCCTCCGCCGCCCACACTTCACATGTTCTGGCTTTCAGAGTCCCTCGGGTTTAGGTGTCCAGAGTCCCAGGCCGCAAAGAGTGCTCTGGGCACAACCTCTCGGTCCTCCATTACGCTCCACAAGCAAGTGGGCCGGCCCGGCGGCGGAGGGCTCGCTGGGGCTGAGAGTGGAAGGCTTGGCCGTGGTCCTGTGCCGGGCTCCCTCGCTAGCACGGCGGGCGGGCTGGGAAGGCTGTGGGTGCGGAGGCCGGGCTCCAAGGCGGGGCGAGCTCTGCTCCTGGTGGGCCTCCCTCACTGGCGGCTGCGGCAGTGGTGGCTGCAGCTCTGGTTCCATTTCAGCTTTAAACTCCACATGGCGGCAGCGGTGCTTTTCCTGCCCTCTGGTTGTAGCCATCCCATTCCACCAGCTCTCCTGTGGATCTGATGTGATCCCTTTCGATTTTAGCTGTGTTTTTTTTTTCCAAATTGTTGATGAGGCAGCAGCTTAGGAGACTACCTGGGCCGCCATCTTCTATAGCTTACATTTGCATTACATTTTCAGGTGCTTCACTTACTTACCTTACGTTTCCCTAACTGCAACCCTATCAGATGGTTAGGGGATTCACTATTAGCTGAATTGTGATAGGCTCAATAATGGCCCTCTGAAAGACATTTAGTTCCTAATCCCTGGAACCTGTAAATGTTACCTTAGATAGCAAAAGAACTTTGTAGATGTAATTAAACCAAGGACCCTGAGATGGGGTGATTATTCTGAATTATGTTGGACCCTTAATGTACATGTATCCGTATAAGAGAAAAGACTTGACAGAGAAGAGAAGGAGGCAGAAATTAGAGTGAAGTGGCCACAGGCTAAGGAATACCAGTAGCCACCAGAAGCTGGAAAAGGAAAGGAACAGATTTTCCCATAAAGCTTTCAGAGGAGTGTAGCTCTACTTATACCTTGAATGTGGCCATCAATTTTTGGGCTCCAGAATTGAGATTTTTAAAGCCACCAAATTTGACATCAATTTTTACAAATGTGGAACTTGAAATTTCAGACCATACAGCGAGCAGGTGGCAGAGCTAGAATTCAAATCCAGGTTCACTGACTTCAAATCCAATGCTCAGTCACCGTGGCTGCCTCCTCCCTTACTGAACCACACTTCCCCCACACCATAACCATCCCACTCTCCCTCAAAACAGAGAGGATAGTAGGATGAGTAAGATGGAAGTAGTTGTCATCTTTGGGTGCTCATGAAAAATAGGGGAACTTTTACAAAATACTGCTGTAGGTTCCACCCCAGACAACAGAATTACATATATTCTTTGGTGGTGGGGCTCATGCAAAGGTATTTTTAAAAGCTCTCCAGGAGTTCTAGGGTGCAGCCAAGGTTTAGAACCAAAGGTGCACTGATGCCAAGTTCGTTCATATGTTCATGTGTATGAAAACCGTGACTATTTTTCTACATTCGAATTTAAATTCTAACCCTTATTACATCAAGTGCCAGAAATATAACCTCTATTACATTTGATTCCCTTGCTTCTCCTTCTATTCCGGGATGAAAAAGTGTTTGCTTCAAAGCAGACATTCAGTACTTATTTCTGAATGCAGCTCACCTTACATACGAGACAAACGAGGCTCAGAGGAGTTCAGATTACCCAGGCGGAGACTCTGGTTGTCCTTCCACTACATTTCACTGGGAAATACACCGCCGCTTTCTGGCCGCAAGTCGGGCAGTTCCAAGGATCAGAGCGTGCTTCGCACCGCCCGGTCCGCTCCCCCGCGCCCTCTGCAGGGCTGCGGCCGCGCACGGGTTAAGCCCAGGCCCCGCCCCCACGGGGCCCGGGGCGGAGCGCGTCCCGGGCGGCGGCGGCGGCGTCGCCGGCGGCCTCGCTTAACTGCGCCTGCGCAGGCGCCGAGGGGTCGGGTCGGACTCAGAAATGGCGGCCTCCGTGTTCTCCAGCCGGCTGTTGGCCGCCGCCACCCTTAGGAGCCGCCCGCCCCGGACGGCGCTGCGGGCCGCCGCCCAGGTATCGAGCCCCAGCCTGCTCTTGCTTCGAGGGTCGGCCGGACTAAGGGCGAGGCGGGCGACTCGGCTCCTGTGGGCGAGGCGCACGGGGACCCGAGGCCGGACTCGGGGTCACTTCTCCGGCAGTGACATTGGCTGGCACGGGCGCCCGCCGCGGAGCGCTGGCTGCCGGGGCGGCGAGCTGGCTCCCGTCGGCGCCGCTTCGCCCCGGCCCGCAGCCCGCAGCCCGCGCGGAGCCCGGCGCCCCGGCGGCCGCCGCTCCCCCGGCCTGCGAGGGGCCGCGGCAGCGCCCACCGCGTCCCCCGCGCGGCCCAGGCGCCCGCGGCCGCGGCGGGCAGCGGACGCCCTTCAGACGAACTTTGGGTTCCTTGGGAGCCGCTGTGGGCGGCCCGGGCCAGCGGGGCTGCTGACAGGGCTTTTCTGGGGCGAGGCGGCCAAGTTTCTTCCCTCCCCCCAGGAGTCGTGTCCCTTTCTGTTTGTTAATAGTGGTAATAAGGTGATCTGTACGAGGTTTCCAAACGGGGAAGTAAATCTTTTGGATCACTCCAGTTTTGAATAGATTATAACATAATGGCCTCAGGTTTTGTTTTGCTTTTTTTGAGTGTTCACCGTGTGCCAGGCAGTCTAACTAGGCTTTTCAGCAACACAGTAGGGGAGTCAGCTACATTTGCATCATTGATGAAGAAACTGTTGCCAAGAGAACAAGTAGTTTGGGTTGGGTCAGGACGTAGGTAAGGTCAAAGCCTAGGTTTAATTCCAGAACCGCATGGCTCCAGAGCTTGTGTGCTTGAATCTGCTCTTCAGTGTTTTCCAGAATAGAAGAATTGGCCAATTCTTCTCAAGGATAAAAAAACTTGTGGAAGGGCTTAATTGGCTTTGTAAGCCAGTTATGTTCTGAAGTAACTCCTCAGACGTACCATAAATGAATTGATTTTAACTATTATTTTTTCTTTTAAAAAGCTATTCACACTTTCAACCTACAGGTAGTGAATCCCGTGAGCTTGCTTCCTAATAAAAGTGTTGTTTTTTTGGTCTTGAACTTATGAGTCATAAAGGGTGCTGTCTAGTTTTCAGAATATGTTTTCATCCTAATCATAATCTTCAGCCTTTGTAAGCTTTTATGTCTCCATATGGAGATGCGTAATGTACTGTCTTAATAACATCTCTTCTACTCTCACATTAATTAATGTAGCTTTAGAGTTTGGAAGGACCTCGGTAGTCTGTCCCCTTGCTTTTGTAGATGAGGACACAGAGGTGCGGTCAGGGTCTTAGAAAACTTTTTCAAGATCACACGTTGAATTTCGCTGGAAAGGATTATCAAAGTATTTAGAGTGGTATAAATACAGTGGTATGAAAGCTATGAGCAGTATCCTATGTGTACTACTAATTCTTTGTAGTGTTTGAAAGGAACCATACAAATATACAGAAGTCTCCTCTTATCCATGGGCGATACGTTCCAATACCCTCAGTGGACACCTCAAACCATGGATAGTACCAAACCCTTATATATATGGTTTTTTCTTTTATACATACACTAGAGGCCTGGTGCCTGAAATGCATGCATGGATGATGTCTCTAGGCCTGGCTGGTGGTCAGGGCCTGTTGGGGCCATCTTGCCAGTCCTGATCAGGGACTGGGCTGACTGGTGCCTGCCTGATGAGGGGGGAGGGATTGTGGGAGGTTGGCCAGCTTTTACACACACACACACACACACACACACACACACACACACACACGGGACCTGTTGCAGGAATATTCCTGCAAGTCTTCCGGCAGGCTTACCTCTTGCCACCACCACCTCTCCTGCCTCCCCTCACCTCTCCCACTGAGACGGGAAAGGCGGGATGGGCTGGGTACCCGCCACCCCGAGGCCACGTGTGCCACTGCTGGGCACCTCAACCCGCCTCGCTCCACCCCGCTCGGAAGGCCGGCCAGTGCTTTCCCTCCAGTAGCTACAGCCCCCTTACTTTCCACTTTCCCTCCCTCTTCCTTCTATGCTCTCTTCAGTTCACTCCTTCCTCCCCCGCACGTATGCAAATTAACCGCCATCTTTTGTGGGTTAATTTGCATACTCTGGCTGGTGTTCGTGGTTGGGTATAGTGGAGTGGTGGTTAATTTGCATATTACTCTATTATTAGGTAGGATTAGATACCTATGGTAAAGTTAATTTATAAATAGGCACAGTAAGAATGACAACATTAACTAATAGTATAATACAATGGTTATAAAAAAACCTGATAGCAGTTAGGTGAGAGGCTTTAAAGCCAGTGTTAAGTAAAATAAGAGTTACTTGAATGTAAGTACTCTGATACTATGACAGATTTGATAACCAAGATGTCTACTAAATTACTAATGGGTGGGCACTGTGTGCAACATGGATATGCTGGACAAAGGGATGAACTCACATCCCAGGCTGGATGGAGCTGGACACTATGAGGTTCATCTTGCTACTTGGAATGGCGAGCAATTTATTTATTTAATTTTTTATTTTAGAGAGAGGAAGAAGATAGAAGCATAAATTTGTTATTCCACTAACTTATGCTTTCATTGGTTGATTGTTGTATGTGCCCTGACGGGGCATTGAACTTGAAACCTTGGTGCATTCAGACAATGCTCTAACCAACTGAGCTACCCAGCCAGGGCTAAATGGCAAGCAATTTAAAACTTAAAATTGTTTATTTCTGGAATTTGCCATTTAATACTTTCAGGCTGAGCTTGACTATTAGTTTTTTACTGAAACTACAGAAAGTGAAACCATGGATAAGGGGTGACTGCTGTGCCAGTTAAGGGAATTATTTAGAAGGATTGTATTACAGTTGATGTTGCACATCAGTTCTCTGATATGTTACTTGTAGGCTATTAGATGAAGAGATCTTTGGAGAATGTCTACTGGGCCAATTCCTTTGGGAGAGTGCAGAAAAAGAATAGAGGAAGAAGTAAAATTGTGCACTTGCAGTAGGGGCCTCTGCTGTTCTTATGGGAGATATGCAACTAAGATGTTCTTTCTGAATTGTCACAAATTGGGATGAGGTATCAGATCTTTTTTTTTTAATTAAGGTATTATATGTGTACATAGCTTACCATTGCCCCCGCCCACCTCCCATTCATGCCCTCCCTCCCCAGAGTTCTGTGTTCGTTGGTTGTACTTATATTCATGCATACCAGTCCTTCGGTTGTTCTCTTATCTCCCCCCAGGTCTCCTTCCTCTCCCCGCTGTCATTTGACAATCTGCTTGTTTTATGGTGACTATCTCAGGATCACATGAATAGAATCCGCTCCTCATTTGGCAGTCTGCTTGTTTTATGGTGACTATCTCAGGATCACATGAATAGAGTCCCCTCTTCTCTGGTTCTCATTGTCCCTTCCACTGCTTCCCCTAGGACACACGGCTCGCCCGGGGTACACGGCCCCCTGGGACACACAGTTCACCCGGGGCACACGGCTCCCTGGGACATATGGCTCACCCAGGGCACACGGCCCCTCTAGGGCGCTGGGGTCGCGTATTGGAGGCACCTCGCTAGCTCCTCGCTAGCTGGGCGGGCAGGCTGGGACGGCAGCTGGCGGGCTGAGATGGCTGCAGGCGGGGAGACTGCCCTCAAAGGTGTCTCGTTTGGTGCGGAAGTGGAGCAGCTGCGGACACGGAGGCTAAGTTCTGAGGGCGCCCACTCCCTGAGCCCGGGGCGTAGTGAGCTCTGTTCTCAGTGGATTTCCTTTATTCGAGGCGGCAGTGGCGAGTGGTGGTGGTGGGTGCGGCAGCGACGGTTGCTCCTGTGGTTCAGTTTCCACTGTAGTTTTAAAATTCACATGGCGGTAGTGGCGGGAGCTTTGGCTCAGCCATGCTGTAGCGGAGGAAGGACTTGCCAGGGCCGGTAACGGAAGGTGCTGTTCCGGCTCCTCACCAGCACAGTGGGTGTGCTGGGAAGGATGTGGGCGGGCTGAGATGGCTGTGGGCGGAGAGTCTGCCCTCAATGGTGTCTCCTTTGGTGCGGAAGCGGAGCTGCTGTGGACGCTGAGGCTAAGTTCTGGAGCCGCACTCTCTCTGAACCTGGGGCATAGTGAGCTCTGATTTCAGTGGATTCCCATTCGCGGGAGCGGCGGCGGGTGCGGCAGCGACGGTAGCTCCTGTGTCTCAATTTCCCCTGTAGTTTTAAAATCCACATGGCGGTAGTGGCGGAAGCTTTGGCCCGGCCATGCGGCGGTGGATAAATGACTCACCGGGGCCACCAACGGAAGGCGCCGCGCCAGCTCCCCACCAGCACGGCGCTCGTGGAGACCGGGCCGAGCCAGCCGAGGGCCAGGAGAAGCAGCACCAGCTCCTCACCAGCATGGCAGGCAGGCTGGGACAGCTGCGTGCCAGGATGGTTGCGGGCAGGGAGGCTTCTCATCCGGGCAGGTGCTGAAGGCGCAGTGGAGGTCCCGTATCAGCTCCCTGGCTCCCACGGCGGCCAGCAGGGCTGGCCCAGTCCCTGGGCCCCGGGGCGGAGCGAGGTCTGGCTTCCCTTATTCCTGGTGGCAGTGGCTCCGGCAGGTCCAGTTTCGCCGTAGTTTTAAACTCCACATGGCAGCAACGGTGCCCTGCTTTGTGTCTAGTTGAAGCCTTCCCATTTCGCCAGCTTTCCTGTGGGTCTGGTGCGATCCCTTTCGATTTTAGCTGTTGTTTCTTTCCAAATTGTTGATGAGGTGGCAGCCTAGAAGGCTGCCTAGGCCGCCATCTTGTTTTGGTCTTGAGGTATCAGATTTTTGTATCTATCCTTTAAACCCCATTGACCAATGATTGGATGCAGGCTGACAATATAAAGGAGATGTGACTTTGGGTTAGGATGCTCCCATGACAGGACTCATCAGAGAGCTGCCACCACCAACACTCCCAACAGCTGGGGCAGTGAAAGCTTTTATGCTGAAGGGAGGATCTGGACAATAAATACAGGGCTTTGACTCTTCAAAACAAAACACTTTTTTTTTTAATTGATTTCAGAGAGAGAGAAACATCAGTGATGAGAGAGAATCATGGATCTGCTGCCTCCTACACACCCCACACTGGGGATCAAGCCTGCAACTTGGGCATGTGCTAGGCAGTTTGTTGGGTGCTGGAGGAATGGTGGAGAGGAGAAAGTTGAGGAGGATTTTTGATTTGTTGGGCAGATACGATTGGTTTTACATCTGCTGAATTTGGCCTTGAGGTTGCAATGCTTTGAATATCACTACAGATGTGGTAGTAAAGCTCAAATGAAAGATAAGGACTAGAGATGATGAGGAAATAGTTAAAACCGCAAAGGTAACATTTGACATTTAGCTGGCAGATTAGCTTTTAATTTTAAATTGTAAATTAGGTACTGTGAATGTTATATTTTATTTAGTGTAATAGGTTTATTACAGCTATGAAGAACCAAGTACTGTATAGAGACAAAGAATTTTGAGTTGTTTTTATAATAATTGGCAATTTAGTATCATATATAATTATATCCCCAATTTCTTTAGGTTCTGGGAAGTTCTGGATTGTTTAACAACCATGGACTCCAAGTACAACAACAACAACAAAGGAATCTCTCACTACATGAATACATGAGTATGGAATTGTTGCAAGAAGCTGGAGTCGCCATTCCCAAAGGACACGTGGCTAAGTCACCAGATGAAGCTTATGCAATTGCCAAAAAATTAGGTACTAAATTTAAAAAACTCACACTACCTTGACATGGCAGCTCTGATAAGATGTGAACTGTACTTTTGATTTAATAACAAATTTTATTTTCTTAAAAGATAAAGAAGAACTTTATGATTATTGACATTCTAAAATTCATAGTGCTAGTGACTTAAGAGTCACTTATGTTGGCATTAAGAAGTTGAAGTGCTATTTTTAGTTGGAATATAATGTATTGAGAAGAAAATTATACTCCATAGTTTAAAAGTATTGTGCCTGTAATGATTCTTCAGGGAATTGTTGAAGGATAATCTTAGCTGTTTATGTGAGAGTAAAGAGAGGTCCAATATCCTCCTTTTTGACATTAAAAAAGAAGGAAGTTTAAGGGGAAAAAAGAAAGTCAAGCCCTAGAATGTAAACTCTATGAGGGCTTATTTGTCTAATTTTGTTTACTGATATCTCCCAAATTCAGATGATTAAGAGTACCTGACACTTAGGTAGTCAGTAAATATTAATGTTTTTTAAATGAATTAAGTAAGCAATTACCTATGTTTATTTAGTAGGTCCTTTTACTGATAACAGAAATCTTAATAGCTTATATTATTTGAATTTAATCTCTAAATTAAAAAATAAGTTTTGATTAGAAAATATGCTTCAATTTACATTTTTTATAACTTAATATGAGAACTTAAGTAATATACTAGATATATAATGCTTTGTCTTTTTAGCAGTATTTAAAATTCCACCAATATCTTAGTGGGTTAACACAATTGATTGCTCTTGTATGTACCTTTGATTAACATGGCTTTAAATGTGCTTTGGTGAAGACTTAGTTTTTATTAATGGTTTAAGATGTGGAATGTTAAAAAAAAATTTTTTAAGTTAATGTTTTATTTAGATTTGTACTTGTTTCTAGAATGGGTTTTGTTCTTTTCAAAAGTGAGGGCATATACAAGTTTATAACATATAAACTTTTTTTAATGTGATTTCTTTGACTTGAAAGCATGATTTTTCATTTATAGTATTTTTTTGTTAATCTGAAAAAAATTCTTTATATTCATATTATAAGCAAACTAATTTTTATTTAGCAAAATCCTTGTAAAAGTTCATATTGATTTTGGTGAAATTTTTATTAATTAATGGTGACCTGCAGTTTGAACTTACACATGGTAAGTGATGTACCTCATTTTTACATTTGAAACAGTGTATACTAATAAAAGGATAATATGCTAATTAGACCAGAGTCTTCTGGATGTCCTTCCAGACAAAGCCACAGCCATGGCTCAGGCAAGCTGTGGACGGCAGCTACTGCTGCGAAGGCCAGGCCAAGGCTTAGGCAGCCACTGTGGCTGTGAGGACCGAGGCTCAGGCATCTGTGGCCGCCGGCAGTGGCAGCAGTAATGATGTGATGGGGCATCACCTTCCCCAGATCGGTCCAGTTGCCTCCCGCAGAGGGAGGCCAGAGGCAGCAGCAGCAGCGAGGGGGTGATGGGGGCAGTGCCTTCCCCTGATGGGCCGGTTGCCTCTCACAGAGGGAGGCCAGACAGTAGTACATCCCCTGAGGGCTCCTGGACTGTGAGAAGGGGGCAGGCTGAGCTGAGCAGATCCCCCTCCAGTGCATGAATTTTTGTGCACCGGGCCTCTAGTGTATATATGAGTCTCTTAAGGGTCAAGGCTTAAAGAAAACGAATGATTGTACTTCATATATCTATAGTATTTCTTGCAAAGATTAATTTTTAATAACTATCTTGAGATTCAATCTTATATGTATTACCTAAATGTTAATATCTAAAGAAGACCTTGCCCTAATCAGTTTGGCTCAGTGGCTAGAGAGTCAACTTGTAGACTGAAGGGTCCCTGGTTCAATTCCAGTTAAGGGTATGTACCTTGGTTATGGGCACATCCCTAGTGGGGGTGTGCAGGAGGCAGCTGATCAATGTTTCTCATTGATGTTTCTAACTCTCCCTTTCCCTTCCTCTCTGTAAAAGATCAATAAAACATATTAAAAAAACAAAAACAAAAAACCTAGCTAAGAAAGAAGGAAAACTTGGAAATGTAATTGAAAAAGTATAAGTTTTTCTAATTCTTTCCTGAGTCCTTAAGGATGAATTTGCAATCATTTGACTTTCTTTTTCTATTTTTGTTAGTCTGATTTCTTGAGTGATTTTGTTGTTGTTGTTTTACCAATGTTTTCCTACATAATAATGTTAAATGTTTTTCATACCAATATAATTAGGGCCTGATTTATATACAATGAAGTTATTAAAAGTTATTTCTTTTTCTGTTTCCAAATTATTATAATTGGTTTTCTGTAGTTTCCATATACTTTCTCATTTAGTCTAATTTCACTCTTTTGTTAGAATAAATAATTTATAGAAATTTTCACAAAGTGAATAGGATTTATTTAAATGTCAATCTTTTTATTCTTTTATTCCTTATAAACATCTTCAATGATTCTTAGCTATGGAAGAAAGAATAGTTATATTTAAGATATAATAAAACTTTGATTATTTCTTGGAAGTAGTCTGGGCGTAGGACTTACACGTAGTAAAGAGTAGGTAGGCTGCTCTGATTTTGATGCCCCCTTGCTACAGAAAGCATCTTGTTCATCTACAGCAGTGGTTCTCAACCTTTCTAATGCTGCAACTCTTTAATACAGTTCCTCATGTTGTGGTGACCCCCAACCATAGAATTATTTTCATTGCTACTTCATAACTATAATTTTACTACTGTTATGAGTCCTAATGTAAATATCTGTTTTTCCTATTGTCTTAGGTGACCCTTGCGACCTACAGGTTGAAAACCACTGCTTTAGAGCCTAAGACCATCGGTTTTAAATTGTCAGGGCATTAGAAAGGTTGAACTGATCTAGAGAGTGCTTTTTGTTGTTAATTTTCACCTAAGGATATGTTTTCCATTGATTCTTCAGAAAGAGTAGAAAGGAAGGAGAGAGGGAGGGAGAAAGAGAGTGAGAGAAACAGTTGATGTGAGAGACATATCAATTGGTTGCTTCCTGGGCCCAACTGGGCCCAGGGATCAGATGTGTGGTCTAATGCTCTAACCAATGAGCCAGCTAGGGCTAGAAAGTGAGTTCTTCTTAAAGAACACTACAAATGAAGATTATAGTGGGATTAGTAACTAATAAGAACCGTTAAATGTAGAGGAACAGAAGCTACTTTTTTGTAATTCTCACTTGAGGATGTTTTTATTGATTTGAGAGAGAGAAGAAAGGAGAGAGTGAGAGAGAGAAACATCAATCAGTTGCCTCCCATATGCACCCTGACGGGATCGAACCTGAAACCTGGGTGAATCAAATTGAACCATCCACCTTTCTGTGTATGGGGTAACACCCCCAACAACTGAACCACACTGGCCAGGGCTAAGGATAGATATTTTTAATAGCATACAATAGGACTTTGCCTTCTTTTTTCTTGTTTTTAAAATAATTTTTAATTTTTCAATTACAGTTGACATGCAATAGTATATTAGTTTCAGCTTTATAGCATAGTAATTATGCATTTATATAACTTATAAAGTTATTTTCTTTCTTTTTAAAAAAAATATATTTTATTGATATTTTACAGAGAGGAAGGGAGAGAGATAGAGAGCTAGAAATGTCGATGAGAGAGAAACATCGACCAGCTGCCTCTTGCACACCCCCTACTGGGGATGCGCCCACAACCAAGGTACATGCCCTTGACCGGAATCGAACCTGGGACCTTTCAGTCCGCAGACCGACGCTCTACCACTGAGCCAAACCGGTTTCGGCATATATATATATATATATTTTATTGATTTTTCAGAGAGGAAGGGAGAGGGATAGAGAGTTAGAAACATCGATGAGAAAGAAACACTGATCAGTTGCCTCCTGCACACCCCCCACTTGGGATGTGCCCGCAACCAGGGTACGTGCCCCCAACGGGAATGGAACCTGGGACCTTTCAGTCCATAGGCCGACACTCTATCCACTGAGCCACACCGGTTTCATAAAGTTATTTTCTTGATAAGTCTAGCACCCATCTGACATTATACTTAGTTGTAACAAAATTGACTATATTCCCTGTACATTCCCATGACTTGTTTTTATAAGTGGCAATATGCATATCTTAATGCCTTTCCCCTTTTCACCTATCCTACTACACCCCCCTCCCATTTGGCAATTGTCAAAATGTTCTCTATGAGTTCATTTCTATTTTGTTTTTTTGTTTTTAGTTTCCATATGTAAATGATATTATATAGCATTTGTCTGTTTCTGACTTATTTCACTTAGTATAATACCCTCTAGGTCCATCTGCATTGAAAATGCCAAGATGTCATTAGTTTTTTTTTTGTTTTTTTTTTTGTGGCTGAGTAATATTTCATGTATATATGTACCACATCTTTGCCTACTTATCTATTGATGGACATTGAGATTGCTTCCAAACCTTGCCTATTATAAATAACTGGAGGCCCGATGCATGAATTCGTGCATGGGTGGGGTCCTTACACCTGGTCAGTGATCAGGGCCAATTGGGGCCATCTCACCCAGTCCTAATTGGGGCTGGGCTGATGGGATCCTACTGGCAAGGGGAGGGACTGTGGGAGGTTGGGTGGCTGGCCAGGGAAAGGGACTGCAGGAGGTTGGCGAGCCCTGATCAGGATGGATCAGGACTGGCCAGCTTGGGGAAGGGACTGGCTGAGGGGGAGGTTGGCTGGCCAGGAGGAAGGACCATGGGAGGTTGGCCAACTGGCTGGGGTCGGAGAGGGACCAGGGGAGGTTGGCCGGCTTCAGGGGATTGGCTATGGGAGCCCCTGACCACCAGGGAGCAACTTCTGCATTGAGCGCCTGCCCCCTGGTAGTCAGTGCACGTCATAGTGACTGGTTCATTTAGTCATAACAGTTGCTTAGACTTTTATATATATATACTAGAGGCCCAGTGCATGAAATTCGTGATGGGGAGGGGTTCCTGAGCCTAGCTTGCACCCTCTCCAATCCAGGACCCCTTGGGGGATATCTGACTGCCTCTCACAATCTGGGACCGCTGCCTCCTAACCACTTGCCTGCCTGCCTAATCACCCCAACCACCTATGTCTGCCTGACTGATTGCCCCTAATTGCTCCCCTAACAGCCTGATCATCCCTAACTCCTCCCCTGCTGGCCTGATCACCCCTACTGCTTCTGCCTCACCCCACACTCAGGACCCAGATTTCCCTCTTTTGGGCCAGCCTCAGGCACCCAAGACCTGGGCCAGCCGCAGCCGCAGCCACAGGGGACCGCAGGGTGGGCAGCTCGTTTCTCTCCCAGGCCACAGCCTGGCTGGTCCCCATTACTTTCTTGCTAGTTCATTTGTGCCTGGCTGCTCCATATTCCTCTCTCCCCAGTGTTGAGTGTCTGAGCAGTTCCAGGGCAAGGGTGTGAGGATGTGATGACAATTTGCATATTAGCTCTTTATTATATAGGACTAGAGGCCCAGTGCACGAATTCATGCATCAGTGGGGTCTGGCCGGCCCGGCCCCAATCGGGGTAGATCAGGGCCCAGCCTGTTAGGAAGATACTGTGGGATATTGGCTGGCTGCCCTGCCATCAGGGCCCAATAAGGTCCAGGCTGGCCAGGGAGCAGGGTCCACAGGTGAGGGTCCCTGAGGAGAGGCTGTGGTCGGTGGGCCAGTTAGCTCCACCGATTGGTGTGGGGGGAGGGGCCGAGGGCCAATCGGGGTGGTGGAAGCTGACTGGGGGTGGGACAAGCCAGGGGGAAGGGCTGCAGGCAGTTGGCCGGCCAGCCCTGCCCCTGATTGGAGTGGGGTGGAGGGTGAGCAGGGACAGAGCTGGCTGGTGGGAGGGCCTGTGGGCCTTTTGGGGTGGTGATGGACCATTGGGGGCAGGCCAGGTGGAGGGGCCACAGACGGTTGGCTGGTTGGCCTTGCCCCTAATGGTTGTGTAGGGTCCCATCTGGGGTGGGGCCCAGTGTGGGGAAGGGCTTCAGGAGGTTGGCCCTGCTCCCTATTGGGAGTGGAGCCAGCCAGGGGGAGGAGCAATATTTATATCAGAAAACATTAGACTACAAAATAGGCTATAGAAAGAGACAAAGAAGGACTCAGCAATTCCACTTCTGGATATTTATCCAAAGAAACCAAAAACACTGATTCAGAAAGACATGTACATTCCTATGTTCACTACAGGATCTATATATATAAAAAGCCAGCAACCAAAGCACTGTAACAACCAGAATGACCAGTGGCTATGATGCCCACTGAGGTCAGTGAACCAGCTCAATTATGGGTAGGGCCAGGGGCCAACCTCCCTCGGCCACTCCCCCCAGCCAGCCCCATCCCCAATCGCTCCACCTACCCCAGTAGGGGGTGGGGCAGGCCAGCCAACTTCCTGCAGCCCCACCTCCCCAACAGACCCCTCCCCCAATGGGCCCCTACCACCACAATTGGCTTGTATGTTTATTGACTTTGCCAGGTTAGGGAAGTCTTCTGTCATTATTACTTTAAATACATTTTCAACATTTAGCTCTCTCCTCCTTATGATACGCCTATTTTATGAATGTTGTTACACTTAATGTTGTCCCAGAGGCACCTTAAACCAGTGGTCGCCAACCTTTCGGACTTCATGACCACCAGTGGTCTCCGGACCACCAGTTGGCAACTACTGCCTTAAACTATCCTCATTTTTTTGTTTGGATTTTTTTTTCCTATTCTGATTGGGTGTTTTCTGCAACCTGTCTTCCAAATCACTGATTTGATTCTGTGATTCACATAATCTGTTGATTTCCTCTAATATATTCTTCATTTCAATTATTGTATTCTTAATTTCTGACTGGCTCTTTTTTATGTTCATCTCCATTTTTACGTTTTCTGTCTCTTTGTTAAAGTTCTCTTTGGGTTCATCTATTCTTCTCCTAAGGACATTGTGCATCCTTATGACCACTGATTTGAACTCTGCATCTGGTAGATTGCTTGTTTTGGATTTGTTTAGTACTTTTTCTGGAATTTTGTTTTATTCTTTCATTTGTCTCCTCATTTTAACTCCTTCCTTGTCTTTATTTTCTATGTATTAGGTAGATCTGCCATGTCTCCTCATTTGGGCAGGTTGGGCTTACGTAATAGGTGTCATATGTGGCCCAGTGGCACCATATGCCTGGTCACTTGGGCTGGTGCCCTGGAGTGTCCCTTGTGTGGGTTTTTGGGCCCTCTTGTTGAGCCTTGATTTCTATTGTCATGTCAGTGGATTGGATTGACCCTCAGGCTAACTTGCTGTGAGGACTGGCCATGAGTATAATGGACAAGCTGTTGTTTGGGACTTTGGTGTCGCCTGAGTCCACCCTTTGGGAGTGTTGTCTGTGGAAATTGGGAGGGGTTTGGTGCTCTAGACACTTGAGTTTGCTCTGAGGCCTCTTGGAAGGGGCTCTGATGCAATCTAAGGTTAGCCACTGCATGTGCCTGGCTCAGGGCCACCTGGTATGAGCTACAAAATGATCTGTAGATAATTGCCTTGTACTTGGAGGTGCTTGGAAGAGGTTAAGCAACCAACTGAGGTCAGCTGCCATTAGTGTTGGTCTTTGCGCTGCTTAGCAAGAGGTATGGGGCATGCCATGGCCAATTGCTGCTTGTCTGGAGTTGGGAACATCTGAGAGGTTTTGGGAAAGTTTGTTGCAGAATGGAGACAGACAGTTTGTAAGGAAAAGTTGCTAGAAGTTACTTGGTTGGGCCTGGAAGTTGGGTTGGATGGAGTCTCTGAGAATCAACAGGGTAGTGCAAGTGGTGTTAGCCAGTTTATGTAGACTCAGATTTGGTACCTGTCTGTGCCTGCAGGCTAGGTGGATGAAGGGCTTACCTAGGAACAATGGTGTCTGTCAGCGTTTCTGTCTGGAAGAAAGCTGTTAATCCAGTCCTCACCTTGAAGCCAGACAATTCATTTCTTACCTGGATGTCCCTGGCACTTTTTGAGCTGCTGCCCCATTGCTGAAGTTCATAATGAGTGAGTTTGTCAGCAAATAATCCTTGTGCCCGGGACTTCAGCAGCCCTCTGTGGAGCCCTGGGCTGGGGAGCCTTGTGGGGTCGGGGACGGGGGGCGGGAAGGGGGGGGGCTTCTCAACAATGATGTGGGTGGTGAGAAGACTGCAGCCAAGCTATCCCTCCTGATTTTTAACCACCACACTATGGATGTGGGGCCTTCCTAATTCATCTTTTTGCCCTACCTACCAGTCTCCATGTGGCTTTTTCTGTCCTTCCTTCCTTCTTAACTCCTTCCCTGTCTTTCCCCCTGTGTGTCCTTCCTTCCTTCCATTATTTATTTATTTGATTGATTTATGAGAGAGAGAGAGAGAGAGAGAGAGAGAGAGAGAGAGAGAGAGAGAGAGAAACACATGGATTTTGTTGTTCCACGAATTCATGCACAGGTGGGGTCCCTCTGGGTAGCCTGCAGGGATCAAACCGAAACCTGCAGTCCAATGCTACCTACAGCTCCTACCTGTCACTCCTGCTCATCCCGACCCCACTGTGCCTGCCACAGGCTTGCATCCAGTTAGTCCGGATCTGGAGAGGTTCGAGCTGTCACAGCAGCACTTGTTAGCCATGAACCCTGTATTTGGTGCCCTCCCAAGGGGAGTAGCCTGGGGGATTGGGCTGAAACTGGCTCTCTAATATCCCCCAAGGGGTCCTTGATTGCAAGAGGGCACAGGCCAGGCTGAATTACCACAATGGTGCATGATCGGGCCTGGGAGGGGTCAAGGGAGGGTTCAGGGCATGTCTAGCCCATCTCGCTCAGTCCTGATTGGCTGGACCCCAGCAGCAAGTTAACCTACCATTCAGAGCATCTGCTCCCTGGTGGTCAGTGCACATCATAGGGACTGGTCAATCAGTTGACTGTCTGCTCCCTGGTGGTCAGTGCATATCATAGCTAGCTGTTGAGCAGCCTTAGCATATCATTAGAATATTATGTTTTGATTGGTGTTCAGTTGGTCGGCCTTTCAGTCTATTTTCATATTACCCTTTTATTATATAGGATTAGTTGCTTCTTGAATGTGTCCTGACAGTCTAGAGATCAAACTCACAACATTGGCTTTTGGAGACAACCCTCTAACCAACTGATCTACCTGATCAGGGCCTGCATATTCTTTGTTACAGGACTTCTGTTCAGCTAAGAGTTAGGCATTCTCATACATGGAATACCTATTTTTTTACACTGTGGATAAATGACTTTACTGCATTTAATAATACCACTTAATATGTCTGCTTAAATAACAAAATATTGTGTCTTGCGTGTTTCCCCATGCTTTTTATCTAATGGAAGTGTTTTTCTTTTAGGTTCAAAAGATGTTGTGATAAAGGCACAGGTTTTAGCTGGTGGTAGAGGAAAAGGAACATTTGAAAGTGGTCTCAAAGGAGGAGTGAAGATCGTTTTCTCGTAAGTCATGTTTTTTGAAGAAAAACCATTAATGAAAAAATCCTCCTATTTATTGAATTGATGAAATACTGAGATTTCAGTATTAGATGAGATGATATTTTGTCTATCAGGTGCTTTTGTTTTACTCATTTGGAGGAAAAAAAGAATTTGAGTTATTTTTCTTATTTCAGTCCAGAAGAAGCAAAAGCTGTTTCCTCACAAATGATTGGGAAAAAGTTGTTTACCAAGCAAACAGGAGAAAAGGGCAGAATTTGCAATCAAGTGTTGGTTTGTGAGCGAAGATATCCCAGGAGAGAATATTACTTTGCAATAACAATGGAAAGGTCATTTCAAGTGAGTAACTGTAGTCATGATATATTTGGGATGATTTTAATATATTCAGTTTCAGAAGTTGATGATTCTGTTTATATGTGTCATAAGCAAAATACTTATTTAGTGTCATTTAAAAAAAAATAGCATGGGTAATGAGTTTGATATATTTATTGTGGCAAAAAAAAGTTACAAGCAAAACCCTGCTGAAATAAAATCCACAGGACTTTTAAAAAATAAATCTTTATTGTTCATATTATTACAAATGTTCCTCATTTTTTCCCCCTCCATTGCTCCCCTCCACTAGGTTCCCACCCTACCCTCTGCCCATTCCCCACCCCCTATTGTCCTCATCCATTGGTGTACAGTTTATGTTCGGTCTCTTCCCACTCCCCCCACTCCCCTTTTCCCCGAGAATCGTCAGTTCACTCCCCTTCCATACCTCTGATTCTATTATATTCACCAGTTAGTATTGTTCATCATGTTTTTTACTTCCCTTGGTTTTTAGATTCACTTGTTGATGGTTACGTATTTGTTGTTCATAATTTTTATCTTTATTTTCTTCCTTTTCCTAAAGAACCCCCTTCAGCAATTCATATAATTCTGGTTTGGCGGTGATAAACTCCTTTAGCTTAAATTTATTTGTGAAGCTCTTTAACTGGCCTTCAATTCTGAGTGATAGCTTTGCTGGGTAGAGTATTTTTGGCTATAGATTATTGCTATTCATCACCTTGAATATTTCTTGCCATTCCCGTCTGGCCTGCATGGTTTCTGTTGAGAAACCAGCTGACAATCTTATGGGTGCTCCTTTATAGGTAACTACCTGCTTTTGTCTTGCTGCTTTTAATATTCTCTCTTTGTCTTTTGCTCTTGGAATTTTAATTATGATGTGTCTTTCATTTGTGATCTGTTTCATTGTCTTGGCATTTTCGAAGCTTCCCTGAGTTGGTAGGGTGGCTTTGTGTGCTAAGGTGTCCTATATGGTTCAGTGGGTCAGCCTCCCAGTTACCTGAGGTGGATACTCTTGGTGTACCCCTTTGTGGACTGTGTTTACAATCTTATTGTAGTTAAGTCTTGATTGTTGTTGGTATCCTGGGAGGAACTGACCTCCAAGCCAATTGGTTGTGAGGATCAGCTGTATCTATGTCAGGAGACAGCCTTATTAAACTAGATTTGGAAAATTGCAAAAGCCTCTATGCTCAGCTTGAATGGGGCAGAGTTTCAGGGTGGAACCTACACCCTTGGCTTCCCGTCAGCCCCGCCCTATGAGGTTCCTGAGTCTCAGTGTTCCTCAGTGTCCTTTGGTACTCACTCAGCTGTGGGCAAACTATGGCCCACGGGCCGGATATGGCCTGTGCGGCTCTTCTCTCTGGCCCGTGGAGCCGAAAGAGCGGAGGGTTTTCTTGCTCTCCCCTCCACTCCTTCACCAGCAGCCCAAGATGAGAGTGCCAGCATGGTCAGGTTGCTTGTTTTGGCCCTCTGGTCCAGTTTAACAACCCATGTGGCCCTCGAGTCAAAAAGTTTGCCCACCCCTGTACTCACTGCTTTGGTACTCACTACAAGCACCTCTGAGAGAAAGGTGCCCTCAAGTTTCACATGCTACTAGACAGTCTAGTCTCTCCCCCAATGAGCCCAGAATTGGGGTTCAGTGCAGTTGGAAGTGGGGTTGGAAGTCGGGTTGAGTGCAGTCTGGAGCTTTTGTCTCCTTCCTGCTAGGGCAATCCAGCGGCACAGTCAACAGTCCGTCCTCTGCGCGCAACATGTGTGCCTACAGAACTCTGCCTTTCGCCTCTCCCCTGAGTTTCTGCCTTACAGCCCAGATTCCCTCCATATTAGCCTGGGTCCCCAGAGTCTGGTCTAGAACTGGGGTTCAGTACAGTTGGAACTGAGGCTCAGCACAGTCTGGAGCTTTTGTCTCCTTCCCGCTAGGGCAATCTAACAGCACAGTCAACAGTCCGTCCTCTTCATGCAACGTGTGTGACTCTGAGGCTCTGACTTTCGCCAGTCCCCTGAGTTTCCGCCATACAGCCTAGATTCCCTCTGTATGAGCCTGGGACCCCATGGTCCCACCCAGAACTGGGGTTCAGTGCCGTCAGAACTGGGTTCAGCACAGTCTGGTACTTTTATCTTCTTCCCACTAGGGAATGCCAGCCAGGCACTCAGCCTCCCCATCCTCTCCAGCTCTGTCCTCTCCCCACTCACGTGTTTCCATACCTCACGCTTTTACAGCTCCTCTGATTTTCCTTCTGGTTTTCTCTTTTCTTCTAGTTATAGAATTTCCAGTCAGTCAACTTTCCTGTAGTTCTGGATAATGTCCACTTTATATTTTAGTTGTATTTTTTTAAATTGTTGTGTGAGGCTGTAGTTAGGCGTTTACCTATGCTGCCATCTTGGTTTCTCCCACAGGATTTTTAAATTGTTAATTTGCTAAGAGCAACTTAAATCATCTCTAGATTTTATAGACTGAGAAAATAATTTCTAGCAGAGTAAAATATTCTAACCAAAGAGAAAGTCTCTGAACCCAGTAAGAATGTGTATCTCTGGCTTCATCTTTTTCTTTTTCATCCTGTTTGTATTTTTTATAGTTTGGGGTTTCTTTCACTAGATAATTTGGTACTTAGCAAAGTTGGAAGGTAACATTTAATAACAAACAATATGATTCTGAAGAGCATAACCCTAGTTATACTTCCCTCTCTTAATGGAACCTAAAATGTTAGTTGTGAGCTTAAGTCATCAGATGAAGAGAAAGCTTTTCATAGACTTGTTCTTAGAGAAAACATTGGTAATCATTTTGTACTGTAAATATTTGGATTTTTGCATGCATTGGTTAAGTTTTATGGGCTGAGTCTGTGTAACTAGCTTGTCTTCTGGAATAAGCTGGATATGTATTTGGAAGCCCTGGTAAGGTTTTACCATAATCAGGATTTTAAGTCATGAAAATATTTTTCTTATATCAAACAGCTTTGTAAAAATTATGTTGTATATTCAGAGTAGTTCATATTGATTGCAGTAACTGTAGCAAACTGAATATGCATTATTAAATATATTATAATGCTCTAAGTATATTTTATTAAAGATATATTAGCATAGCTGAAACTGGTTTGGCTCAGTGGATAGAGCGTTAGCCTGAAGACTGAAGGGCCCCAGATTTGATTCCAGTCAAGGGCAGGTACCTTGGTTCCAGGCACATCTCCTATAGGGGGTGTGCAGAAGGCAGCTGATCGATGTTTCTCTCTCATCATGTTTCTGACTCACTATTCTTCTCTCTTCCTCTCATAAAAAAATCAATAAAATATATATTTTTTAAAATATATATACTAGCATAAGAGGAAAGGATTAAATTTGAATTCATTTTAAGAACTGTAATAATCAGGAGACCGAAACAAGATGGCGTACAGGGTAGTCTCCTAAGCTGCCACCTCCTCAACAATTTGGAAAAAAACAACAGCTAAAATCGAAAGGGATCGCACCAGACCCTCAGGAAAGCTGGCAAAATGGGAAGGCTACAACTAGACACAAAGCAGGGCGCCGCTGCTGCCATGTGGAGTTTAAAACTATGGCAACACCGGACCTGCCAGAGCTGCTGCCACCGGGAATGAGGGAAGCCAGACCTCTTTCCGCCCCGGGGCCCAGGGAGTGGGCCAGCCCGGCCGGCCGCAGTGTGAACCAGGGAGCTGAAGCCGGGCCTCCGCCGCACCTTCGGCTCCTGCCCGGACGAGAAACCTATCCCAGCCCGCAGCTGTCCCAGCCTGCCCGCAGTGCTGGTGAGGAGCTGGTGCGGTGCCTTCCATTCTCAGCCCTGGCGACTCCTTCCTCCACCGCTTCATGGCCGGGCCTATGCTTCCGCCACTAACGCCATGTGGATTTTAAAACTACAGGGGAAACTGAACCACAGGAGTGACCGTCAATGCCGCACCGGCCACCGCCACCCGCCACTGCCGCTGCGAATAAAGGAAATCCACCGAGAACAGAGCTCACTACGCCCCGGGCTCAGGGAGAGTGCGGCTTCAGAACTTAGCCTCTGCGTCCACAGCAGCTCCGCTTCCGCACCAAAGGAGACACCATTGAGGGTGGTCTCTCCGCCCGCAGCCATCTCAGCCCACCCACAACCATCCCAGCACACCCTCCGTGCTAGTGTGGAGATGGCGCAGCACCTTACTTTCCCGGCCCCGGCAAGTCCTTCCTCCGCCGCCGCATGGCCGGGCCGAAGCTTCCGCCACTGCCGCCATGTGAACTTTAAAACTACAGTGGAAATTGAACCATAGGAGTGACCGTTACTGCCGCATGGGCCACCGCCACCTGCCACCACCACCGAGAATAAAGGAAATCCACCGAGAACAGAGCTCACTACGCCCCGGGCTCAGGAAGTGGGCGGCCTCAGAACTTAGCCTCCGCGTGCGCAGCTGCTCCGCTTCCGCACCGAACGAGACACCTTTGAGGGTGGTCTCCCCGCCTGTAGCCATCTTAGCCCGTCTGCAGCCGTCCCAGCCCACCCACCGTAATGGTGAGGAGATGGCGCAGCGCCTTCCGTTCGCGGCCCCGGTGAGCCCTTCGCCCTTCAGGCCCACTGCCACAGGGCCGAGCGGAGCCTCGGCAGGGACCCCAAGGAGGGGCACCGCTGCCACCAGGTGGATTTAAAAAATACAGTGGAAATTGAGCCACAAAAGCCACCACCTCCACTGCACCCACCGCCACTGCCGCAAGTGAGGGAAGCCCACCGAGAACAGAGCTCACTCCACCCTGGGTCCAGGGAGTGGGTGGCTTTGGAGCATGGCTTCCGCGTCAGCAGCCATTCCGCCGAGACTCCTTAGAGCGCGGTCTCCCCACCCACAGCCGTCCCAGCCTGCCCGCCGTGCTAGCGAGGAGCTAGCGGGGCGCCTCCAATTCTCGACCCCAACGCCCAAGGGGGCCATGTTCCCCGAGTGAGCTGTGTCCCCCAAAGGGGCCGGGTGTCCCGGGTGAGCCGTGTGTCCCAGGGGACCTTGTGCCCTCGCTGAGCTGTGTCTCCTAGGGGGCCGTGTGCCCCCGGTGAGCCGTGTGTCCCAGGGGAAGCAGTGGGACCCAGGGGGAGGGGCAGTGAGAACCAGAGGAGGAGCGGACTCTATTCATGTGGTCCTGAGATAGTCACCATAAAACAAACAGATTGTCAAATGACAGCGGGGAGGGGAAGGAGACCTGGGGGAGATAAGAGAACAACCGAAGGACTGGTATGCATGAATATAAGTAAAACCAACGAACACAGAATTCTCGGGAAGGAGGGCATGAATGGGGTGGGTGGCGGAAATGGTAAGCTATGTACACATATAATACCTTAATAAAAATTAAAAAAAGGAAAAAAAAGAACTTTAACAATCAGAGAACCATTTGAATCTCATTAAGGAAACATGTTTTTATTTCATTTGCAAAAGTATTACAGATTTGTAATAATCCAGACTAAAAATTTTATCATACTAATAACATTTGTCCAAAGATATAATGTTAGACTAATGTGGAGTTGGTTGGTGTTACTTTTTAAGATATAGTGAATGTATTTTTGAATCCCTGTGGACAGGTCCTTATTAATCAGCAAAAATATTAGCCAGCTATTGATAAAAAGAGCAGTTTTTGTTGAATTAAATTCCTGTGAATAGGAGTTAACTGAGTATTAAAAGTTTCCTTTGTTATCTGTTTTTTGGGTGATAGGTTTTTTTAGTGCGTATTCTGTCAGGCAGTCTGGGGCAGATACTATCATAGAGTTGGTGCACTAAGAAAAATCAATTTTTTATATATTTTTAAAATAAACCTTTATTGTTCATATTATTACAAATATTCCTCATTTCCTCCCCCTCCATTGCTCCCCTGCACCAAGTTTCCATCCCACCTTCTGCCCTTTCCCCATCCCCCATTGTGCTCATCCATAGGTGCAGTTCATGTTCAGTCTCTTCCCACCCTCACCTCACTTCCCATTTTCCCGAGAATCATCAGTCCACTCCCCTTCCATACCTCTGATTCTATTATATTTACCAGTTAACATTGTTCATCATGATTTTTACTTCCCTTCGTTTTTCGATTCACTTGTTGATAGTTACGTATTTGTTGTTCATAATTTTTATCTTTATTTTCTTCCTTTTCCTAAAGAACTCCTTTCAGCAATTCATATAATTCTGGCTTGGCAGTGATGAACTCCTTTAGCTTAAATTTATTTGTGAAGCTCTTTATCTGGCCTCAATTCTGAGTGATTGCTTTGCTGAGTAGACTATTTTTGGCTGTAGGTTCTTGCTATTCATCACCTTGAATATTTCTTGCCCTTCCTGTCTGGCCTGCACAATTTCTGTTGAGAAATCAGATGACAGTCATATGGGTGCTCCTTTATAGGTAACTACCTGCTTTTGTCTTGCTGCTTTTAATATTCTCTCTTTGTCTTTAGCTCTTGGAATTTTAATTATGATGTGTCTTGGTGTGGTCCTCTTTGGATTCCTTTTGTTTGGGGTTCTGTGTGTTTCCTAGACTTGTAAGTCTATTTCTTTCTCCAGGTTGGGGAAGTTTTCTGTCACCATTTTTTTTTTAAATACGTTTTCGGTATCTTGCTCTCTGTCATCTTCTGGGACCCCCATAATTCTGATGTTGGTTTGCTTGAAGTTGTCCCAGAGGTTTCTTACACTATCTTCAACTTTCTGGATTCTCTTGTCTTCTTGCTTCTGCAGAGGAGTAAACTCTGGCTCTTTGTGTTCCAAATCTTTGACTTGATTCTTGCAATCTTCCATTCTGTTTTTAGTTTGGACCCTGTATAATATTTTTTATTTCAGAGAATGTATTCTTTATTTATTGTTGATCCTTTATTATTTCTTGTTGATCCCTTTTCATATCCTCATAGGTCTCATTTAATTTAGCCGCCTTTTCTAGAAGATTCTTGAACAACCTTATAAGCGTGGTTTTGAACTCTATATCTAGTCATTTTTTGTCCTCCATTTCTTTCATTTGTGATCTGTTTCCTCGTCTCAGTATTTTCACTGCTTCCCTGAGTTGGTAGGTTGGGAGGATCAGCTGTGTCTATGCCAGGGGACAGTCTTATTCCACTAGACTTGGACACCTGCAAAAGCCTCTGTGTTCAGCTTGGATTGGGCGGAGTTTCTGGGTGGAGCCTACAGCCTTGGCTTCCGGTTAGCCCCGCCCTCTGAGGTTCCTGAGTTTCAGTGTTCCTCAGTGTCTTGTGGTATTTGCTGCAAGCACCTTTGAGAGATAGGCACTCCAGAGTTTCGCCTGCTACCAGACAGTCTAGGCTCTCCCCCAACGAGCCTGCAATTAGGGTTCAGTGCAGTTGGAAGTGGGGTTAAGAGCAGTCTGGAGCTTATGTCTCCTTCCTGCTAGGGCAATACAGCAGCTCAGGGAACAGTATATCCTCTCCGAGCAAATGTGTACGACTCAGGGGCTCTGCCTTTCACTGCTCCCCTGAGCTTCCGCCTTTCAGCCCATATTCCCTCTGTATGAGCCTGGGACCCCAGGGTCTCGCCCAGAGCTGGGGTTCAATGCAGTAGGAACTGGGGTTCAGCAAAGTCCGGAGATTTTTATCTCCTTCCCGCTAGGGAACACCAGCCAGGCACCCAGCAGTCCCTCCTCTCTGGATCTGTCCTCTCCACATGCGTGCACCGTGTCTCTCTGTACCTTATGCTTTCACAGCTCCTCTGATTTTCCTTCTGGTTTTCTCTTTCCTTCTAGTTGTAGAATTTCCAGTCAGTCATCTTTCCTGTAGTTCTGGATAATAACCACTTTATATTTTAGTTGTATTTTTTTAAATTGTTGAGTGAGGCTGCAGTTAGGTGGTTACCTATGCCGCCATCTTGATTGCTTTTTTCAGAAAAATCTATTTAAATATCTATTCTGTCTCGGTACTTTTTAAAAGTCAGATTTCTTAACATTTGCTCAGTGCCTTTGTAGACATTTCTAATTTAAAAAATCACATTTGCTACTTTATATTTCTAGTAGAACATTATAATCTATAAATTGGTGGTACTGTATCAGTTTTTTATTTTACTTGAAATAGATATTTAATCTGTTATAAGAATTACATATTTTGTTTTTCATGTTTTTACTTTTTTAAAAGATCTTTATTAAGTACCTTCTTTGTCATATAATTTTATATATGTGTATATATATATATATATATATATATATATATATATATATAATTGATTTTTTTCACAGAGAGGAAAGTAGAGGGACAGAGAGTTAGAAACATCGATGAGAAACATCGACCAGCTGCCTCTTGCACACCCCCTCCTGGGGATGTGCCCACAACTAATGTACACGCCCTTGACCAGAATCGAACCCTGGACCTTTTAGTCTGCAGACCGACGCTCTATCCACTGAGCCAAACCGGTTTTAGCTGTCATATAATTTTAAACTCAAATTTATTTTAAGACAAACGTTTCTGCAAGCTAAAAGAGAGGGCAAACCTTTCTGCAAGCTATAAGAAAATGAAAATAGCATTATGAATTTATTTGAAATTATAACTGTTTGCTACAACTTAGATTGTTCTGAAAGTTTATTACTAAAATTTAAAAGTCAGATTGTTTAAACAAAAACGGCTATTCACTCAGCAGTCATTATAAAATTCATGACTGTAGTCATTTTGTAACTGATCTGTATTGAACCCATATAAGCTTTTCTTCTGACCAGCTGGCTACAAATTTTGAGGTTTCTTTCTAATTTGCCAGGGAATTAGAACATTAGATCCTATTTATTCATGGTTTTTTAAATGTATATATCATTATTTCATATGTATTTTGTTTAGTTTTTTATTTAACTTACAGTTAACTCTTAGAGATCTAGTCATTACTTTAGTAAGAATTTATATTATCTTTTTCCCCTAGAAGTGATGCCGTATTTATATTTTATTTTCAAGTTTTTTTATTAAGGTATTATATGTGTACATATCTTACCATTGCCCCCCCCACCTCCCATTCATGCCCTCCCTCCCCAGAGTTCTGTGTTCGTTGGTTGTACTTATATGCATGCATACCAGTCCTTCGGTTGTTCTCTTATCTCCCCCCAGGTCTCCTTCCCCTCCCCGCTGTCATTTGACAATCTGCTTGTTTTATGGTGACTATCTCAGGACCACATGAATAGAGTCCGCTCCTCCTCTGGTTCTCACTGCCCCTCCCCCTGGGTCCCACTGCTTCCTCTGGGACACACGGCTCTCCCGGTGCACACAGCCCCCTGGGACACATGGCTCACCCGGGACATCCAGCCCTTTTGGGGGACACAGCTCATCCGGGGCACACTGCCCCCTCGGACACATGGCTCACCCGGGGCACACGGTCCCCTGTGACACACGGCTCAGCCGGGACACCCTGCCCCTTTGGGGGACACAGCTCACCCGGGGCACACTGGCCCCTGGGACACACGGCTCACCCGGGGCACACGGCCCCTTTGGGGGACATGGCTCATCCGGGGCACACGGCCCCTTTGGGGTACACGGCTCACCCGGATTGCACGGTCCCCTGGGACACATGGCTCAACCGGGGCACACGGCCCATCTGGCGTGCTCGGGTCGCGTATTGGAGGGGCCACGCTAGCTCCTTGCTAGCACGGGGGCAGGCTGGGACCGTTGCAGGCTGGCTGAGATGGCTGCAGGCAGGTAGACCTCCCTCAAAGGTGTCTCGTTCTGTGCGGAAGCGGAGCAGCTGCGCACACGGAGGCTAAGTTCTGAGGCCACCCACTTCCTGAGCCCGGAGCGTAGTGAGTTCTGTCCTCGGTGGATTTCCTTTATTCGCGGCGGTGGCAGGTGTTGGTGGCCCGTGTGGCATTGACGGTCGCTCCTGTGGTTCAATTTCCACTGTAGTTTTATATTTTATTTTATTTTTTTAAAATATATTTTATTGATATTTTACACAGAGGAAGGGAGAGAGATAGAGAGCTAGAAACGTCGATGAGAGAGAAACATCAACCAGCTGCCTCTTGCACACCCCTACCGGGGATGTGCCCGCAACCAATGTACATGCCCTTGACCGGAATCCAACCCGGGACCTCTCAGTCCGCAGACCGACACTCTACCACTGAGCCAAACCGGTTTCGGCTCCACTGTAGTTTTAAATTTCACATGGCGTTGGTGGCAAGAGCTTCGGCTCTACTATGCGGCGGCTGAGGGAGGACTCGCCAGGGCCACTAACAGAAGGCGCCATGCCAGCTCTTCACCAGCACGGCGGGTGTGCTGTGAAGGTTGTGGGCGGGCTGAGATGGCTGTGGGCGGAGAGTTCCCCCTCAATGGTGTCTCCTTTGGGGCAGAAGTGGAGCTGCTGTGGACTCAGAGGCTAATTTCTGAAGCCACACTCTCTTTGAGCCCAGGGTGTAGTGAGCTCTGATTTCGGTGGATTCCCATTCGCGGGGTCAGCGGTGGGTGCTGCAGTGACAGTAGCTCCTGTGTCTCAATTTCCCCTGTAGTATTAAAATCCACATGGCGGTAGTGGCAGAAGCTTTGGAGCCGGCTGCTGGTGGTGGCGGCAGAAAGACTCGCTGGGGCGTAAAGGGAAGGCACCACGCCAGCTTCCCACCAGCATGGTGCCCCGAGGCCGGGCCGAGCCGGCTGCAGGGTGGGAGACGCCGTGTCAGCTCCTCGGGATGGTTGTGGGCAGGCACTGAAGGCGTGGTGGAGGTCCCGTATCAGCTCCCTGGTTCCCATGGCGGCCGGCCGGGTTGGCCCACTCCCTGGGCCCCAGGGCGGAGCGAGGTCTCACTTCCCTCATTCCCGGCAGCAGCGTCTCCGGAAGGTCTGGTTTCGCCGTAGTTTTAAACTCCACATGGCAGCGGCGGTGCCCTGCTTGGTGTCTAGTTGTAGCCTTCCCATTTCTGGGCCGAGCTGGCTGCGGGCGGGGAGACACTACGCCATCTCTTCGCCCATTCGTGAGTGCGGGGTCTGAGCCGAGCCGGCTAGGGACGGGGAGACGGTGCGCTCGCTGATCTCCAGCACTGCAGGTGGGCTGGGATGGCTGCGGGCAGGGAGGTCGCGCTCACGGGCTTCTCGTCCAGGCAGGAGCCAAAGGCGCGGCGGAGGTCCCGTATCAGCTCCTTGGTTCCCAGGGCGACAGGCGTGCTGGCCCAGTCTCTCGGCCCTGGGGCGGAGGGAGGTCTGGCTTCCCTCATTCCCGGCGGCCGAGGCTCCGGTAGGTCCAGTTTCAACGTAGTTTTAAACTCCACATGGCAGCAGCGGCGCCCTGCTTTGTGTCTAGTTGTAGCCTTCCCATTTCGCCAGCTTTCCTGTGGGTGTGGTGCCTTTTTTTTATTATTGATAATATTACAAATGTCTTCCATTTCCCCCTCCTCCTTACAGCCTCTACACACACTCTCAGGTCTTCAATACCCTGTTGTCTGTGTCCATGGGCTGTGCATATCCTCCTATAGGGTAATATGCAAATTAAACCTCACATCCTCACAAGATTGTTGTCCACCACCAGACAGGCAGGGGGGTTAGTCAGGGATGACCCAACAACTGAACAGTAGGCTGCATGGGGCGACCAGGCCAGCAGAGGGGGACAGTTGGGGATAATCAGGCTGATAGAGGGGCAGAAAGAGGCCACCAGGCCAGTGGAGAGGGGGCGGGCCAGTTATAGGCAAGCAGCCGAGAAGGAGGGGGGTACAGTTGGGGATGACCAGTCCAGCAGGAGGGTAGTTGGGGGCAATTAGCCTGGCGGGGAGGTTAGTGAAGGGCAACTAGGCTGGCCAGGGGAGGGGGGCATTTGGGGGCAACCAGGCTGGCAGGGGGGCAATTAGGGGAGACCAGGGCAGCAGAAGGGGGCAGTAGGTGGCAACCAGGGATGATCAGGCCAGTGGTGGGGGGAGGATTTGCGCTTAGGAGCAACCAGGGAGGGGGCAGTTAGGGATGACCTGGGTGGCAGCAAGGGGCAGTTAGGGATGGCCAGGCTGGCAGGGAGCCAGTGAGGGGTGATCAGTCTGGCAGGGGGAGTGGAGGCAGTTAGGGGAGTGGAGGCAGTTAGGGGCGAACTGGCAGGCAGGCAGGTGAGTGATTAGGAGCCAGTGGCCCAGGATTGTTAGAAGGACGTCCCGGATTCGAGAGGGTGCAGGCTGGGCTGAGGGGATCCCCTCTACCTCCCAACCCCTGAGCATGAATTCCATGCATTGGGCCTCTAGTCTTACCTAATAAAAGAGAACCATGCAAATTAACCATCACTCCGCTATGCCCACAGCCAATCACAGAGTATTAAAATTTACCCAACAAAGATGGAGGTTAATTTGCATATGCAAGCAGAGCGATGTGAAGCCTGCTATGAGGGGAAGAGGGACTTTGGAGGGAGCTACTGGAGTGGTGCTCCAGACAGAAGCAGGACTTGCTGGCTCCAGGCGGCCCTGGAGTGAGGACGTGACGGCTCCCAGGTGGCCGGAACGGGGACTTGCCAGCTCTGGGCTTCCAGGCAGCCGGGAGCAGGGACTTGCCGGCTTCTGGGCAGCTGGGGTGGGGAGCAGGGACTTGTTGGCTCCCTGGTGGCTGGTAGTGAAGCCAGGGGCCTATTTTTGCATGAATATAGTGCAGCGGGTCTCTAGTAAGTATATAAGTTCTTTGGTTTATCTCTTCTCATTCCTCCATCCCCACATCAACATATGTCAATTTGTTCCATGCTTCGGGTCTTACATTGTTGGTCAATTAATTTTGTTCATTGGATTCCACAAATAAGTGAGGTAATGTGATATTTGTCTTTCTCAGACTGACTTCTTTTACTTAGCATAATATTCTCCAGGTCCATCCATGTTGTCTCAAAGGGTAAGAGATCCCTCTTTTTTACTGCTGCATAGTATTTCATTGTGTTAATGAACCATAGCATTTTTATCCACTCATCTACTGGTGGGCACTTGGACTGTTTCCAAATCTTAGCTATTATAAATAAAGCTGCTATGAACATGCGGGTGCATACATTTTTTTTCTAATTGATGTTTTGGAATTTTTAGGATATATTCCCAGAAATGGGATCGATGGGTAAAATGGAAGATCCATTTTTAAATTTTTGAGGAAAATCCGTATTATTTTCCATAGTAACTGCAGCAATCTGCATTCATACCAGCTGTGCGCTAGTGTTCCCTTTTCCACATCCTCACCAGCACTTGTTTGTTGACTTTATTTATTTATTTATTTATTTATTATTTTTTATTTTTAAAGTATTATATGTGTACATATCTTACCATTTACCACCTCCCCCCCACTCCCATACATACAGTTTTTCGTCCAGAATTTTTAGTCCATTGGTTATGGTTATATGTATATACACAAGTCCTTCAGTTGATCGCTTATCTCCCCCACCTCTCCCTAACTTTCCTGCTGTAATATGACATTCTGTTTGATGCTTTACTGTCACTGTATCTATCTTTTTGTTCAACAGTTTATAATAGTATTTATTTTCCATTAGTGAATGAGTGAGATCATGTGGTATTTTTCTTTCATTGACTGGCTTATTTCACTCAGTATGATGTTCTCCAATTCCATCCAGGTTTCTGCAAATGGTAACAATTTCTTCCTTTTCTATGGCAGCATAGTATTCCATTGTGTAGATGTACCATAGTTTTTTGATCCAGTCATCTACTTACGGGCACCTAGGCTGTTTCCAAATCGTGGCTTTTGTAAATTGGGCTGCTATGAACATAGGGGTGCATATATCCTTTCTGATTAGTGTTTCCAGTTTTTTAGGCTATATTCCTAGATGTGGGATTACTGGGTCAAATGGGAGTTTCATTTTCAGTTTTTTGAGGAAACTCCATACTGTTCTCCAAAATGGCTGCACCAGTCTGCATTCCCACCAGCAGTGCATGAGGGTTCCTTTTTCTCTGCATTCTTGCCAACACTTTGTCATTTATTGATTTGTTGATGATAGCCATTCTGGCCGGTGTAAGATGGTACCACATTGTCGTTTTGATTTGCATCTCAGATAATTAGTGACTTTGAGCATGTTTTCATGTGTCTCTTAGCCTTCCTTCTGTTTTCTTTTGAAAAGATTCTATTTAGGTCTGATGCCCACTTCTTTATTGGATCATGTATCTTCCTTTTGTTAAGTTGTATAGGCTGCCTGTAGATGTTGTAGATTAAACCTTTATCAGTGAGAACATTTGCAGATATGTTCTCCCATACAATTGGATTTCTTGTTGTTTTGTTGATAGTTTCTTTTGCTTTGAAAAATCTTTTGATTTTGATGTAGTCCCATTTGTTTATTTTCTCTTTAGCTTCCATTGCCCTAGGAGCAGTATCATTGAAGAAGTTTTTTTGTTTTTGTTTTTTTTTACCATATGCCTGAGATTTTGCTGCCTGTGGATTCCTCTAGTATTTTTATGGTTTCCCATCTTATGTTCAAGTCCCGTGTCCACTTTGAGTTTATTTTTGTATGTGGTGTAAGTTGATAACCTAGTTTCATTTTTTTGCATGTATCTGTCCAATTTTCCCAACACCATTTATTTAAGAGACTATCTTGACTCCATTGTATCTTCATGCATTCTTTATCAAATATTAATTGAGCACAGTGATTTAGGTGGTATCTGTATTCTCTATTCTATTCCATTGATCTATATGTCTGTTCTTGTGCCAGTACCAGGCTGTTTTGAGAACAGTGGTTTTGTAATACAGCTTGAAATCTGGTATTGAGATCCCTTCTATTTTGTTCTTTCTCAGGATTGCTGTGGCTATTGGGGGTCTTTATTTATTCCAGATAAATTTTTGGAGAGTTCTTTCTAGGTCTGTGAAATATGCCATTGGTATTTTACTGGGGAGTGCATTGAATCTATAGATTGCTTTGGGTAGTATGGACATTTTAATGATGTTGATTGTACCAATCCATGAACATGGTATGTTCTTCCATCTGTTTACGTCTTCCTCTATCTCTTTATTCAGTTTCCTGTCATTTTGCACATATAGGGCTTTTACCTCCTTACCTACCCTGTTTTCCCGAAAATAATACAATGTCTTATATTAATTTTTGCTCCCAAAGATGCGCTAGGTCTTATTTTCAGGGAATGTATTATGTTTCCATTAAGTAGGTCTTATTTTCGGAGGATGTCTTATTTTCAGGGAAACACGGTAGGTATCTTAATTTTTTTGGTGTGATGGTAAATGGGATTGTTTTTTTAGTCTCTCTGTAAGTTCACAACTGGTGTATAGAAAGGCCATAGATTTGTTGGCGTTAATTTTGTATCCTACAAATTGACAAATTCATTTATTAAGTCTATTAGTTTTTTGATGGAATCTTTTGTGTGTGTTTTTTAATATATTGTTTTGATTTTTTACAGAGAGGAAGAGAGAGGGATAGAGAGAAACATCGATGTGAGAGAATCATCAATCAGCTGCCTCCTGCACACCCCCTACTGGGGATTTGCCCAAAAACAAGGTACATGCCCTTGACCGGAATCGAACCTGGGAACCTTCAGTCCACAGGCCGACGTTCTATCTACTGAGCTGAACTTGTTTTCAGCTCTTTTTTTTTCTTCTTCTTTTTTTATGTACAATACCATGTCATCTGCAAGTAAGGACAGTTTTACTTCTTCTTTTCCAATTTGGATGCCTTTTATTTCTTCTTGTCTAATTGCAACGGCTAATACTTCCAGTACTATGTCAAACAGGAGTGGTGAGAGTGGGCATCCCTGTCATGTTCCTATTCTTAGGGGAAATGTTTTTAGTGTTTTCCCATTGAGTATGATGTTTGCTGTGGATTCCTTATATATAGCTTCTATTATGTTGAGGTATGATCCTTCTATTCCCACCTTGTTGAGAGTTTTTATCAAGAAGGGGTGTTGGGTTTTGTCAAATGCTTTTTCTGCATCAATTGATATGATTGGTATGTGATTTTTATATCTCAATTTGTATATGTGATGTATCATGTTTATTGATTTCCGGATATTGTACCATCCTTGCATTCCTGGAATAAATCCTAGTTGGTCATGGTGTATGATCTTTCTGATGTACTGTTGGTCCTGATTTGCTAGAATTTTGTTGAGGATTTTGGCATATGTTCATAAGGGATATTGGCCTGTACTCTTTCAGTCTGTGTGTGTCGTTTTTCTGAGGTGAGTTTCTTGTAGACAGCAGATATATGTATCTTGTTTTCTTATCCAATCTGTTACCCTATGTCTTTTGATTGGGGCATTTAATCCATTTATATTTAAAGTTATTGTTGATAGGTTATTTGTCGCCATTTTTATTCTTTCACCCTGTGTTCCTTCTTTGCTTCCTATTTCTTCTCCTTCTCCTCCTCCTCCTCCTCCTCCTCCTCCTTTTTATTCTTTTTCCTTTTTTAACAACAGATCCTTTAGTGTTTTCTGCATTGCTGGTTTGGTGATAAATTCCTTTAGTCTTTTATTGTCTGTGAAGCTCCTGATTTCACCTTCAATTTTGATTGATAACCTTGCTGGGTGCAGTATTCTTGGATTCATACCCTTCATTTTCATGACTTTGTATATTTCATTCCATTCCCTTCTGACCTGATGAATTTCTGTTGAGAAATCAGTTGCTAGTCTGATAGGGTTCCTTTATATGTAACTTTCTGTCTCTGGCCACTTTTAAGATTCTTATTTTGTTTGGTGTTTGGTGTTTGCCAGTTTAATTATAATGTGCCTTGCCGTTGGGTTTTTTTTTGTTCATTTTGCTTGGGACTCTGCGGGCTTCTTGGATTTGTGTGATTTTTTTTCTTCCCTATATCAGGAAAGTTTTCTGTCATTATTTCTTCAACCAGGTTTTCTATTCCTTGCCCAGTTTCCTTTCCTTCTGGGATCCCTGTTATGCAGATGTTGTTTTGTTTTGCATTGTCCCAAAGTTCCCTTAGGCTCTCCTCTTGCTTTTTAATTTTTTTTCTAGAAGCTGCTCTACTTGGGTGTATTTTTCTATCTTGTCTTCCAGCTCATTGATACAGTCCTCTGCTTCTTCTGGTCTACTCTTGATGCTTTCTATTGAGTTCTTTATAACAGTGATGTCATTTTTCATTCCCTCTTGTTTCTTACTTATTATTGTTAAATTTTCTTCTGTTCTTTTTAGTCACCTTATGACTGTTTGTCTGAATTCTTGCTCTGGTAGGTTGGTTGTCTCTAATTCATTTACTTCCTTCTCTGGTTATGCTTGCTTTTCTTTCATATGCGGGCTGTTTCTTTGTCTCCCCATGGTCTCCCTTCTCAGGATATCTGGTTATGTAGTTCTCTCTCTCTTGCATTGATTTAAAGGTACAAAGTACAACACAACCAGGTACAACACACAAGGCACTGAACAGAGATATAATCTTGATATTGATAATCTCTAATAAAGGTGACCACCAGAGAAAGGCAAGTTAGGGGGTCAGAGAGAAAGAAGAGTGAAAAGAAAGAAAAAAGAAAGGAGTGTAAAAATGAAATTGGGAAAAGGAGAAAAAAAATAAGAGAGTCTAGAACAAGACTAATAGAGAAAAGAGGAACAAACTATACATATGGGGAGGAAACTTCAATAGAACAAACATTAATCACAGCAAATGCCAGCAACAAGTACCTGGAGATTAATACAACCTACAACACCAACTAATGTCAAGCGAGGAAAGGGAAAACAGAAGTAAAAAAAACAAACTAAAACACAGCAAACAAAAACAAAGAAAAGAATAAGCAAAACAATCTCACAAAAAAGCATAAAACTTCGATATAGTTAACATTCTAACAAAAAACTACAAAAGAACAAAAAAAATTTTTTTTTAATTTATTTTAGATAGGATATCGAAAAGAGAGGTGTGTATGGACTTGGAGCAGGGGATTGGAAATTAGGTATACATAAGTAGGACGAAATTTTAGCAGGAGGTAATCAGAAAGAATAGGGAAAATATAGAGCAGGAAAGGGTTAAGATAAATAGGACGCCAAAAGGGGAAAGGTTAGGAAGAGAGTGATGGCATAAAGGTAGAGTTCAAATAGAATAAAGCGATGGTGAAGGAAAGTGAAACTAAACTGTAGAACACTAATCCCAAAGTAAAATAAAGTGATACTTAAAAATAAATAAATAAGCAAGCGGTGTCTTAATTTTTGGTATTTATTTTTTATTACACTAGGGTCAATTTGTGATTTAGCCTTTGGGTGGCAGTATTCTGGGTTAACTTCCAGGACTCTAAAGCCTCTCTAGCTTTTTTCTCTGTGACACTCACCAGTTTGCCTGGGCTGGCGGGCAAGTCCAAGCAGACTGCACACCCCTGAAACTCGCAGTCTATCCCCCCGAGTCAGATCAAAGCAGGTTTCTCTTTAGAGATCCCCCTGTTAGCAGCCCTGAGGAACCCCTTCCACAATCACGGGTCACACAAGCCCAACAGCCCTGGGCTTCTCAAGGCACATACCTCCCTGGTCCTCCAGCTCCTGCAGTGCCCGCATTTCTGTCTTCCACTGGAGACCTCACCCTGTCCCCACAAAATCTGACCTTTCTGTGGTGGAGTGGAGAGCTCCTTTGAGTCGAAGCGTTCCCGCCACCTAGGACTGGTGTTCTGGGTCTCACAGCTGTTCGGCGGTCACCGCAGCTGTGGATATTCAGGCCTCTGACAAGATCCACTTTTCCTTTCAAGATGGCAAGTTTTCCCCATCCGAGCCCGTAGTGCCGGGTGGGGATGCAGCCGCTATGGGGGCTGCCTTGTCAGGGGTACCCTGTCCAGCAGTCCCCCACCTTCTCCTGGAGTTCAGCTGTCCCTTAGCTTGCTAACAAACACTCCCAGTGCAACATTCAGCTGTTCTTTCTTTTTTTTTTTCTTTTTAAAAAAAAATATATTTTATTGATTTTTTACAGAGAGGAAGAGAGAGGGAAAGAGAGTTAGAAACATCGATGAGAGAGAATCATCGATCAGCTGCTTCTTGCACACCCCCTACTGGGGATGGGCCCGCAACCAAGGCACATGCCCTTGACCGGAATCGAACCTGGGACCTTTCAGTCCACAGGCTGATGCTCTATCCACTGAGCCAAACCGGTTTCGGCCAGCTGTTCTTTCTTTCTGCTCTGGGACAAGGCTCAGAACATGTGTGTCTATTCTTCCACCATTTTCTCCACTCGTTTGTTGATTTTTTTTTTTATGATAGCCATTCTGACAGGTCTTATGATTCGTAATGTAAATATCTGTGTTTCCCGATGGTCTTAGGTGACCCTGCTAGCGATTCTAAACCTGTGGGTTGCAGCATTAGAAAGGTTGAGAACCACTGCTATAAACTAAAGTGTATCAAATGAAGTTTCTGCTCAGAGTTCATGCCCTCTTCCTTTTGAAGTCTCCTATCCAACATCTGCTCTCTGTGTCCATTGTTCAAATGCCAGTGTCCTCCTGTTGCCCTAGCACTTCCTGAAGGCCATGCTCTCTTCTCTGCACCAGAGGGCTACCTTTGGAGAATACTCTATGATAATTATTAATAACTAGAGGCCCAGTACATGAAATTCACATTGGAGGGGTTCCTCAGCTTGACCTACACCCTCTCCAATCCCGGATCAGGCCTAAACTGGCAGTTGGACATCCCTCTTGCAATCCAGGACCTCTGGCTCCTAACTGCTCACCTGCCTGCCTGCCTGATCCCCCTAACTGCCCTCACCAGCTTTGAGGGGCCAAGAGACAATGTAGCTGTGTCTTGCCTACTGTGGCCCATGCATGTGCATACATGCACACTCATGTGAGGCGTTTCTCCATTGAGTGCTTAAGGGGGAAGGACTTGGAGGCCTTTCCTGCCCCCCAGCGTGCCCACTTCCACGCCTTGAGAGGCTCTGCATCTGTTCCCCTCCAGAATTTTCAGGCAATGGACATGCTTGCGCAGGCACAGTTGGGCCTGGCTTGTCCTGGGCAGGGCGGGGGCAGCGGCATGCATTCCCCCCAGGATGTGAACCCCTGTCCAGGTCGGACCAAGCAGATGAATGATCGGATGGCTGGATAAACCTGCAGTGACTTCCCTATGGTGTGAGGGTCATCTGTGCACTCCCTGTTATTTCGTCAGGGCCCTTCCTTCATAGTTTTGGGTCCACAACCTCTCGATTTGTGTGGCTAATGCTCCTGGGTGTCACTGCTGATGCTCACAACCCCCAGTTGGCATCTACCGACTCTGTCCCAAGAACCAGCCTTCTGCCGTGTGGGTGTTGCTCCTCGGTTCAGTGTTGCAGGGGTGTTTGTTGGGCACTTGCACCGGGAGAAAAAGAGGACTCCAATGCCGGGACCAGGGAAGCAGGGAAGCAAGCCTCACACAAGTCCTCCTGCTGCGCACAGCTTCCTGCTGGTCTGTCAGTGTGCAAATTGGTCGTTACTGTGACACTGTAACAGTCAATTTGCATGTTGCCTCTTAATTTTATAGACTAGAGGCCTGGTGCGTGAAATTCGTGCATAGGGGGGTACCTCAGCCTACCCCCTCAAGGGATGTCAACTGCCCTCTCACAATCCAGGACTGCTGGCTCCCAACTGCTCACCCGCCTTCCTGCCTTCCTGATTGCCCCTGCTTTCTCCTGCCAGCCTGATCACCCCCTAACCACTCCCCTGCCTGCCTGACTGATACCTAACTGCTTCCCTGCCAGCCCGATTGCCCTAATTGCCCCCCCTCTGCCAGCCAGGTTACCCCTAACTGCCCTCCCCTGCCATCCTGGTAGGCCCCAAGTGCCTTCCTCTGCAGGCCTGGTCCCCTTCCTACTGCCCTCCCCTACAGGCTTGGTCCTCCAGCTGTCCTACCCTACAGGCCTGGTCCCTCCCAGCTGCTCTGTGCTGGTGTTGGTCTCCACCCCAACTGCCCTCCCCTGCTGGGTATCTTGTGGCGACCATCTTGTGTCCACATGGAGGCAGCCATCTTTGACCCCATTGGGGGGCAGCCATATTGTGTGTTGGAGTGACAGTCAATTTGCATATTACTATTTTATTAGATAGGATTATGCTTTGATTGGTTGGTTTTTCTGCCATTTGGTCTATTTGCATATTACCCTTTTATTATATAGGATGATAGTAGCCTGAGATATTCTTTAAGGTAGGTAGCTTTCTGTTTTACTGATTTATAAGCCAGGAGCTTATAAAATCTGGAACTTTAGTTTATTAGACTTGTTCATTATGATTTTTTAGAAAATGCATAGGTTCTATTTCACATATGCAAATATATATATATATATTTCTTTTTTTTTATAATATATTGATTTTTTACAGAGAGGAAGGGAAAGGAGGAAGGGAAAGGGATGGAGAGCTAGAAACATCGATGAGAGAGAATCATCAATCAGCCTCCTCCTGCACACCCCCTACCAGGGATGTGCCCGCAACCAATATACATGCCCTTGACTGGAATCGAACCCGGGACCTTTCAGTTCACAGACCGATGCTCTACCCACTGAGCCAAACCAGTTTCAGCTGCATGTTTATATTAACTTGTTATAAATTTTGTATATATTTTTGCCGAAACCGGTTTGGCTCATTGGTAGTGTTGGTCTGCGGACTGAAAGGTCCTGGGTTCGATTCCGGTCAAGGGCATGTATATTGGTTGCGGGCACATCCCTGGTGGGGGGTGTGCAAGAGGCAGCTGGTCGATGTTTCTCTCACATCGACGTTTCTAGCTCTCTTTCTCTCTCTCTTCCTCTCTGTAAAATATCAATAAAATATATTTTTTAAAATAGGAATGGGGAGTAATAGATGCATAAGCTTCATAGTGTGCACATAGAGGTTTTAAAGTTTTGTTGACCGATCCAAATAAAAATCTAGATGTTTTAGCTGTTTCTTCCTCTCCTAGGGTCCTGTATTAATAGGAAGTTCTCAAGGTGGTGTCAACATTGAAGATGTTGCTGCAGAGACTCCTGAAGCCATAGTTAAAGAACCTATTGATATTGTAGAAGGTATCAAAAAGGAACAAGCTGTCCGGGTATGTTGCATTCCATTTCTAGCTTTTGGTTAGGTAATTAATACTTGAAGAAAGAGAATCAACTTTGTACAAGAGAAATGATTAACAATTTTTTTAATGTTTTAAGTGTCAAGGCATGTTAATATCTTATTTGAAATGGAAACTTTAAGAAGTATCTATAATATTTTTCTTTATATTATAAATTGAAATATCTATAAATATTTCAGTATGTATCTTTCAAAGATAATTGCCATAACTAGTACAACTAACAGTAAGTCCTTACTATCATTACTTATCCTGTCATTCAAATTTCCTAATTATCTCTTTTTCTTTTTCACTTTGAGTGAGGATCTATATAAGGTCCTTCATTGGTATTGGTTAATGTTTCATAGGTTCTCATCTAATTTATAGGTTTCTTTTCCCTCACTCTGCCGTCTGTTTTCTTTCTTTTGTTGTGTAAACTAGTCTGGATAACACATCCCGATGGTGGCCTTTAACTGTTCCTCTCTCCTTTTTTCCCCTGAAAATTGGAATGGTAGGGATACTATCTTATAAACAAAATAGATCAGTGGTTTTACTTTTATGGACACTTTTAAGAATCTGATGAAAGTTATAGACTTTCTCTGTATACATACATACATGATAATTCTGTTTACAGTTTCACTAGTTTTCTGTACTGTTTTTGTGTGCTGCTTCCACCTGCCTTATGATTTTGGATAAAAACTTTTTAACCATTTATTAATAGCTGCTACTTTAGTGATTAATGTTTGACTTCATATGATTTGTGCTTATTTAAATAAGTTTTTTATCTATAATAATTTAATGTTGATTGGATGTATGTGGCATTCTTGTAATAAAGAGACAAATTGCTTTCAGCTTGCACAGAAGATGGGATTTCCACCTAATGTTGTGGATTCTGCAGCAGAAAACATGGTCAAGCTTTACAACCTTTTTCTGAAATATGATGCAACCATGGTAGAAATAAATCCTATGGTAGAGGATTCAGATGGAGCTGGTAAAGTATCTTGTTTTATCAAACATTGGTTACATATTTATCCACCTATTGTGTGCTTTACTAAGGAAGTTGAACTTATAAGGACGTGAATTCATTCCTGTATAGAACTTATTTTATAATATTTATTTATTTATTTATTTATTTATTTATTTCTCACCTGAGGTTATGTTTTCTATTGATTTCTAGAGAGTGGGAGAGAGAAAAACATTTATGTGAAAGAGGCAACATCAATTGGTTGCCTCCCACATGAGCCCTTACCAGGGCTGGTTAATCTACAAGCGGGGTACACACCTTTGACAGAGAAAATTAACCCATGACCCTTCAATCTGAAGACCGATGCCCAAGCCAATGAACCATACAGGCCAGGGCAGTTTTATAATAAATAGAATCAATGTAAACAAATATTTAAAAGGCCTATTTAAAGCAAGCACCTTAAATATATATTTAGGTACACACAGAGGGCTTAAAACTGCATTGTCCAGTATGGTGGCCACCAGTATATTTGGGAATAAAATTAATTAAAATGATATAAAAATTAAGATATTTCTCCGTCACACTATTCACATTTCGAGTGCTCAGTAGCTACATGGTTACCATAACAGCACACATATAGAACATAGTTCTTTGGGCAGTGCTGTTTGGAGTATACAGTGTGGTAGTAAACAAGTAGTAGTAACTCTGGAGAAGTAACCATCTTAATCTTCACAAATTTTAGATTTTGAGACATCATAGATCTTTATTTTTAGCCACTAGAGAAGTAAATTAGCTTATCACTTTGATGCTTTTCTTTTACATGAGTTTAAAGGTAAATCAGGTTCTGAATTATGCCTTCCTTGTATAGTTGTGTTGTGTTTTGTTTTGTTTTTTAGTTACCTTTCCATCTTTATTATCAACCACAGTTATTTGTTGGTTACATTTGACATCTAATGAAATTATATATACTTGTTTTTTGTTTTTGTTTTTAATTACGTTGCTTTATTCTAGTCTCAATTTTGGTCGATATTTTATATTGAGTGCTTCTGTTGCTATGATTTCTTTGATTTTGTTTTAGGTCTCTTTGGACATTTCCAGTCTGAAGCATTTATAGGTTATCTTTTCATCTTTATACTTCTAATTAGCTATATTCTTTTTGACAGAAATCAAGTTTTTTGGTTAGTCATTTATATGGTTGTATAAAGAAGAATGAGTAAATTATCTTATGATAGTAGAGGTGGTTTATAAAGCTAAAAGTAAGTAAAATTTTAAGGTGAAGGCTGAAGCACATTTTTAAAATGACACATTCAATGAAGGAGAATTACCTGTATGAAACACCTATTTTTTGAATTATTTTCTTCATTATATTAATTAATAACATTGAAAGCAAGATTCTTGAATTCTTTCTAGTTGTGAAATTCTACAGCCATATTCTATTGCTAAGGGAATGCCTTTGTTCTCTTAATTTAGTAACTTTTTCCTTTTTTTTCAATTTTCTTTGTATATATTTTTATATGTTTCTAAGCATTTTTTTCCCCCTAAAGGCCCTGAATATGTGTTATAGAAAATTTTCAAAGTGCTAGGAAATACAGGTTAGAAAAAAGAATTCATTATCCAGCACCCTTTTACTACTTTACATAGCCCTAGCTGGTTTTGCTCAGTGGATAGAGCATCAGCCTGTGGACTGAAGGGTTCTGAGTTCGATTCCAGTCAAGGGCACATGGCTAGGCTATGGGCTCGACTCCCCAGTAGGGGGCATGCAGGAGGCAGCCAATCATTGATTCTCTCTCATCATTGATGTTTCCATCTCTCTCTTCCTCTGAAATCAATAAAAAAAATATTTAAAAATATTTTACATAGATTATTATAATCTTTTTTGTAACTAGAATCATAGACTATTCAAATATCTTTCCCTTTTAAATTTAAAAGTATTATAATAGATTTTTTTTTCATGTAAAATATTTTTCAAAGATAGTTTTTAAGGGCCTATATTTATATATAAATCTTCAATAGAAATTTTTATCTTTCATGTATATTCTTAGAATTAGATATTTTGGGTTGAAGAGTAATAATATTTTTTAAATGTTTTGATTATTGAATCAGAATAACAACATTTTGAAATGTATTCTGCCAGATTGTTGTTCTAACATGTCCATTTCATTGCCTGCCTGTGCCAAAAGTGAGTGCTCCATTAGGTTTAATCTCTGTCAAACTGATAATCAGGAAATAGTGATTTATAATATTTTCAGTTTTTTATTCCTTATGATGTTAAGAATTCTTAATTTTGGGGGGCATATTTTCCTTAGTAGATGCTAGACTCTTAACTGGCATTTGTTATGAATATTTCCCCAAGTTTTTCTATTGTTCAATTTGGTTTGCTTTTTTGGACATACTGAAGCTTTTTGTTTTTCATCTAGTCAGGTCTTATTTTAATTTCCATTGTTTCTATGCTGGGAAGTGTTTTTTTGTTTGTTTTGTTTTTTTTCTTACACTTTTCTCTTTAAAAATTTTAATACATTTTTATTAATTTCAGAGAAGAGGGGAGGAGTAAAAACATCAGTGATGAGAGAGAATCATTGATTGGTTACCTCCTGCATGCCCCCCACAGGATCGAGCCCAAAATCTGGGTAAATGTCCTTGACCGGAATCGAACCCTGGACCTTTCTGTCCGCAGGCTCCATCCACTGTGCCAAGCTAGCTGGGGCTTCTTATACTTTTAGAGATCAACTTTGAGGGGCTTCCAGTCAAGATGGCAGAATAGAAAAACACTGTGCTCATCACCTCCCACAACCACATGAAAACTACAACTAAATTATAGAACAACCATCATTGAGAACTTCCTGAAGTCTCACTGGACAGAAGTCCTATAACTAAGGATATACAAAAGAAGTCGTATCAAATGGTCCCATACTCATTTATGGCAGATACAGCTTGGAAGGGATATCTCCAAGTTGTCAAGGTCTCCTCTGAGGCACAAGGGTTACCCTTTTGGGAAGAGAAGTCCCTATGACTTCTGTCTGTGAAAACCAGTGGAGATTGCTGAGGCTTTTGGAAAGGCATCAGAGACTTTCAGGAGAAACTGAATTGACTGGTTTCAGGGTGAGGGCTGGAGGAGCAGTTTTCTCCAGCCAGAAATGCTATCAGAAGCCATTTTTCCTATTTTGAGCCTCCTGCAACCCAACCTGTATACTCAGACAGGCACCATATCTGAGTTTCCATCAACCTTGCTAACACAATATACTCTACCCTAGTGATTCTCTGAGACCTCAACTCACTAGCTTGCTGGCCCACCCAAATCACTTCAGTTACCTTTTTCTTCAAAGCACCTTGTCTAATCTCATGTTGTGGACTTCCCTAAAATCTCTCAAAGGTTTACCGATCCCAAACCAGCATCTGGCCTCAGTATGCCCCAATACCACTTGCTAAGCTGCCCCAAGCCCAGCACTAGTGGCAGCCAGCCTCAGTTTGCAGCTTAGCCACTCCCAGGCACCTCTTAAGCCCAGCACAAGTGGCAACCATCTGCAAATCACTTTGTTGCTCATACCCAATGGCCCAGAGTGGGCACAGGCAGCATTTTAGCTTGGCCTGCACCAGAGCCAACAGGTCCCAGAACCAACATACATGATTGCCAGCTTAAATCACACCAGAGCATTACCCAACTGCCTCCACAAATGACACAACCAAAGGGCAGACTCAGCTGGTACCAGAGCTCCTTAGGGTCAGCCCCTGCAAAACAGCACTTTCATCATAATCTCTGCCAATCCTCACAGCCAGTCAACCTGAGGGTCAAACCTCTCATTGACATTTGACATTGACATTTGAACAGCATTCAAGGCTCAACTACACCAGGAAGACACATATGACCCACATAAGGAACATACCTAGAGCACCTGGTTCAGGTGACCACTGGGCCCCAATTGATACCTGCTACATACGGCCATTGTACCAAGTCTGGAAGACATAGCAGCTCTTCCTAATAGAAACAAACACAGGGAAGCAGCCAAAATGAGGAGACAGAAATATCCCAGATGGAAGAACAGAACAAAATTCCAGAAAAAGAACTAAACAAAATGGAGACAATCTGCCAGATGCAGAGTTCTAAGCTATGGTTATAAGGATACTCAATGATCTCAGTGAGAACTTCAGCAAAGAGATAGGAATCATAAAAATGGAAATAGGAAAGATGAAAAATAACTAGGCAGAAATGAAGAATACAATAACTAAAATGAAGAATATAGGGCAAACTGGGCTGAATTCGCTGCTGGCTTACTCCCTGCGCCGAGAGAGAGCAGACAGCTAACTCACGGCTGGCTTTCTTGTTCGAGAGGAAAACAGAATCACCATATTGCTCTGATAGACAGCCCCAGTCAGGGAGAGGCCAGACTGTCAGGCAGCAGGCAGAGATCTCTCAGAGAGGTGTGTAAAGCCAGAGACCGTTACTGTGGGGACTTGGGGAGGAGCCGATGGGAAAACAAAGGCTCACCAACCCGAGACTCCGCCCCATCCAAGCTGAGCACAGAAGCTCTCCTAGCTGAGACACTGCTGATCCTCACAGCCAACTGGCTTGGAGATCAATGCTTCCCAGTGATACCAACAATAAGCAAGGCTTAACAACAAGACTGCACACACAGCCCACAAAGGGCTACACCAAGACTGTCCACTGGGAAGGCTATGCTACTAGGCTCTACCAGAACACCTGGCACACAAAACTATTCCATCAAATCAGAAAAACAACTAAAATGCAGAAAAGAGGCAGGAGACAAAGGAAGAAGATGGAGGAAAAGAAAAGAATGGACATTGAGTACAAAACTACAGTTATAAGGCTTTTCAAGAATATTCTAAAAAAGGCCGATAAAATAAATGAGACCAATGAGGATATGAAAAGGGATCAAATAGAAATAATAAGGGATCAACTAGAAATAAAAAGGGATCAATGAGAAATAAAGAAAACATGGTCTGAAATAAAAAATATTAAACAGCCGAAACCGGTTTGGCTCAGTAGATAGAGCGTCGGCCTGTGGACTGAAAGGTCCCAGGTTCAATTCCGGTCAAGGGCATGTACACTGGTTGCGGCACATCCCCAGTAGGGGGTGTGCAAGAGGCAGCTGATCGATGATTCTCTCTCATCTATGTTTCTAACTCTCTATCCCTTTCTCTTCCTCTCTGTAAAAAATCAATAAAATATATTTTTAAAAAATACTAAACAGAGGCTTAAAAACAGACTGGAAAATCGCAAGAATCAAGACAAAGATTTAGAATACAAAGAACTAAGGACACTCCTCTACAGAAGCAAGAAGATAAGAGCATCCAGAAAGTTGAAGATAGTGTAAGAAACCTCTGGGACAATTTCAAGCGAACCAACATCAGAATTCTGGGGATCCCAGAAAAAGAGCAAAATACCGAAAGAATACTGGAAGAAATAGTGACAGAAAACTTCCCCCACCTGGGGAGAGAAATAGACTTATAAGTCCAAGAAGCCCGCAGAACCCCAAACAAAAGGAATCCAAGACACATCATAATTAAAATTCCAAGAGCAAAAGACAAAGAGAGAATATTAAAAGCAGCAAGACAAAAGCAGGTAGTTACCTATAAAGGAGCACCCATATGACTGTCAGCTGATTTCTCAACAGAAACCTTGCAGGTCAGACGGGAATGGCAAGAATATTCAAGGTGATGAATATTAAGAACCTACAGCCAAAAATACTCTACCCAACAAAGTTATCACTCAGAATCGAAGGCCAGATAAAGAGCTTCACAAATAAAAAAAAGCTAAAGGAATTTATCACCGCCAAACCAGAATTATATGAATTACTGAAGGGGGCTATTTATGAAGAGGAAGAAGATAAAGATAAAAATTATGAACAATAAATACGTAACTATCAACAAATAAAACTAAAAACCAAGGGAATTAAAAAAAACCTGATGAATAATATTGACTGGTGAATATAATAGAATCAGAGGTATGAAAGGGTTGTGAACTGACAATTCTCGGAGGAAAGGGGAGTGGGAGGTGCGGGAAGAGACTGAACAAAAACTGCACCTATGGATGAGGACATTGGGGGATGGGGAAAGGGCAGAGGGTGGGGTGAGAACCTTGTGGAGGGGAGCAATTGAGAGGGGGTGGGAAGAGGAACACATTTGTAATAATCTGAACAATAAAGATTTATTTAAAAAATAAATAAAATGGCCGGGACCGGTTTGGCTCAGTGGATAGAGCGTCGGCCTGCGGACTGAAAGGTCCCGGGTTCCATACCGGTCAAGGGCAAGTACCTTTGTTGCAGGCACATCCCCAGTAGGGGGTGTGCAAGAGGCAGCTGATCGATGATTCTCTTTCATCGATGTTTCTAACTCTCTATCCCTCTCTCGTCCTCTCTGTGAAAAATCAATAAGATATATTTAAAAATAAAAATAAATAAAAAATAAATAAATAAAATGAAGAATGTACTAAAGGGAATCAACTGTAGATTACATGAAGCTATAGATTGATTGGACAATTTGGTAGCAGAAATACCCAAACAGAATAGCAAAAAGAAAAAGAATATTTATTTATTTATTTATTTATTTATTTATTTTAAATTTATTAATGTATTATCTGTGTACATAGTTTACCATTGCCCACCCCCCACCCCCTTCCATAGATGCCCTCCCTCCCCAGAGTTTTGTGTCCATCGGTTGTTCTTTTTTTTTTTTTTTAATAAATCTTTATTGCTCAGATTATTACAATTGTTTCTCCTTTTTCTCCCCCATAGCTCCCTTCCACCCGATTCCCACCCCACCCTCTGCCCTTACCCTCTCCCCCATCATTGTCCTCATCCATAGGTTATACAATTTTAATCCAGTCTCTTTCTGCACCCCACACCCCTTCACCCTGATAATTATCTATCCACTCCCTTTCTTTGCCCCTAATTCTATTATATTCACCAGTTTATTCTATTCCTGAGATTTTTAATTCACTTGACCTTCTTCCTCTTCTTAAGTAATACCTTTCAGCATTTCATATAATACTGGTTTGGTGGTGATGAACTCCTTTAGCTTTTTCTTATCTGTGAAGCTCTTTATCTGCCCTTCAATTCTGAATGATAACTTTGCTGGATACAGTAATCTTGGTTGTAGGTTCTCCCTATTCATCACTTTGAATATTTCTTGCCACTCCCTTCTGGCCTGCATGGTTTCTGTTGAGAAATCAGCTGATAGTCGTATGGGTGCTCCCTTATAGGTAACCAACTGCTTTTCTCTTGCTGCTTGTAAGATCCTCTTTTTGTCTTTTACCCTTGGCATATTGATGATGATGTGTCGAGAAGAATTTTTCTGTGGATTCCTCTTGTTTGGGGTTCTGTAGGCTTCCTGTACTTGTAAGTCTATTTCTTTCACCAGGTGAGGGAAGTTTTCTGATATTATTTCTTCAAATATGTTTTCAGTATTTTGCACTCCCTCTTCTTCTGGCACCCACATAATTCTGATGTTGGTGCGCTTGCAGTTGTCCCAGAGGCTCCTTACACTATCTTCAACTTTCTGGATCCTCTTTTCTTCTTCCTTCTCCAGCGGAGTGTCTTTTGGCTCTTTGATCTGATTCTTGTGTTCTTCCATTCTGCTGTTGGATCTCTGCATAATATTTTCCAATTTAGTCAGTTTATCTATACTTTTTAGTTGGGTCTCATGGAGTTTATCGAGCTTTTCTAGGATATTGTTGCATAACCTTAGAACCGTAGTTCTGAACTCTATATCCTCCATCTCTTTTGTTTGAGATCTGTTTCCTTGTCTCGGCATTATCACTATTTTTCAGAGTTGGTAGGATGGCTTTGTGTGTTTGGTGTCCTATATAGCACAGTGGATCAACCTCCTCAGTTACCTGAGGTAGACACTCTTGGTGATCCCCTTTGTGGACTGCGTGCACAGCTTTGTTGTAGCTAAGTCTCTATTGTTGTGAATTGACCTTCAGGCCAATTGGATGTGGGTATCAGCTGTGTCTACTCTGGGATAACTCCTGTATTGGAGACAGTCTTATAGGATCAGACTTGAAAAACTGCAGAAGCCTCTGCTCAGCTTGGATGGGGCGGAGTCTCAGGGCTGAACTGACAGTCTTGGCTTCTGCCCTGCCCTTGTGCACTCGCCTGAGTTTCCGCCTGACCGGCCCAGGTTCCCCAAGCAAGAGCGTGGGTGCCGCAGGGGCTCGCCCGGACTTGGGCTGGTCTCTGTAGTCTGGAGCTTCTGACTCCTTCCGCTACAGAGAGGCCGCCACCTTGTACAGAGAGGCGGCGGCAGCCTCCACAGTCAGACCTGGAGCTTCTGACTCCTTCCGCTCCGGAGAGGCCGCCACCTTGTACAGAGAGGCAGCGGCAGCCTCCGCGGTCAGACCTGGAGCTTCTGACTCCTTCCGCTCCGGAGAGGCGGCGGTCAGACCTCAGCGTGTACTTGCTCACGCGCGCGAGTCTGTAGACCCTGCCGGCTGCGACTGCGACTCCCGGTCCCCGGTCTCTGAGTCTCTGAGTCTCTGGGTGCCTTTCTCTGCAGTCCAGACTCCACCCGTATGAGCCTGGGACCACGGAATTTCAGCCGGGGCTGGGTTCAGTGCAGTCGGAAAGGGTTCCGTGCAATGGGGATTCCTCCCCTCCCACCGCCAGGCAGGTATTCGGCGGCCGCGTGCGCGAGCGTCTCCTACCTCAGCGCTTTTCGGCTCCCAGTCCGATCCATGAGCCTCTCTCTTTCTTTCTAGTTGTAGCTATTCCACTCCGCCAGCTTTCCTGACGTTTTGGTGAAGTTCTTTTTGATTTTAGTTGTTTTTTTAATTAAATTGTTGATGAGGCGGCAGCTTAGGAGACTGCCTAGGCCGCCATCTTGGATGTTCTCTCCATCGGTTGTTCTTATATGCAAGCATACCAGTCCTTCGGTTGATCTTTTATCTCCCCCAGATCTCCCTACCCTCCTCCCCACCCCCGCCCCCGCTGTCATTTGACAGTCTGCTTGTTGTTTTACTGTCACTATATCTATCTTTCTGTTCATTCGTTTATAATGTTCTTTAATATCCATAAATGAGTGAGGTCATGTAGTGTTTCTCTTTCATTGACTGGCTTATTTCACTCAGCATGATGCTCTCCAATTCCATCCAGGTTACTGCAAATGATGAGAATTCCTTCCTTTTTATGGCCGCATAGTATCCCATGGTGTAGATGTACCATAGTTTTCTGATCCATTCATCTGCTGACGGGCACCTAGGCTGTTTCCAAATCCTAGCTATTGTAAATTGTGCTGCTATGAACATAGGGGTGCATATATCCTTTCTGATTGGTGTTTCTAGTTTCTTGGGGTATATTCCTAGTAGTGGGATTACTGGGTCAAATGGGAGTTCCATTTTCAGTTTTTTGAGGAAGCTCCATACTGTTTTCCACAGTGGTTGCACCAACCTGCAATCCCACCAGCAGTGCACGAGGGTTCCTTTTTCTCCGCAACCTCGCCAACATTTGTTGTTTGTTGTTTTGTTGATGTTGGCCATTCTGACAGGTGTGAGATGGTACCGCATTGTTGTTTTGATTTGCATCTCTCGGATAATTAGTGACTTGGAGCATGTTTTCATGTGCCTCTTGGCCTTCCTTCTGTCTTCTTTTGAGAGGATTCTATTTAGGTCCATTGCCCATTTTTTAATTGGCTCATTCATTTTCCTTTTATTGAGTTGTATAAGCTGTCTGTAGATGTTGGAGATTAAACCTTTATCAGTGATATCATTTGCAAATATGTTCTCCCATACAGTGGGTTTTCTTGTTGTTTTGTTTATGGTTTCTTTTGATGTAAAAAAGCTTTTTATTTTGATGTAGTCCCATTTGTTTATTTTCTCTTTAGCTTCCATTACCCTAGGGTTAGTATCAGTGAAGAAGTTCTTTAGGCACATGTCTGAGATTTTGCTGCCTGTGGATGCCTCTAGTATTTTTATGGTTTCCCGTCTTATGTTTAAGTCCTGTATCCATTTTGAGTTTATTTTTTTGTATGGTGTAAGTTGGTGATCTAGTTTCATTCTTTTGCATGTATCTGTCCAATTTCCCCAACACCATTTATTGAAAAGATTGTCTTGACTCCATTGTATGTTCATGCCTCCTTTGTCAAATATTAATTGAGCATATTGATTTGGGTTGATATCTGGATTCTCTAATCTATTCCATTGATCAATATGTCTTGATCAATATGTTCTTGTGCCAGTACCAGGCTGTTTTGAGAACAGTTGCTTTGTAATACAGCTTGAAATCTGGTATTGAGATTCCTCCTACTTTACTCTTATTTCTCAAGATTGCTGAGGCTATTCGGGGTCTTTTATTGTTCCAAATGAATATTTGGAGAGTTCTTTCTAGGTCTGTGAAGTATGACCATGGTATTTTCATGGGGAGTGCATTGAACTTATAAATTGCTTTGGGAAGTATGGACATTTTGATGATGTTGATTCTACCAATCCATGAACATGGTATGTTCTTCCATCTGTTTACATCTTCCTCTATTTCTTTAGAAAAAGAATTTTTAAAAATAAGGCTAGTTTAAGGGATCTCTGGGACAACATCAAGCATAACAACATTCAAAGAGATACAGAAGGAGAAGAGAGAACACAAAGGATTGAAAGCCTATTTGTAGAAATGATGATGGAAAAATCCCCTTAACTTGGTGAAGTCAATAGATATATAAGTCCAGAAAGTACAGAGTCCCACACAAAGTAAGTCCAAAGAGTCAACATAATTAAAATGCCAAAGGTTAAAGACAAAGAGCACTCCTAAAAGCTGCAAGAGAAAAGTAGTTATCTATCAGGGAGCTCCGTATATGACAGTCACCTGATTTTAGAAACTAGACAGGCCAGAATGGATTGGCATGATATATTCAAAAGTGATGAATAGCAAGGACCTAAAACAAGATTGCTCTACCCAGCAAAGCTGCCATCTAGAATTGAAGGACAGATAAAGAGCTTCACAGACAAGAAACAGCTGAAGTTCATTATCCCAAACCAGTCATACAAGAAATGTTTTAAAGGGATTTCTTTAAGAAAAAGAGGGGGAGGGATTAAAAATGTGAATATTAAAATGGCAATAACTTCCTATCAGCAAATGGATTAAATGTTCCAATAAAAAAAATAGGGTGGCCAAATGAATAAGAAAACAAGACACTTACATACTGCCTATAAATACTTTCAATCAAAAGACAATCACAGACTGAAAATAAAGATTTTGGCTAGAAGGTCTTCTCTTGAGTGAAGTCTGACATTAAAAGACAAATGCCATATGTTTCATTTATATGTAGAATCTAAAAAACTAAAGCATAGAGAAACACATAGATACAGAGGACATTTTGATGGTTGCCAGATGGATGAAAAGGGGAAGGGATTAAGAAGTACAAATCAGCGGAGACCGGTTTGGCTCAGTGGTAGAGCGTCGGTCTGCGGACTGAAAGGTCCCGGGTTTGATTCCGGTCAAGGCCATGTACATTGATTGCGGGCACATCTCCGGTAGGGGGTGTGTAAGAGGCTGCTGGTCGATATTTCTCATCGACGTTTCTAGCTCTCTATCTCTCTCCCTTCCTCTCTGTAAAATATCAATAAAATATTTTACAAAAAAGGAAGTACAAATCAGTAGTTAAAAAATAGTCATGAGGATGTAAAGTAGAGCTTGGGGAATATAGCCAGTAATATTTTAATAACTGTGTATGGGTCAAATGGGTACTAGATTTATTAGACTAATCACTTTATAAGTTATATGTCTAATCACTATGTTATACACCTGAAACTAATATAATATTGCATGTTAGTGGTAATTGAAAAATAAGGTATTAAAAATACGAATGCAGTGAGAATTGAATGAAAGCAAGTTATTTCATCCAAGGAAAGTGCTCTAGTGTTCCCATGGGAGCTTGTGTACAGGTACTATTTTTCTTTTTTCCCCCCACTATGTTTTTATTTATTTTGGAGAGAGGGAGGGAAAAGGAAAGAGAGAAACATTAATAGGAGAGAGAAACATTGGCTGCCTCCTGCATGCCTCCTACTGGGGATCTAGCCTGCACCTCAGGCATGTGCCCTGACCAGGAATCAACTCAGCAACCTTTTGGTGCATGGGATGACATTCACCTAATTGAGCCACCGGCCAGGGCCACAGGTATTATTTTTCATTTAGTCTAGAGCTTCACAAACTCCTTGAAACCCTTGGTTCTGATTTGGGTACTTGGATGTCATTCATATTCTTAAGTCCTATTGCTAGATAACCTTTAGCACCTTTTTGTTAGATTTCAAAAAAATTATCCTGAAATCCCATTGGGATTGTAAAATTGGAGGGAGGGGTAGTTAATATCTTAGTAATAGTCAGTTTTTCCAACTAGAAATATAGTTTTTTCCATTTATATAAGTCTTAATTTATAAGACAAGGTTTTGGGTTTTTTCCCCCCAAATTCCACATATAAATGAATCCATATGGTATTCGTCTTTCTCTGCTTGACTTATTTCACTTAGCATAATATCCTTTAGATTTATCCATGTGGGTGCAAATGGCAAGGTTTCATTCTTTTTATCACTGTATCATAGTCCTGTGTGTGTGTGTGTGTGTGTGTGTGTGTGTGTGTATCTTTATCCATCTATCCGTGGACACCTAGGTTGCTTCCATATCTTGGCTATTATGAATAACTAGTCTTGGTGCATGAGATCTGTGCACTCCGGGCTGGGGGGACGGGTGTTCCTCGGCCCAGCCTGTGCCCTCTCGCAGTCCTGGAGCCCTCAGGAGATGTCCAGGAGTCAGACATCCTTAGCATTGCCGGAAAAATGCCAGAGGACACTCCTGAAATAGGTGTCAGAAAACACTATTAAACTTTTGACAAATAGTCAAACTATTTTTTTTAAAAGATATATTTTATTGGTTTTCCACAGAGTGAAAGGGAGAAGGATAGAAAGCCAGAAACATCAAAAAAAAGAAAAAAGAAAAGAAAAAGAAAGCCAAAAACATCAATGAGAGAGAAATACCGACCAGCTGCCTCCTGCACACCCCCTACCGGGGATGTGCCCACAACCAATGTACATGCGCCCGACCCGAATCAAACCTGGGACTTTTCAGTCCGCATACCGACGCTCTATCCACTGAGCCAAACCAGTTTTGGCACAAATAGTCAAGCTATTAAACTCTTCCATCTGCAGCTGCACTCACCAGCTGTGAGCCTGGCTTATGGTTGAGCAGTGGTTCCCCCATGGGAGCACACTGACCACCAGGGGGCAGTTCCTGCATTCAGCGTATGCCCCCTGGTGGTCAGTGCATGTCATAGTGATTGGTCGTTCTGCATTCAGTTGATTTACATAGGAGCCTTTTATTATATAGGATGCTGCAATGAACATACTGTGTTTCCCCAAAAATAAGACATCCTCCGAAAATAAGACCTACTTTGTGGAAACATAATACATCCCCTGAAAATAAGACCTAGCGCATCTTTGGGAGCAAAAATTAATATAAGACACTGTCTTATTTTCGGGGAAACGGTAGGAATGCCTATCTATTTTTGAATTTGTGTTCTTATTTTCTTTGGATAAATAGAAGTGGAATTGCTAGAATGTATGCTGTTATCTATTTTTAGTTTTTTGAGGAATCTTCTTACTATTTTTAATAGGAGCTGAAATTTCCAGCCCCACCAGCTATGTACAAGGATTTTCTTTTCTCCACATTCTCACCAATACATGCTATTTGTGTACTTTTTGTAATAGCCATTGTAATAGACTGGTGTGAGGTGATAACTGATTATGGTTTTGATTTGCATATCCCTGATGATTAGTGATGTTGAGCATCTTATGTGTCTGTTGTCCATCCGTATCTCTTCTTTGAAGAAATGTCTTTTCATGTCTTCTGTTCGTTTTTTGGTTGGTTTATTTTTTTTTTTTTGTTATTGAGTTGTATGACTTTTAAAAATAAATTTGGCCCTAGCCAGTTTGGCTCAGTGGATAGAGCAGCCTACAAACTGAAAAATCCCAAGTTTGTTTCCAGGCAAGGGCAAATGCCAGATTGTGAGTTCCATCCCTGATAGGGGGCGTGCAGAAGGAAGCTGATCAATGATTCTCTCATCATTAATGTTTCTATTTCTCTCTCCCTCTCCCTTCCTCTCTGAAATCAATTTATATATATATATATATATATATATATATATATATATATATATATATATATATATATATATAAAATATCAATCCTGTAGGGATGGGGAATCCCCCCCCCTTTTTTTTTTTTTTGCCAAGGGCCATTTGGATATTTATTACATCATTCAAGGGCCATACAAAATTATCAACTTAAAAATTAGCCTGTTCTATTTGTCAAACATTTAATTAACTCATCCTTTATGCCTTATCAGGTCCAGACCAAATGATAAGACTTATAAGCCTGATGTTCTCCACCCCTGCCTCTTGGTTAATATCATTTGCACATATATTCTCCTAGTCAGTAGGTTGCCTTTTTGTTTTATTGAAGGTTTTTTCACTGTGCAGAGCATTTTAGTTTGATGAAGTATCATTTGTTTATTTGTGCTTTTTTTTCTATTGTTTGAGGGGACATGTCCAGAAAGATATTACTCAGACTGATGTCAGATAGTTTACTTTCTATATTTTCTTCTAAGATTTTTTTGTTTTCAGGTCTTTCTTATTAGTCTTTAACTCATTTTGAGTTTATTTTTGTATAAGGTGTAAAAAAGTAGTCCAGTTTTGTTATTTTGCAGTTATCTGTCTAACTACTTGTTAAAAGACACTGTTGTTATTCCATTAGATGTTTTTGCCTCCTTTGTCATAGATTATTTAACCATATAAGTGAGGATCTACTTCTGAGTTCTCTGTTCTGTTCCATTGATCTATTTGTCTGTTTTTGTACCAATAATATACAGTTAGATTAGCACGCTTTGTAGTATAGTTTCAGATCAGTGAGTGTTCTTATTTCTCAAGATTGCTGTGGCTATTCCAGGTCTTTTGTGGTTCCATATAAATTTTAGGATTATTTGTTCCTGTTCTAAGAAGAATCACATTGGTATTTTGATTGGAATTGCCTTGAATTTGTAAATTGCTTTACACTTTATGATCATTTTAACAATATTAATCCTTTTTATCCACGAGCACAGTATATCCTTTCATTTACTTTTGTCCTCTTCAATTTCTTTCCTTGGTGTTTTATAGATTTCAGAGAAGAGGTCTTTTACCTACTTGGTTAAATTTATTCCTACATATTTCTTTTAAAATATATTTTTTCTACTAATTTCAGAGAGGAAGGGAGAGGAAGAGAGATACTGAAAATTCAGTGATGGGAGAGAATCATTGGTTGGCTGCCTCCTGCACGCCCACACTGGGGATTGAGCCCACAACCCGGCATATGCCCCTGACCAGAACTGAACCTGGGACCCTTTGGTCCAAAGGCTGGTGCTCTATCCACTGAGTCAAACCGGCGAGGGCTTTTCTTGCTTTTTATTTGTGGTATACAGAGACTATTTGCTGATTTCATTCACTTGTAGATTTTACCGTATTTGCCGGCGTATAAGACGATTTTTTGGCCCTGAAAAAAATACGTATTTGCCGGCGTATAAGACGACTGGGCGTATAAGACGACCCCCTAAAATTTCCACTAAAAATACAGAGTTTGTTATATACTCGCCGTATAAGACTACCCCCCCACTTGGAGGCATATTTTTCAGGGCCAAAAAATCGTCTTATACGCCGGCAAATATGGTAATTCTATTGTATATTTATTTTCCTTAGTCTTTTAAAAAATGTCTCTGTTGCATTTCAGGTTGCTCTCATGTTTTAGTTTAATTTTAGTTTCTTATTTCATAATACATAGTTTTGAATTTTTTTCCTCTATTAACAAAAACATCCTATATAATAAAAGGGTAATATGCAAAATGACCCTAACAGCAGAACAACCAGTTGCTATGATATGCACTTACCACCAGGGGGCAGATGCTCAGTGCAGGAGCTGCCCCTGGTGGTCAGTGCACTCCTATAGGGAGAGCTCCTCTCAGCCACAAGCCAAGCTGACGGCTGCAAGTGCAGCAGCGGTGGCAGAAGCCTCTCCTGCTTCCGCTGCAGCACTAAAGCTATCCCAATGTGGTTTAGGCCTCCCTGAGTGGGGAGCAGGCCTAAACCGGCAGGGCAGTTGGACATCCCCTAGGGGTCTCGGACTGTAAGAGGGCACAGGCCAGGCTGAGGGACATCCTTGCCCCCAAGTGTACGAATTTTTGTGCAGCAGGCCTCTGGTAACAAATAATATTTGTTAGGCACTATTGTAAGCACTTTACAGGTATGAACCCTTTTACTTCATTTGATGTTTATAACAGTTCAGTGAGGTAGATACTACTACTTCTATCCTTATCCTGATTCCCAGTCAGGGCACATGTCTGGGTTGCAGGCTTGATTCCCAGTAGGAGACATGCAAGCAGTAGCTGATCAATGATTCTCATCATTGGTATTTCTCTTTCTCTCTGAAATCAATAAAAAAATATTTTTTTTAAAAGGAGAGAACGTGATAAAGAATGTGTGTGTATACATAAATAAAAATACACCTATATTTTTATCTATGTCTATCTTTTAAAATCTCTGAATTTATACTGGTACCTCTAATTTCATTCCAGTACCACTAAATTCATTCTAGTTCTTTCCCTTTTCATATTTGAAATTCTTTCTGCCAACATTGCTCATATAGACATACATTTATGGTGTTTTCCTTTCAGTGGACCATGGTTTCTTAACTTTGTCACTATTAACATTTTGGGCTAGATCATTGGAAGGGTAAGGGCGGGAGAAGGCTGTCCTATGCATTGTAAACTCAGATACCAATTAGTGACCTTAGTTGTGACAACCAAAAATGCCCCTGTATATTGCCACATGTCCCCGTGGGGCAAACAGCCTTGTTGAGACCACTGCTGTAGATTCTAATTCAACGTGTTCTATTCATTGAGCCTAAAGAACTCCCTTTAGCATTTTCTTTTGATGTGGTCTGCTAGTTAGGAATATTGCCTTCATTGTCTGAAAATATCTTAATTTTATATTTTTAAATATATTTTCACTGATATATATATATATATATATATATATATATATATATATATATATAGCCAGATTTCTATACCCATTGGGGCGTATATATATAGAGATATATATACATATATATACATATATATCTTCAAATATATATATCTTATACATATAGAAGATATATATGTGACATATATAGAAGATATATGTGTGTGTGTGTGTGTGTGTGTGTGTGTGTGTACATCTTCAAACATTTTTTTCTGCTACATTCTCCTCCCCATCTCCTCCTAATTTCACATATTGTTAGATGACTTTATATTGTCCAGTGAGTCACTGAAGTGAGTTTTTAATCATTTTTAGATTGGATGACTTCAGGATCTGACCTATCCAGTTTGTTGTTAAGCCCACCTATAAATTTTTCATTTCAGATATTGTGGTATTTAAAAACAAATACCTTTTTCGATTTTCTAATTGGTTCCTTGTTACAGTTTTATTTTCTGCTGAGATTACTTATCTGGTGCTTTGTTATGATCATATTTTCCTTTAAATCCTTAAACATTTTAAAAATGTTTCATAGCCTTCTTATAATTCCAAATCTGTCATCTTGGATTGGGTACTCTTGATTGCTTTTTCTCTCTACTGTTAGTCACATTTTCCTGTTTCTTCACAAATGTAATTATTTTTCATGGTATATTGGATATTTTTGGAGTTATGGTATAGAGGTTTTGAATTCTGTTATTTTTCTCTGAAAGAATGTTGATTTTTTAAAAATATATTAGTAGCTAACTTAGCTGGATTCCACATTGCTTCTTGTGTTGGGCAGCAGCTAAAACTGCCCAGTTTTTCCAGCTTCTGTTGTTCAGGAGCTGCAAGGAGGATGTTATAATTAGTTGGATTGGAGCAAAGAATGGGGTAGAATACTGAAAGATGAAGTTTGAGAGGTGACCTTCATATGAGTCTTTTTGTAGAGCACTGGAGGTTTAAAGCCTTATTAGAGTGAATTAAAGAAAGGAAGGCAGAAGAAAAATTTGATACAATGAATTTAATCACAGGGGTTGGGAGATAATAAAATTTTGAGCTTTATGGGGCACATATGGTCACAGTTGCTGCTGCTTTTCTTCTTAGTCTTCTTCCTTTGTTCTTTCCCCTTTATTCTTCCCAACCTATTAAAAATGTAAAACCCATTATTAGTTCACAGGACATAAAAAAAATAGGCAGAGGCTGAATCTGGTCCTTGGCCAGTTTCCTGATCCCTGGTTTAAACAGACAACTCTCTTCATGAGTTTTGCTGTATAGAAGGAGAAGAGTAAGGGGGATATAATGGTTAAAATAGTTATTAAGTTGGAGGAAAGAACAGCATTGTTTGTGGTTTTGGGGTTTTTTTTTGGTGTTTTTTTTGCAAGTCAGTTTGATTTAGCCAATAGAAAAGGGGAGGATTTATAATGTAGGAAAAACAGAGTTACTGGAACAATGTGATTGAGTGGGTGAGAGGGAATGGAATCGAGGGCCCAACTGAAGAGTTTAGCTAGGAGCATCAATAATTTTTAAAATATTTAAATGTTTTTCAGAGATTTCCCCCCACCCCTTCATTATCTGTTGCCTAGGAGAGATTTAGAACTAGTAACAGGTAGCACTTTGATTTCAATTCACAGGTTCTCTTTTTCAAGAAACAGTTTGAATTAATTGTGAACATAAATTGAAATACTTTCAGTAAAGTAATAAAATGTGTTTTTCCCTCAAATGAAGAATGTTTGATTATTGGAGAGTTTGTTGTATCTATCTTGAAATTAAGATAATTTTCTTTTCTTATTTTTCTTCTTCAAAGTGCTGTGTATGGATGCGAAGATCAATTTTGATTCTAATTCAGCGTATCGCCAGAAGAAAATCTTTGATCTCCAGGACTGGACTCAGGAAGATGAAAGGGACAAAGATGCAGCTAAAGCAGATATCAACTACATTGGCCTGGATGGGAATATAGGCTGTCTAGGTACCGTGTGTTTTTATCTTAGAGTTGGATTGGCTAAGCTTAATTTATTTTCTTTGTGTTTGTTGCTTATACAAATTATTTCCCTTTCTTGATAGTAAACGGTGCTGGTTTGGCTATGGCCACAATGGATATAATAAAACTTCATGGAGGAACTCCAGCCAACTTTCTTGATGTTGGTGGTGGTGCCACAGTCCATCAAGTAACAGAAGCATTTAAGCTTATCACTTCAGATAAAAAGGTAAGGGCAGAGCTTATGTTTTAGAATTTCAATGGTGAGAAGTAACTTGATTAATTAGCAGATGTGATTGTTACACTAGTTGAGCATTAAAATGTAAAGTCTTCCATTATTTGAAAACAATGCAATAATGATTAACTACAAAAAAGATAAAGTTTCCCATTGTGATTTAGAAAACAAGATGAAGAAATGCTAGATTGTGTTAGGTAATATTTTAAATGGTAGTGATTTGATATGGGAGCAAATGACTATGGAAAATATTATGAAGATGTTTATTGACCCCGGAAGCCCAAAAATCTGGTAAGTGTGTAAGGTTAAAAAGATGAAAATAAAAAATAGTCTTTAATTTTATCCAGAGATAACTTTTGTTGCTATTGATTTGATCTGTTTTCTTTAAGACTTTTTAATGATTTCGCATACACACACTCACACATATTGCTTATTAAAATACTAGGGGCCTGATGCATAAAAATTGTGCAAGAGTAGCCCTTTCTTCCCCTGGCTGCCAGCACCGACTTCCCACTGGCACCTGGGACCCGGGCTGGCTTCCCTCTGGCCCTGGCTTTGTCAGGAAGGGGGTCTGGAATGATATTGGTCTAATTAGCATATTACCTTTTTATTAATATAGATAACTTACATAGTTCAGCCATTCATGTATATGTCTCTTTTTAAAATATATTTTATTGATTTTTTACAGAGAGGAAGAGAGAGGGATAGAGAGTCAGAAACACCGAGAGAGAATCATCAATCAGCTGCCTATTACACACCTCCTTCTGGAGATGTGCCTGCAACCAAGGTACATGCCCTTGACCGGAATCGAACCCAGGACCTTTCAGTCTGTATGCCGACGCTCTATCCACTGAGCCAAACCGGTTTCGGTGTATATGTCTTTTAATGTACATATTTTGAGTCTTTTATTTTTGCTGACATTATGAGTACTTATTGCATTTATTAATGTACTCTTCTAAAACAGCATTACTTTTAATGTTTGCATATCTGTCATATGCAGATATGCCATAATGTAGACTTGTGAATTTATAAGTGATTATTGTCAGTATACAAGGGATGTGAAGCATCATTATCCAAAAGACGTACATATTATCAGTCACCAGATATTTTTTAAGCAGTATACCTACTATGTGGCCAATGTGGGTTTTAAGGCTTATGGAAAAATAAGATAATGGCCTCCCTGGAACTAGTCTTACTGAATTAAGACTGAGAATTCCTCATTAATAGGGATCATATCTTACTTATTGTTGCCTCTGGCAGTAGCTGGCATAATGCACAGTACATGGATAGGTCATTAATAAATACTTATTATTGGTGTTGACAGTGTACATTTTTGTTGTGTTAGACTCTAGAATTGTTTGAAAAATTATTTTACTGTCCTTTTACTTTGAGCTTATAGTCTTATTTGCCATCTTCAGTTTTATAAAAAGAATTAAACTAAAATGAGACACAAATTGCTTTTCCTTATTGAATATTATTTTTTTAAATAAACAAATTTTATTAGAACTATATTTGTATAGTTTTTTTTTTGGCATAAACTCTAAAAGTGGAGTAATTATCTAACTGCTGAGTTCTTTTGAAGGTGAACTGGAATTTTTATATTTTTAAGCATGGCTTTCAGGGCCTAGCATAAGAATGGATAAATGCATATGAAAAATTCCAGTGTTATGGACTGACATTAACGGCATTGGAGTTGGAAACAGGCCCGTAGCCCAGGGAGACAATGTGGGTAGCATTGAAGTAGTTGTATACATATATATCTCTGTGGACACTGTGAGGCTAAGTGAAGAAGAGATGGTAGTTAATGAACATAAATTGGAGCTCTTGTATGTGACGTTGTCTTACAACATGATCTGGGATATCATGTTGGTGAATGGCTATGTTTAATAGAAAGCAAGAAAGGAATCAGGCTTATTCATATGAGACAGAAGAGAAGAGAATATGAGCCAGGTGTTGGAATTACCCGATTAAATTTCATCATAAGGTATAAATACTAATATTTTCTTGGGAAGGAAGGACACATACTCATTTCTTTAAAATTTTAATTGACAAAAAACATTCTGTTCACAGGTACTGGCTATTCTGGTCAACATTTTTGGAGGAATCATGAGGTGTGATGTTATTGCACAGGGTATAGTCATGGCCGTAAAGGATTTGGAAATTAAAATACCTATTGTGGTACGGTTACAAGGTGAGTGTAATAGATATCTTGCAATTGTTTTATGAACCCTAATTGCTTAAAAGTTCTTGATTCTGCTGTTGGTGGTGGGAATGCACCAGGTGAGACAGATCAGTTGTGTTGGACCAGACCTGAGTGCAGCAATCTCCATACTTGAGTTCTGGCCATGGAAGAATTCAGAGCCAAGACTCAAGCTATAAAAGAACATTTGTTTTTAAAATCACAGAGATAGAAGTAATATTTGTAGAAGAAATGAGCTGAGGAAATGAGATATAGAGGTAAATAAAGATGGGCCATTGGATCTTGGAAGTGGGGAAGCAAATGGGAAGGTGCTTGGGTGAGGGAGAAGGGAAAGGTGCAGGCATGTTTCTGGGAGGGAGAGCGCTCTGGGGCCTTTGTCTTGAGGGTTTTAAAGGGTGGCGATTTTAGGGGAAGTCCCAGGGGAGGATCTCAATGAATATTTAGAACTTTTCCAGGTATGTTCTTTCAGAGTTGGAGTTCCATTGATTGGTTGGTGCCAGGGCAGGGGTCATTATCCAGTGCATCTGGTCCTGAGGTCAGCTTGTCTGGTTTTGCTGCTTTTCTGGGCTTGGAGCTGAAATACTACTGAGCTCGGTATTATCTAGGGAGGAGAGGTCAGTGTGTCTAAACTGCATGACCATTAATATGCTAAGGGAGAAACGTTCCTCTGGGGGTGAGGTCCCACCCAACTGTTGTCCTTTACACCTGGGGCTTTCCTTCCTGGTGACCTTCTGTACCTGGCCCATCCTCCTTGCTCTGCTCATGTCTAACTGCCTACCACAATTCCAAGGAGTTTAGTTATTTTAAATTAGTTTTCAAATAGCTGTATCTTTTAAATGAAAGTGTTAATATAAGAAACATTCAGAGGGAGACCAAGATGGCGGCATAAGGTAAACACCAAAATATAGCCTACCACAACAATTTTAAAATTACAACTGGAAAACAAAGTGGATATTGTCCAGAACCTACAGAAAGCTGGCTGAGTGGAAACTCTAACAACTAGAAAAAAAAGAAACAAGGATGCTGAGCCTCAGGAGCTGTGGAGGTGTGGAGATCCGTGTGTGTGGAAAGGATGGGCGGTTGAATACGCTGCTGGCTTACTCGCGCTGCTGGTGGCGCACCCGGAGAGGGTGGTTGGCTTAATGTGGCTACCTTTCTCGTTCGGGAGGAAAACAAAACCTCCCTATTGCACTGATAGCCAGCTCTATCCAGGGAGAAATTGGGTTGTCAGGCAGTGGGCAAAACTCGAGAGCACCCTTCTCTCAGAGGTGCACACAGCTAGCAGCCTTTGCTGAAGGACTTGGCAAACAGGACCCTCTTAGGGGGGCTGATGGGAAACCTAAGCTTGCCTGTACCACCCTGAGGCTCCGCCTCATCCAAGCTGAGCACAGAAGCCTTCCTAGCTGAGACACTGCTGATCTTCATAGCCAATTGGCTTGGAGATCATCTCTCCTCAGTGATACCAACAATAAACAAGGTTTAACAATAAGACTGCATACACAGTCCACAAAGGGCTGCACCAAGAGTGTTCACCTCAGGTAACTGGGGAAGCTGAGCTACTGGGCCCTGCTAGGACACCTAGCACACAAAGCCACTCCATCAACTCAGGGAAGAAGCTAAAATGCAGACAAAGAGGTAGGCCACAAATGAAGGAAATGGAGGAAAGCAAAAGAATGGATATAGCGTTCAAAACCACAGTTATAAGGTTTTTCAAGAATTTCCTAGAAAAGGCCGATAAATTAAACGAGACCTTTGAGGATATAAAAAGGGACCAGCTAGAAATTAAGCATATACTAACTGAAATAAAAAATATTATACAGAGACCTAAAAGCAGACTAGAGGATCCAAAATATCAAGTCAACGCTTTGAAATACAAAGAAGCAAAAATCACTCAACTGGAAAAACTAAAAGAAAAGAGAATCCAAAAAGTTGAAGATAGTGTAAGAAGCCTTCGGGACAACTTCAAACGTACCAACATCAGAATTATGGGGGTCCGAGAAGAAGAGAGAGTGCAAGATACTGAAAACCTATTGGACGAAATAGTGAGAGAAAACTTCTCCCACCTGGTGAAAGAAATAGACTTACAAGTCCAGGAAGCACACAGAACCCCAAACAAGAGGAATCCAAAAGAGGACCATGCCAAGACACGTCACAATTAAAGTTCCAAGAGCAAAAGACAAAGAAAGAATATTAAAAGCATCAAGAGAAAAGCAGTTAGTTACCTATAAGGGAGCACCCATATGATTGTCAGCTGGTTTCTCAACAGAAACTATGCAGACCAGATGGGAATGGCAAGAAATACTGAAAGTGATGAATAGCAAGAACCTACAACCAAGATTACTCTACCCAGCAAAGTAATCATTCGGAATTGAAGGCCAGATAAAGAGCTTCACAAATAAAAAAAAGCTAAAGGAGTTCATCACCACCAAACCAGAATTATATGAAATGCTGAAAGGTATTCTTTAAGAAGAGGAAGAAGAAGATAAAGATAAAAATTATGAACAACAAATACATAACTATCAACAAGTGAATCGAAAAACCAAGGGAATAAAAATCTGATGGACAGTATTAACTGGTGAATATAATAGAATCAGGGGTATAGAAAGGGAGTGAACTGATGATTCTCAGAGAAAAGGGGAGTGGAGGGTACGGAATGAGACTGAACAAAAATCGTACACCTATGGATGAGGATTATGGGGGATGGGGAAAGGGCAGAGGGTGGAGGGCAGCTATGGAGGGAAAAAGAGAAACAATTGTAATAATCTAAACAAAAAAGATTTATTAAGTTTAATAAAAGAAAAGAAACATTCAAACCTGTGAAGAATTTTTGTGAGTTTATTTGAGCCAAACCATCAACAAATGCTGGGAAGCAGAATTTCAATGGATTGAGTTAATGCTCAGGAGAATAGCAGTTTTGCGCCTTATTTTATACATTATAATAAAGGAGGTGATTGATGTAAGTGGTTTATTATGAAATCCATTGCTGATAGATTAGGGAGGCAGGAGAAAGCAAAGCAGAAAAACCTCTAGGACTGGATTAAGAGTGAAATGATAAACACACACTTCTTTTACTTAGATGAGTTAACAGTCAAAATTAACATGATAATGATAACAGTGATAATAAGTATTTGTGGTCTCAACTCTGTACTTTGAGGGCTCTGAAAAAGGGAAATTACTTTGTTTTTGCAAGGGCATGGTATCCTAGATGCCAAAAGACAAATCGCTTAGTTAATGTGAAGATAAACTTTTGTTAAGGAAAAATACTGCCTTAGGACATGACTACACACCATACACTGCTCTTAGTTTTTAAAAGTTTTAATTTTAGACCATGCTTTGTAGTTACTTTCAGTCTCTGAATTTACAAGGCCATCACACAGGCCTCCACCCTGCTAGCGTCACGTTAGCATGTGGCTCCTTTTTGTCCATAAAAATATTCTGTAATAGGAAATTTTTTAAAAATGGTATTAAAACCTTTCTAACATTGGGGCAAAATTGCTCACAGTTTTGATTCATACGATCTGATACATTATTTGTTATGCTTTATTGTGAATTCTGAATTGCCATTGATAAGGTATGGCATGGTACTTCATGAGGTAACTAGGTTTTTACATACAGTATTTTCTTGGTTTAGAGGATGTATTATATTAAGTAATGAACTATTCTTATGAAATTACTTGTGTATGATTTTGTGTCAATGTTTAAAACTTCTTTATATTTGCATATCTCATTTTCAGGTACACGAGTGGATGATGCTAAGGCACTGATAACTGACAGTGGACTTAAAATTCTTGCTTGTGATGACTTGGATGAAGCTGCTAAAATGGTAAACAGGCTATGTTAATCTAAAAACAAACTTGCAAAGTGTATAAATGATGTATAAATGTTCCTGGTTGGGGTTATTGGCTGGTTCCTGAGTTCTAGTTGACAAAGAAAAGATTTTAAGATCAACAATGATGAAAGTAAAGCAAAGTGGAGTTTATTAAAGATTCACTCCAACCGAGGATAATGGCCCCAAATTCCTGGGTTTAAATGAGAGATTTTCTGGGTGGAAACTCATTTGTATTCAGGGATGATTGACAGAAACGGGTTATATAACTATATTTCTTCTGCACATGCCCTTACCCATAATACATACAGAAAAACCCCAGGGGGGTGTCAAAAACCACAATGCAAATTTTATTACAATTAGTACGGTCGCATTGGCATTGAAGCCATGTTGTTTTCCTCTGAGCTTGCCCCAAGAACCGGCTGGGTCTGAGCCTGCCTGTGGACTGCTGGCCGGGTTCGGGTTCGCCCATAGAGAGGAGGGCTGAAGGCAGTGCTGGCCCATCCTGTTCAGGACCCCAGGGCAGGCCTCACCCCAGCCCCTCAAGTCTACTTCCTACCTAACATAAACATTTAGATTCTAAAATGAACCAGCTAATATCACTAAAAATGTGTTTCAGATAAATAATAGTATTTGCTTTCTGTCACTTAGTAGTAGGAAATAAAGTATTATCTCTTAGACCAGCCGTGGGTAAACTACGGCCTACGGTCCCAGCCCATTCGGCCGTTCTATCCGGCCCGCGGAGCCGAAAGAGCGGAGGGTCCTCTTGCTCTCCCCTCCGCTCCTTCACCTGCAGCCCAAGATGAGAGTGCCAGCATGGTCAGGTTGCTTTTGTTCCGGCCCTCCGGTCCAGTTTAAGAACTCATTGTGGCCCTCCAGTCAAAAAGTTTGCCCACCCCTGTCTTAGACTCAAACACCTATCTCAATATTGTAAATTGAGATTGTATATTTAAAAAAACAAAACTTATTTAGATGAGGTTTTCATTTATTTAGGTGTGATTATACCTATCAACCATCTTAATTGTCATCAATCTTACTTCATTTGTTACCTACTTCCTTCCTTGCCCATGATTATTTCGAAGCAAACCCCAGACATATCATTTCATGCACATAATATATATATATATATATATATATATATATATATATATATATATTCTGAATATATATGCCTAAGAGGCTGAATGACTGGTCGGCTGGTTGCTATGATGCGCACTGACCACCTGGGGACAGTTGTTCAAAACACAGGATCAGGCTCCCTCTTGTCCAGGTTGGGCCTGCCGGAACCAAGCCAAAGCTGTCTATCTGACATCCCCCGAGGGGTCCCGGATTGCGAGAAGGTGCAGGCCAGGCCGAGGGACCCCACGAACCATGTACTGGGCCTCTAGTATATCTATAAAAAATAAAAGTAGTGATACTATTGATAATGATAAAAAGAAATTACTTATTTCAGGTGGGATAGTGATGTTTCTATTTTATAAAAACGAATCTAGTCAGTGTTGACATTTTTGGGATTCTCTGAAATATATTTTGTCTAGGTTCTTCTTTAGTATTAGGATCACAGTAATTCTATGCATTACAGTTGATTAATATGTTACTACTAAGTTTCTGTGAACTAATAGGCTCACCTTTGTTTATTTTCCTGGAGTTTATTTTTGAAAAGACAAGTTGATGGTCTTACAGTGTTTCCTGTAGTCAGAATATTAATTATTCTAATTCCTGGGTTGTCCTCTATACATGTATTTCCTGTAAACTGGTAGTTTTGGTCTGTAGGCTTGATCATGTATGTACTTGATTTGGGAGAGCAAGAATATTTTATAGTTGATGTTGTGTAATTCTATAAGGAAGTATATAGTTAATGTCAGATTATTTCTCTTTTTGTGTTACTGCCAGTCATTGACAGTCATAGCTTAAGTATAAAATTTCATAAATGCAAAGTGGTGATAATCTAATTCTATCATTTATTAAATGGAATACTTAAAAAAGTAAAAAACCCTTTTTATCAACTACTTATTATTATGAAGTAAATTTTGCATAGGAAAAGCAGGACAGTGACTTGATTTTTTTGTTTTTATTGATGAGTTTTCAAAATAATGGGTTTGTTCCCATTAATGTTCTACAAAAATGACGTAGGCTTTTTATTTCTCTTTTTGTTTGTTTTTAGGTGTGTGTTGTTTGTGTTGTGTGTGTACGCACATATGCACATATTATTTTGCACTTAGTGGATTTAAACCTATTTGATGTGGTTTAATCCATTTCAGTAATTGTTACTAAAGCTCTATGATGCCATCTTTAGTCAATGGGAACCTCTTCAAGTTGACTCCTGAGTCTTTCTCACATGCCCTGTGATATGCTTTCTGGTTTGATAAGATGTCCTAGGCTTATCTTTACATTTTCTCCTAAGATCTGAAATCAGCAAAATGGTTTTTAGAGACCACAAGGGAACTCACCGCTAGTGTTTGTTGTTTACAGGCTTTTAAAATTGTAAATCTGGGAAAATATGTATTTTTTTAAAGAGATAAGTATATGAGTATATACTGATATTTCCAGAGCAAATCCAGTAGTACAGGTCTTTTCTTATCTCTCCCATGTCATATTGACATATATATAAATATTTATTTACTTTGTCCCTCAAAACAGACATAATAATTGTACAGTAATAATACCAACAATATGATTAATGAACACAATTTAAGATTGGTATGTGCAGTTCTTTCTGTCCTTTGAAGTATTTTTCATAACTTACTAGATTTTAAAATTCACATAAAATAGTTCTATTTTATCCCAGCTTGGTATATAATTATAGTATCATTTAATTTTTTTCAGAAATTGCTCTTTAGCCAAAACCTGTTTAGCTCACTGGATGGAGCGTTGGCCTGTGGACTGAAGGGTCCCAGGTTTGATTCCGGTCTAGGGCATGTGCCTTGGTTGTGGGCAATCACCGATGGGGGGTGTGCAGGAGGCAGCTGATCGATCTCATTGTTGTTTCTAACTCTCTGTCCCTCTCCCTTCCTCTCTGTGGGAAATCAATAAAATATATATTTTAAAAAAATAAATTGCTCTTTAGAAAATACCAATTTTTGTTTTATATAAATATTTACATGGTCCCAAAGTCTTAACTATAAAACCAAGTATATTCAGAGAATCTAACTTTTATACCTATATCTGTTTCTTCCTTCCCCATAGGTAACCAGCTTTAAAAAAAATTTTTTTTTGGTTCATTCTTCAAGAAAATTGTGTGTGTATGTGTATGTGTATAATACATATGTATGTTTGTATGCACACACATATATCTGTCCACTTTCCCTCATTATATGATTATCACATATATTTTGCCTCATTTATTTTATTTAACATTATATCTTTGTGCACAGTCCATAGTAGATACAGGGATGTTCCTAAATGAGAACTTTTTATTCTTTCCCACCTATATTTAAGGATAATTCATGGAAGAGCTGTATGATTTAATCAGTAATAGGCTTTTGAGATTTGCTAAGTTAATATAATATCATTTTATAAGAATAATAAAAGTCTTATGTTTTTCTTTGGGACATACTCTAGGAAATTACCTATTAGTAAATGAAATTCAACTGCAGTTTAGAGATTATAAACTCTATAATTAGGGTTTATAATTAGGGTCTTCTACTTGATCCTAAGTTTAAATTAAGATTTTTGAGCAAGGGAATGGTAAGGAGAAAGCCTATTTTGACTTTGAGATGTGGTATAAACCATTGAAGGGAAAAGTGAAGGATAGTAGGAGTCTGGAGGGCAATAATTAGATGTGATATGAGGTGAAGGTTATGGATAGGTTATAACTTGTCTCTGAAAATATGCTTGTTTTCAGTGAGAGCCTGAATTAAGAAAAGCTTTGTGGACATGGAAAGAAAGGAGAAGACTCAGATAGACCATGAAAGATAAAAGTGAACAGTTGGCTTAAGTTGTGACTGATATCTTTTTCTACTGACTAAGAGATTATGGAAGTCATGACAATTATAATAATAATGTAATGATATTAGCAGCTGCTACCATTTATCAAGTATTTACTGTGCTTATAATTCTAAGTTTCTTTTCTTCAAGTATTATTTAATATGTTTGGTGATATAATCTCATTTTCACATATGAGGGAACAGAGGCTAGATAAATTAACCTATCCAGGATCATAAGCATTAGAGATAGGATTTGAAACCAAGCAGCTAAAACCTTCTCTTTCCTACTCTACAGGAGAGGAGAGAAGCTGAATTCATTGTTTGGTTTTAGACATTAATTGTATGATATCTTGTATGGTACCAACAGTAAAATACTAACTTCTAGAACCAAACTCCTATCCAATATTGTTAAGATTGTATACTTTAAAAAAAAAAAAAGGCAAACTTATTTATGTGTGATTTGCACTATGTAGTACTTAAAGATACTAATTTTGTATTTAACAAAGATAAAATTAGGCAATAAAAAGCAGGTTTATCTATATATCTATATATATATATTTGTATATGTATCTATATATATATATATATATATTCAGTACTTTCTAATTTTATAGATATTATTGAAAGTATTGAGGAGTGTGGGTTATTAAGAGTGTTAGATTTGAATGGCAAAAGAATGTGAAGTGATTGATGCCAGAATAGTTCACATTTCAAATGAAAAAGATTGAATGTGCATCAATTGACCAGTAATTCTTATTTTTATATTCTAGTGAAAATAGAGCAAAGATGGTTTTTTTGTTTTTTTCTTTCAGGTTGTAAAGCTCTCTGAAATAGTGAACTTAGCCAAACAAGCCCAGGTGGATGTGAAATTTCAGTTGCCGATCTGATCTGAGAATCCAGTGGATGGCTGAAGGTTTAATGTGCTATAATCATTAAAAATACTGTGTTCTGTGTTATTATTGTTCCTTTTCTCATTCATGTGTGAAGATTATAATTGCCATCTAGGCATAAAAGCTTTTAAAGCATTTAGTCTGCATTTAATTCTATTGAGAGTGGGTTGTTTGTGTAGAGAATGTGCAATGCAGTTATCTAGTTTCTTTTGTTGCAGCCTCCTTTTTCATTTCTGCAGAATGCCATTTGCAGTATGCCAGTTTATTTTTGTTGGATACAACATTCTTCATTAATATGAGTCCTATGAATAAAATAAATCTGAAGATAAAGCTTTATTCTTTAGTGTTAGAAATATATCTAATAACTAGCCTTATTAGTAAAGCAATGTATTAAAACAATGTTTTATATAAGAAGTGTTTATCTTCAACACCAAATATCTAACTAAATATATCAATCACTATTTATAAACAGTTTTCTCAAACACTCCTCAGAATATTCTTTTAAATATTTCAGTGAAGTAACTTAATTATTTGAACATTATCTTGATTGTTACAAAACACCAAAAACTGCAAGTCTATATGTTCTTGTGGTATTGAGAAGAACCTGTAGGTTTTCACCAAATAAAGGCATATATACTAAGGACTTGTCATACTAAATTAATCGTGTCAATTAAGTTAATAAAAATGTGGATAATGTTAACAAATCATTGATTAATGTTTTATTTTTTAGGTAAACACAGTAGAAGGAAGGTATTGTGTTTATTATTGCACCAAACACCTTCAGGAACTGATTTGTAGATCCATGTACTGAGGCATGACATTAGCTTACATATTATTAAGCTGCCTGTGGATATTTCACTTGAATTCTGTTTATGTGTGCCATCTCGTACCTTCTCCAAAGATAACACTTTGTTCTGTGTGTGTGTGTGTGTGTGTGTGTGTGTGTGTGTGTGTAATCTTTTTTCACTGCATAGAGCAGTGATAACTATTAATAGGGTTAATACTGGGTGATATTAACAGTATATATACCATGAAAGGAATATCAGTCAAGCAGTAGACTATTAATGCAGTAGTGATGAATTTGAGAACTTCTAATTATTTGGATGGTCATAAAGTGTGATCAGATATCCATATTGTGAGAGGTATCATACATAGCATAGTGATTATGACCATAGAATTTGAAAGTAGACCATCTGGCTTGAATCTTAGTAATCCACTGCTTACTAGCTATATGAGTTTGAGCAAGTTTCTAAATTTCAGTGTACCTCTGTTTCCTTAGCTCCTTTCCCGTTCTCTGGAATTACTTAATGGGGAAGAGAAAATTATTCAAGAGAACATATAAAATATATACTCAAACCTTCTACACGAATATCATTATCTGTCCAGGTTGATCATGTATTTACCTACCTACCTACCTTTCCTACCATATTAAAAGACTAAATGGAGTCACTGAACTGTTTAAAATTGTGATAAAGTTATAATTAAAAGTTTAAGCCTTTAGCTTTTAATTTAAAATTTTCTTTAAAAAAAAATGTCATTCCAAGGAATGCCGGACAATGAATGATTAGTTCAGAAAAGATTGGCATTTGTATTAGTCAGGATCTAGTCAGGCATTAAAAACTATACATGGTAATTCAGAAAGGATATAATACATGCTGTTGGTAATATTAGTGTTTTAATTATCTATTCTTGCATAATACAGTCATGGGTCGCTTAATGACAGGATACATTCTAAGAAATGTGTCCTTAGTGGATTTCATTGTGCCAACATCAGAGTGCACTTATACCCACCGACACCTGCCATGGTGCAGCCTATTGCTCCTACGCTACCAACTTGTACAACAAACTGGTGTTGAATACTGTGGGCAGTTGTGAAACAATGGCTAATATTTGTGTATCTAAACATAGAAAAGGTACAATAAAAGTATGGTATAAAGAGTAAAAACTTATAAAACTGTATAGGGCACTTACCATGAATGGAGCTTACAGGACTGGAAGTTGCTCTGGGTGATTGGTGAATGAATGTGAAGGCCTAGGACATCACTGTGCACTTAGGTTTTGCTCAGTTTGTAAAATAGCATGAGAACTCCTGGACTTAACCATACTCCAAGCATGTCAAACTCACGGCCCCCAGGCCACATGTGGCCCACAGCAATTATTTTTGCTGCCTAGCCAATATAACAGTATGCAAGAAGTGTTTTCATTAAAATTTCATAACTTAATTTTTACAATACCTGTTATACATAATTATAAATAATGAACAACATTTGCTAATGACTGATTACTATAATCATGTTGCATTCAGTTCCCTTACACGCCTTATGCACAGGCTCACCATTTCTCTCCACTAATACCAGCAGCGAATGTTTTAGCAGCTGATTGCCACATCATTAGTCTTGGACTGACTTGTTTGGTGTGTGCAACAGGAAATATTTCGCTTTCGGAGAACAAGAAAAATAGATTTATTTGCATTATGCTTATTTGTGGAATTATTCAGTGTCTGGGAAGTTAATGTTCAACAAAAATATTTTTATTAAAATGTTCTATTATTTATGTTAACGACTACTCGTTGATTTCAACCCTTTGTATTCAGCATGTCTTTATTGAAATAAACCTACATATCTATCAAAATTGAAGCTTTTGTTTGTTGCGTTCCACATAAACTTAAACCTTATTTATTCGGCCCATGTTAGCCTTTGAGTTTGACATGCTTGCCATTCTATTTGCGGTAGACAGAATAAGGCTCCTTTCCGGAGGTCCGCACCCTAATCCCTGGAACCTGTGCATATGTTATATGGCAGAGGGACTTTGCAGATGTGATTAAAGTTGTGGACCTTAAAATAGGGGGATTATCTTGTATTATCTACGTAAGCCTGTGTTCGTCCCTGGGCTTCTGTACCGAAACTCCATAGACAACAGAAATTTATTTCTCATAGTTCTGAAGGCTCAGAAATTTAAGGTCAAGGCACCAGCAATTCAGTGTCTGGTAAGAGCCTACTTCCTGGTTCATAGACAATGCCTTCTTGCTGTCCTCGTGTGGTAGAAGAGGCAAGGGAGCACAAATCCTAATCATGAGGGTTCCACTCATGATCTACCAGCGCCCAAAAGCCCCACCTTCAAATACTATGTTGGGCATTGGGTTTCAACATAAGAATAGGGAGGAGGGACAGTGTACAAATATTAAGACCGTAGCAAGACCCTGTCTGATCACATACGCCCTTAAAAGCAGAGAGCCATCTCCGGCTGGAGGCAAGAAACATGCCACAGAAGGGGGCAGTTGAGAAACTCCAAGCATGAGAATTCATCGCACCCTTGTGCTGCTGAGATGTGGGAATACATGTGTTAAGACGAGAGAGAAACCTTTAGCGGAGGGTGACTCTTAGCTGACAGCCAGCCAGGAAAAGGGAATCTCAGTCCTACTGGCTAAAGGACTGGATTGTAGCAGATTACTTTCCAGAGCTTCCTGATCATAGCTGACTGATATACCCTTTGGTTTTGTGGGATTTTGAGCAGAGAAACCAGATAAGCTTAATGGGACTTCTGATCTCTAAAACTGTGATATTAGTAAATTTGTGCTGTTTCTAGCTGCTAAATCAGTGGTAATTTGTTATGGCAGCAATGGAAAACTTAGCTAACACATCCATATTCTTGTATGTTAGTTATAGAAGCCAACTCTCAAACTCAGGTGAAGGGCCATTTTACAGACTTAGAGATTTTAAAACTTCTGTCAGGGACTGATTATTTGGGGTGGAGGACTGGTTCTTTTATAGCCTGCAATAAAAACAATTACTAGAAAAAATGAAACTAAAACAGGAAATATAAGGCCTAATTCTTTTATTTTTTTAATTTAACAATACAAAATTGCTCTTTCAAATTACTATAAAAGTTTCTAAGTGCTTTCTTTTAAATACCTACTTATTGTCTTGAAAGTTTACATCCTACGTCCAATTTGTGTTTACATCCTCACAGACTGCTCAAAATGTGGTCTGTGGTCCAATGCCAATTGGAAGTAGGATGTAAACAAACATCTAAGGCTGAGAGGCTCCGCATAGTTTCTAGTTCACATATGGTACTCACAGCTTTGTACATTTATGAAGCAGTTGCCACTAAAAAGGTCCTGTGGTGAAGGCCGGGGGGGGGGGGGGGGGGGCTAGAATGGGTCAATGGGGTGGAGGGGAATAGGTCGTACTTTCAACAATAAAGATTAAAATGAAAAAGCCACATGACTGTTGCATGTTCCAGAGTCTAGATGATAATACAGAAATCAATCAGTTCAGCAATTTGGGGAGGCATTGAAAGGCAGGGTGGGAAGACTGATTCTAGGAGAGAGAAACAAGATGGCGGCCTATGTGTCTCCTAAGCTGCCACCTCATCAACAATTTGGAAAAAAAACAACAGCTAAAATCGAAACGGATCACATCAGATCCACAGGAGAGCTGGCGGAATGGGATGGCTACAACTAGAGGAAAGGAAAGCGCCTCTGCCGCCATGTGGAGTTTAAAGCCGAAATGGAACCTGAGCCACTGCCGCCACCAGTGAGGGAGGCCCACCGAGATCAGAGCTCGTCCCGCTCCAGGCCCAGGAAGTGGGCTGCCTCCGCGCAAGCAGCTTTCCCGGCCTGCCTACCGTGGGAGCGAGGGAACCAGTGCCAAGCCGCCGTAGCACCTTCCGCTCCTGCCTGGAGCGAGCTGCCTTGGAGCCCAGCCTCCGCGCCTGCAGCCTTCCCAGCCCGCCCGCCGTGCTAGCGAGGGAGCCCATCGCAGGGCCATGGCCGCGCCTTCTGCTCTCGGCCCCAGCGAGTCCTCCACCAGGCCGGCCCACCTGCTTGTGGAGCGTAATGGAGGACCGAGAGGTTGGGCCCAGAGCACTCTTTGCGGCCTGGGACTCTGGACACCTAAACCCGGGGGACTCTGAAAGCCAGAACGGGTGAAGTGTGGGCGGCGGAGGAGGACACTGTGGCAGAGGCGGCCGGAGCCTCCCCATTCTTCCCCCTCGTCGTCCTCCTGCTCGCCCGGCAGCAGTGGGCCAGGGCCCAGGGGGAGAATCAAAAAGGATCCTATCTGAATCGCGGGAGAGCTGGCGGAGGGGGAAATCTACAACTGAAAGGAGAGGTGCCACTGCCGCCATGTGGAGTTTAAAGCCACAGCCGCTGCTGCCACCGCCACCAGTGAGGAAGGCCCACCGAGAGCAGAGCCCGCCCCACCCTGGGCCCAGGGAGCAGGCCGCCTTGGAGCCCGGCCTCCGCGCCCACAGACATCCCGGCCCACCCACCTTGCTGGTGAGGGAGCCAGCGCAGGGCCTCGGCCGCACCGTCCGCTCACGGCCCCGAGCGAGGCCTTCACCCATCTGTCCCCCGGACTCCGGGCCTGGCCGGAGCCCCCGTGGAGCCCCGAGAGCCAGCGCCAAGGCGGAGCATACTCATGGAGCGTGATGGAGACCGAGAGGTAGTACCCAAAACACTCGTTGTGACCTGGGACTCTAAACACCTAAACCCGGGGGACTGAAAGCCTGAACGTGTGAAATCAGAGCTGCTGAGGTTGCTAGGGTGGAGTCGGCCGGAGCCTCCCTGTTCTTCCCCCTCGTCGTCGTCCTGCTCGCCTGCAGCTCGGGCCCCGGGGGATCCAGGATAGGAGGGTATCAATTGACGGTCTCAGAGGGAGAACCTTGTGCCTCAGGGGAGTGGTGGGACCAGGGGGAACCGTGTGACCTGGGGGGCAGAGGGACCCCGGGGGAGCCGTGTACCCTGGGAGGGCCTTGTGCCCTGGGGAGCAGTGGGACCCGGGGAAGCTGTGGGCCCCTTGGGAGCGGTGGGACCCAGGGGAGCCGTGTTCCCCGGGAGAGCTGTTGGCCCTACGGGAGCGATGGGACCTAGACGGGGGGGGGGGGGGGGGGGGGGACGGGGGGCAGTGATACCCGGGGGAACCCCTATGTTCATAGCAGCATAATTTACAATAGCTAGGACTAGGAAACAGGCTAGGTGCCCCTCAGCAGATGATGGGAGCAGAAAACTATGGTACATCGACACAATGGAATACTATGCTGCCATAAAAGGAAGGAATTCTCATCATTAGCAGCAACCTGGATGGAATTGGAGAACATCATGCTGAGTGAAATAAGCCAGTCAATGAAAGAGAAACACCACACCTCCTCACTCATTTATGGATAATAAAGAATATTATAAACTAATGAACAGAAAGATATAGTGACAGTAAAGCAACAAGCAGACTGTCAAATGACAGCAGGGAGGGTAGGGTGATCTGAGGGGGGGAATAAGATCAACCGAAGGACTGGTATGCATGCATATAAGTGCAACCAATGGACACAAAACTCTGGGGAGGGAGGGCATGTATGGGAGGGGGAGGCAATGGTAAGCAATGTACACATATAATACCTTAAAAAAATGGTGGGAGCCGAGGTCGGTTTGGCTCAGTGGTAGAGCGTTGGTCTGCGGACTGAGGGGTCCCGGGTTCGATTCCGGTCAAGGGCATGTACATTGGTTGCGGGCACATCCCCGGTGGGGGGTGTGCAAGAGGCACCTGGTCGATGTTTCTCTCTCATCGACGTTTCTGGCTCTCTATCTCTCTCCCTTCCTCTCTGTAAAAATATCAATAAAATATATATTTAAAAAAAATGGTGGGAAAAAAAATAAAAGAAATGCCAGGGTGGCTTGAGATTCATGTCCAGTGTATTGCTAATTGAACACTAACATCAGCATGTCTGGTAGGTTGGACCACCCATCGAGACCTTGCAGTCACGCAATTCAGAGTGACAATATCAAAGAATGCTTCTGTGGAAGTGAGCACTGAAGGTGCTGAGATGGTGTCTAACGGGAGAGAGCATGGAACTTCTGCACCCCCTAGCCTCTGCCCACTTCCATGTGGCTATTCCTGAGTTGCATCTTTTATCATGAACTTGAAAGAAACAGATGCTTCCTGCTAAGACGTCAATTTGTCTTAGAAAAGCAGGAATACTGTGTAAGATTGAAATAACCTAAATCATCCCAAACTAAGGCATGCATAATGAGACAACTTCTAGTACTTATATTAAGGTGACCAGACGTCCCACTTTTGGCAGGACAGTCCTGATTTTTAACAATTTGTCCCGCATCCCACAGCGTTTTAAAGTTCCGCTTTTTGGAATCTTTCCAAAAATATGGACTTTTTAAAAATGCTGCAGGACACGGAACAAATAGTTAATCGGGACGTCTGGTCACCTTAACTTATATAGAAAAAAGACATATACTTTCCCAAACTGGTTTGGCTCTGACTAGAGCATTGGCCTGCAGACTGAAAGGTTCCAGGTTCGATTCTGGTCAAGGGCATGTACCTTGGTTGCGGGCACATCTCCAGTGGGGGGTGTGCAAAAAGCAGCTGATGGATGATTCTCTCTCATCGATATTTCTAATTATCCGTCTTCCTCTGTAAAAACTCAATAAAAATATTTTTAAAAAGACATGTACTTGTAGACATTGGAATATCAGGATTTGAAGCAATTTAGCATGTCTCTGCCAAGAAGAAAAATAGCTATTATTAACCCTCCACCACCAAGTGACAGTATAAAAATGATGAGATGGTCATTTCATTAGCAGAAAACTAGAGACAAATCTTTTATAGGTAGTAATTATTCCTATGAACACTTCCAAAAGCAGACAAGCATCTTTTTATTCTGTTTTTGATATAAGTGTTTGATAAAATGCATCATTTTTTAAAAAAGGACCTTTGTTTCAGTGAAAATAATACTTGTAAAGAACAACAGCCCTGGCTGATTTGGTTCTGAGTAGTCCCTGCCTGTGTACTGAAGGGTCCCAGGTTCCATTCTGGTCTACGACACGTGCCTGGGTTGTGGGCTTGATTCCCAGTAGGGGGCATGTAGGAGGCAGCTGATCAGTGAATCTCATCATTGATGTTTCCCTCTCTGAAATCAATCCTATATAATAAAAACCTAATATGCAAATCGACCCAACAGCCCAACAACTGGTCACTGTGTCGCACACTGACCACCAAGGAGCAGACGCTCCATGACAGTGCTAAGGAGCAGCGAGCTAAGTGGTAGGAAGCAGTGAGCAGGCAGGTGATAGAGAGGGCTCCCGGACTGTGGGAGAGATGTCTGACTGCCGGCTTAGGCCCATTCCAGTGGGCCTAAGCTGCAGACGACATCCCCTGAGGGGTCCTGGATTGACATGTACACATAAGGAATATTTGCCATTGAAATTGGGACTCAAAAGAACTGTTGGCCCAGAAATGAACTCACTACAGACTGATTCATTTGCCTCTCAGCATAACCATTATGGCTTGTCTCAGTTTAGGTTCTTATAAGGGTATTTCTTGGATCATGTGATCTCACACATCTAGAGGAAATAATGAACAACATAAACTGATGAACAAAAACAGACCCAGAGGAAGAGAAGCAGCGATCAGACTCTCAAACCTCAGAGGGAAAGTAGGGGAGGGTGAGGGGAAGGGGAAGAGATCAACTAAAGGACTGTGTGCATGCATATGGGCCTAGCCAGTGGCCATGGACAACAGGGGGGTGGGAGCATATGAAGGGAGGGGTTTGGGATGGGAATGGGGGGGAGGGGGATGAGGATAATTATGTGATACCATAATCAATTTTTTAAAATCAGATGAACAGAATAAACTGGTGAATATAATAAAATCAGGGGCAAAGAAAGGGAGTGGGTTGATAATTATCAGGGGAAAGAGGTGTGGGGGGTGCAGGAAGAGACTGGACTAAAATCGTACACCTATGGATGAGGACAATGGGGGGAGGGGTAAGGGCAGAGAGTGGGTGGGAACCGGGTGAAAGGGATCTATGGGGGGGAAAGGAAAACAATTGTAATAATCTGAACAATAAAGATTTATTGAATTTGGGGGGATAAATAAATAAATAAAATAAAATAAAATAAAAATAAATAAAATCCCAGCCAGCGTGGCTCAGTGGTTGAGCATCGACCTATAAACCAGGAGGTCACAGTTCAATTCCTGGTCAAGGGCACATGCCCAGGTTTCGGGTTCTATCCCGTGTGGGGCATGCAGAACACAGCAGATCCATGATTGTCTCATCATTGATGCTTCTCTCTCTCTCTCTCTCTCCCTCCCTACCTACCTCTCTGAAATCAATAGAAATCTATTACAAAATGGTTAAGATGATAAATTTCATGTGATTTGTATTTTATCTCAATAAACAATGTTTGTTTTTTTTTTTTAAAAAAAAGACAACATAAAGTGTAACAACATCCACATCATATGGGTACCAGAATAAGAAGAGAGGGGGCAAGGATTGAGAACTCATTGAAGAAATAATGAGTGGCCGAAACCAGTTTGGCTCAGTGGATAGAGCGTCAGCTGCAGACTGAAAGGTCTCAGGTTACATTCCGGTCAAGGGCATGTACCTGGGTTGCAGGCACATCCCCAGAAGGGGGTGTGCAAGAGACAGCTAATCGATGATTCTCTCTCATCGATGTTTCTAACTCTATCCCTCTCTCTTCCTCTCTATAAAAAAAATCAATAAAATATATAAAAAAATAAAAATAAATAAATAATGAGTGAAAACTTTCCTAACTTGGTGAAGGAAAAAGACATACAAGTCCAGGAAGCACAGAGTCTCAAACAAGCTGAACCCAAAGAGGCCCGCACAAAGGAACATCATAATTAAAATGACAAAAGTTAAAGAGAAAAATCTTAAAAGCGGCAACTGAGAGATAGTTACTTACAAGGGAGCTCGCATAAGACTGTCAACTGATTTCTCAAAAGAAACATTTCAGGCCAGAATGGATTGGCATGACACATTTAAAGTGATGAAAAGCAAGGACCTACAACCAAGACAACTTTACCTACAAATGCCATCATTTAAAATTGAAGGAGAAATCAAGAGCTTAAAGGAGTTTGTTACCACCAAACCAGTATTATAAGAAATGTTAAAGGGCTTTCTTCAAGAATAAAATAATAAGAATAAGACCAAGAATAAGAAGAAAAACAGAACATAGTTAAAAAAATAAAATGGCAATAAATATGTACCTATCAATAATCACCTTAAATGTAGTATATGGCTTAAATGCCCCAACATAAAGGCATAAAGTAGGTAAATGGATAAGAAAACAAGATCCATATATTTGCTGTCTACAAGGGATCCACCTCAAAACAAAAGATACACAGACTGAAAGTGAAAGGACAGTAAAAATACTCAATTCAAATGAAAACGAAAAGTAAAGCTGAGGTAGCCATCTACACTAATAAAAGAGAAACATGCTAATTGATTGTATGTCTGCTACACTCACAAGCCATGCCCACCAACCACTCCCACCAGCCAATCAGGAGCGAGTATCAAATTAACCCAACCAAGATGGCTGTGGCCACGGAGCAAGCAAGAGGCTTGGGTTTCCCCAGAATGGAGGAAGCCAAGCTTCCTGCCCAGCCTCTACTCAAGGCTACAAAGTTTCAATTATAGAAAATAAATAAATCCCAGATACCAGGGCCTCAGCTTAAGTCACCAGTGGGCGTGGCCAACCTGCAAACTACCACATGCCTCTCACCCAGACTGCCCCATGCCCCAAGGGAACTCCCACCCTGAGCTGGGACACCCTTTAGGGCAATCCAGCTGTCCCCCACCCATGCATCAGGCCTCTATACTATCTAATAAAAAAGTAATATACAAATTGACTATCACTTCAACACAAGATGGCTGCCCACATGTGGTTAAAGATCCTGCCCACATGTGGACACAAGATGGCCACCACAAGATGGTCAGCAGGGGAGGGCAGTTGTGGGCCATCAGGCCAGCCAGGGAAGGTAGTTGGGAGGGACTAGGCCTGCAAGAGAGGGCAGTTGTGGGCGATCAGGCTAGCAGAGGAGAGCAGTTTGAAGTAATCAGGCCTGCAAGGAGGGCAGTTGGGGATGATCAAGCTGCAGGAGAGGGCAGTTAGGGGTGACCAGGCTGGCAGAGGAGGGAAGTTGGGGGTGACGAGACCTGCAAGGAAGGGCAGTTAGGGGCAATCAGGCTGGAAGGGTAGTGGTTAGGAGGTGATCAGGCTGGCAGGCAGAAGCAGTTAGGGGCAATCAGGAAGACAGGCATGTGAGCAGTTGGGAGCCAGCAGTCCTAAATTGTGAGAGGGATCCCAGATTGGATAGTGCAGGATGGGCTATGGGACACACTCACCAGTGCATGAATTTTATGCACCAGGCCTCTAGTGATTATATGACAAAAGTGACCTGGTGCATAACATTTGTGCACTGAGTGTAGGGGGGCATCCCTCAGCCAGGCCTGTGCCCTCTTGCAGTGTGGGACCCCTTGGGAGCTGGCCTAAGCCAGCATGTGGACATTCCCAAAGGGGTCCTTAGCACTGCCTCAGGGTGGAAGAGGGTCCTGTCACCACCTCTGTGCTTACCAGCTGTGAGCCTGGCTTCTGGCTGAGTGGTGCTCCCCCTGTGGGAATGCACTGACCACCATGGTGCAGCTCATATATCAAGCGTCTGCCCCCTGGTGGTCAGTATGTATCACAGCGACCAGTCATTCCACGATTAGGTTGATTTGCATATTAGGGCTTTATTATATAGGATAATAGATTTTAAAAGAAAGGCTATAACAAGAGATAGAAAAGGACACTGCTTAATGATAAGAAGAACACTTTAACAAGACTGGTATTAGCCTTGTAAACTTTTACACACCCAATGTAGAAGCACCTAAATTTATAAAACAAATATTGATGAACATAAAAAGATAAATCAACAATAATATAGTAATTGTAGGGAAATTTAATACCCCACTGATATGAATATATCATTCAGAGAAAATCAACATGAAACAGTGGCTTTACATATGTTAACGAAAAAAACCATTGAAACCTGTAAAGAATTTTTGTGTTTATTTGAGCCAAACTATCGACAATTGCCGGGAAGCAGAACCTCAATGGATTGAGATAATGCTCCAAAGGATAGCGGGTTACATTTCTGTATTTATACATTGCAATCAAAGGAGGGACATAGGTGGGTTACATGAAATTCATTGGTGATGGAGTAAGGAGGCGGGAGAAAGCAAGCTTGTGGGAAAGCCCTGGGATTGGATAAAAAGTAAAATGATGGATGCTTACTTAGGTGAGTGCAGGAACAATTAACATGATAACGAAGGAATTTGAGGCATCTGTCCTGGCGCCCACCACATTTGGTTGTACCCCAGGGGCTCCAGAGAAAAGGGAAGTTACAAGTTACTCAGACATCTCACAGATAGGTTATCTTAGAGGCAGGAAGGCTAAAGGGCTCTGTAAAGCAGATCCAAATTGATCTTTGTCAGTTAAAATACCTGGGACATGACTACCTGCTATAACCTGTTTATAGTCGGATATTAAATTTTCAAACCATCTTTGTGGTTATTTTAGGTATCTGAATTTGCAAGACTGCCACGCAGGCCTTCCCGGAGCCTTTCGGGTTGGCATGTGGCTCTTTTCGTTCACACATAGCACATAGACCAGATGGATTTAATTGATATTTTCAGAGCATTTAATCACAAATTGTCAGAATATACAATCTTTTAAAAAATATATTTTATTGATATTTCACAGAGAGGAAGGGAGAGAGATAGTTAGAAACATCGATGAGAAAGAAACATCGACCAGTTGCCTCCTGCACACACCCCACCGGGGATGTGCCCACAACCAATGTATACACCCTTGACCGTAATCGAACCCAGGACCTTTCAGTCCGCAGACCGACGCTCTACCACTGAGCCAAACCGGTTTTGGCACTTTCTTTCCAACCACACACAGAATATTTTTTGGGTAGACCAAATATTGGGCCATAAAACAAGTTTCAATAAGTTTAAGATCACTGAAATCACATCAAGTATCTTCTCTAACCACAAAAGTATAAGCCTAGAAATCAATTACAAAGAAAGAACCCCTGAATAACACACAAACATGAGGAAGCTAAATGACATGTTACTAAACAATGAATGGGTTAACAATGAGATCAAGAGATAAATAAAAATATACCATGAGCCTTCTTAGAGTTCTAAGAGCCAGTGCACTCAGGGGTCAAAGTGGGACCATCCAGATTACAACTCCTCAGATCCATAAGGAACACATTCAGGGGGCAGACTCAGTGAACACCAAAGGCCTACTGAAGCAATTCTTGCCTCACAAGGGTGTCTCCAGCACAGAAGTTCTTCCATTTTAGACACAACTGATTCTCATAGCCAATTGGCCTGGAGGTTAATCCCCCAGTGATACCAACAATAATCAAGGCTTGACTACAAGACTGTGCACACAGCCCACAAAGGGGTGCACCAAGAGTGTCCACCTCAGGTAATTGGGGAGGCTGAGCCACTGGGCCCTATAGGACACCTAGCACACAAAGCCACTCTATCCACAGGGAAGCAGCCAAATGTGGAGACAAAGAAAGAGGTCACAAATGACAGAAATGGAGGAAAGCAAACTACTGGATATAGAGTTCAAAACCATGGTTATAAGGTTTTTCAAGAATGTCCTAGAAAATGCTGATAAATTTAACAAGACCCTCAAGGATATGAAAAAAGATCAACTAGAAATTAAGCATACACTGACTGAAATAAAAAATAATATACAGAGATCCAACAGGAGACTAGAGGATCACAAGAACAAAGTCAAATATTTGAAATATGAAGAAGCAAAAAACACCCAACTGGAAAAACAAAAAGAATCCAAAAATATGAAGATACATAGTGTAAGGAACCTCTGGGACAATTTTAAGTGTACCATCCAAATTATGGAGGTGCCAGAAGAGAGAGCAAGATACTGAAAACCTATTTGAAGAAATAATGACAGATAACTTCCCCCACCTGGTGAAAGAAATAGACTTACAAGTCCAAGAAGCACACAGAACCCCAAACAAGAGGACCTGAAGAGGACCAGACCAAGACACATCATAATAAAAATGCCAAGAGCAAAAGACAGAATCTTACAAGCAGCAAGAGAAAAACAGTTACATGTAGTTAGCTACAAGGGAGTACCCGTATGACTATCAGCTGATTTCTCAACAGAAACTATGCAGGCCAGAAGGGAGTGGCAAAAAATATTCAAAGTGATGAATAGCAAGAACCTACAACCAAGATTACTCTACACAGCAAAGCTACCATTCAGAATGGAAGGTCAGATAAAGAGCTTCGCAGATAACAAAAAGCTAAAGGAGTTAATCACTGCCAAACCAGTATTATATGAAATGCTAAAAAGTATTATTTAAGAAGAGGAAGAAAAAGGTAAAGATAAAAATTATGAACAACACATACATATCTATCAACAAGTGAATCTAAAAATTAAATAAAAAAGCTGATGAACAGAATAACCTGGTGAACATAATAGAATTGTAGGCATAGAGTGGACTGACAATTCTTGGGGATAAAGGGGTGTGGGAGGTGCGGTGTAAGGGCATGGTGTGGAATGGGAACCAGGTGGAGGGGAGCTATGGGTGAAAAAAGAGGAACAACTGTAATAATCTGAAAAATATTTATTTTTTAATTTTTATTTTTTTTAGAGGAGAGATACTTTATTTTATTATTTATTTATTTATTTTTTAGAGAGGAAGAGAGAGAGAGATAGAGTTAGAAACATCAATGAGAATCATTGATCAGCTGCCTCCTGCACACCCCCTACTGGGGATGTGCCAACAACCAAGGTACATACCTTTGAACGGAATCTAACCCAGGACCTTTCAGTCCGCAGGCTGACGCTCTATCCATTGAGCCAAACCGGTTTTGGCAAGATTATTAATAAAAGAAAGGTATTAAAGTAACTGAGGAGACAGACATCAGGGAGGGGAAAGCCATCAGATAAGAGAAAAGTGGGTGCAAGTGGACTGTGACGTTTGAGGGACAGGAGCCCCTGTATCTCTGATGGAAAATGACTATATTGTAAACTAGAGGCCTGGTGCATGAGATTTGTGCATGGGGGGGGGGGGTGGAGGAAGGGGGAGAAGAGAGGAAGTGGTCCCTCAGCATAGCCTGTGCCCTTGCAGTCTGGGACCCCTTGGGAGATGTCCGCCTGCCAGCTTACACCTAATTTCCCCAGGGACCTTGCCTAGGCCGGCAGTCAGACATTCCTCTCGCAGTCTGGAACCCCTTGCTCCTTACTGCCCATCTGAAGCGGAGGCAGGAGAGGCTCCCATCACCATGGCTGCTCTCCCCCGCTGTGAGCCCTGCCAGCCAGGAGCCCGGCTTCTGGCTGAGCGGTGCTCCCCCTGTGGGAGCGCACTGACCACCAGGGGCAACTCCAGCATTGAGCGTCTGCCTCCTGGTGGTTAATGTGCATCATAGCAAGCAGTTGTTCAGTTGCTAGATTTACATTGTTAGTTTTATTGTATAGGATGGTACTGGCTTAGACTGTTCTATGTTCAATCTTGTCTTTCTGGCTAAAACTAAACAATTATTGAGCACAGAGAAGGTGTCTTTTATGCTAATTATGTTCCACTCAATACCTTACATGTAATAAAACCTTGAACATTGTAGTTTCCCAGGCATGTAAACCGATTGGTAGCATTTCATTATATAGGTATCCCCAAAACATGTATACACACAATGTCTGTACATTCTATTACATTTTGAAAATGAAATTTTAATAAACACTGCCTTTATGATTGGTCAAAAAAACAAAACAAAGCTAAGACTAGGGAAATAAAGGAATGGTTCTAAAATTTTCTTTCATAACATAAAAAGGTATTAAAACTGAAAAGGCAACAGATTTTGAGTTAAGGCAAACTTAACTGCAGATATGAGAGGGCTAAGCCTTGATAACTATGTCCATGGTAAGTTGAAAATATCATTAAGTCGAAAATAGATTTAGCCTCTGAAACATTATAGCCTAACCTAGCCAGTTTCTACTGAATGTGTATTGCTTTGGCACCATCGTAAGGTCGAAAAATTGTAAATTGAATAATTTAAGTCAGAGACCACATGTACACAATTTTTATTCTATAAATAAATAACGAGAAATAAAGTCAGTGGACAAAAGAGAAAAACCATTTTTGTTATATTTCACAATTCTGAGAACTAGAAGTTCTAGGATTTTAAGATCTTTATACTACAGAGCACAATATTGCCCACTGTAATAAGGAAGTTCCATTCTCCAGAGTCATTAAGTTTTTTCTTTTTTTTCTTTACTCAAAACATTTACTAAATGGAAAAGGAAACTAGATCAAGAAAATAAATTATTTTGTTTGAAAGTTTTCTTATATATGCTTTCAGTCATTTAAAAAACAAGACCATTTCCTTTGCACAAATTAAATTCAAACAAATGTTTCTTGAAATGAACAGAAACTGTTACCTTTGGAGAAGAGGATACAAAACTACTGACACAGGTATCATAGGCTTACAGTTTTAACAAAAAACTATGAGGCAATGACCAAATTACAATTTTGATTGGTTTGCTTTATTATTATTATTATTTCTATCTCCCCAAAAACTCTGCAGCGTAGAACCTATTTCAAATTCTTCTAATAGTCTACTTCATGAGTTAAATATGTACATACTGAATAAAGCAGATATAGTGTAATTTTTAAGAAGTAAATCACTTTACATATTGTAGGCTACAGGCAGTTTAATGTAATGAGGTTCTTATTCTGAAAAATCTGATGGCAGTATTTTAAAGTTCAGATTACACAGGTTTATTGGCTCTTGGTTTGTTTCAAATATTACTGAGCTATACTTGAAATACATCTTCAACTCCACATTATTTATAGCTGTCCAATTATAAGGACTTTGGCAGTAAAATACGTGAAGTATGAAGAAGCATGTAATGTTGGTGACAAATGCTTCAGAACTCCAGGAATAAGGTTACCAAAAAGCAAAGTAAATCTAGAACAAGGAAAGGGAAGAAGGTACATTTATTTATATTCCAAGTACATTCAATATACATTGTAACAATGCATATATATATTTAAAAAACCCAAAAACCCAATAAGTAACTTTATTAGAACTTTAGAAAGAAAAAAAAGTATTTTGATTCCCCCTCCTCCTCCCAGCTAGACGTCTGCCCACAAACACAACATGCTGGATCCGCGTGTCCTTTCAAGTGTTCTGTACAGCACAGTATTGCACAATGTGTGCATTCATTCTGTAAATACAGTTTTGAATACAGTTGCAGTTTCCTTAGGGATGATCCAGAACATGTGAGTGGCTCCACTTAAAATCTTTGTAGGCTGGAAGAGCAGTGACAACCGTTTTCCTCGGTTTTAACAAAACGTACAAAATAAAACACTAAATCTAGATGCTTTCACATTATTTTGCATGAGTATTAAGTACAGTGTAAAATCTTGAGTTAGCCAAAACTAACGTTCTTTAAACTTTACCTCAAAGTTTTTCTTCATTCTTTTAGCATGGCTGATAAATGTTTTCTGCCACTCACTACTAATGCTTGTGAAACCAAAGAACTTTGAAAAAGAATATGCACTGATGAAGATCCATAAATGTCACTGAACTTCAGTCTTAAGATACACACAGTTCCTGTTGGACAATGGACTGTGCGAGTTTACTGTCTTCCGTCTTTTCATGTCCTGGGGCATGGCAGGTAGTCTTCCGCTTAAATAATCTCAGACTCAGTCGTAATAACTCATTGTCTACCATTGGAGTACTCGTGTAAGCTTGCTTTACTGTGCCCTATTTGGAGAAAACGGAACAAAACAAAAAAAATGTACATTAGTTGACAATAAAAAAGATTAACTTCTAACAAAAATATAGAAGTTATAAAAAATTAATGGGGATGGATATTAGCTGTATTGGGTATTTAACAGTACAATTAGGAAATGTTTTCAGGCTTGAGAAATCTTATGAAAGAAAGCAATCTTTATTTATTTTTTATTGATTTCAGAGAAGGAAAGGGAGAGACAGAAATATCAATGATGAGAGAGAACCATTGATCAGCTGCCTCCTGCACATCCCCTTCTGGGGATCGAACCCACAACCTGGGCAAGTGTCCTGACTGGGATCGCACCGTGACCTCCTGGTTTACAGGCTGATGCTCAACCATCGAGCCACACCAGCCAGACAAGAAAGCAATCTTTAGAGGGCACCTGGTCTAACTTCTTACCTAATGTAGGTAAACTTCTAAACAATCCCTGACAAGTAATGACTAGTGTTTACTTCGTTTCTAATGAGGAAAAAAACAGTACAGAAACCCACCACACTGTACAATCTAAGTTGAACGGTACTACTACTTCTATGTTGAAATAAAAAATCTCTTTTATGGAGCTATACACTAACTTACTTTTATTGATAATCTTTTAAAAATATATATATATATTTTATTGATTTTTTACAGAGAGGAAAAGAGAGGGATAGTTAGAAACATCGATGAGAGAGAATCATCGACCAGCTGCCTCTTGCACACCCCCTACTAGGGATGTGCCCACAACCAACGTACATGCACTTGACCGGAATCGAACTCGGGACCTTTCAGTCCGCAGACCGACACTCTACCACTGAGCCAAACCGGTTTCTTGTCATGTATTTTTTGAAGTTTAAAATATTAAACCAGCCTTTCATTCAAAGATAATGCACACTTGGTTGTGGTGTCGTATTCTTTTTATACATTGCTAAATTTGATGTTTTATCATATTTGAGGATTTTTATGTCCATGTTCATGAGAGACATTGATCTGCAGTTTTCCTTACTTACAATGTTTCTGACTGATTGCAATATGAGAGTTTTTCTGGCCTCATAAAAGGAGTTGGACAGTATTTCTGCCTCTTCAGATTTCTTAAGAAATTATACAGAATTTGTGTTAATTTTTCCCTTAATGTTTAGATTTTGCCAGTGAAACCATCCGGGACTGCAGATTTCCTTCTTAGGTTTTGAACTACAAATTCAATAATAATAATAAGAATGACATAGCACTCTTCAGATTATCTATCATTTCTTGAGTACCGTATTTGCCGGCGTATAAGACGATTTTTTGGCCCTGAAAAATACGTATTTGCCGGCGTATAAGACGACTGGGCGTATAAGACGACCCCCTAAAATTTCCACTAAAAATACAGAGTTTGTTATATACTAGCCGTATAAGACTACCCCCCACTTGGAGGCATATTTTTCAGGGCCAAAAAGTCGTCTTATACGCCGGCAAATATGGTAAGTTTTAATAGTTTGTAGCTTTTAGAGAAATTGACTCTTTTCATCTGAATTGTCAAATTTATGTGCATAGAGTTGTTTATAGTACTGTCTGATCCTTTTAATATTTGTGAGATTTGCAGTGATATTTCCTCTTTCATTGATATCGATAATTTGTGTTTTAATTTTCACTTTATCATTATGGGTAGGGGATTGTCAATTTTATTCATCTCTTCAAAGTATCAGTTTTTGGTTTCATGAATGTTCTCTCATGTTTACCAGTATGAATTTTATTGATTTCTGGTATTATTTCTTTCCTTTTGCTTGCTACAGATTCTGTACATTCTTTTAATACCATAATGCAGCTAAGAGTTCTTTTAGTACCCTTCACCTATCTTTTCTGCTATGAACTATAATTTAGATACTTTAAAAATCATCCTCCTAAATATAATCATGCGATTTATGGGGGTGTTTAATGGTTTTCTAAATTTCTTTTTGTCATTTACCTCCTATTCTGTACTTTTTGTTCATAGTGCCCAGTAATAAAGTCCTGAGCAATGGTTCTCATGCAATTTTCAGGGGCATTTTTAGTTATCAAAAAATTTGAAGCCATTATGGCATACTAGAGGAGGAAAATAAGGGAATATTACAGACTATTTTTTAATAAAAAGGGGCAGGCCCTGGCCAGGTGGCTCAGTTGGCTGGAGTGTCACCCATACACCAAAAGAGGTTGCAAGTTCAATTCCAGGTCAAAGAATATACCTAGGATGTGAGTTTGATCCTTGGTTGGGACATGTATGTGAGGCAACCAATCTATGGTCTCTCTCCCACTATCTCTGTCTGTCTCTCTCATCAATAAAAATATACCCTCAGGTGAGAAGAAAATAATGAGTAAATAAAAAGACACAGAATTTTGATTAGATTAAAATCCATAGTCTTTCTCAAATGGGGTTCCTTATATGGACTAAACGAAAATAATTTGATTATTTCTCACTTAAATACCAAGGATGATATAACTATTACCATTTTAGATGCATAAGAAATTGATTCAGCCTTAGCCAGTTGCTCAGTGGTTAGAGCGTTGGCCCATGGACTTAAGGGTCAAAGATTTGATTGCAACACCTCAGTTGCAAGCTCATCACCACCCTGGTTGGGGGCTACTGTTTCCTTCAATCAATGATTCACATTGATGTTTCTCTCTCTCTCTTCCACCCTCATTAAAAATCGATGGAGCCCAGCTGGCATGGCTCAGTGGTTTAGCGTTGACCTATGAACTAGGAGGTCACAGTTTGATTCTCAGTCAGGGCATATGCCAGGTTGCCGGCTTGATCCCCAGTGTGGGGCATACAGGAGGCAGCCAATCAATGATTCTTTCTCATCACTGATGTTTCTCTTTCTCTCTCCCCGCTCTCCTTTCCTTCCTGAAATCAATAAAATAGATTTTCAAAAAAATCAATGAAAAAGATATCCTCAGGTGAGAATTAAAAAAAAGAAAGAAGAAGTTGATTCATATAAATAGGTTTAGGGCACTAGCACTTGATTTTCACAGAGAAATTTCCAGTAGAGGAAGGCTGCAAGGAGAGATGAGCACTTAAGCAATGGAATAAAGAGGACTAGGCATATATTGAAATGGGACTGCAAAGGAGAATGACTGTAGCAACTCCGCTGAAAGTAATTTTCAGTCAGGTCTTTAAGCAGAGAAGCCTTTAAAATTTTCCAATTCCTTATATCTGTTTCCATTTTAACCTTTAGAGATGAGTTCATCCCTCTTTCTCGTAAATTTAATGTCCTCCACAAATCTGAGTACTTTCTTTAACTAATTATCCTTTATTTAGCAAGTAAAAAGTTAACAAATTAAATGTTTATCTAAATTTTTAGGATCAACTCTCTTTTGTCATACTACCCATACCCACCAAATCACACCCCCAAATTAAAATCCCAGTTTCTTAGCTTCAAAAAGTCGAAAATATTTTCAATTTGTTATGATCAGATTCCTTTTCAATCTAAACTAATTTCTATTTCTCTCATATTTCAATTCCTTTTATTCTTCTCAAGTAAATGCTTACATATAATCACTTGTATTTATTCCCCTCTCTTCCAACTTGATACACTGTCATAAACAATATTTCTAAAAATATTCTCACCATATTCTGGGCAATATTTTTCCTTAACCCTCAATATAAATAAATTTCTAGTATGTTTTATTATCTAAAGAAACTTTTTCACAATGAAATGAAAAGTATTTAAAGCAATAAAATGAAAGGCATGTAATTCATAACACCCAACAAACACTTTGCATTTGTACCAAAATAATAATACCTTCTCATTTTTAACAAGCTGCTTTCGGATTGCAGAATCCCGTCTGAAGCATAACGCTTTACAACACGGCCCAAGGTTACTAAGAAGACTTGCTCTTTCTTCCTTTCGTAGTAATGCAGCCATATTGAGAGCCCCCAGATCATGTTCAAAAAGATTGTCTGCATCTTTCAAAAACCAAAAACACACATTAAGTTTTCCTAAAATATAAAAATAATACCAACTGCTTAGATGAATATTCTACAGTCTGTACTTTATCAAAGTTACCAACATTGATGAAAATTATTTTATATTTAAAGGCGATATGTTTTCTGTGAAAGTCATTCAATGTAGTTTTGTTGCAAGATAGGGAAACATTACTTCCTTATATTTCCAAAGATTCTCTCTCTTATATTCAGCATATGTCAGTTCTCTAAAGCAATCATAGCAAAATACAGGACTGACTCGTAAAGAACAGTCAAATCCTTCTCTACAGTGTGCATTTTTATTATTGAGAGTAAGTCAAGGTCAAACTGTACTAGTATATTATAGTCAGCAAAATTAAACTAGATTTTAACTTAAAATGCCATTTGTGAAAGTCACAGGAGTCAATAACTTCAGAGGTGGACAACCTTAGGGGGGGTTTCGTTTCATCATTTCTGTCCATAGGAGTTACTTGATTAAGATCATAGAGCAACCAAAAATGGCAGAAAGAGTAGAACAATAGCCTAAGACTTTGATCTCTTGTCAGGCTATACACACTCACAATTATAATTTATATATGTTTCATAAACATACATTCTATGCTTACTGAAAAATATTAAAATCAAGAGTTTTGCTGATTATGCTAGCAGCCAAAAGAAAGGACATGGATTCATAAAATTCTTAAAAACATTTTTTTATATTAATAAAAAACTTAATTCTTTTAACTAAACTCCTTTATTCTCATGAACATTATATAAAAGTAAATAATGTTACTTTCATCTTTTATATCCTTTCCATATGCCCTCCTCATTTTTGTCTTGATAAAGTCTATAATCAATGTGATAAAATAGTTTCAAATTAAAGAGTAGCAGTTATTGAGTGCTACAACACATCAGGAACTGTTTTAAGTACCGTATTTTTCGGACCATAAGACGCACCCTTTCTTCACCAAATAGTGGGAGGAAAAGTGCCTGTATCTTATGGTCCAAATAGAATTAGTACCTGCGTCTTATGGTCCAAGTGCAGAGCGGCAGCGGGTCCCCCGGGACCTTCCGTGTCCCTGGGGACTGCATATTTGGTGAAGAAAAAGTGCGTCTTATGGTCCGAAAAATACGGTATTTTACTTGTAATAACTCATATGTTCCTCCTAACAATCATATGAAGTTGGTGGTGTCACTGTTCCCAGCTTAAGATGAAACAATAGCTAGTAAGTGCTGTGTCTATTGGAACCCAGACATTTGGCCTAGAGACCCAGTTTTTAACAACTCTGTTCAAGGTTCAACCTACACAACTGTATTTGGGTAGAATTCCTCATATCCCAGAAAAAGAGGATTGCCAAGACATCCAATTTGCTTAGCTATGGAGATATCTAGTCTACTTTCCTAGGCTCTGCTTCAGTTAGCCCTGGTTAAACCACTGAGTATTTTGTTCAAAGTAATTTTGATATAGAAAAATAATTATGCTATTTTTACAACTTTTCTATGAGCTTAAGTTTTTCTCAAAATAAATTTTAAAAAGAAATTCTCGGGGGATAAGGACACATATGTAATACATTGATCAGTAAATAAATTAAAATGCAAAAAAAAATTCTCACAATGAGAATTAAATAATGATTAAGTGGTTCCTCAAAAAAAAAAAAGAAAGAAAAAAGAAAGATATACCCAATATTATTGGTGCTACATAAAAAAAGAACATAATCCTTTTCAAAGGCATCTTAATATTTTTCACACATAGTGTACAATCAAAGTAGAATAGAATTACCTTTGGGTTTTTCTAAGAGTCTCTGACATGTTTCTTTGACTTTAGTAAAGAGTTCAGAACCTGCCAGCTTTTTAGAAATCCCAACTCTCAGCATAACAGCTCCAGGTGTGAATTTTAAGAGTGCAGCTCCAGGCTCTCGTGGTTCTTTTGGATGCTTTGGCATAAGACCAGACCAATCCACATCTATCACATCTAATGGATCTGTAAAAGGTTAAAGAACAGGACTATTTTTACAACAAGAAATAGTATTCTTGTTATCTAGAGAGAAATATAAATTGCAAAACATATAAAAAAACATTAAATAATACTTTAAACCAAAAATGCCATATACTTAAGATAAAAGCTTTCTATAAATCCTCATATTTAGAATCTAAGGACCTTTACAAAAACAAAAACAACAACCAACAAAAACAAAAACAAAAACCCAACAAAACTTGTTCACCAAAAGAAAACAGGCAAGCAAACAAAAACCCAAACAAACTCATTCCTACAAACTGCTTGAGAGATCCCAATGAAAGAATTCCATTATTTCACAAAGAATAATAGGTCTGACATTTTGAAACTTGGTATCAGAATCCTTTCACAAGTTAAATCTAGGAATCTATTTTGCATTCATGTGCACATACAAATGCATGCACACAAATTTTACTTTTTAAAAACAAATAATTCATTATGAAATTACTTTATAACTTGGGAATTTGCTTTTATAAGTATTAAAAACAAATAATCCATCTATAATAAGGAGTTGAGCAAATTAATAAAATAATGTTCTATTTAGAAATACACAGTAGCCAGTAATAAAGATAATAATCATACATACCTTCTATATTAGTAAAAAGAAATTGTGAAATATAAGAGCAAATTAAAAAAAAATCAAATGTAATATTCTACATTCTCAGACAAAGCAATGATTAAAAACAAACAAACTCCAAAACTTGTTATTAACAACCAGACTAAATGAGGTGATTGATACAGTCAACAGAGTAAGATCTGGCAAGGCATAAAGTGGTGTAAATGAAAATAATCACTATATTTAGAAAATTGTAGAGAGAGATATAGAAATAGTGCTCAAATATATTTTCAACTCTTATAAATTTCTGAACAGTCATTTCCAAAATTGGTTTATGGCACCACAGTTGTGAAGCTCTGTATCATATACCTACTGTCTAGAATACTGCCAGAAAATCAGAACTAGCTTAGCTGGCTAGATTCCAAGTTATATAAAATATGAATCTTAAACTCTGAAAATGATTGTCAAATGACAGCAGGGAGGGGAAGGAGACCTGGGAGGAGATAAGAGAACAACCAAAGGACTGGTATGCATGAATATAAGTACAACCAACGAACACAGAACTCTGGGGAGGGTGAGCATAAATGGGAGGGCGGGGGGGGGGGCAATGGTTAAGCTATGTACACATATAATACCTTAATAAAAAAAAAATAAAACTCTGAAAATGAAATCTTACAATTTTGCTACTTTAAATGAGGCCTTTCCCAATTCAAAGGCAAAGTCCACTTAAAAATGAATACAGCATTTTTATTGATTATAATTATTGACAATTACTACAATTTTCATCTTATTGGACTGTCAATGTTACTTAAAAGAGAAAGGGGGAAGTTCAAACTGACTATTTAATTTTTTTTTTTTTAGAGAACTTTCTCTAATTTATTAAAAAAAATTTTTTTTATTAAGGTATTATATGTGTACATAGCTTACCATTGCTCCTCCCCTCCCATTCATACCCACTCTCCCCAGAGTTCTGTGTTCGTTGGTTGTACTTATATTCATGCATACCAGTCCTTCGCTTGTTCTCTTATCTCCTGCCCCTCCCCGCTGTCATTTGACAATCTGCTTGTTTTATGGTGACTATCTCAGGATCACATGAATAGAATCCACTCCTCATTTGGCAGTCTGCTTGTTTTATGGTGACTATCTCAGGACCACATGAATAGAGTCTGCTCCTCCTCTAGTTCTATCTGCCCCTCTCCCCTGGACCCACTGCTTCCCCAGGGACACACGGCTCACCCGGCCCCTTTGGGGGACACGGCTCACCGGGGGCACACGGCCCCCTGGGACACACGGCTCACCAGGGCACACGGCCCCTGGCACACATGGCTCACCCGGGGCACACGGCCCACTGGGACACGCGGCTCACCCGGGGGACATGTCCCCCTGGGACACACAACTCACCCAGGGCACATGGCCCCCTGGGACATATGGCTCACCCAGGGCACATGGTCCCTCTGGGGCGCTGGGGTCCCATATTGGAGGCGCCGCGCTATCTCCTCGCCACTAGCACAGCGGGCAGGCTGGGATGGCTGCAGGCGGGGAGACCGCCCTCAAAGGCTAAGTTCTGAAGCCGCACTCTCTGTGAGCCCGGGGCGTAGTGAGCTCTGATTTCGGTGGATTCCCATTCGTGGTTTATTTAATTCTTATAGCATTAAAGGGAACAAAAATATCTTCATACCATAAACCATATAATTTTTGTGATTAACCACCTCTGCAAATGATTACCTGGCATCTTCTCCTCATCCTGCTGGTCTTCCCTCTTTTCAGCATCACCAGCCAGAATTTCATCTAGTTCATCATCACTGATTGGCTCATATCCTTCTCCAGCACCTGATCCTAATGAATGTGCATCATCTAACTTGGATTCATCATCTCCTGCTAATTAGAAAAATTAATCTCATGTCAAAAAGAGTGTTATGGGAAAGAATGTCTAAGTCAAATCAAAGATGTAGAGATTGTGTCACTAAAAAAAAGAACAAACAAACCCAGAAAAGTATTTTTACTAGAAAATGACATTTTTAAATTATTTAAAACACTTGAATAAAAAAACTGAAAAATTATAGTCAAATTTAATTTTAATGGCAAGAACATCATAGAGATAGCCATATCAAAATAGGTTAAATATGTGAAATAGAAACTAACATGTTAATGTTGATTATATATTATATAACATAATTTTATATAGTAAAACTCTAAGTAAATCCAGACAAATCATAACTTCAAAAGGATGCATAGATTGCTTTACTTAAACTCATATGTTTTTATTGATTTTTAGAAAAAGCAGGGGAGAAAGAGAAACACTGATGTGAGAAACATCAACAGGCTGCCTTCCCACATGGGTGCTGACTGGGGAATCGAACCTCCAGTCTAGTTATGTGCCTTGACCAAGAAATCAAACCTGAAAACTTTGGGTGTATAGGATAACATTCAAATAAATTGAGCAACCTTACCAAGGAAAAACTTATTAGTTTGGTTTTTTTTTTAAACTTGCAAACCTGTTAATAAAATTTAGCTCATATAAATGACTTTATAGCAGTGAGGTAGAAATGTAAAAGTGCTATTAATTCTCCCCCTATATCACAATTACCTTCCCTATCCCAACATTATTCTTTAATGCAGTATTTCCCAAAGTGTGGTACTTGTACCCCCAGGGGTACGGGAAGAGTTAGGTAGCGGTGCGCGTTGCACGGGAGTTTGGTGGGGATATACACTGCACCGTGCTTAGCTGCGCCCAATTCTACGTTCTCACGAGTCAAGAGTCTTGTGAGGCGTGAGATGGTCTGGTGTGCAAATAAATGTTATTAACAATACAACTTTTATTTATATTTTATTATGAATAATTTAATTTTTCATTTATTATTATTTTGTGTATGTACCAAAAAAAAGAAAAAAATATTTTTATTGTTATTAAAATACATTCATTTTTTTTTTTTTTGATGAGGGGTACTCAGCGTTACAAAAATTATAGAAGGGGTATGCATATGTCAAAAGTTTGGGAAACACTGCTTTAATGAATATAATTTTATAAAGAATGCTATAATTTTAACACATTTTTATTAGTACCACTGGTATATATTCTACTTCTTGATTTTATCAACTTTTCTCAATCACTTACACCTCTAGTGAGTTAGTTGTGAAAATTACAGAGTACATTTAATGTTTCTAATCATTGGTTATCAATATCCTTTGTTAGGTTTACAACATTATTTTTCAAAATGCAACTGTATGCTTTATAAATATTTGCAGCAAATAAAATATAATAAACTATGAGATGTTCCTAAGCATTCTAATAATTTTCTATTCTATTAAATTCTGTAATAATCTCTCCATACCCTCACCAATTCATTTATAAAATAACCAATTTTATTTTATTTATTTAAAAAAATATATATTTTACTGATTTTTTTACAGAGAGGGAGAGGGATAGAGAGAAACGTCATGAGAAACATCTATCAGCTGCCTCCTGCACACCCCCTACTGGGGATGAGCCTGCCAAGGTACATGCCCTTGACCGAAATCGAACCTGTGACCATTCAGTCCATAGGCTGATGCTTTATCCACTGAGCCAAACCAGTTAAGGCAAGATAACCAATTTAAATATCTTCATTATATAAATACCAGTGGCCTAATGCACAAATAAAGATTCATGCAAGAATGGGCCTTCGTTGCCCTGGCTGCTGGCACCACCTTTACTCTTGCCGGAGTTGCCTTTTTGCCTTTCCATGCTGCCCAGAGGTCCTGAGCCGCTGGGGTGATGTGGAACGTCTGTGTTGTCACCCACTGGGTGCCTGTGCATGCAAATTAACCTACCAAATTTGTTGGGTTAATTTGCATACACACTCCTGACTGGCTGGTGGGCGTTGTGAAGGTATTATCAATTAACATGTTACTCTTTGATTAGGTAGATACATCTAAACAAGTACAAATGATAGGATTTTTCAATTTTCAAGATAATCCAACTCATTTTCCTACTACAGGTGAATAAAAATGTTTCATCTCACAGTAGGTAATTCACCTATATATGTCTATGCTATGTTATCAATGACCACAACCAATGAATGATATAGTTTTGAAAAAGGGTCACAAGAGATTATAATCATTAATTTACATACCTCCATTAGTATTATTGCTCCCGAACTGATGCTATCTGAACTCAAAATTGAGAGGAAAATATAATTGAAGAATGTTGAGTGTGTTTTTGTCAAGTAGAAAAATGTGTTTAAAGATGACATATTGGAATATTAATTCAGATAACCAAAAGATGTAAGGATGTTTCATTTTTTTAAAATATATTTTATTGATTTTACACAAAGAGGAAGAGAGAGGGATAGTCAGAAACGTCGATGAGAGAGAAACATCGACCAGCTGCCCCCTGAACACTACCACTGGGGATGTGCCCGCAACCAAGGTACGTGCTCTTGACCGGAATCGAACCCGGGACCTTTCAGTCCGCAGGCCCACGCTCTATCCACTGAGCCAAACCAGTTTTGGCAATGTAAGGATGTTTCATTTTAAAAGAATGTGAATTTTACTCTGGGCCCAATGCTACAAGATGGCCAACAAAATATAACTGTTTATATACTAAGTATACCAGAAGTTTTTTTGGGGGCCTGAAGTAGACAGGTTGGTTATGAGAGAATGGTGTAAGAACTGGTATCAGAACTAGACAGTGCCATAGAGAGAATTTCCATGAGATTTCTCATGGGGAGTCCTAACTATTGTTACCTAGGCTATAATTTGCCAAAGGATAAAATGAAGAGCATGTATGTATACTCAAAATACATTTTCATTTAGTATCTATCATTTATTGTGTCCTTGCTATAGTATCGAAGATAAAAAAATGAAAAGCTAAGGTCCTTTATAATTCTGGAGAGAAATCCAAGTAATTATAAAATAATTATAGTACAGTGCAGGGATGCCATAAAGATGTATAAATAAAGCACCATGTCAATTTTAAAGAGTAAGACTTTAGCAGAGGAGGCTTCTTAGAATAAATAATCCATAAACTGGGACTTGCAGTTTGAGTTAAAAAGAGAAGATAAAAGGGAAAACGTCTATGAGACAATGAGAAAAGCAGGTGCAAAGAAGGCTAAAGAATGCAACTCTTTCAGAGAATGCAGCGGCATGAGTCAGTCTGTATGGTAGACAGGGAGCGAAGGACAAAGAGTGATGTTCCATACAGTGGAGGCTGGCTCTGAGTGAGCTAAAGGGCTGATGTAAACTTTTCAGGGTTCCACATTCTAGGAATGAGGAGCACAAATAGTAGTCTATAGTCCAAGTGTCATTAAATGCCGTTTCAGGAAGTGTTATTTTCATATATATTTCTTCTCAACTGACATAGAAACAGAAACCACTAATAGTTTTTTTTTTAATCCTTTCAGAACCAAGAAGTCCCTTCGATTTTTATGATTTCTTCTATTTTTTTTTTAGACATCTACAGACACTGCAACTAAGTAATCTTTTATTTCATTTAGGTTTATTTGAAGCAAGTCTGTCTTGATAGTAATATTGAGAATAGATTTTCTTTCTTGTATATTTTTTGGGGGGGCAGGGAGTGGAAGGAAGAGAGAGGGAAAGACAGAGAGAAACATAGATATGAGAGAAACACACTGATTGGTTGCCTCCTGCACAGAACAGGGCCTAGGCCAGAGAGGAACCTGCAACCAGAATCGAACCTGGAACCCTTTGATTCACAGGCTGACGCTCTATCCACAGAGCCAAACCAGCTAGGATGAGAACACATTTTAAAAATATGCCTTATAAAACATTATACTAAGTGAAATAAGTAGTTCAGAGAAAGATAAATATCTCATGATCTCACTCATTTGGGGATTATAATTAACAACATAAACCAATAGTCAAAAACAGATCCAGAGACAAAGAAGCATCAATCAGATGCTCAAACCTCAGAGAGGAGAGGGTGGGAGAGCTCAACCAAAGAACTTGGATGCATGCATATAAGCATAAGCAATGGACCCAGAAAACAGGGGTTGAGGGTGAGGGCAGGACTGGGGGGTGGGTAGGAGATGGTGAGGCAATACCGGGATAAGGACACACTTGTAATACCTTAATCAATAAAGGGGGAAAAAAGGAACATGAAAAACAAAAAAATAAAAACAAACAAAAATCTTATGTTGCTTTATGAAATCTATTTTTCCTTAAAACAATAGAGTCAGTAGTTTACCTTGTAAAATAATGGTTTTCTATAAAATCTGAACAGGAAAGGAGCAGTATAACCGACAATAAGGTGTGACTCACCTTCCAGACTCTCAGTTCTTCCAGCTTTATTTATATCTTCAAATCCCTGTATGGAAGCTAGATCTTTATCCATTCTTTCTTTATCCAAAGCTACAGAGTCTCGAGAAGTGCCTTCCAGGTCTCTTTCGTGTTCAGGCTCCACTTTTGCTTCACTGCGTTTTATAGACTCTGTTTGAGAACTATCAAAAATTCTGTCTCTGTCTCTGTCCCTTTCCACAGAATCAGATATTAGTCTCTCTCTTTCCCTGTCCATGTCTCTTCTTTTATCTCGGTCTCTCTCTCGTTCCCGTAATCTATCTCGGTCCCTGTTACGTGACCAGTCTTTATCAGCATCTCGATCCCATTCTCTCTGCCTTGCATCTCTCCTTTCTCTTTCCCTGTCTCTATCGTGCTCATACCGATCACGTTCTTGAAGCCGATCTCTGCTATCAAATGACCCAGATCTTGAATGAACCTGTCGATCTGACTCAGGAGAACTTCTTCTTGAACTATGGCTTCTTGAATCTTGACGATCTAAAATAAATATATCATACACAAAGAGTTAATATGGCCGAAACCGGTTTGGCTCAGTGGATGGAGCGTCGGCCTTCGGACTCAAGGGTCCCGGGTTCGATTCCAGTGAGGGGCATGTATCTTGGTTGTGGGCACATCCCCAGTGGGGGGTGTGCAGGAGGCAGCTGGTCGATAATTCTCACTCATCGATGTTTCTAACTCTCTATCCCTCTCTCTTCCTCTCTGTAAAAAAATCAATAAAATATATTTTTTTAAAAAAGAGTTAACATGATAAAATAGTAATAATATGCTTCATTTTAGGGTTCTTTAAAACTTACAATTTATGTTTTTCTATATTTATTCCCACTATCCAAAGAACTCATTTAAGGAAAAACTGATCTCTCAAAGTGCTAATATGTAAAACATATGTTTTCTTGTCTATTATCACTATACACACAAAATATCTTCAAAGAAATAAGTACATAAAATGATCACACATTAACAGAATCATCACTTCATTATCTGATCTCTTCCTATCCCCCTACTTTATTCTCTGTGGTCAAAAGAGAATGAACTAGCTCTTGGAAGAGCAGAAAGGTTAAAATTTTAGGCATGAAAAAATGATGATTTGAATACATAAGCCCTTTCACCAAGATATACTACTAAAATATTGGTATTAAGCAGATTGACATCACTGAATGTACCTTATTATAATATTGATAGTAATGTGGTAATAGGTAACATTTTGGAGGGACGGTTAAATATCTAAGTTCCTTGAAATTTAGGGGAGTGAGTGAAGTAATAAATTTAGCATTTAAAATTATAATTTGTACAAAATATGCTAACACAGGAATCACCAGCTAAATTTTATTACCTGAAGAAATACTTCGACTGGGCTCTCCACGCTTCAACTGATCAATCCTTGATTTTCTCTCTCCTGAGACTTCCAAGCTTTTTGTTTTTTCTCTGTCTCTTGAGCCACTATGTAGTACTCTCTTTCGACCACTCTGGTCATCTCCACTTCGATGGGCCGAATCACTGGAAGGGGAACGTAGACGACCAGATGTGTGACTACGATTACTCCGATTGCTCCCAAGGCTGCTACTCCTCTTTTGATCCACTGGTTTGCGATGTGATGCATCTTCAATAGTAACATGAGGTGCCTCTGCTTTTTCAGCTCGTGTTTTATGGCATTTTCTATGAGACTCTTCACTTGTATTGGAGGGGATGACAGAAGTGGAACTAGCGGTGGTACATGGGCTGAAGGTGCTGAGAGCAGTAGCAGTAGTGGCAAGAGTAGCAGAAGCAGTCATAGTAGGAGCTGTAGCCACAGGAGGAGGAGGCGGGGGAAGGGACGATGGAGAAGTAGTCCTTCCAGGAGCAGCAGCTGTAGCAACATGCTCTGATTCTGTCAACTCTGCACGGTCAGGCACATCCTCATCGGACCAGTCACTAAACGCTGTATCCTCTTTTCTCTGAGTATCTTCTATAGTCAAATCCTTGTCATTGGAAATTTCAACCAATCCCTCTTTGGTTGTTATAGGGGGAGTCCGGGGGCCTCTTTTCTTCTTACTCTGCTGGACTGCTTCTTCATCAGAAATATCAGAATCACCTCTGGATCTCTTATGTTTTTTTTCAACACTTTTCTTCTTCTGTCCTTTTTTTGGTGAAAATACTTGCCCATCTTCAGATGCTATCTCTGTGTTAGTCCTCTCTATTCCAACATCATCCTCTTTCTTTTTCTTAATAGGTTTCTTTTGAAATTTTGCCTTTTTCTTATTTTCATCATGAACTCCATCAGATGTATCACGGTCTTCAGATGGGTGGTGTCCTAGCATGTCTTGTGCTCGAATTCTTGAGCTTTCTGTGATTTCTGTCTGTTCTCTCTGCTTATCTAAAGAAGAAACTTTCTCTTTGAGCTCTTGCTCTTCATAGCGTCTTGAGCTCTCTTTTCTTTCTGGTTTACGATCTTCCTCTTTCCATCTACCCTGCCTGTCTTCTGGAAAATGTGATGGACTAAGAGAATGAGATTCTTGAGGTCGTACAACCTGGCTCAAGAGTCTGTGTCTTTCATCTATTCAAACAGATAAAAGTAAATACACTTTCACCAAATTAACAAACTTTCAAGTAACATATAACTAATAATAAGCCAATCTTTTATTTTCATTTTAAAACTTGAAAAATGGCAATCATTTTAATAAAAATTAAAATGTGGCTTTTCTGCAAATGGTAGGAAATGACAGTTCCATTGGGATAAAATAACTATTTCTAACACATACTTTAATCACACTGAAGATGTTCAGAGAAAGCAAAAGAAAATAATTTATATCTGAATTCATCACTTCCTACTGCCAAATAAAAATCTTATAGTTACAAATGAACATGAATATAGAAACATAGAAAACAGACTCTGCTTACTTTTATCATCACCACTGTTGTAGTTGTCACTGTCAGGAGAATGTTCTCGTCGCCGCTTAGGTGACTGACGAGGGCTAGGACTCCCTTCATTTCTATAGCGCTTCCTAAGTTGGACAAAAGAATGTAATTCATAAAATTCTAGGAGTTGTAAAGAGATTTCTTTAATATGTTTTTTTAAACTATTATTTCTTCACTATCCTATATAATAAAGAGCTAATATGCAAATGGTCATCACAGCCTCATGGCTCAAACACTTAACACTGGGGAGAGAAGAATGGGGACCAGCCAGGCTGTGGCCCGGGGAAAGGGACAAACTGCCTGCCCCGCAGTTCTTGGCGCCAGTGGCTGCACCTGTGCCTGCAGCCCAGTTCAGGAGAGGGACAAGCCGCCTGCCCCATGGTCCCTGACGCCAACACATGTGGCCCAGGAGAGGGACAAGCCATCTCCCACAGTCCCCTACGGCTGTGGTCATCCAGGTCGAAGCCGGCCCGGCTCCTGGTTGCCTACAGCCAGCCAGTGGGAGGGAAGCCCAGGTCCTGGGTGCCTGTGACTGGCCAAAGGAGGGAATCCTGGTTCCCAGGTGTGGGGCGAGGTAGTAGGGGTGACCAGGCTGGTAGACAGAGGTGGTAAGGGGTGATCAGGCAGGCAGCAGGTAGAGTGGTTAGGGGTAATCAGGCAGGCAAGCAATTAGGAACCAGCAGTCTCGGATTGTGAGAGGCAGTCGGACATCCCCCTAGGGGTCCCGGATTGGAGACGGTGCAGGCCTGGCTGAGGGACACACCCTCCCGTGCACCGGGCCTCTAATACTAGAATAATTGTAGGATAGCAATACTGTCAGCGCTACATCATATAGTCAGCATTTTTTTTTCTCCCCCCCCCCCCAATATATTTTATTGATTTTATGCAGAGAGGAAGGGAGAGGGACAGAGAGTCAGAAACATCGACCAGCTGGCCCCTGCATACCCACTACTGGGGATATGCCTGTAACCAAGGCACACGCCCATGACTGGAATCGAACTCGGGACCCCTCAGTCTGCAGGCCGACTCTCCATCCACTAAGCCAAACTGGTCAGGACCATACAATTAGCATTTCAAATAAAATGAAACACTTCATTTGCTAAGACTTGTAATTATAAACTTAAAAAATACATAGCAACGCATCTTCCTTTCTTCATTATACATGTATAATCATTCAACTGAAAATCATGAGGTATAAATACTGCAAGATGGAAAGCATGCAGCAGAGGAATCAAAATATTCACAAGCCCTCTACTAAAATTTATTAATTAATTTTATATTTTTATACTGTTGGGAAGCCAAATGAAAACAATATTAGCTTTAAAGTCAAAAGACGAGTTAAACTTATAGCCATGTTATTTATTATGCATCCTTAGGTATATTCTTTAAAGTCGTTGAATTTTAGCTTTCTCACCTGGGGGGAAAACAAGGGTCCATACCACAAAATTGAAATGAGGACTAAATTAGTTATGTCATAAGCCCCTTGCCAGGCATGTTATGTAAAAATGAGTTCCTTTCCTCTTCTTAGAACTAAAGCACTTGCTTGGTGAAAATTAATACAATAATTCATGTTCATTACCTTTCTTGTTCTTCCGCTGAATTTTAAATGAGTAGTGATTTATATCTGAGTACTTAAGTAATTCTGGTGTTTTCCTATATGTTCATTAAATTTTGGCCAACTATTTTTTAATAACATTGTTTGTTAATAAAGTCTATGTGATACATATTATAGAAGTTATTTCTGTCATAGCTCATTCTTTTTTTTTGTGTTATATTTTATTGATTTTTTTACAAAGAGGAAGGGAGAGGGATAGAGAGCTAGAAACATCGATGAGAGAGAATATCAACCAGCCGCCTCCTGCACCCCCCTCCCCATGGGAACATGCCGGCAACCAAGGTACATGCCCTTGACCGGAATCAAACCAGGGACCCTTCAGTCCATAGACCAATGCTCTATCCACTGAGCAAAACCAGTTTTGGCAATATAGCTCATTCTTATAAATGAGCAACTAGGTGGAGAAGGAGGCCTCAGATGTAGTATGACAATTTACAAACCCAACCTTGTGCAATTCATTATCTGAAGTGCCTCCCATCTTCAGGCAGTAAACTTTCCCATTCTTTGAATCTAGGCTGGCCCTGTGACTTACCATGACAACAGAATGTTGTGAAAGTGACACTGTATAAGTTTGGAGAGATAAGATGCAAAAGGCCTTGCAGCTTCTGCTTTTGCTGGCTTGGTATGTCTCTACCATCATATGTAAAACTGGTGCATAAGAAGTCATATGAAGGAAAAATGAGATGGCCTAGCAATTGCCAGACATGAGAGACAGGCCATTTGGAGTCATTCAGACCCAAGTGAACTGCCATAATGACTATAGAAACATGACTGATCCCAAGTGAAACCAGCAGAACTGCTCTGCTGAGCCCAGCCAAAATTGCTAATCCACAGAATCATGAATAAAAAAGTTGTTTTAAACTAAAGCAAGAGATAACTGGTACACTAGAATAAAGTGAAAATTTAAAACATGTAAAACATAGATCTTAATTTCAAAACAATATCTTCAGAAACAAAAGCAATATAAATACTATGGCAATTCTGCAAATCTTCTATGTAATAGTCGTTAAAAAAAGTGCTGGATAAGTTCAACTACTGAGATGACAAAACAACTGATGAAGACACCAACTTAGTAACTACATGTAATAAATAGTTATTGAGGTCCTTATTAATGATTGGATTGTCTAGTCACAAAAAACACATAAGAAATTTTTGCTATTGTAAGCAGAGAACAGAAGCATGGAAAAATATTAATCAAAGCATAGGACTGCATATTAAACATAAAATACATTTCAGAATTTTAATATTAGAAAAGAGCTAAAGAGGTCAGAGGAGATAGGAGAAGTAATATGTATTGTGTGCTACATGAGTTAAAAGTAGTATATTCATTTTATGTTAATGTAAGATTAAAAAAATGAGGATGATCTCTCTCTCAAAAAATGAGGATGAATTAAAGAAAATCTTGGCTGCACATTGAAGGGAAGCTAGGACCTAATGAAAGAGGCCTTCATTTCTGTGCTATGTTGTTTCTCCATAACCATAATCCATAATAGTAATGATGGAAAAGCCTAAAGTTTTGGAGTCTCTTTATCAAGAGGCAAATGGCTGGAGGTAGGACCAAAGAAAATGAAGATATATAAAATATTTCCACAGTTTATTTTGGCTAACATAACCATACCTTTTTCTAAGTTAATACTTTTTACAAAGCAGTTAACTCCCAATTTGGTTTTATGTCTGTAAAACCTCAAAAATAATCAATCAGAATCCAAAGTTCTCATGGCCAAAGTGATTGGCTTGATTCCCTTGTCTGATCCTCAACTAATAAAAGCCACAATACAGAGGGTTGTTAAGCTGACTGGTATAACCATGGGGCTGTCTTAGTCATCATTTGGAGAAAACCTTTCTGAGATTAGAACTAGCACAGAAGAAAACAATGGAGGAATGAAGGTGTATCATTCCTGATGCTTTGTTTGAGAATGTGGATACATCAGAACAAATGAAAGGTAAGCCTAGATTTCCTAGATACTTGAGCACATAAATTCATTTTGGTAAAAAAAAAAAAGGGGGTGGGGTGGGGAGAAAATGCCTTTAAGTATATTTATGAATAAGAACACATTTTTGTCCTTAATTATCTCTAGACCCCACATCTCAAAAGAGGATACCTCTCTCTCTTTCGACTTTTTCTAGCTCTGCAGTGGTTCCAGAAATGCTCTCAGTTCACTGTGAATGTTTCAGTAGCCTGGAAGTAGTGACTCCAGATTTGCAGTACACACATCTATTGAAGAATTATTAGGAATAGCATAGGCAATATCTCTTAGTAACTAATCAACTTCATTAACTAGTTATAAAGTGGACATGATGAGATAAAATTAAGTTAAATAATTTTATCACTTTTATATTGGTTTCCTATTAAAAACAAGTATGAAGAAGGTGAATAAACTATATGCCATAAAAAATGTAATTAAATAAGAATAATTTAATTATAGTCCCTGGATTAAGAAGTTCAAGAATGAAAAAACTATTACTTTTTCCAGATAATTGAAAAACTTATAAACACAAAATTATATAATTAAATTAAAATACAGAAACATGTGGAGAGGAAAAAATTAACAAGCCATTAGGGGCACATTAAAAAGCATTAAATAAAACATTTTAAATTCTTTACTGAGATGTAACTTAAAAAACTGATTCACATCTCTTCTCCCAAATTTTTTTTGGGAGGCAACCAAAATTTTTGGTGCCGAAAAAGAAGACAGAACAAAACTGATTCACAATCACTTACTTTGATTTTCTTTCATCGTGTCCATCTCTTAGATTCCTGTCTTCTCGGACATCTTCTCGCTTTTCTCTGCGTTCCTCTCGTCCTTTGTCTTCCCAATCCCTCTGACGCTCTCGTTCTTTATCCCTTTCTCTTACTCTTTCTCTTTCCCGCTCTCTCTCTCTCTCCCTCTCCCGTTCTCGTTCTCTCTCCCTCTCTCTCTCCTCTCTCTCTCGCTCCCCTCTCTCTCGCTCCCGTTCTTTTTCCCTATCTCGCTCCCTCTCTCTTTCTCTCTCTCGATCATGGTCACGATCTCTTTCACGGTCTCTCTCTTTTTCTCTTTCTCTTTCCCTCTCCCGTTCCCTAGCCCGCTCTCTTTCTAGTTCTCTTTCCTTTTCTCTTTCCCGATCCCGTTCTCGCTCTCTTTCCCGCTCTCTATCTCGCTCTCGTTCCCGATCTCTTTCTCTAGCTCTTTCATCTCTTCTATCATCCACTCTGTCTACTCTTCGTTCCTCTCTTCTTTCATCACGCTCAAGCTCGTCATTCCTTCCCTGATGTCGAATTGGTGAGCTTGGTCTTTGATCTACAATGAAAATCAAGTTTTGTCAGTGATTAATTTGACAGATAACCTATTGGTAAAATAGTATGGCAAATTTTAAATTTTATGTGTATAGGGTCACAGTGGCAATAATATAAATCAGATACCACCTTTATATTTAATTTAATCATCCAAATAATCACCCCTAGATGTTTAAAAATATTTTTTGTTAAAGGTATTTTTTTGCCCTCTGACTAACATGTTTTCTGCACCCCATCAATCCCCCACCCACCTCCCGCTGATCCACCTTTGATCTTTCTCTGCATGCTCCTTACCCTACTTCCAGCCCACTGCTCCAACCCCACTTTCTGCCATCTCTACCCTTCACCTCTGATCTTCTCTGTCCCCCCAGCAGGACCTGAGAACACTGGTGGCAAAGGATAGGGGCAGCAGGAGGTGTAGAACATAGGAGCTGAAGGAAAAAAAAAATTTCCCTCGTAAGTCACACCTCTAATTTCAGGCAAAAATATATACACATAAAATTGCAGCTATTATGTGAGGAAAAAAATAGTAGAACAAAACAAATATTTGTTGCTGCAATATCAATTTATCATAAACTAAAATATTAAGGGTACTGGCGCTTAGCAATCTTGAAATAATCAAATGTAAAAAGTGTTTCATATATGTGATATATTTACAATTAATAACTACTAATTAAAGTTTATTTAATCACATAACTGATTACTCAGATGAAGAGTTGTTTTCTTAAAATGAGTTAATAATCTCATTACATTATATATGTATGTATATTTTTTTGATACATAAATCATATAAATAGAAAATTAATGCTTGATGTTCAAATGCCTAGTGAAGCAAAAAATTATTCTGGGATCAAAAAATGTATAATAAAATGGCATGCACTCTTCCATAAAGATAGCCCCTTTCATTATATAATAATATTTACAGGTTAATTATAAAGTCATACTATAATATGGCCAAGAGATTTTAAGTGGCATATCTAACATCAACTTACTAAGCAGAATAATTTTATGATATTTCTAGGGAAGAGCTCAATATAGTAATTTAAATTTCCTTTCTTACCACATATGAAAGATAATTATCCATATATACTCATTAGAAGTTATAGATTGATATAAAAGTTTGTAACATTTTAAAGTTAAAACAAAACAAAACCTTGTCCTGCCCACTTCCTCCTTTTACTCTTAAAAACAAGAAATTATGCTCCAGAAGTTTGTCAAAGTCATAGAGATGGTAAATACATTAGGACAGTAGAATTAGAATTTAGTTCCCTTAAATCCTTTTTTACCTTTACTGAAACTACTTAAAAAGGTTTTATTACATTACACTTCTGATTCCCAGAACTTATATGACTGTCTGAATTCCTGGTTTGAGGGTCATAGTAATGATTGCAAAATGTCAAAACACACTCAATACTGCATCTTATGGTAATAAGGGAATACCAGGGATAGGTAACCTTTTTTCTGCCAAAGGCCATTTGGATATTTATTGTATTTGCGGTCTATACAAAGTTATCAACTTAAAAATTATCCTGCTATATTTGGTCAAACATTTAATTACCTCAAACCTAATGCTTGGTGGGGCCAGACCAAGGGATTTCTCAGGCCTTATAGGGACCATGGCCTGGATGTTCCCCACCCTTGAAATAGACTATTTTACCCAGACTATATTTTGACGTATAAAAAGTATTTTACCAACAAAATGATAATCTTCCTGACTTCAGAGAAAATGGAAAATATAAGAACACCAGTTTAATGTCTAAACTATCTTCTCTATCTTTTCCCCAAAAAATGTGTTCTTTGACGATGTGCTTCTTGTTATCTATTTCCTTTATTTTAATGAGTGACATATCCACTGATGAAAGTTGGAAATCTCTAAATCCCATCAGATTCAACTACCATCAATTTCACTCTCAAAATATTTCTTCTATTTCATCTCTTCAGCCCTACAGTTAATATTATTAATTCAGACTTTGATAAGCTCTTCTTAGATAGCTATGTCATCAACAGTCTAACTGGTTGGTATCCTTGGTTTTCAGTCTTTCTCCAGACTCTCATAGTTTTTATAAAAACTCTGTTCTTCTGGCTACTTAAAGGATATATGCACCCCTATGTTCATAGCAACAAAATTTATAATAGCTAAGATTTGGAAATAGCCTAAGTCCCCATCAGCAGATGAATGGCTTAAAAAACTGTGGTACATCTACCCAATGGAATACTATGCTACTAAAAAAAACGAAGGAGCTTTTACCATTTGCAACAGCCTGGATGGAACTGGAGAGCATTATGCTAAGTGAAATAAGCCAGCCAGAAAAAGATAAATATCTCATGATTTCACTCATTTGTGGGATATAATGATCAACATAATTTGATGAACAAGAATAGATCCAGAGATAAATGCGAAGGGGGGAGGTTAGAGAGCAACCTAAGGAGTTGTATGCATGCATATTAGCATAACCAATGGACACAGGCACTAGGGCAGTGGGGGCTTGCCTGGGGAGGGAATAGTGGGGTGGTGGTGGTGGTGGTAGTGGTGAACTGGGGGAAAAGGAGACATATGTAAAACTTTAAACAATTAAAAAAAAAAAAAAAGCAGTGAAAAGACATTAAATACAAAATTTTCAGCCTGACTTATACGCCTGAAAATTTGGCCTATCAACTCTGATCAATCATTTTTCCTAGCTTCTTTCCTTTTCTACCAAATATAGCATATTTCTACTCCAACCTCATGCTTCTTTACTATTTCAAAACGTTTCTTTTAGTCTTGTATGTCTGCACATGCTGCACTTTCTACCTGCAAAGTGTTTCGTCCATCGTTCCTTTAGGCAAACTCTTACTATATCCTTCAGACTCTAGTTCAGATGTTCCCTATTTAGGAAGCTTTCTTGGATTTCCTCAGAATTTTGCTTGCTCCTTTGTCTTCTCATAGAACTTTATATAATAGCATTTATCACACTTCAATTGTCAATTTGTATCTACTAGGTGTACTGGTTAATGCGCACTTTTTTCAATAAATGGAGTTACACATATGTTCATATATATGCGAAATGATATGTATTCTATTTTGTTGTATTGACAACAAGCTTCAAAACTTCATTATGTCACCCTAACTGGTTTGGCTCAGTGGATAGAGCGTCAGCCTGTGGATTCAAGGGTCCCAGGTTTGATTCTGGTCAAGGGCATGTACCTTGGTTTCGAGCATACCCAGTAACGAGTGTGCAGGAGGCAGCTGATCAATGTTTCTCTGTCATCGATGTTTCTAACTCTCTGTCCCTCTCCCTTCCTCTCTGTAAAAAATCAATTATATATATAAAAACAAACAAACAAAAAACCTTCATATGTCAAATTTTCTGAAGGTATTAACATCATAGATATTTTGACACTTAAAACATCGAATTTCATGACAAAAAAGCATTTGCAGAAAGTTTTAATTCATTATTTTGAAGAAAAGTACTGCTGAATACTTCGGGAAGTTTAAGGTGAACATGCTCCTTAAGACACTTGTGAACAGCGGTTTAAATGCTTTGAAAGTGATGATTTCAATGTGAAAGACAAAGAACACCCAGGTCAATTGAAAAAGTTTGAAGACCAATAATTACAAGCATTAATGGATGAAGATCTGTGTCAAACTCAAAAACTTGCAGAAAGATTAAACAGCCCTAATCGGTTTGGCTCAGTGGATACAGTGTCGGCCTGCAGACTCAAGGGTCCTAGGTTCAAGGGCATGTATCTTGGTTGCAGGCAAATCCCCAGTGATGGGTGTGCAGGAAGCAGCTGTTTGATGTTTTCCTCTCATTAATGTTTCTAATTCTCTCTCCCTTCCTCTCTGTAAAAACATAAAAAAATATATATTTAAAAAATTTTCCACCTTTGCTACACAATCAAAATAAATAAATAAAAATTAAAAAGAAAGAAAGATTAAACATTGCTCAGCAACCAAGTTCCAATCATTTACAAGCAATGGGAAAGATTTTGAAGGAAGGAAAATGGGTGCCACATCAACTGAATGAAAACCAAAAGTCATCAGTAAAATGTTGCTTCAATGGCATGAAAGTATTTTTTTGTATCGAATTGTGTCTGGCGATGAAAAGTGGACTTATTTAGAGAATCCCAAATGTAAGAAACCATGGGTTGATCCAGGTCAACCATCAACATCAACTGCAAGGCCAAGTCGCTTCAGAAAGAAAACAATTCTCGTTGTTTGGTGGGATCAGGAAGGTGTGGAGTATTATGAGCTTCTAGAACTAGGTGAAACTGTTAATACTGATTGCTATCGACAACAAATAATTTGAACCACGCTCTGATCGTGAATTGACCAGAATGGGCCAGAAGACCCAGCAAAGTAATTTTGCTTCATGATAATGCACCATCACACACTTCAAAAACAATTGAAGACACATTAAAAGATCTTGCCTGGGAAGTATTAACCCACCCGCTGTATTCACCAGACCTTGCTCCTTCAGATTACCATTTGTTCTGATATATGGCACACACACTTTCTAAGTAGCACTTCAAAACATACAAAGAAGTGGAAAATTGGGTCTCTGAATGGTTTGTCACAAAACAAGAAAAGTTCTATTGGGACAGAATCCATAAATTACCTGAAAGATGGGGAAATGTGTAGCTAGTGATAGACATTACTTTGAATAAAGCACTTTTGATGTTTCTCTTGAAATTATTGTGTTTTCTTTGATTACAAAATCTGCATTATAAACCGATACACCTAATATTTAGGCTATGAACAACTAAAGGGAAGATTTAAATTCCTGAGCACAGAACATGTGCTTGGGCGCATCTCTAACATCAACCTCCCTTAATTTCCCTACTGTCACCATACGCTAGTCACAATGATCTTCTTTTAAACTAGGACATATGAAATTTTCCCATGGCATATACTCTTCTCTCTGCACATTTTTGCCCTCAATCTGTGCAATACTAACATCTCTTGTATTTATTTCTCTGCATAAATATAATTTCTTTTAAAATTTTTCATAAATAATCTAGATTAAAAAAAAAATCTCCATCTCTTAAAAAAATCTACAACCTTTACTTCTATATTTGGGTCCCTTGCTTGTTTCCTTGATAGCACTGAACTAATTTTCTTTCTTATTTTCTTTCTTTCTTTTCTTTCTTTCTTTCTTTCTTTCTTTCTTTCTTTCTTTCTTTCTTTCTTTCTTTCTGAGGTGTGTGTGGTTATCTTCACTTCAATTAAGTTCTACAAGCACATGACTATTGTACTCTAAGAACCTAGCAAAATGCATGGGGACTCAGTTAACATTTGTAGAATATCATTAATCTCAAAAATATATTTCTGCCTCAGTTAGACAAATGATATTTGTTGAAATAGTTATAATAAAGTAAAACAGAAAAAGAACAGGCCTTGCAGTCAGAAGACCTAAGTTTGAATTCTAGCTATGAAACTTATTTCTCTGTAATACTGGAAAAATCACTACCTTTCTCTCGGTCTAAATCTCCTAAATTATAAAACATGGATTTTATATCTATACTTACAAGGATATTTTGAAAGGATTTTATGATTTTTAAAAATATACATATGGTCTTTGATTTAATATTATAAAAGGATATTAAATCAGAGAATACATATAAAGCAACTATCAAAATTCGTAGTAACTTAATGCATGTGGGGTTGAACTAAATATAAAATTGAAACCAATACTACTACTGAATTCAGACATGACATGAGGAAAACCTGAGCAAGAATATGTAACTAGGAAAAAAGTAAGATATAAAAAAAGCATTACGAGGACACAGTGTGAAAGAGAGTAAAGAAAGGTGAATCAGTGTTAGGAAATAAATAATTTCAGATATAAACTCCAGCCTCATCTGTGACTAAAGAAATCATACACATATTTTTTAACCTAAATATTAGGCTTTCCCTAACAAACTCAACCTAACCAGCACTAATTTCATCTAAACTCCCTAAAGTACATTGTGTCTTAAGACTTCATTCATTCTCCTCTCAGTACTTCCATATTAATATATTGTATTAACTCTAATTCAGCTCACTGTGAAGCATCAATATTCAATTCCTTACTTCATCAAGTTTTGTACTATACTAATCTCAGGATTACAGCAAACCTTACTTTAGTAACCAACCAAGGTTAGTAAGACCTTCATAAAATCTTAACTAATATTTATGGCCCTAATATGTACAGGCAATAAATGCTTATTAAAGAAAATACTTAATACTCTTCTTAAATGCTTTCTGGTAGCCTTGCTTCAAAATTTATTTAAGAGATCACCTAATAAGAGTAACAGAAAATGTTTAGATTAAAATATATAAGAATCTAAAATTAGGTAATGCAAGCATTACATAGTCTTATGAAAGAACATAAATAAAATGTTTCTCTAGAAAACCCCAGTTCTGTAATTATCATTTTGTTTTTCTTGTTCCTCTACCAGTCCTTACAACACTTTATCACTGCCAGTGAGGGAGTAGCCAGGATACTCAGATGAGAAAGTTGAAGCATCTCCTGAACCAGAAATTCCAGAATGGTACCCCAAATCTACATTTTTTTAAAAGGGTTATGAGCTATTTGGTTAATGTGAGAGACATACAACAGTGCAACTCAGTTCTTTGAGTGTGTAACTACCTACACTGTTACCCAACAGGTCATGGTAGCTAGTTATTTACACCCTCTGCCCTAAACTAAGTATATAAGAAAAGATTATATAAGTAAATATAATAGCTTCAAATGTGTCAACAAACAAAAATTTAAAAGACATCATTCATTAAAAAGTAAACTGATAACTACTTAAAAATAATAATTTTCCCAATCAATGTTGGTCATTACTTAATAATATTCCATTTGACAAACCTCTTTCTCTGTTGTCACGACGGTCTCTTTCTCCATGTCTTCTCTCAAAGGAGGAATCTCTTGTTTGATCTCTACTGTCTCTTTCAGGATATCTGTCTCTTTCAGGATAACTACTTCGAGTTTCCCAGCTTTCATGATAGTTGCTACTACTACTGTGACTATCAATTTGAGAAGCTCTTGTGCCTCGGCTTCCTAAAAAGGATAATCACACAAATGTTTACTTATACACTTCACTCAACAAGTTTTATCAGTCACAATTTTTCCAACCAAAACTCACACAGATAAATGTGTTTTACTTAATTCAAAAGTGTACTTATCATTGTTGAAAAGATATTAGTTGTTAGTTGTCTTATGGATATATATTATTGCTTTGATTACAGTTTATAATGAGTGAAAACATCCCAATTCAGAACCAAGGCACTATGTCGACATTACGTAGTACCTAAAAATTTACATTAAAAAATGTGGTAAATGAATGGTCATGGTAGCTTTATTTATAATACCAAAAACTAGAAAGTTTAACCAGGCACCCAAATGACTTTCAATGGGTGCCTGGTTAAAACAGTGGCACATCCAAACCATGGGATAATACAATAAGGAACAAACTATTGACACACGAACCTCAAGAAAATTATACTGAATGAAAAAAGCCAATTTCAACAGGAACTAGCAGCATGATTCCATTTATGTAACATTTGTGAAATAACAATTATATGATAGAGGACATAGTGGTTGCCAGAGATTAGGGGCAAGGGATTTAGACTATGGCTATAAAGGGATAACACAGGGAGTCTTGTTATGATAAAGTTGAGTATCTAGATTGTGGTGATGGTAATGCAAGGTTACATAGCCACTAAGGAAAACAGTAGAGGCTCCTAAAAAAACTAAAAATAGAATTATCATATGATCTAGAAATTCTACTGCTGGGTATATGTCTATAGGAACTAAAATCAGGATTTGGAAAAGATATCTGAACTCCCATGTTCATTACAGCATTATTCACAACCAGAGGCCTGGTGCATGAAATTAGTGCACTGGGGGAAAGTGGAGGGGTGGGGGGGTGTCACCTCAGTCCAGCCTGCACTCTCTCCAATCTGGGATACCCCTCTTACAATCCTGGACTGCTGGCTCCCAACTGCTCACTTGCCTGCCAGCCTGATCACCGCCCCCTAACCATTCCCCTGCCAACCTGATTGATGCCTAATTGCTCCCCTGCCTGCCTGATTGCCCCCAACTGCCCTCCCCTGCCAGCCCAGTCACCCCTGAAAAATATGCCTCCAAGTGGGGTGTAGTCTTATACGGCGAGTATATAACAAACTCTGTATTTTGAGTGGAAATGTTAGGGGGTCGTTTTATATGCCCAGTCTCTTATACGCCGGCAAATACGGTATTTTTCAGGGCCAAAAAATCGTCTTATACGCCGGCAAATACGGTAAAAAGAAAGAGAAAATCAGAAGGAAAATCAGAGGAGCTGTAAAAGCCTAAGGTATGGAGAGACACTGTGCATGAGTGGGGAGAGGACAGAGCCAGAGAGGAGGGGGCGGCTGAGTGCCTGGCCGGCATTCCCTGGTGGGAAGGAGATAAAAGCTCAGGACTGTGCTGAACCCCAACTCTGACTGCACTGAACCCCAGTTCTGGGCGAGACCCTGGGATCCCAGCCTCATACAGAGGGAATCTGGGCTGTAAGGTGGAAGCTCAGGGGAGCAGTGAAGGCAGAGTCCCCGAGTCCTGCACATTTCGCACAGAGGACAGAGGGTTGATTGGGCCGCTGGATTGCCCTAGTGGGAAAGAGACATAAGCTCCGGACTGCTTTTAACCCCACTTCCAACTGCACTGAACCCCAGTTGCAGGCTCATTGGGGGAGAGACTAGACTGTCTGGTAGCTGGCGAAACTCTAGGGCGCCTTTCTCTCAGAGCTGCTTGCAGCAAATACCAAAGGACACTGAGGTACACTGAGACTCAGGAACCTCAGAGGGCGGGGCTAACCGGAAGCCAAGGCTGTAGGCTCCACCCAGAAACTCCACACAATCCAAGCTGAACACAGAGGCTTTTGCAGGTGTCCAAGTCTAGTGGAATAAGGTTGTCTCCTGGCATAGATACAGCTGATCCTTACAACCTACCAACTCAGGGAAGCAGCGAAAATGCCGAGAGGAGGAAACAGATCACAAACGAAAGAAATGGAGGACAAAAAGCGACTGGATATAGAGTTCAAAACCACGCTTATAAGGTTCTTCAACAATCTCTTAGAAAAGGCCGATAAAATAAATGAGACCTATGAGGATATGAAAAGGGATCAACAAAAAATAATAAAGGTTCAACTAGAAATAAAGAATACATTCTCTGAAATAAATAATATTATACAGAGTCCTAAAAACAGATTGGAAGATTGTAAGAATCAAGTCCAAGATTTGGAACACAAAGAGCCAGAGGACACTCCTCTGCAGAAGCAAGAAGACAAGAGAATCCAGAAAGTTAAAGATAATGTAAGAAACCTCTGGGACAACTTCAAGCAAACCAACATCAGAATTATGGGCGTCCTAGAAGATGACAGAGAGCAAGATACCAAAAACATATTGAAAGAAATAGTGACAGAAAACTTCTCCCACCTGGGGAAAGAAATAGACTTATAAGTCCAGGAAGTGCACAGAACCCCAAACAAAAGGAATCCAAAAAGAACCACACCAAGACACATCATAATTAAAATTCCAAGAGCAAAAGACAAAGAGAATATTAAAAGCAGCAAGACAAAAGCAGGTAGTTACCTATAAAGGAGCACCCATACAATTGTCAGCTGATTTCTCAACAGAAAACATGCAGGCCAGATAGGAATGGCAAGAAATATTCAAGGTGATGAATAGCAAGAACCTACAGCCAAAATTATTCTACCCAGCAAAGCTATCACTCAGAATCGAGGGCAGATAAAGAGCTTCACAAATAAATTTAAGCTAAAGGAGTTCATCACCGCCAAGCCAGAATTATATGAATTGCTAAAAGGGGTTCTTTAGGAAGAGGAAGAAAATAAAAATAAAAATTATGAACAACAAATACGTAACTATCAACAAGTGAATCTAAAAACCAAGGGAAGTAAAAATCATGATGAACAATATCAACTGGTGAATATAATAGAATCAGAGGTATGGAAGGGGAGTGAACTGATGATTCCCGGGGAAAAGGGGAGTGGGGGGCGCGGGAAGAGACTGAACATAAACTGCACCTATGGATGAGGACAATGGGGGATGCGGAAAGGGCAGAGGATGGGATGGAAACTTGGTGGAAGGGAGCAATGGAGGGGGGAAAATGAGGAACATTTGTAATAATATAAACAATAAAGATTTATTTTTAAAAAAAAGATAAGTAATAAACAAATGCTAGAGAGGTTGTGGAGAAAAAGGTACCCTATTCACTGCTGGTGGGAATGCAAACTAGTATAGTCACTATGAAAAACAATATGGAGGCTCCTCAAAAAATTAAGAATAGACCAAGAAATCCCTATTCTGGCTATCTACCTGAAAATTTTTGAAAACATTTATTTGCAAAGATATAAGCAACTCTGTGTTCATTATACCATTATTCACGGCGTACAAGTCATGGAAACTACCAAAATGTACTCTGATAGATGATTGAAGAAGAGTTTGCATATATATACAATGAAATAGTACTCAGCCAGTAAGAAAAGATAAAATATTGCCTTTTGCGACAATATGGATAGATTTTGAGATTATCATGCTAAGTGAAATAAGTCAGATGGAAAAAGTAAAAAACCATGATTTCACTCATATGTAGGATATAAAACCAACAAATTAACAAAAAAGATTAACAGACAAATAAAAACTCACAGACACAAACATGGACATAGTATGGCGGCTACCTGAGTAAAAGGAAGGTGGGGGGAAGTAGTAAAAGGTAAAGGATGGAAAATATATTTGATTTTGGGTGGTAAACACACAATGCAATATATAGATGACAGTTAATAGAATTGTACAGTTGAAACTTATATGATTAATCAGTGTCACCCCAATAATTTAATTTAAAAGAGTAAATGCAAATTTACCCCCATGCTGGCTTGGTCACCCCTTACTCCTCCCCGCTCCCGTTGGCCTGGTTGCCCCATGCAGCTGTTCGGTTGTGATAGTCACTTGGACTTTTATTATTATAGATATACTATAGAGATAGATGGTCTATCCTATTAAATGAACATTATGCACCAGAAAAAGAAAGTGGCTGTCTACCCAACTGAGTAATATGGAATTATTTCCAATATATTTTTAAAGTGAAAACAGCAAAGTATAGGGCAATATATAGTTAGTTTTTTTTTAATAAAAGGGTATTTTTTATTTACATTTATAAAATGTAAATTTACATTTATACATTTTATAAATTTTATAAATTTACATTTATAAAATTTATAAAATGTAAATAAAAAAGCAAAGGGCTAATAAAACCCAAGACAACTATGAAGAGAAGGTGAGGGGCCTTCAGCTTAATGTGAAGCTGAAATATTGACCAACAGACCAATGAAGGGAATGAGTAATCAGGCTGTGCAGCAGTGTTTTGGGGAAGTGAAAAAGGATGGTAGAAGAAGACAAAGTTAATTCATTCCAAGCAGTTTGGAGATAGTCAAATATATTTTAGGTAGTAGTTTTGTGATAAGACAAATGCATTTTTAGGGAAAGATTAGAAAAATGGCTCAAAATCCTGATAAGTGATGATCTGAGGTGTTTTGAAGCAAGTACAAATACTGACGAATACACAAATTAGTAATTTCTGACACCACCGATTTTGAAAGCCTACCATTTAATCCTATTTTAATGATCATTTCGAAACTAAATGTAGCATAGAAATTATTTCCTTTTCCTTTTTTTTCTCCTGAGAGCAATTTTCTTAGTGTTTGACATTAATCAAGATTTTAGGCATGATATAATTCAAACCTGGGGTCTAGTTCAGGCCCAACTTACCTTTTGCTACTTCAGTTCACAATTCCTATTTAGAATTAAGAGATAATTAACTGAAAATTACTTTGACAAAATAATGACAAGAGATATAGAAATAATATATTTAGAAAAGAAATCTTAAGAGATTTAATAATTTCTATATAAATATACAAGATACAGTTAACTGACAAGTCAGAAATCTTACCCTTTTCAGGTAACTCTGGACCTCTTCCCCTACTTCTGCCCATCCGATCATTCCTAATTTCACCTCGAGACTCACTTCTGGAATCATTCCTTAATTCAGTACGAGAACTTTCTTCTCTCAAATGGTTTCTGCCATAACTTCGGGATTCTTCTGGATATGTATCCTCCTTTCGATGAGTATCTCGACTTTCACGGTCCCTGTAGTCATGGGCATCACGAGTAGACCGAGAATCTCTGGGATCACGGCTCTCCTTGTTATCTCTGCTATACTCTCTCATCTCCCTGGAGTCCCGAATGTCTCTGGAGTCTCTTAGCTCCCTCCGGTCTCTAGTATCTCTGGCATCTCTTCGATCCCGAACATCTCGAGGTTCTCTGTCTTCTCTGTGGTCTCTAGAAGAGCTCTGATCCTGTTCATACTCTCGTTCATCTCTTGTGTCCTTTTCTCTATCCCTTTTGGCTCTAGTCTCTGTAATGTAATTTTGGAAATAAAAAACCCCAATATATTTAATATGGAGCTTTAACAATTTTATTATAATAATTCATGTTCTTTAAAGAAAATAAAAGGAGAAAATATGGTCAAGTAAGAAAATTAAATCCATCCAAAGCTAAAATTCCAAAGGTAATTTTTACTAATGCATAGATAATTGTTTTTTATGAATAAACTCTAAAGATCTTGTCCTGTCCCAATTTATCCATACTTATTTAAAAAAAATAATAAATTTTATTTATTTTTTCCAGAGAGGAAGGAAGCGGGATAGAGAGTTAGAAACATCAAAGAGAGAGAAACATCAGATCAGCTGCCTCCTGCACACTCCCTGGGTATGTGCCCACAACCAAGGTACATGACCTTGACTGGAATTGAACCTGGGACCCTTGAGTCCGCTGGCCAATGTCTATCCACTGAGCCAAACCGGTTAAGATGATACTTATTATTTAAACAATTGAAACAAATAAATTGATCTCATATAATTGGTGGCTTACTTTTAAGAAATCACTTTGAAATGCAGAGGCACACAGTGACTTAAATTATCTCTACCAAATATTAGGTCAGATTAGATCACACATGACCATCTCAAATGGCATTAAAGACTTTATAGTGGCCTACAGTGAATAAGCTGGATGGTAAAGGCAAGGATTCGATATGTCTTCATCCCTTCTTGTAAACATCTATTACTTCTAGTCCTCTTCCAATATCATCTGGCCTAAAAATATGTTCACTTAATAGTATTTTTTTTCATGAAGCCCCCATCTGTAGAAATACATCTAATTATTATGATATATATATTTAGTCTAAAGCTTTACATGTCTCCTTTCCCCCCAATTCTGCCCTGCCCCCCAGCCATTTCTACCCCAGGCAAGCCCCCACTGCCCAAGTGTCTGTGTCTATTGGTTATGCTAATATGCATGCATACAAATCCTTTGGTTGATTTCTAACCACCCTCCCCCTCCCTTGCCATTTGACTCTGGATCCATTCTTGTTTGTCAAATTATGTTGTTCATTATATCTCACATATGAGTGAGGTCATGTGATATTTATCTTTCTTCATTACTTCACTTAGCATAATGCTCTCCAGTTCCATCCATGTTGTTGCAAATGGCAAAAGTTCCTTCTTTTTTATAGCAGCATAATATTCCATTGTGTAGATGTACCAGTTTTCGAATTCACTCATCTGCTGATGGGCACTTAGGCTGTTTCCAAATCTTAGCTATTGTAAATTGTGCTACTATGAACATAGGGGTGCATATATCCTTTCTGATTGGTGTTTCTGGTTTCTTGGGATATATTCCTAAAAGTGGGATTGCAGGGTCAAATGGGAGTTCCATTTTTAGTTTTTGAGGAAACTCCATACTGTCTTCCATAGTGGATATAACAGTCTGCATTCCCAACAGCAGTGCAGAAGGGTTCCTTTTTCTCTGCATCCTCGCCAGCACTTGTCGTTTGTTGATTGTATTTTTTTATTTACCTCCCTTTTCATTCTCCCACTAAAATTATTCTTATTTCAGAAAATGACATCTAGAGAGGAACAAACATCTGCTACACTCTTGTATGGAAGGTTAAAGAAATGTTCTCATTACAAAGAACCTAAACACATATGGATTCTTCCAATAACACAAGCCACTCATATCACAAAAAAATCAATCTCCCAAATACTCAACAGTATACTATTCCTCTTCATTAGTGTGTTTAGTAATTATGTTTTGAAATAAAGAGTTTTCATTCAGTAGTCACTAAAGAAATACTATTAAAATACTAATGTACTGATCTTATTCCAAAAATCAAGTACATAGGAATAATTCTATAAAATAGGTGCTCTCTCCAATCTCTATTTATATATCCATTATTTTTGTGAATAAGAAAATTTGATTAATAATTGCTTGCACTGTTGATAGGAAGAGAAGTAAATTCAATATGTTTCATGGGAGACTGCTATACTATATTTTCTAAAATGCATATTAAACAGAAATGTTGTTGCAAGTAAGTAGGTATTTTCTGTACTTATTATGTTAAAACTAACTGAGGAGAAGTTAGGGAAAAACTTGTCAATGTAAATAGTCAAGGACAAGAAGCTTATACAAGTACAGAGATATTAGAGATATTACATTATATTGTGAGGTAATGATAACAACTCAGCTTGAACAGAGTGTAACAAATTCAAAGTTAACTTAATTCTTAGGGATCTAAGAAAGGAAACTGCTTTGTTTACTTTACTTCTTTCTTGACTTATACCTGGAAAACTATCACTTGGTTTGCACTGACCCTTTGAATGCTCCCCCTACTCTCACCTCTTTATCAAAACACTTCTGATGCTTCCAAACTCTGCCCTCTGGTTGGCTGCTTCTCATTCCATCACCTCGTTATTTTTTAAAATAATTAACTCAGCAATTAGGAGGATGCGGTAAAATTTAGATGATCAAAAATTTCTAGAACTCGAGAATACTCAAGTAAAACTTTAAAAAATATATTTTTTATTGATTTTTTTTTATAGAGAGGAAAGGAAAGGGATAAAGTTAGAAACACTGATGAGAGAAAAACATCAATCAACTGCCTCCTGCACATCCCCTACTAGGTATGTGCCCGCAACCAAGGTATATGCCCTTGACCACAATCAAACCTGGGATCCTTAAGTCCGCAGGCTGATGCTCTAGCCACTGAGCCAAACCGATTAAAGCTCAAATAAAACTTCTTAAAGAAAGCACCAACTTAGTATACATATAAGTAACTAATACATATGCTAACAGCTTACGTGCCCATGCCATTAAGCATTTCCTATTGTCCTCAATACCTCTCCTCTGTGTGTTTAATAGAAGGCTTAACATAACAGAGTTCTTCTCTATCCCTTATTAGTATAATAAATGTGAATGTCCAAGTCTTAAGTTTAAAAAAATCTACTTAAATTACTTTTAAAAATCCAGATAAAATATAGTGCATACCTTCCCTCTTTTCATGACGCCGATCATGAGACTGTGAAGTTCGTTCATGATCATGCCTCCCTTTCTCTCGCACTGGAGAGCGATGTCTTGAAGGACTTTGCTTTCTCTGAGGAGAAGACAGGGAATGTGAAGGATAAGGTGAAGTAGAGCATCGTAAAGGTGGAGTTACTGTCCTCTGATAAGATGGTGAAGGAGTTCTTTTTCGATGAGGAGAAAGAGAATGTCTTTGAATAGATGATCCTGACTGTGAGGAAGATGAGTGATGTCTAGAAGACATAGGAGAATGATGCTGTCCTGCAGGGGAAGTAGACCTATAAGGAAAAAATAACAATAAAAAATAGTTTAAGAGTCTTCATTTTTAGTCAAAAGAAAATACTTTTTCCCCCCCTCAAAATAAAACAAAAATAACTGCATGTAAAAAAGCTAAAACTGTGAATAATTCTAGGATAAATTTTAATTCACAATGCTATAAAATAAGTCGACTTTTAAAGATTTGATGGATTTTAAAATCAGCTCAAAAGAACAGTTCTAGAGGAGATATGAATTGCCTTTCTCCTAAGCTGTGGCTGCAAGGTAACATTCTCCCTGAGCACAGATGGTCTAACCCAGCCATGGGCAAACTACGGCCCATGTGCTGGATCCAGCCCATTCGGCTGTTTTATCCGGCCCGCAGAGCTGAAAGAGCGGAGGGTTCTCTTGCTCTCCCTTCCGCTCCTTCACCAGCAGCCCAATATGAGAGTGCCAGCATGGTCAGGTTGCTTGTTTTGGCCCTCCGGTCCAGTTTAAGAACCCATTGTGGCCTTCGAGTCAAAAAGTTTGCCCACTGCTGGACTCTAACCCTTATTAAAATATGGAATTCACTTTCATTACAGGTAATCTCTGACAGAGTGACTAGGCACTTGGAGGGGGGAACCCACAAAGAACTAAAGAAAAACATACTGGTAAGATCTAGGTAGAAAGCAGCTGTGAGAATGCCTACATTTCAAGGTTGTGGGAAAGGGAAAAACTTAAGTCAAACCTAGTCTGCCTTGCCTGAGTTGAAATCTAGAAAATTACTAGGGGAAAAGTACCATGGTTAATAAAAGAATGTACTGTCTATATAGTTTTATCTATATTAATAAAAGGGTAACATGTGAATTAGACTGGACATAGCCACCATGGCAGGGGCCGAGGCAGAGGCGGTTAGGGGTGATCAGGCCAGCAGGGGAGCAGTTATGGACGACCAGACTGATAGCAGGGTAGTTGGGGGTGACCAGGCAGGGGGCCAGTTAGGGGGCGATCAGGCTGGCTGGCAGGTGAGCAGTTAGGAGCCAGTGGTCCTGGATTGCAAGAGGTATGTCTGACTGCTGGTTTAGACCCGATCCACAGGGATCGGGCCTAAACAGGCAGTTAGACATCCTCTGAGGGGTCCTGGATTAGAGAGGGTGCAGGCGGGCTGAGGCCACCGCCCCTCCCCTGCCCTGTGCATGAATTTCGTGCATTGGGCCTCTAGTATTAAATAATCTGCCTTCAGTCTTGGACAGCACAAAATGAGATTTAGTCTGTAAGTCCTGGTTTAACTAAGGCATTCTGTATACCTTAAAAATCATTTTCTTTCACTGATGCCAAGAAAATAACATACTGAATCACTTCTACAATCTACTATGACCTGGGCCCTGTCTACAATAATATGCAAAATGTGTGCATAATGAAGAGCTGGAATACAAACATTTATGCAATAATTAAAAACAGGACTAATATTTAAAAAATAGCATTCTAGATATCACATATCCAGATAAATACCATATTGTTCAAATCATTTTGAGGGCTAGATGTTCACTCAAATAATTTAGAGGGCTAGAAGTTCCAGTTAAGGAGAAGGCTGAAAAATGGCGGAAGAATAGGTAGGCAAGTTCTGACCCGGGTCCTGAAGAGGAAGGAGAGAGCACCCGAGGGTCGCGCTGGGAATGCCGGTCAACAAGCCAAGAGAAAGGCGAACATCTGGGTAGATTGGGGGGCGCCGGATCAGGGTGTCCCTGACAATTAAGCACCCACAGCCCAATCCTTTCGCGGAGCCACCTAAGGGCGAAGACTGGGAAATCTCGCCATCTTGACGGGAAGAGATTTGGATTAGAGGACAGACTAGCCATGGCCGTAAAGACCACCAAGTAGCTGTTCGCCCCTAAATGCTGACCACAATCAGTGTGAACGCTTGGATTCAAAGGATTGCTCCACCTCAGGATGAAAAATCAGATTTTGCGGAGATCGGGTGAGTTCCCACCACGGCGCGCTTCCCCCATGGCGCTTCCCCCATGGCGCGCGCATCCTCCGCGCAGCAACCTACGCACACCAGCTCGCGCGAACCAGGCGCACAGAGGGGTCTGTGTTTATAAGAAACCCAGAGCTGGGCTGGAGGCACCCCTGACTGTGGTCAGGGCTCCTAAGTGGGGGGATATCTAAGGAGCAGCAGGTCTGGATCTGACTCAGTGAGAGTTACAGGCCAGTGTGGTCAGCTCCTCCTGCCCAACCCCCACCCCTCCATAGATCAGGGACACAGAGAGGGGGAAAAAGCTAGAAAGGCCTCAGAACCCTGGCTCTCTGTCACCAAGAAACACCGCCACCTAGAGGCTACAGTACATATGGACTCTTGGACGGTTTAAAAATCAAGACCTGATTACAACAAGGAAGAAACATAAGGAATTGCAATTATCACCCAGACTGGGAACTGGTGAGCTAGACAGAACAACAGAGGAAGTGAATGACCTTCATTACTGCAAATTTTATTTAATTTTTGATTTTGATTTTCTAATTGTTTAATTTTTTCTGTTTTTGTTTTGTTTTTTAAGTTATATTAGTTGCAAAGTTTACTTAAGAAGATATATTTTTGGTTCATCTTTCCTCACTTGATTTTACCTTTTTAATTAATTCACTTTTTTATGTAATCAATATTATTACTACTACTATTTTGCCCTTTTTATCTATTTTATCTTACTTTCTTTTGTTTATTTTTATCATTATCTTTTAAGTGCCATATTATATACTTTTTTTTCTTTTTCTTTTTTTTTTTACTTTTTTCCCCCCTTTGGGATTACTATTCAACAGACTATTTATACCTTTCCTTCTCCAACGCTCTATTCTAACTCATCCCTACCTTTATGGCATCACTCTCTTCCTAACCCTTTCCTTTTGGTGTCCTGCTTATCTTAACTCTTTACTGCTCTAAATTTTCCCTATTTTTTCTATTTACCCCCTCCTAAAATTTCACCCTTCCTGTGTATATCTAACTCCCAACCCCCTACTCCAAGCCCATTCACACCTACCTTGTCGCAGTCCTAAAAAAAAAAAAAAAATCCTTCTCTCCACCCCTTTGTAGTTGTATGCTAAATGCTAACTATATCAAAGTTTTATGCTTTTTTGTAAGATTGGTTTGCTTATTCTTTTTATTTGATTGTATGATTTTGTTAGCTGGGTTCTAGTCACCTTTATTGGAGGATATTAATATTGCAAACGCTTTTCTGTTCAGTGCCTTGTGTGTTGTACCTGGTTGTGTGGTATTTTGTGCCTTTAAATCTAAGCAGGAGAGAGAGAACTACATAAACAGGCATCCTAAACTAGAAAGATCATGGGGGGGGGGGCGAAGAGAAGAGAAGAAGGCTAAGAAACACCCCACCTATGAAAGAAAATCAGCCATCACCAGAAAAGGAAGTAAACGATTTAGAGGCAAGCAACCTACCAGAGCAAGAATTCAGAGTAATGATCATGGGATGGCTAAAAAGAATGGAAGACAAATTTGACAATATGAGTAAGACCCAAGAGGAAATGAAGAAAAACCAAGAGGATCTGAAGAAGAACCAAGAGGAAATGAAGGTGACCTAAGAAGAAATGAAAAATGACATCGCTTCTATGAAGAACTCAATAGAAAGCATCAAGAGTAGACTAGAAGAAGCAGAAGACCGCATCAGTGAGCTAGAAGACAAGATGGAAAAAAATACCCAATTAGAGAAGTTGCTAGAAAAAAAAATCAAAAAACAGGAGGAGAGCCTACGGGAGCTTTGGGACAATACAAAACAAAACAATATTAGAATAATAGGGGTCCCAGAAGGAAAGGAAACTGAGCAAGATATGGAAAAAGTATTTCAAGAAATAATGACAGAAAACTTTCCTGAGATAGAGAAGAAAAAACCGATACAAATCCAAGATGCTCGAAGAGTCCCCAACAAAATGAACCCCCAAAGATCAACACCCAGACACATTATAATTAAATTGGCAAAAAACATTGACAAAACCAGAATCTTAAAAGCAGCCAGAGAGAGACAAAAAGTTACATATAAAGGAACCCCCATAAGACTAGCAACTGATTTCTCAACAGAAACTCATCAGGCCAGAAGGGAATGGGATGACATATACAAAGTCATGCAAAGGAAGGGTCTGAACCCAAGAATACTGTACCCTGCAAGGCTGTCAATCAAAATTGAAGGTGTAATCAGGAGCTTCACGGACAAAAACAGATTAAAGGAATTTATCTCCAACAAACCAGCAATGCAAGATGCTAAAGGGTCTACTATAAAGATAAAGAAATAGGAAGCGAAGAAGGAACACAGGGGGATAGAATAAAAATGGCATCAAATACCTACCTATCAATAATTACTTTAAATGTAAATGGTTTAAATGCTCCAATCAAAAGACATAGGGTAACAGATTGGATAAGAAAGCAAAACCCATACATCTGCTGTCTACAAGAAACCCACCTCAGAAAAAAAGACGCCCACAGACTGAAGATGAAAGGATGGAAAAAGGTTTTCCAGGCAAACGGAAATGAAAAAAAAAAAAAAGCTGGGGTAGCAATACTTATATCTGACAAATTAGATCTCAAAGTGAAGGACATAACAAGAGACAATGAAGGCCACTTCATAATACTAAGGGGAGCAATCCAACAAGAAGAAATAACCCTGGTAAACATATATGCACCCAATACAGGAGCACCCAAATACATAAAAAAACTGCTGGAAGACTTTAAGGGAGAGATTAATAGCAATACAATCATAGTAGGAGATTTTAATACCCCACTGTCACCTTTGGACAAATCATCTAAACAAAAAAAGAGCAAAGAAACATCAACGCTAAATGACACACTTGACCAGATGGAATTAATCGACATCTTCAGAAGATTTCACCCCAAAGCCACAGAATACACATTCTTCTCAAGTGCACATGGGTCATTTTCAAAGATAGACCACCTGTTGGGACATAGGCAAAGTCTCTTCAAATTTAAGAAGATAGAAATCATATCAAGCATCTTCTCAGATCATAGTGCCATAAAATTGGAAATCAACTACAATAAAAGTAATCCAAGGAAATCAAACACATGGAAACTGAATAGCATGCTATTGAACAAGGATTGGGTTACCAGGGAAATCAAGGAAGAAATTAAAAACATCATGGCAACAAATGACAATGAAAACACAACAATCCAAAATCTATGGGACACAGCAAAAGCAATCTTGAGAGGGAAGTTCATATCTCTGCAAGCCTATTGTAAAAGACTAGAAAAAACGGTAACAAATTATCTAACTCTACAACTCAAACAGTTAGAAAAAGAGCAGCAAGAAAAGCCCAGTGTAAGCAGAAGGAAGGAAATAACAAAAATCAGAGCAGAGATAAATGACATAGAGACCAAAGAAACAATACATAAAATCAACAAAACCAAGAGCTGGTTCTTTGAAAGAATAAACAAGATTGATGAACCTCTAGCCAGGCTAACCAAGAAACGAAGAGAGAGGACCCAAATAAACAAAATCAGAAATGAAAGAGGTGAAATAACAACAGACCCTGCGAAAATACAAAGGATCGTTACAAAATACTATGAACAACTCTATTCTAACAAACTGGACAACCTGGAGGAGATGGACATATTCCTAGAAAAATATAACCTGCCAAAACTCAATCAGGAAGAATCTAAAAACCTCAATAGACCAGTTACTTGGGAAGAAATTGAAACAGTCATCAAAAAGCTTCCAGCAAACAAAAGCCCAGGGCCAGATGGCTTCACAGGAGAATTTTACCAAACATTCAAGGAAGAACTAAAACCTATCCTCCTCAGACTATTCCAAAAAATTCAAGAGGGAGGAACACTTCCAAACTCCTTCTATGAAGCCAGCATCACCCTAATACCAAAACCAGATAAAGACAACACAATGAAAGAGAATTACAGGCCAATCTCTCTCATGAACATAGATGCCAAAATCCTCAACAAAATTCTAGCAAATCGGCTCCAACAGAACATCAGAAAGATCATACACCATGACCAAGTAGGATAGGCTGATCTGGGGGGCGAATAAGAGATCAACTGAAGGACTGGTATGCATGCATATAAGTACAACCAATGGACACAAAACTCTGGGGAGGGAGAGCATGTATGGGAGGAGGGGGGCAATGATAAGCTATGTACACATATAATACCTTAATAAATTTAAAAAAAAAAAGTTCCAGTTAAAGTATTTTAGAATTTCCTTCAATGCTTACAATAATTATTACTCAAATTTGGTGGAAACAACATTTTCAGTTCAAACTTTGAATAACCGAGCAATTGCATTAAGATCAGAGCACCAATGTGTTGTCAAGTTATGGTTTCAGCTTTTAATCGTATTTTTCTTCTTACGAATCTTTTAGGGGAAAATATTTTATGAAAATTGTTGATTTAATTTAAGCATTTGTTATAGACTGAATGTTTGTGTTATAGACTCACTTTTTACGTGAAAACACCAACCCCCAATATGAAAGTATTTGGAGGTGGAGCCTAGGGGAGTAATTAGGTTTAGATGAGGTCCTAAGGATGGGGTTCCCACGACTGGATTAGTGTCCTTATTAGAAAAGGAAGACACCAGAGTGCCCCTCTTTATCTTTCTTTCATGTGAGGACACAATGAAAAGACAGCCATCCATGAGTCCTGAAGTGGGCCCTCGCCAGGAAATAAATCTGCCTGGCACCTAGACCTTGGGTTCTAGTCTCCAGATCTATGAAAAATAAATGTCTATTTTTAACCCACCTAGCCCATGGTATTTTGTAATAGTAGCCCAGGTTGGTTAAGATAGCATCTTTACATTCTCACTTTGTTACTACTGTTTTAATTTGAGGACTGAAGAACAGTGAAAAGAGAGGATCTGTTACCAAACAAGATGGATCAAATTATGGATGTGAGCCTGCCTGTACCAAGAACTATGTTTATTCTGCAAATATAAAAGGTTTGACTTTAATAAAATCATCTTGAAATATAACAAAATTATCAGTACGATGGCTTCTAGACTACTGTGGAGATATACAGTATTAAATTACATTTCCCCTTAGAATAGCAGTAATTTCAGATTAACTAGTTTTATGTTCTAGAATTGACTGGTTTCTTATCTGAGGGATAAAAAAATTAAACTTGAAATATAAATAGAGAAAGGGGGAAAGGAGAAACAAAGATGGTGGCACAGGTAAGCACCTAAACTGCTGCCTCGCACAATTTCAAAACTACAACTAAAAGAAAAAATTAACATCATTCACAACCACAGGAAAGCTGGCAAAGTGGAAATTCTACAAGTAAAAGGAAAGACAAAAGCTCATGGAGAATAAGAGGAGACGCAAAGGGCTGAGGTACGAAGACACACGTGCAGAGATAAAGGACAGCTGAGTGCCTGGCTGGCTTTCTCTAGTGGGAGGGAGAAGGAAGCTCCCAACTGCACTGAACCCCAGTACTGGGCGAGACCCTGTGGATCCAAGCTCATAGCAGGGGAGTCTGGACTGTCATGTAGAGAGAAAGGCACACAGAGACTCAGGGGAGCCACGGAGGGCAGGGTTCTGAAGGTGCATGCGCACGAGTGTGTACAGACAGGATTGACTGCTGAGGTTGCCGCTGGCTTTCCCTAGCGGGAGAAGTCGGAAGCTCCCGACTGCACTGAACCCTAGTTCTGGGCAAGCCCCTGGGGACCCAGGGTCTTAAGGGGGGAATACGGACTATCAGGTGGAAACTCAGGGGAGCCGCGAAAGGCAGAGGTCTGGAGGCACCTGTGCAAGTGTGCACAGAGAGGACTGACTGCTAAGTGTGCTGCTAGTTTTCTCTAGGTGGAGGGAACTGGAAGCTTCCAACTGCGAGAATCTGGGAATCCAGATTCATTGGGGGAGAAACTGGACTGTCTGGCAGTGGGCGAAACTCGAGGGTGGCTTTCTCTCAGAGGTGCTTGCAGTGATTACCAAGGGACACTGGGACCCATAAGTCTTATAGGGCAGGGCTGATGGGAAGCCAAGACTGCTCAGCCCTGAAACTCTGCCCCATACAAGCTGAGCACAGAGGCTTTTGCAATTTTGCAAGTCTTGTCTCATAAGGCTGTCTCCAGCATAGAAGTTCTCCCGGCAAAGACACAGCTGATCCTCACAGCCAACTGGCCTGGAGGTCAATTCTGCCCAGTGATACCAACAACAATCAAGACTTAACTACAAGGGTGTACACACAATCCACAAAGGGGTACACCAAGAGTGTTGACCTTGCCGAAACCGGTTTGGCTCAGTGGTAGAGCGTTGGTCTGCGGACTGAAGGGTCCCGGGTTCGATTCCGGTCAAGGGCATGTACACTGGTTGCGGGCACATCCCCAGTGGGGGGTGTGCAAGAGGCAGCTGGTCGATGTTTCTCTCTCATTGACGTTTCTAGCTCTCTATCTCTCTCCCTTCCTCTCTGTAAAATATCAATAAAATATATTTAAAAAAAAAAAAAAAAGAGTGTTGACCTCAGGTGACTGGGGAGGTGAACCCACTGGGCCATATAGGACATCTAGCACACAAAGCTATCCTACCAACTCAGGGAAGCAGCGAAAATGCGAATACAAAGAAAGAGATAACAAATAAAAGAAATATGGAGGAAAACAAACTACTGGATATAGAGTTCAAAACCACAGTTAAAAGGTTTTCCAAGAATTTCCTAAAAAAGGCTGATAAATTTAGCAAGACCTTTGAGGATATGAAAAAGGACCAACTAGAAATTAAGCATACACTGACTGAAATAAAAAAAATAATGTACAGAGATCCAACAGCAGACTAGAAATATGCAAGAATCAAGTCAAAGATTTGAAATACAAAGAAGCAAAAAACACTCAACCGGAAAAGCAAAAGAAAAAAGAATCCAGCTGAAACATGTTTGGCTCAGTGGATAGAGCATCGGTCAGTGGACTGAAAGGTCCCAGGTTTGATTCCAGTCAAGGGCATATACATTGGTTGCGGGCACATCCCCGGTGGGGGGTATGCGGGAGGTAGCTGGTCGATGATTCTCTCTCATCGATGTTTCTGGCTATCTATCTCTTTCCCTTTCTTTATGTGAAAAAGCAATAAAAAATATATTTAAAAGAAGAAAAAAGAATACAAAAAGTTGAAGATAGTGTAAGAAGCCTCTGGGACAACTTCAAGCATACCAACATCAAAATCATGGGGTGCCAGAAAAAGAGAGAAAGCAAGATACTAAAAACCTATTTGAAGAAATAATAACAGAAAACTTCCCCTACCTGGTGAAAGAAATATACTTACAAGTCCAGGAGGTGCACAGAAACCCAAACAAAAGAAATCTAAAGAGGACCACACCAAGACCCATCATAATTAAAATGCCAAGAGCAAAACACAAAAAATCTTAAAAGCAGCAAGAGAAAAACACTTAGTTACCTACAAGGGAGCACCCATATGATTGTCAGCTGATTTCTCAACAGCAACTATGCAGGTCAGACAGGAGTAGAAAGAAATATTCAAAGTGATGAACAGTAAGAACCTACAACCAAGATTATTCTACCTAGTAAAGCTATCATTCAGAATTGAAGGTCAGATAAAGAGCTTCACAGATGATAAAAAGCTAAAAAAGTTCATCACCACCAAACCAATATTATATGAAATGCTGAAAGGTATTCTTTAAGAAGAGGAATAAGAAAAAAGTAGATAAAAATTATGAACAACAAATACATATCTATCAACAAGTGAATCTAAAAATCAAGTGAATTAAAAATCTGAGGATCAGAATAAATTGGTGAATATAATAGAATTAGGGGCATAAAAAGGGAGTGGACTGATAATTCTCAGGGGGAAAGGAGTGTGGGGAAGAGACTGGACAAAAATCGTAAACCTATGGATGAGGACAGTGGGGGGAGGAGGTAAGGGAAGTGGGTGGGGTGGGAAGTGGGTGGAGGGGGGCTATGGGGGGGAGGAGGAAACAATTGCAATAATCTGAAAGATTTATTAAATTTAAATAAAAAGAAAAATATAAAAAGAAAAGGGGAAAATGTAGTGCACCATGAGAAGCTTAACACCTTAAAACAGTTATCTGTAAACTGTCAGCAAGGGAACTGTAACTTATAGTACGAAGAGAAAGATGATAAAAGACTTTTAATGTTGCTATAATTAGGACATGATGTGTAATATTCAGAGTATATTTTATTTGAGAAAAAATGTAAAAGTTTAAGAAATTAAAAATAATAACTTCTCATATTCAAGATGCAAGTAATTTTACTTACAAGTAAACATGTTTACAACAGAATTTATTCTTAAAATTTTTAGTTATTGATTTTTAGAGAGAGCGAGGAAAGGGGAGATTAAGGAATAGAAGGAGAGAGGGAGAGGAAAACATCAGTTTGTTGTTCCACTTATTTATGCATTCATTGGACCTTACCAGAAATCAAACCTGTAGTCATAGCATATCAGGATGATGCTCTAACCAACTGGGCTACCAGCTAAGGCCAATCATAGATGTTCTTAAAATTAATAACAATGAGTTTTCAGTCAATAGCTTCTATTTTTCAAGTATGAAAATATGCTTATATAATGTAGCTAAACATAATTCAACCTTTAAAATCATCATGCAAAAAAGTATACTGAAAAATATGGACACTACAAAAAATTCAACTTTATTTCCAATAGTAAAATACATCACAATATTACAGTCAGATATATTTAGGCTTTAAATCATTTTAATTCACTGAACAAATACTAAGTGAGCACCTGTTATCCTCCAAGGATTATTATTATTTAAAAAAAATATATTTTATTGATATTTTACATAGAGGAAGGGAGAGAGATAGAGAGCTAGAAACGTCGATGAGAGAGAAACATCGACCAGCTGCCTCTTGCACAGCCCCTACTGGGGATGTGCCTGCAACCAATGTACATGCCCTTGACCGGAATCGAACCTGGGACCTTTCAGTCCGCAGACCTACACTCTACCACTGAGCCAAACCGGTTATGGCTCCAAGGATTATTTTTGACACCAAAATACAGAAGTGAAGAAGATGTACAAAATCACTAACATAATTGTGATGTTAATACTAACAACAGCAGGTAATAATTATATTGCTACTATGTGCATGACACTGTTAACTAATTTCATCTTTATGACAACAACCCTATGAGGTAACTGAAGCAGAGGGCTGAAAACCAGTCTGTCTTAAAAACAGGATCTAAGAGTAGACAACCTAGAATAAAGCAAGGCAATTTCAACTAATTAACGCAACAAAGTCTACAAACCAGGGTAATAAAATAGAAACTGTTAGGTCTAAAAAATAATTTGTCAAATTGTTTACTAAGGAACAAACCTTTAATGAGTTGATGGCATTTGAGTTGAGTTGAAACTCCGAGGGCAGAACTTTCTGTGCAGAGGGCTCAGCAACCACGCATGAGGCAGGAGAGACTATCCTATATAATAAAACCCTAATATGCAAATTGACTGAATGGCAGAGAGACTGTTTGCTATGATGTGCATTGACCACCAAGGTGCAGATGCTCAATGCAGGAGCTGACCCCTGGTGGTCAATGTGCTCACAGGGGGAGTGCTGGTCAGCCAGAAGCCAGGCTTATGGCTGGCTGGCGAGTACAATGGCGGTGGTGGGAGCCTTTCTGCCTCTGCTGCAGATGGGCAGACATCCCCCGAGGGGTTCTGGACTGTGAGAGAGTGCAGGCTGGGCTGAGGGACTCCTCCCTCTCCAGTGCATGAATTTCATGCACCAGATCTCTAGTCATATATTATTTTGACAGAAAGAAGATAAATGTTAAGTATAATTTATGAGGAAGGTAAAAAGACTTATGAGAGAGTCACAGAGAAGGCAGGGGCCAAATGATATAAAATCTTTTAGGTCATGATGAAAGTCTGATTGTATTTTAAATATGAAGGAAATCACTTCATAGTTTTAGACAGAGAAGTGTCATTCAAAATCTAATAAGGTCTTACTTGCCTAAATATGAACATGGAGAAAGAAAATGTTTCTGTGCAATAATTTGTTTTAAGCTTAGTAACTTGCTGTCCCTTTGGATCATGATAAATACTCCCTGGAAGGAGATCAATTCTAATTAAATGATCTAAAGAAGCAGTCACCAACCAGTGGTCTGTGAACTGCTGATGGTCTGAGAGGTCCAAAAGGTTGCAACCACTGGCTTAAGGAAACCTTTGGAGCAGCGGTTGCCAACCGGTGGTCCGGGAACCACTGGTGGTCTGTGACATCCGTAAGGTTGGTGACTGCTGATCTACAGAAATAGGAGAATACTTATCTTTTGAAAGACATCTCCTTCATCATGCTATCTAATAAAAGAGTAATATGCAAATTAACAATCATTCCACTACACCTACTAGCCACGCCCACCAGCCAATCAGGAGTGAATATGCAAAAAAACCCAACCAAGATGGCTACGGCCACAGAGAGCAGGAGGGAGGCTTGAGTTTCCCTGGCAATGGAGGCTGCCAAGCTTTCTGCCTGCCCTTGCGGCCTAGGCCTCCACTCAAGGCTACAAGTTTCAATGATAGAAAATACATAAATCCAAACAGAAATGGCGGCAGCCACAGAGCTAGAAAGAGCAGGAGGCTAGGCTTGCCCCCGGCAATGGAGGAAGCCAAGCTTTTCGCACATCCTGGCCAGTCCAGGTCTCTGCTTAAGGCTACAAGGTTTCAATTATAGAAGATACATAAATCCCAACAGAAATGGCTGCTGCCACGGAGCAAGCAGAAAGCTTCGCACTGCTCCAGGATACAAAGTTTCAATTGTAGAAGATAAATAAACGCCAGATACCAGGGCCTCTGCTTGGGTCGCCAGGAGGCGTGTTCAGCCTACAAACCACCATAGGCCTCTTGCCCAGGTTGCCCTACACTCCAAGGGAACCCCACCTTGATCCGGGACACCCTTCAGGGCAAACCAGCTGGCCCCCACCCGTGCACCAGGCCTCTATCCCATCTAATAAAAGAGTAATATGCAAATTGACCATCACTCCAACACACAAGATGGCTACCCCATGTGGTCAAAGATCCTGCCCCCATGTAGACACAAGATGGCCACCTCCAGATGGCCTGCAGGGGAGAGCAATTGGGAGGGAATAGGCCTGCAAGGAAGGGCAGTTAAGGACAAACAGGCTGGCAGGGGAGCAGTTAGGCATCAATTAGGTTGGCAGGGGAATAGTTAGGGAGTGATCAGATTGGCAGGCAGAAGCAGTTAGAGGCAATCAGGAAGGCAGGCAGGCGAGCAGTTGGGAGCCAGCAGTTCTGGATTGTGAGAGGGATCAGGCCTAAACAGGCAATCGGACATCCCTCAAGGGGTCCCAGATTGGAGAGGGTTCAGGCTGTATTGAGGGACCCCCTTACCCCCCCCCCCCCCCCCCGTGCATGAATTTTGTGCACTGGGCCTCAAGTAAACATATATAATGATGCTTGTAAAAAAAAAAAACCACATTTGATTCAAACAAATAAGAAGTTCTAGATAATACAAGCAAATCTAATCCAAGAAGTAATAATTGTAGTTAGATTTTACTTTTGAATTTATGTAGAAATGAAATAATTTAAAGAAATCTCAATTTAAGAATAATGATTGTTAAGATAATCACTAAATCAACATATCCTTCAATGATATTTAGAATTTGGTTCACCTTACACTGACTTGTTCAATCACATGACTTAGCTGGTAACTGTACCTACCATTGTGACCCACAGTCAAAAGAGATAAGTACCTGGTATTCCTAGCATATGAGATTGTTTTTATGCTCTAGGAGTAAGAGAGTTAGTATTCCAAATGCAATAAAATTCAGAAACAACATGCACAAGTATAACATTAATTAAGACAACTGGCTCCTATCCTATGCCTTGTTTAGTTAAAGTTCTTTTCTTCAGAGATGGGGTGGGCAGGATGGTGAGATGATGAAGAGAAGCAGACCATGCCAAAAACAATACACAATCCAGTCCTGGGAAAGAAGATTCTCAAGTTCTGGTCCAATTTCCCAGACCCATTATTTCCTCAGCTCAGACCAACAAAACTGGTGCCAAATAAGGGAAATTCTTGAAATCCTTGCAACTGTCCTGGAAGTTCTATTCAGACACAGGTCAGAACTGCCAGTGAAAAAAATTACCATCATACATTACTAAACCACAGCCAGATTGGAATGGTATTTGTTACTTAATTAATCTTATTACATACAATACAACCCCACACTTTTACCAAAATGAGTTTCTGGTATTTACCATGTTATGCGTTTCTGATTGGACCATTTACTGGAATAGGACTAAACATCCCAATCAACCCACCTCATGCTACTGAAAACCTCTCTGAAATTTCTTGAGAACAACTTTCTTTCCAAGTCTCTAACTCTACCAAGCTTGTTGGATAAATGCACAACTTTTAGGGGCATAAATGCCACTCTAGATTTTGTCTTGACAAGTTTTCCCAATATCATACCAACAAACGAGAGCCTAAGCCTTGACCAATTGGATGAAATGGAAAGGTTTTCTTTTTCCCCCAATTAAGTTATTCTGGTATGTACAAAACTCATGTTTAACAAAAGTCTATCACAAATTTAATTTATAATTACATTCAGCTATATCACATTTCTTTAAGTACCTTAATATTATATCCCTAGTTTAAATTAGCATTCAAATGAAAAAACTTTTTAAATTGATAGACAAGGCTCAATTAAATGTAGAAAAAAGGATGATGCTTTAGACAAACAATTTCCAACCTGAACACACAAGTTCCATTCTATTACTAAAAGGCTTGCATATTCTTCATGATATTTCTGCTAATATCCATTAATTGGGAAAATGTTACAAAATATATGACAAATAAATCAGTGCTTGTAAAAGTTGTGTTTTAAAATTACATTATTCTTTTTTTCTTTTAAGTGTGATACTGGTATAATGATTATATTTTTTTGAGTGTTCTTTCTTGGAGAGAGATACTAAAATGTATACAAAAGAAATAATAAAATGGCAAGAATCTGCTTCAAAATAATACAGAGGTTGGAGAGGTGAACAGGGGTACTAATGAAACAAGAAGGATATAAGGACCCTTATACTATTCTATTTTTATGTGTGTGAATAGTCCATAATAATGTAAATGCAATACTTTCTTCTACCCACTGTATATAACCAAGCAGCATTAGTATACAGTTACTTAAGAAACTATCAATTTAGTCTATAGAATATGCTTGTTACTCATGGATTCCTTCCTGTCCTGTGGGTAATGGTCACAGGATGAGATTTACCAGTCCAGAGCATGGTGTTTGATTTCTTCACTATTTATCATTCATGTTCAAAGAATGAATTCAACAGACAATATTCTTTGTCAAATGTCTGAAATTTCTTATTTAAAAAAATATATGTTTTATTGATTTTACAGAGAGGAAGGGAGAGAGATAGAGAGCTAGAAACATCGATGAGCAAGAATCATCGATCAGCTGCCTCTTGCACACCCCCTATTGGGGATGTGCCCGAAATCAAGGCACATACCCTTGACCGGAATTGAACCCGGGACCTTTCAGTCCGTAGGCCGACGCTCTATCTATTGAGCCAAACCGGTTTTGGCTGAAATTTCTTATTTTAATAAATAGGTGCAATCCCTAAAAGGAAATGACACTGCCAATTTGGTAGTAATTTGCTTATTTTAAGTTGAAGTCAAATCAATTAGCTTAAATGATCACATCTGTTTTTCAATCTGAGCAAGAATTCATGAGCACATTTGTACTTCTATCAAGAAGTAACGTAACAACCACATAAAAATTACAGCTAAAATACAGAACCATCATTCAGAACTGTCTGAAATCTAGCTAAATGGAAGTCCTACAACTACGGATTCAAAGAATAAGCTACATTGAGACTGGCAGTAGGGTCAGAAATCTAGAATGGGCTGGTCCCTACACACACGTATGGTGGGTAAATATTGGGAGGGGAGAACTACCTCAGCTGTGGAGGTACCCCTTGTGAAGTAAGGGGTCCCAGTTCCAGGAAGAGAAGTCCCCATAACTTCTGGCTGTAAAAATCAGTAAGGATTGAGGCTGAGTAGTATCAGGTTGTTGGAGTTCCAAGCAGTTCCTTTTAAAGGGCCTGTGCATTCACTTACTCAATCTCCCTCCCTCCAAGCTCCAGTGCTAGGGAAATACATCAAAAGGTACCAGGGCATATGTAGAGGAAGTGAATTGTCTGCCATCGGAAGAGAACTAGGGTATATAGCTTTCTACTAGACAAAATTGCTTGCAGAGGACACTGAACATTTTCTGAGACTACCCCTCCCCCCCTAATAGAGTCAGCAGGTAGGTGCTATAGCTGAATCTCCATCAACCCGAGTAATACTATTAACCCTCCCCTGGTGATTCCCTGAAATCCTGCTCCACCAAACTGGCAGGCACATCCAAGCTTTTCCCATACAAATGCCTATCGTGGCTCATGCTTCAGACTTTCCTAAAATTTCTCAAACAAGCAGCATCTGGCCTCAGTGTGCCCTTTACCATTCGCTAAATGCCCCCAGGCTTGGTACTAACAGCAGCTGGCCATAGTTTCCAGCTTGGCCTTGCCTGGGCACTTCTAATGCTAGCTCAAGTAGCAACCCCCTGCCATTATTTTGTAGCTCATGCTGGGTGGCCTCAGACAGGTGGTAACTGACCTTGACTGCACTTCTCAGGAAGCCCCAGAGCCAGTGCACCTGGTGGACAGCTTCAGAACACATTGAATGAAGCACTATCTAATCACCTCCAAAAGTGACACACTCTGGGGCGGATTCAGCAGGCACTAGTGCCCCACCAATGCAGGCCCATCTCTGTGGGCTGGGCCCTTATAAAGCTCATTCTCCACAGTGGGTTGGTGGTCATAGCTAATCCTTGCAGCCCATTGGCATGGGAGTAAATCCCTCCCATTGATGAGCCAACAGCAATCAAGGATCAACTATAATAGAAGGGTGTATCCAGTCCCCACAAGATTGCGGAGGGAGACAAGCTGGAGTGCCTAGTGCATGTGACTGTGGAAGCTAAGCCACTAGATTATACAGAACACCTTCTACATCAGGCCACTTTACCAAGCCCAGGAGATGTAACAGCTCTACCTTAAACATAGAAACAAACATAGGGAGAAAACGAGACGACAAAGAAACATGTCCGAAATGAAAGAACAGAACAAAACTATAGGATAAAAACTAAACAAAATGGAGACAAGCAATCTACTAGATCAGAGTTCAAAATACTAGTTATACTAATGCTCAAGGAACTTAGTAAGAATTTCAACAGCATAAAAAAGGACATTGGAACTATAAAAAAGAAATACTCAGAAATACAGGAAAATATTACAGGTATACTAAACCATTAGTGTAACATCTAAAATAGGATTATTTAGATGTAATAGGTTAAGTTAGGGATATTGAGACACAATATTCCCTTTACAAGTAATTTTTCTGACTAAGTATTCAGTTTGAACTTTCCTGCAAGTCATCTCTCTTCTAAAGCAAATTAGAGAATAAAAATGATAGGGGAGAAGGAGAGGGAGGAGAGAGGGGGAGAGAAAAGAAATAGCAATGCCAAATAACTCACTAGATCAGATGGAAATAATTGACATCTTCAGAACGTTTCACCCCAAAGCTTCAGAATATACTTTTTCTCAAGTGCACACAGGACATTTTCAAAGATAAACCACATATTGTGACAAAGGCAAAGTCTCTTCAAATTCAAGAAATAGATATCAAATAAAGCATCTTCTAGAATCACAAAAGCATAAAATTCAAAAGCAACTACAATAAAAACAATGAAAAACAAAAATCAAGCATTTAGAGGCAATTCAATAATGATTGGGTTATCAAAGATATCAAAGAAGAAATAAAAAGCATCCTGAAAACAAGTGACAATGAAAACACAACTATCCAAAATCTATGGGACACAGTGAAAGCAGTCCTGGAAGGCATGTTTATAACTCTACAGGCCTACCTCAAAACAAAACAAAACAAAACAAACAACAACAATGTCCAGGTCAATCAAAAAAGTTTGAAGGCCAACAATTATAAGCATTATTGGATGAAGATGCATGTCAAATTCAAAAACAACTTGCAGGAAGATTAAACGTTGCTCAGCAAACAATTTCTAATCATTCACAAGCAATGGGAAAGATTTTAAAGGAAGGAAAATGGGTGCCACATCAACTGCATGAAAGACAAATGGAAACCAAAAAGTCATCAGTAAAATGTTGCTTCAACAGCATGAAAGAAAGTCTTTTTTATATCGAATTGTGACTGGCGATGAAGAGTGGATTTATTTGGAGAATCCCAAATGCAAGAAACCCTGGGTTGATCCAGGCCAATCGTCAACATCGACTGTAAGGCCAAATCAGCTCAGAAAGAAGAAAATGCTTTGCATTTGGTGGGATCAGGAAGGTGTGGTGTATTATGAGCTTCTAAAACCAGGTGAAACTGTTAATACTGATTGCTACCGACAACAAATAATCAATTTGAAGCACACTCTGATCGTGAATTGATCAGAATGGGCCAGAAGATATGGCAAAGTAATTTTGCTTCAAGATAATGCACCATCACACACTTCAAAACCAGTTAAAAACATGTAAAAGATCTTGCCTGGGCACTATTAACCCACCCGCCGTATTCACCAGACCTTGCTCCTTCATATTACCACTTGTTCCGATCAATGGCACACGCACTTTCTGAGCAGCACTTCAAAACACATGAAGAAGTGGAAAATTAGGTCTCTGAATGGTTTGCTTCAAAACAAGTAAAGTTCTATTGGGACAGTATCCACAAATTACCTGAAAAATGGGGGAAATGTGTAGCTAGCAATGGACATTACTTTGAATAAAGCACTTTTGATGTTTCTCTTGAAATTATTGTATCACAAAATCCGTATTACTGATATACACCTAGTAGAATCATGGAACAGTCTGTCCAACCTCATAGGGAAGGTGGGGGCAGGGGAGGTGTAAGAGATCAACCAAAGGACTTATATGTATGCATATAATCATATCCCGTGGACACAGACAGTAGGGGGGCCAGGCCATGTGCTGAGAGTGTGGCCAGGGAGAGGTCAATGGGAAAAAAGAAAATGTAATACTTTAAACAATAAGTAATTTAAATTAAAAACAAAGAACATAAAAATCTCCACAAATGATTCAGGTGAGTTCTAGGTAATCAAGATTTTACTATTTTCTACTCAGATTAGGTTATGAAAAGTTTATTTTTAAAAATTATGGGAAACCACTACATTTTCTAAAAGCAAAGTAACTAAGTCCATATGTCTTTTTAAAAAATATATATTTTATTGATTTTTTAGAGAGGAAGAGAGAGAGATAGAGAGCCAGAAACATCGATGAGAGAGAATCATCGATCAGCTGCCTCCTGCACATCCCCGTTGGGGATGTGTCTGCAACCAAGGTACGTGCCCTTGACCGGAATCCAACCTGGGATCTTTCAGTCGGCAGGCCGACACTCTATCCACTGAGCCAAACCGGTTTCGGCTCCATATGTCTTTTATTTTATAAACCAGTAGTATTCAGGTTTTAATCAATGTTAGATAAATAATTCATTGAATAAATTCTACTGTTCAAACTGAAAGACATTAACAAATATTTGTTTAATAACTGTGGCCTCCAAGCTATTCACTTCAAAAGCAACTACACGACAGATATTAGTGTTATTCTAGTTAATAAATGTTCTAGGAACAGAATATATTCTTTTTAAATTTTTAAATTTGTATTTATTATTATTTAATCCCCACCCAATATTTTTTCAATTTTTTTTTTTTTTGAGAGTGGAAAGGAGGGGAAAAGGGTGGGTTGGGGGGAGAGGAGAGACTAATGTGAGAGAGACACATTGATTGTTTGTCCCCAACTGGGGCCAGGAATGGAGCCTCCAATGGAGGTACATGTCCTTGAGTAGACTCAAATCTGCAACACTTCAATTTCTGGTATATGCTCTAACCACTACTACTGAGGAACCTCAGCCAGGGCTAGAATATATTTTTAACAAAGTTAATGTGGCCAATGTAGATTTCTGAGAATAATACTCAAATCCTGGATGGCAGATCAGTGACAGAGGCCTAAGGAATGTTTAAGATTTCTTAAAAAAATTTTTAGAGGGGGAAATCATAAATTTTGCTTGGAAACTTACGGGTACTCTCCCTCACCAAAATACAGGGGCAAAATTTTTCCCAAGTATCAAGAAATTTGCAGACTACTAAAATCCACCAATGGATCTCAGGTTATCAGCCCCTGATCTAAAAGGATGTAGAACTGAGACACAGAAGACAGGGACTTAATGGGTCATGTGGTTTTCTTGCATCATTTGTCCCATGTGAATGCATACTTTTCTAGTAATTCAATAGGAAACCACTGAAACCCCTCCTCTCCCCAATATTAAATAGGCCTAAGAAGTCTTACTTGGAAGGAAGGGGGGAAAATCCATATTCAAAAAGATATTATTTTATACACACATTATTACTCTTATTACTTCCACCCCATAGCTTCTGACAACATTTCACCGTTGAATCATTAGCTTTTAGAACAGAACCTGTAACGTATATTAGGTATTCAATTACTATTGGACAAATATATAAATTAGCATACAGTAAGTCCTCACTTAACATCATTGATGGGTTCCGTAACTTTTAAGTAAAACAATGTATAACAAGACAAATTTTACCACAGACTAAATGATATAAACAAGAGTTAAGTTCCTATGGCACCTCATTAATATTATAACAAAATGATGTTGAGAATCTACTGTACTTTTATTTGAAAACACGTCTAGATATAGTAACATCTAAATTAATTTTAACAGGCAATTATTGGACAGCCAGAAAGAAAAACTGGGAACTGAACAATCAACCTCAATTTCTCCTAATACAAAATGTGTTATCAGTGGAGAACAGTATGGAGTTTCCTCAAAAAACTGAAAATGGAACTCCCATTTGACCCAGTAATCCCACTCCTAGGAATATATCCCAAGAAAATAGGAACACCAATCAGAAAGGATATATGCACCCCTATGTTCATAGCAGCACAATTTACAATAGCTAGGATTTGGAAACAGCCTAGGTGCCCATCAGCAGATGATTGGATCAGAAAACTATGGTACATCGACACAATGGAATACTATGCTGCCATAAAAAAGAAGGAATTCTTATCACTTGCAGCAACCTGGATGGTATTGGAGAACATCATGCTGAGTGAAATAAGCCAGTCAATGAAAGAGAAACACCACATGACCTCACTCATCTATGGATAATAAAGAACTGATGAACCAAAAGATAGATATAGTGACAGTAAAGCACTGTCACAAAGTATAGTGACAGTAAAGCAGACTGTCAAATTACAGTGGGGAGGGTAGGGTGATCTGGGGGAGATAAGAGATCAACCGAAGGACTTGTATACATGCATATAAGTATAACCAATGGACACAAAACTCTGGGGAGGGAGGGCATATTTGGGAGGGGGGGCAATTGTAAGATATGTACACAGATAAAAATTTAATTAAAAAAATTTTAAAAATGTGTTATCACTTCAATGATGAAGTATGTAGGGATATATGCTAAGAATCACCTCTCAGATATTTCTGGGTCAAATAAGAACACCAAGAACCATCAGAGAAGAATAAAAACTTGTTAAACTGTAAGTCAACACGAACATTTAACATAATTTATATCTGATTTGTATGTCATTTTCAAAACAAAGCTATTGGATTAAATAAAACACAATGTATAATTTAGAAAATTATGTTCAGGAATTGTGAATGTGCCAGTTAACCACTTTCTTATTGCTCCAGTAAAACACAATGTTGCCAGATCCCAGCAACAGCTGAGAGAATCATTCTGGTTCTTCTAAGTCACTACAGGGGAGAGGGGGAAAAATTTCATCTACCTAAATAAGTTAGATAAGATCTCTTATGAAGACAAAGAAAGGACTAAGCTTACCACCAATATATTTTTGGGAAATTACTGGGTTTTGGCAAACTTACAAAGTTATAATAACTGCTTATTAGGTAGATAATTTATTCTTAATAATATTACAAATACCATTTCTCGGAGCTTTCCAGATAAAGGGCCAGATAATACTGCTTTTACTCTAATGATCTTATTACTTAATAACATGAGGAGAAATGGCATCTCACATGTGTAAGCAGAGACTGCAATGTCCTATCCCCGTGGTCGGCAAACTGCGGCTCTCGAGACACATGCAGCTCTTTGGCCCCTTGAGTGTGTCTCTTCCACAAAATACCACAGCCTGAATGAGCCTATTTTGAAATGGTGTTAGAAGAGTCAAAAAAATTTGGCTCTCAAAAGAAATTTCAATTTTACTGCTGAATATTTGGCTCTGTTAACTAATGAGTTTGCCGACCACTGTCCTATCCCAACACCTATTCTCTCCTTGCTGTTAGTAACCCCAATTTTACTTGCTTGAGATATATGCGCAACTAAAGGATTACATTTTCAAGATGCCTTCATAGCTAGATGTAGCCATGTGACTAAATTCTGGCCAATAGGATGTAAGGGGAAATAGTGTGTGAGACTTCTTGGAAGATTAAGGCTTTCTTCCTTTAATTTTTCCTATTGCCTGGAATATGGATGTAAAGGCTACAGCATTAGCAGTCAAATTTAACCATGAGATATCTAACCTTTTGCTTGAAAGTGAGCATGCACAAGAAATCTAATTTCATGACATTGAGAAATAGTGTATCAGTCTCAGACCCACCTCCCTCTGACCTTCTTTAAATAAGAGAATAAATCACAATTTATGATTCCCAACCTTTGCTGAACACTGGAATTCTAGTGAGCTTTTAAAATCTGGATACCACAGTAGCAACCCATACTAAATAAATCAGAACACCTGGGGACTGGAATTGGGTATCAATACATTTTAAAGACACTCAGGTGATTCCAATGTGCAGCAAAGTTTGGGCATGAATCCTTATTTCTAACAGCTGATTCTAAATCTAACAATACTGCATCAGTAACAGAAATAAAAGAATAAAAATTAGAAAAATTAAATAATTTTATGGCAACATTCGATTAAGTATTAAGTGAAAACCTGCAAATGGAAAGGCATATTTAAATATTACTATGTGGTAAATTATTATTGAAGTAGAAAGATAAAGAGTATATTTATTGAGCACTTTGCTCATATTTTTAAGCTTTACCTCATTTAATCCTCACCTCAATCCTCTGAAGCAGAATCATACATATTTTACAGTGGAATAAACAGAGGATCTGAGAAAACAAATACCGTACTCAGAGTCTCACATCAAGTAACTGGCAGAGCCAAGATACAAGTTCCTACGGTATATGTGCAAATTCAAGGTTTGTGTATTTTCTATTACACTGTAACTCAAAAAGACAAGAGAGTAAGAGGTCTCTAGAGTTACATGATTTTCTTGAGGAAATATTAGTTTCATGAAAAATTTCAAAAGGAATTTAAAATATTAACAAGGATAAAACATCCCTATCCAATCTGTAAACATTTCATAAATCTTATGAACCAAAAGATCAACATACTAAACCCGTGTTTATAATAGCACTATTCACAATAGCCAAGAGACAGAAGCATATGTCCATTGAGAGATGAATGGATAAACAAATGTGGTATATACAGACAATGAAATATCACTCAGCTTAAAAAAGGAAGGCAATCCTGTCACACACTTCAACATGGACGAACTCCTAAGACATTATGCTAAGCTAGTCACAAAAAGACAAATTATTCCATTTATATGAAGTATCTTAACGTGGTTAGATATAGAAATAGAAAGTAGAATAGTGGTTACTGGGGACTGAGAAGCTGGGAGCAAAAGGAGAGGGGAAGGAAATTTTTTTTAATGAGTCTAGAGCAGGGGTGGGCAAACTTTTTGACTGGAAGGCCACAATGGCTTCTTAAACTGGACCGGAGGGCCGGAACAAAAGCAACCTGACCATGCTGGCACTCTCATCTTGGGCTGCTGGTGAAGGAGCGGAGGGGAGAGCAAGAGAACCCTCCCCTCTTTTGGCTCCGAGGGCCGGATAGAACAGCCAAATAGGCCGTAGTTTACCCATGGCTGGTCTAGAGTTTCAGATTTGCAAGAAGAAAAAGTTCTGGAGATGTGTTTCATGACAATGTGAATATAGTTAACACTATTGAACTGTACACTTAAAAATGAAGATAGGAAATTTTGTTTTTTAATCACAATAAAAAATTGTTAATATTTACTGAATTATCCATAACTCAATATGGGAATGATTAAGTATGCATAAACAGTTTAATACCACTAAAAAATCCATTACAGTAATGCCTAATAGCTCCTGAGTATTTTAGATTCTACAAAAAGCAAGACTGTCAACAACTCAGAATCCTCCTTACCTGGGCTTGTCTCTTTTTTCTCTTTGTCTTTCAAAGTCCCGTCCTCTGTCCTTTCCATCTCTAGGTTTTTCTTCTATCCTATCTTTTACTTTATACTTTTCTTTATATTTTTTCCCCAGAGCAATATCTTCCTGTAAAGGAGGAGGTGGACTAGGAGTTCGAGGTCCTTTCTTTTTACTTTGGTTGCTTTTTGAATTCCTGAAGATAACACAAAGTTATCATTAGAGATCCAAATACAATTAGAAGGTTTAATGGATATTTTTATCATTTTAACAAACAACATTTTAAAAATGGCAGCATTTCTTAAAACTTGCCTTTGATTATTTTTTATACTAGTAATCAATATCTAGAAAAAAAACAGAAATGGGCAAAGAAATAATTTACTTGTTATTTATATCATTAATACTACATAATTGTCAGGGTAGGTGTTTAAGACAGAGACAGAGGTAGAGTTGGAAGAGATTCAGGAAATGAAATAATAAAATAAAACAACTGCATGAACTGGAGGTGATTTTTTAAAAACTCATAGAAAAGTAGATGAAGAAAGTAAAAATCACCTATAGTTCCATCATCCAAGGATAACCATTGTTAAAACCTTGGATATATGTTCACACTATTTCCATGTCTCTTTCTCTCCCTCCCTTGTGACACATAATCCTACTTCTGTACTAAATTTGTATATTTAGTACAAAAAGGTTTTTGTACTAAATATAATATGGGTATCTGTCTATAACAAAATGTAGATTTAGATTATTTTATTGATGTTTTTACAGAGAGGAAGAGAGAGCCAGAAATACTGATGAGAAACATCAATCAGCTGCCTACTGCACACCGCCCACTGGGGATGTACCTGCAACCAAGGTACATGCTCTTGACTGGAATGGAACCCGGGACCCTTTAGTCCACAGGCTGACGCTCCATCCACTGAGCCAAACCGGTTAGGACCATATTGATAATTTTTAAATGGCTTCTATATTTTATCATTACAAAGAACACACAATTATATGAACTATAAATGAAATCTTAAGCATTGTTAGTAAACATTTAAATCTTTTCAGTCTTATTTAAAAAAATCTTTTTACAACATTTAAATTATAAAGATAGTCCTCTAAAATTCTGAAATTTTGTCTTTCATATTTAACCTACCTAGAATTAATTAATTACTTATGATCTTTCATTTGTTATTTTAAGTAATTTTATCTAAATGGTATAACTTTGAGCCTTTATATATCCCAAATCAGTGGTCGGCAAATTCATTAGTCAACAGAGTCAAATATCAATAGTACAACGATTGAAATTTCTTTTAAGAGCCAAATTTTTTAAACTTAAACTTCTTTTATTGCCATTTCTTCAAAATAGACTTGCCCAGGTCGTGGTATTTTGTGGAAGAGCCACACTCAAGGGGCCAAAGAGCTGCATGTGACTCGAGAGCCACAGTTTGCTGACCATGGCCCCAAATTATCTGTCTTTATGTCATACTTGAACAAAAATTTGACTGAATACAGCATTTTGGTATCACTATTCTTTTCCCTCAGAATTCTATAAGTACTTTCACACTATCTTCTAAAAAGTCCAAAAAGAGTGCTTTTTTTTTCTTTCTTTCTATGAAAGTTACTTGTTTTTTTCTGCTGGTATGTACATTTTATTCCTTAGACATTAAACATTTCCCCAAAATGCCCTGGCCAACGTGGCTAAGCTGATTGGAGTAACATCCCATATGCCTTAAGGTGGGTATGATTCCAGATCAGGGCACATACCCATATTGTGGCTTCAATCTCTGTTTGGGGAGTATATGGGAGTCAAACAATCTATGAATCTCTCTGCCATTGATGTCTCTCTCTAAAACAAAAATATTTTTTTAAATTCTCAAGATAATTTTCTTTTTAAAATCTTTTTCCAGTACTTAGTGAGCTATTTCCATTTGAAACCTCAAGTCTTTAAATCAATCTCTTCCACTTTCATCAGTTTGCTATATGACTAAGTATCTCTGGCTTTTTATTATAATTTAATGAATATCCTGGAACTCTCTTCCATTTCTTAATTTTCTGTTATTTCCTACAATCCTGCTTTCCTATAATCCTGTTATTTCCTATAATATTCTGCTTTCCTATAATCTAAATATGTCCTAAATTTGGTAATTTTTTCTTTAAGCAAGACTCATTCTCTTAATTCTAAATTTGGCAATCTCATAATTGCACAATTTTCAGTTTAAAAATTGTTTCTTCTTCCAAAATATATTTCTTCACAGACTGCTCATATTTTCATCAAATGCTCTTATCATGTCAATACAGTATCCTCTCAAACTGTACTAAAATTATAATTATTTCAATTTTTCCCATTTTCTGTATCAATAAGTATTCAGTCTGGCTGAGTTTTTAATTAGCCTTTTCATTGCATATATCTGGAAAGTTTTCACTAACTCACTTCATTATCTATTGATTTTATAAATGATACCTTGAGTCTGAATCTCAGAACTTACTTCCTATGACCTTGAGTTCTCTAATCCAAAGATTCTATAGCTATAAAAGTATAATGTATAGTAACTTCCTCAAAATGGTGATAAAACTTTAAAAAGATAACAGTATAAAAGCAACTGATGTATGGCCACCATTCAGAAAATTTAGTTCTCTTACTCCTTTATCCCTATTTCTTATTATCATAGACTAGAGGCCAGATGCATAAAATTTTGTGCACGGGGGTAGGGGTAGAGGTAGGGTAGGGAGGTATGTCCTTCAGCCTGGCCTACACCCTGCGGGATTGGGCCTAAACCGGCAGTCATCCCAAACAGATATCCCTTGCATAAACCAGGATCACTGGCTTCTAGCTGCACACTTGCCTGCCTGCCTGGTTGCACACTAACTGCTCCCCTGCCTGTCTGATTGATACCAAACTGCTCCCTTGCCAGCCTAAGTGCCCCCAACTGTCCTCCCCTGCTGGCCTGGTCGCCCCCAGCTGCCCTCCCCTGCAGACCTGGTTGCCCACAACTGCCCTCCCCTGTTGGCCATCTTGAGATGATGTAAGGGTGGCCATCTCATGGCGGCCGTCTTGTGATGACGTGAGGACATCACGCAAGGGTGCGAGGACCCACCTAGGCTTTTATTAGTATAAATAGGGTTAACCACCTAGCAAGTCAGAAATAACAAAATTTCTTTTTAAACTTCGTCTTTTGCCAAGAACCAGATGTCAAAAATATTTCATGTGTTTAACAGATCAGTGATAAATGTCTGCATTTCCAAGTATTTCCCCTTTTAAAAGACTAAAAGTAATCAATAGTATCAGTTAAAATAATTAAAAAAAATATTTTTAAAAAAATATTTTGAAGATAAAATAGAGGAATTCTTACCACAAACTTTATTCTAACATTACTGCCTATGACAGAGATCAGCTAGGTGTTTACTAGTATTAAACTTCAGTCCTGAACATAATGTTTAACCATATTATATAGATTTTTTTGAAATGTGACCAACTTCTGGCCAAAACAATGTTTGTGGAAGTGATGTGTACTATTATCCTGGCCTACTAATGAAAGACTCCAATGCTCCAGTAAGTAGGAAACTATATAGTTAAATAAATGTAATATTCCAATTAATTTTTTTCTTTATACATTCCACTTATTGTTGTCTTCACAAACCTAACAAAGTGGAGTCACAGTCAGAAAGAGTGTAGGTTACTGAATCTCCATGCATAGGAGAGCCACCAGTTAATCAGAAATACCATTTTTACTTCACTTGAGTGAGAAATAAAATTCTGTGTGTTAAACTCACATTTGGTATTAAATTATTATAATTGGTTATATTATAAGCAATAGTTTGGTTAAATTATTATAACAACTAGGGCCAGTGTTTATCGGTGGTTCAAGTATTGGCTTATGCACCGAAGAGTCTCAGTTTGATTCCTGGTCAAGGGGATATAACTGGGTTACAGGTCCGATCCCAGGCCCCAATTGGGATGTGTACAGGAGGCAACCAATCTATGTGTCTCTCTCACATAGATATTTCCTTCTCCCCACCTTTCCTCCTCCCTCCCTTCCATTCATTCTCTCTCTCTCTCTCTCAAAAAAAAAAAAAAAAAAAAATCAAAATATCCTTGGGTGAGGATTAACAACAAAACACAAAAACAAACACATATTATAACAACCAAGATTATCCCAATATACTCACTAAAGTACAGAATTTCTTCACATTACCATAAAATGTATATATGATTGGAAAATACACTTAAGCAGCCGAAACCGGTTTGGCTCAGTGGATAGAGCGTCGGCCTGTAGACTGAAAGGTCTCAGGTTCGATTCCGGTCAAGGGCATGTACCTTGGTTGCAGCCACATCCCCAGTAGGGGGTGTGCAATAGGCAGCTGATCGATGATTCTCTCTCATCGATGTTTCTAACCATCCCTCTCTCTTCCTCTCTGTAAAAAAAAAAAAAAAAAATCAATAAAATATATATTTTTAAAAAGAAAATACATTTAAGTTAATAGTTATAGGGGTTTCAAGTGCCTTCCAACTGAATGGGCTAAATTGGTTTTCAACGTTTTGAAGTCAAGATGATCTTTCAACATTTTTTAAGTCAACTGATTATTCTTTAATGGCACAAGGCCCACTTCCTATTTGTGGCATACAGCACAATTAAATACTTCTATCATTTTTAGATCCTTTTTCTCTCTCTCCCCAAAACGACTTATTTTATTTTATTTTTATTTTTTTAAAAATATATTTAATTGATATTTTACAGAGAGGAAGGGAGAAAGATAGAGAGCTAGAAACGTCGATGAGAGAGAAACATCGACCAGCTGCCTCTTGCACACCTCTACCAGGGATGTGCCTGCAACCAATGTACATGCCCTTGACCGGAATCGAACCCGGGACCTTTCAGTCCACAGACCGACGCTCTACCACTGAGCCAAACCGGTTTTGGCACGACTTCTTTTAAAGAACCTTTGACATACTTCATATATCTTTGTACAAAGAGCTACAAAGAAAAAATTTACTTAATAAAAACTAAGAAACAATGTAGATCAAGCATATCAAACTCAAAGGCTAACACAGATCACATAAATAAGGTTTAAGTATATGTGGGCCACAAAAAAACAAAACTTCAATTTTCACAGAAACATAGGTTTATTTCAATAGAGACATGCTGAATACAAGGGCCTGAAATAAATGAGTAATCATTAACATAAAATAGGACATTTTAATAAAAATTAATATTTTTTTCTTTAACATTAGTTTACCAGACACTGAATAACTGCACAAATTAACACGTATGATGCAAGTAAAGCTATCTTTTTTGTTGTACACAAACGGAATATTTTCTATTGTGCATACCAAATGTCAGTCCAAGACTAATGATGTGGTAATCGGCTGCTAAAATATTTGCTGCTAGAATTAGTGCAGAGAAATAATGTGCCTGCGTGTAAGGCGCTTAAGGGAAATGAATGCAACATGATGGTAATAATCAGTCATTAGCAAATGTTATAATTTGTTATTAATCACCAGAGGAGAGGTCCCTCAGCCCAGCCTGCCTCCTCTCAGTCTGGGAACCCTCAGGGGTGGGAGGTGACTCGGCAAACAGGGGAAGGTGACGCCCCCATCACGCCTCTGCTGCTGCCACTGCCAGCAGCACAGGCCTCGGCCAGCCCTGGTTACCTGAGCCACAGGCATCGGTTGGGCAGCTGCCATCCAAGGTTTACCTGCATCTTTGGCTGGCCCTGGGCACCTGGGCAGCTGCCATCTGAGGCTTGCCAGTGCCTCAAGCTGGTCCTGGGCGGCTGGGGGATGAGGGGCTTAGGCACCATCATCTTGTGGCTGTGGATGCCACCATCTTTGAGGGCATGACAGTCAATTAGCACTGCGCACTGAAGGGTCCCAGGTTCGATTCCAGTTAAGGGCATGCACCTTGGTTGTGGGCACATCCCCAGTAGGGGGTGTGCAGGAGGCAGCTGATCGATGTTTCTCTCTCATCAATGTTTCTAACTATCTATCCCTCTCTCTTCCTCTCTGTAAAAAAAAGAAAATATATTTTTAAAAATTGAGTTAAACATTAAAAGATTAAAGATGGGAGATTATAGGAAGATGTTTGGATAAAAATATGGCAATACTGAAAGATCAGAGAAAAATGTCATTTTAAAAACCTGAATTTCACTAAAGAGAATGGAAACCACTGAGTTTTTCAATGATATAATTAATTAGAATTGTTCTCAAGATTTCTCTTACAACATTTGAAAAATAAACGGGTTGGGGTATCTGATTTAAAAAAAATATATATATATTTTGTTCATTTCTTTAGGCATTTTCAAGATGTGTCTTTCATAGGCTATGCATTTCTTTTTTTAAAATATATTTTATTGATATTTTACAGAGAGGAAAGGAGAGAGATAGAGAGCTAGAAACGTCGGTGAGAGAGAAACATCGACCAGCTGCCTCCTGTACACCCCCTACTGGGGATGTGCCTGCAACCAAGGTACATGCCCGGACCGGAATCGAACCTGGGAGCCTCAGTCCGCAGACCTACGCTCTATCCATTGAGCCAAACCGGTTTCGGCTGATTCTTTATATGTGTGGGGAATAGATACTAGATAAAGGCAATATAATTAGTGAGGTGATATAATAAGTTAGGCAAAAAGTAACCAGAATCTGAAATAGCCTTTGGAAACTAGAAGGAAGGAGTAAGATATGAGTTTCATTATGGGTTCAGATAGAGAGGGTTTCCAACTGGTCAAAAGTTCGGAAGAGATTTTTATTTAGCATTTTCCTTAAACAAAATCAGTGTATGTACTTTAATTAAAATTTAAATAGTACAACATATCTTATGCCTTATTCTCAGTCCTGCAATGTAACAATATTCAATCATTTCTGTTTTTATTTCTTTAACTGACTACTACAATAAAACTAAATAATATATTGTCACTGCTACATATATACTGTAAAGAATTTAATCTCTTGATCATGTACACAAGACAAAAAATAAGTTCATTATGTATCATTTCTAATAGCTAAAACTAGAAACAACTTAAATATTCAACAAGGTAGATAAATATATAGTATAGATACAAAAAAACTGAAGCTATGAATATCAATACATATAAGTGTAAAAAATGTTAAGTGAAAAAGTTATAATGTATCTGTATTAAGGTTAAGTTGATGAAAATATTATATATTGCAAAATAATGAATACTATGAAAGTACAAAGACATGCACAAGTATAAAACAAAATTCAAGAGGGGAAAAACAGGAAATATAGTGTTTAATTTCTTAAAAAATAGAAAGTTCTGAAGCCTATGTAGATCTGGCAGATATTTGTTTTATTGTTCTATATCTTTGTTACATTAAATACTGAATGTATTAAAAGTACCTTTCTGCAATATACTAATTCCTTAAGAGTATAATTTCAAAATAAGCTATTTCTTCCCAGCACTATTTATCACCTTACTAACCTTTGCTGGTCCAACATGGGAGAGGATACTGTAGTTGTCTTCCTGTCCTTCTTGCTAGTTGAAGATGATGACTTAGGGCTTGATTTTCGCTTTGGAGATTTGCTAGACTTTCTTAGAGAAGGTGATGGAGATAACTTTGATCTAACTATTTCTGGTGAAACCTGTCAAAAAATTCAATAAGTCAATTCAGAAACTCTTCCAGTCATGCTTACAATAATCAGGACTCAAAGCACTGGTTTTTAATCCATAGCAAAATTAAAATGAAATATTAAGTGCTATATGATAGCCATATATTGATAGTAGTCAGACTTATGAACCTATGCTTTTAAACAAATGCTAATTAACTCCCTTAAATAATACTAATACCAGCAAAACAAAATGAAGTTACAAAATTTCAAAATCTCCTAAAAAAAAATCACAAGTTATATTCAAATAAATTCTCTGTCTACTCTCTAGTAATGAAACAATTATTCTGGAAATAGCATGGGCCTAAACAACAGACGTATATATATTCAAATCCCATTTTACATTAGCTGGTGACTCTGGGCAACAGAACTTCAGTTTTGTTCACCTGTTTATTATCTATTTAAGTAATAGAGTAATGTGAAGATTAAATTATTAACACATCTGAAATGACTGATATAGAGCAAGTTGACCAATATGTGTATCAATAACCCAATACAATTTAAGATGTGCCAAGAAGCTAATGAGTTATCTGGTCAATATTCATTTTGATGTTAATCGACTAATGTATTTCAATAAATAGCATACCTCCTTTTTAATAATAATTTCTTCTCTCTTTTCCATGTTTTCTTGTTCCAGCTTCATTAATTCCCTCTGTATCTTCTGACGCTTCATTTCCAATGACAACTCATGAACATAATCATAATTAATATCTCCATTGTCAGAATCTTTAAACAAAAAAAATCTCATTACTTTTAAGAAACTATCATAATCCTATAAAATCTAGAGAATCTTTTCAAATAATTTTTATACAAATCAAAATAGCAGAGCCTTTATTAGGTTAACATACTTTTAAAAGATAAAATATACTGTTTCTATAAATGATTAAAATCAATATGGCTGATTTATGAAAAGCCAAATATTTTTAAGGTTTCTGGATTTGCTGTAAGTAATTTTGGGTTGTTGGGAGTTGGAGTTTTGATTAAGAGATGGGATTTTTAAAAGATAAAATAAAACACCCAATAATAAATCCTAAACATTAAACATACCAAAGCCTTCAATATTACACACTGCATATAAAATTAATCATTACTCCTTCATTTTCTTAGAGACTCATTAGTACTAAATAAAGGTTACATTAGTTTTGCAATATTGCTTCTATGGTGTTTTTTTTATTAGTGGCACAATTGATTTGTAACTAATACGGTTAACTATTTTTAATATTAATGTGTACATGAGTTAATTTCTGAAGGATCTATAACATTTTCATTAAAAGTGATTTGTACTAGTTCCTTAGATTAGAACTGTACATCTCCTCAGTGGGCCTGATACTATGTTTCTATTTCCATTCATCTCTTCCAATGGTAGCAAGGAAGAAACTTGGTTAAGGAAAAGAAAAGTAAGAGTGGTGTGCAGAGCTATTTCATTATAATACATACAAGTTTTCAATGGCTATTGGCACCACCACCCAACATCTCATTCTCATTTGCTATAAATGCCAAGAAGCCTGGAGGTGGGAATTTTACTGACTTCTAACCTAACACATGACTAGTTGGGATTGATGTACTGCAAAATGGGGTACCTTCTCCAACTATATTTTTAGCACTTAAGAACACCATTTCTTAACCTGGAGTAAAGAAATAAAATGAACTAAAAAACAAATATATCTAGTTCTACTTTACCGCTTAAAGCACAAGAAAATGGACATCATTGTCATGTACGGATAAAATATAATAGAATGTCAACTATCCACTTATGCATGGGGACTGAGTGTAGCAAACCAGGTGCACTGGTTATATATCTGTAATCTGTGTGATTAAACTTGATTACTCATATTATATTAGAATATTACAACTTATCAGTAAATATATAAACTAGACTAACACATGTTTAGCAGTCACAAAACAATCATTAAGTGGCATATAACATTTACTAGGTAAAATAATTAGAGATGGTGAATTAAATAAAAAAATGGATCTATCTAGTTATTATTTTACTTCCTACTGACAAAGATCAGTAAATAATAGGGTTGAAATACATGGTTTGATTGTATTTTTAAATTGTCAATAGACAGATGAAATTTTATAACCAAATACTAAGGGCAAAACAAAGAGTATTAACAATAATACTGTGCCCCAAAAAACTACTGTGTGGAAATATCACCAATATAGAATACATGTAAGAACTGAGAAGTTGGCTTTGAGACTTCATTCCCAACCACCCAACCAACCAAGGAAGTAGGCCTGAACAGTTAAAACACGTGTCAAAGACAATGTATGTACTACAGTTAATGTAATTTGCTTAAAGAAGTTGAGCTTTTAATCAGAAACTATTCTTATCTTATGCATATTTTTATAATCAAAAGATGCCTTTCTAGTCCATAAGAAATGGGCTACAAAGTAGGCATGTTGTTAATAAACGTTTTTCCCCATCACAATTTTTCCCCTCTATGCCCTCTCCTCCAGCTCCAACACCGTCACACAACCACCCCATTATTTGCTGTCCATGTACATGAGTTCTCTCTTTTTGCTCAATCCTTCCATCTACTCCCAAATGCTCCCTCCCACTGACAGTAACTGCAAGTGACAGTCTCCTGACCAAAATAGCAACAAAATAATTACAATTGCCTTATTAAAATTAATTCATATAGAAGATTGTCATCAGAAAAACATAATTAAAATGGCATACTTAAGGAAATTTTAAAAACATATAGGTATAACAAAAGTAATACATAAGGTTGACTTTATATATAAAGAATTCTTACCAATTAAAAAAAAGAATGGATAAAAGACATAAACAGCCAATTTACAAAAAGAAAGAAATGTAAATGATATATAAATATGCTATTTTCATGTATTAGTCATTTTTTTTCTAATATTAGGTATCAGCAAAGGTACATATAAAAAAAGTTCATATATCATAATGATATACAAATCATAATGATATATATATATAAATGATATATAAATATGCTATTTTCATGTATTAGTCATTTTTTTTCTAATTAGAATATTAGGTATCGGCAAAGGTACATATAAAAAAAGTTCAAAATCCTGAAAGATTTTGCTAAGCTGGCGCCCGGGACCTCGGGCAGCTTCTTCCCCCTGTACTGCTGGGCAGCTTCTTCCCCCTGTACTGCTGGGCATTTGTCCAATTAAAACCTGGACACACAACAACAACAAAGGCATTGGTCTCCTACTGCTAATGCGTGGGGATCAAACCCAAACCTGCAGGAACTCACCGCCCCAGTCAGGACCAGGCCAATGGGTAGACCTCAGCTGGTGCTCCTAACTCTGGGGAGAGGGAAACTTCCCGTGGCAGCAGGCTAGAGGTCCTGGACTTTGCACAATGTGCCGAAAAGATCCATAGCTGGTCAGCGGAACAGCTTCTTTGCTCAGGACCGCCAAGCGGCTTGGCCTGGCCTCTTCCTCTTCGCCCCGGGACTGCCCGACGGCTTGGCTTGGTCTGGTCCTCCTGCGGGTTTGTGTCTCCACTCCAGCCCCCCTGCATGTTGTTTTCTCTGGCTGCAGGGCCGGTGTGGGCCACCCTGTGTTGTTCCCTCAGGAGCCCCTCCTCCTGAGCTGGTTGTGACTGTTGCAGGGTCCCGGCCTAATTTGCATATTACCTCTTTATATATACAGATTGGTAAAACACAATGGAACATTATAGCTGCCTTTACAACTATAGGGTGTCTCCCCAAAATGTATTCATACACTTTGAATAATTACAAAGGTAGTGTTTATTAAAACACATTTCATTTTCAAAATTGAGCTATCAGCTGTTAAAGTGTGTATACATTTTGGGGGGGGGACACACTATATTTTATAAGCGATATTAGTTTGGCTTATGAAATCCCAATGAACTAATCATAGGAGAGTTTCCTGTTTGTTCTTAGAAGCACTCTTCAACAGACAATGCTGTTCAAAGATGGAATAAATTCCCTTAAAAAGTACTGATGTTCAAATAACTGGAGAGGCATTTAGGGTATAATTCAAGTATTGGATTAGGTAAATTTTCAGAGATTGTTCTTCATTATAGGCATAACTATTTTAGGCTTGCAGGCTCTTAGCTTTCCACAAAGATTCAATTCACCCATGGTAGCTCAAAAACAGCTACAAAAAATATGTAACCCAATGGACATGGCTATGTTCCAACCAAGATTTTTGCAGAGAGGTGCCTGGTCCACAATTTTAATTTCATAACCCCTGGTCTAAGTTTTCAGTTTATGCTGAGAAGCTGCTTAAGTTCTTAAACTCTTTAGTTATGTATAAGAAATAGCAAAGCTATTGAATTGAGAAAATTATATTAAAATGCCTAGCACACCCAACACATTCAACAAATGAGTTCCCTTTCTCTATATTTAGTTCTCTAAGAAGATCATAAAAGTGAACATTTGTGCTCTATCCAATTTGGCTCAGTGGATAGAGCGTCGGCCTGTGGACTGAAAGGTCCCAGGTTTGATTTAGGCCAAGGGCATGTACTTTGTTCCCAGGCACATTCCCAGTGGGAGGTGTACAGGAAGCAGCTGATTGATGTTTCTCTCTCATCGATGTTTCTGACTCTCTATCTCTCTCCCTTCCTCTCTCTGTCAATCAAATATATTAAAATAAAAAAAAAAAGTGAACATTTGAGGTATGGAAAATAAATCCATATTTGTTAAGTCAATGACTCAAAGATGATTTTGCTAATTTTTCATGAAAAAAATCCCAGATCACACTTATTATTGGATTTGGATCACTTTTGAAAAATGAAAGTCAACAATACCTTTAAATAATTTCCCCAGGTCTTTAACATTTTTTAATCTTTTAATATTTTATGAAAAACAACAAATATAAATATAGATTTAATTTTTTAACTCTAATGTTGAGGAACTGAAAATCAACAAATGTAATAAAATTCCAAAGGACTGTGATGGTGCACAATAAGTTCTAAAAAGAAAAAAAAGAAGGGGGCATTGAAAAATGCAATGTAAACAGGTTTTTCTGCCTTTGTTTTTCAATTATATGTCATTTTCTACTGATAGGGAGATCACAGTTGAAAAGTGTTTTGAACCTACTCATCTACTGAGGGGCAGCTGGGCTGAAGCCCCCAAAAAGTGTCTGTAGAGTGAATAATCAGTAAGGTGATTATATAAACAAAGATTTTTGAAACTCACCATCTCTATTAGTCTCCCACTCTACATTTTCTTCTTCACTTTCTGGAGTTCTCTCCTTTGTGATTTTTATGTCTTCCTTTTCTCTATGTCTCCCCCTTGAAGATTCTTTCTAAAAAGTACATAAATACACAGAAATTACTGTTATTTTTTAAAAAAATTGAATGAGATAGTTATTGTAATACAAAATATTTTAACTTCATTCATTTTTGTTTTAACAAAGAATCAGTTTTGCAAATAACCACTTATCCACTAAGTAGAGCATGTGACAAGTTCTAGTGTAGCACCACAAAGAAAAGACATTATAGGATACCTATTTCACTAAAGAACAGCGATGTAGAACATATAAGGAACAACTAAGATTTTAAAGTATACAAAGCAAATCTATTATTTAAATGTTGATAGTGTGCTACATATTTTTTTTTGTGTAAAGTCACAAGGGTTTGTGACTTTAACATAATAGCATTTCCTATACACCCTAAAGATAAATCCAAACTCATTACAAATGCTTTAAAAGAGAGACTTGCCCTATTTTGATGAAAAAAAAAAAATGGTAGCCAAAATAGTTAGAAATCAGTGCTTACTAGTATAAAAAAAGTTTTATACTTTATTCTAGGTGTAAGAGCAGCCAACTGCCAAAACAGGATAACAGTAATTAGCTTATAAAATGTAATCGAATAACAGGAAGACTTCAAACCACAATTAACTAAGTGGTAAAAAAGTAAAGTAGCTGAACCAGTTGGGCTCAGTGGACAGAGCGTCAGCCTTTGGACTGAAAGGTCCCAGGTTTGATTCTGGTCAAGGATATGTACCTTGGTTGCAGGCATATCCCCAATAGGTAGTATGCAAGAGGCAGCTGATTGATGTTTCTCTCTCATCGATGTTTCTAACTCTATCCCTCTCTCTCTTCCTCTCTGTAAAAAAATCAATAAAATATATTAAAAAATAAAAAAGTAACCAGTATCATATAATTATCTTCCCACCGACAGTATATCACTTTTTTAAAACACTAAATCCTGACTATGAAAGACACTAACAGACAAGGACAATAAAGGGTAAAAATTCTTTTGGGGCATTATCAGACATGAAATTTGGCTGCTTAAAACACAAATTAATTTATCCTTGAAAACTTTTTTTCAATTTTATTTCTTTATTTATGTGTTTATTTATACTATGTATTAATTTTGGTGTACAGTTTAGTGGTTAGACTATTGAAACTAGTAAATTTTATACCTTTAGGTATGTAGTCATGTTGTACTACTTGCTTAATGAAATGACATATGATTGCTGGTAAGACAACAGAAGCTGACATAAATCGTAAAAATTTCTGGTTGAACCAGACATGAAAAAACAGAAAAAGGTTCAAAAACAAAACATAAAACAAAAACGACTATTTACAGAGACAAGAGGGAAAAAGTAACATTATTTTTATTTATTTTTTAAAATATATTTTATTGATATTTTACAGAGAGGAAGGGAGAGAGATAGAGAGCTAGAAACATCAATGAGAGAAACACCAACCAGCTGCCTCTTGCACACCCCCCACCGGGGATGTGCCCACAACCAACGCACATGCCCCTGACCGGAATCGAACCTGGGACCTTTCAGACCGCAGACTGACGCTCTACCACTGAGCCAAACCGGTTTCGGCAGTAACATTATTTTTAAAATATATTCTATGGGCTATCAGAAGCTATTGTACATATCACATAACTTTTGAACGTTCTGTGGATTAAATCCACTCTAAATATGTATTAGTATGTATTGTAAAAATATTTTTATAGGTGATTACCTCTGAATTATTCAATAATATATTATGGTTTTAAAGAATATATTTTTATTGATTTCAGAGAGGAAGAGATAGAAACATAAATGATGAGAAAGAATCATTGATTGGCTGCCTTCTGCATGCCCTCCACTGGGGATCGAGTCAGCAACCCAGGCATGTGCCCTTGATTGGAATTCAACCCAGAACCTTTCTTTCTTTCTTTTGTAAAATATTCTTTATTGATTTCAGAGCAGAAGGGAGAGGGATAGAAAGATAGAAACATCAATGATGAGAGAATCGATTGGCTGCCTCCTGCAAGCCCCCTACTGGGGGGTTGAGCCCACAACCTGGACATGTGCCGGTGGCCAGAATCGAACCTGGGACCCTACAGTCTGCAGGCTGACACTATATCCACTGAACCAAACCAGCTAGGGCTATGTTATGGTTTTTGTCTACTTAAAGTATCATGTAATATCCAACTATAGTTACTTGAAAGGAGTTTCTGAGCAGTAGTAGTGCTTATACCAGCCGTGGGCAAACTACAGCCCGAGGGCCGGATCTGGCCCATTCGGCTGTTCTATCCGGCCAGAGGAGCCAAAAGAGTGGAGGGTTCTCTTGCTCTCCCCTCCGCTCCTTCACCAGCAGCCCAAGATGAGAGTGCCAGCATGGTCAGGTTGCTTTTGTTCCGGCCCTCTGGTCCAGTTTAAGAACCCATTGTGGTCCTTGAGTCAAAAAGTTTGCCCACCCCTGGCTTATACTATAAAAATAAATATTCTGTACAATTATAACAGAACTAGAGGCCATTGCATAAAGCTTCATGCAATAGGCCTTCCTTCCCCTGGCTGCTGGCTCTCGTTTACCTCCAGTACCCGGGACCCAGGTCTTCCTTCTGGCCATCACCGCCTTCCATCTTTGCTTTGCTCCCTCTACCTCTCACTCTCTCCCTCATAGGAGGCACCACGCCTCGCCACTATGTGTATGCAAATTAACCCACCAAATTTTTGTTGGTTAATTTGCATACACACACCTGATTGGCTGGTGAGTGTCACGGTGGTATGGTTAATTTGCATACTTCTTTTATTAGTGTAGCTATTTTTAAGATTTAGAACCAGAAATGTAATCTCATTAAATTTCGTTAATAACAATTCATATATATTATAATGACTTCTCTATTGTTTTTCAATATAACTCTGATACTATTCCCAATGACCATATATATTCAGTAAGTAATAAAGACTGAATGCAGTCTTCAAGATTTGGAGAAATTTCAAGTTAGGAAATATGTTTTATTCTAATACGTTTGTCAATATCCCACCTCAAGCCGAAACCGGTTTGGCTCAGTGGTAGAGTGTCAGTCTGCGGACTGAAGGGTCCCAGGTTCGATTCTGGTCGGGGGCATGTACATTGGTTGCGGGCACATCCCCGATGGGGGGTGTGCGGGAGGCAGCTGGTCGATGTTTCTCTCTCATCGACGTTTCTAGCTCTCTATCTCTCTCCCTTTCTCTCTGTGAAATGTCAATAAAATATATTTTAAAAAAAATATCCCACCTCAAATCATAATATAGAAAATTATTTTAGAGAGTAAGAGGGAAGGAGGAGGGAGGGAGAGAGAAACATGGATGAGAGAGAAACATCAATCAGCTGTCTCCTGCAAGATCCATACTGGGGATTATGCCTGCAACCTGGACATGTGCCCTGACCAGGAACAGAACCAGTGACCTCTTGGTGCATGAGACAATGCTCAATCCACTGAACCACACTGGCTGGGCAAGTATACATTTAACCTTATAAGAAATAACTAGCCAGATTAGAAAATTATTTTGGTAACACTTAAGGAGGCTAAGATCAGTAAAAAAAAAAAAAATAATGTATTTCCTCATTTCTCCAGTTCACCAACATATAACTTGTTTAGGCAAGTTATTGCCAAATAAAGTTTTTTCCCCCTTCTCTGATATTCTCATAAACAGGGTCTGATATTACCTGTTCCATTTAGTACAGCATAGTCTGTTATTTCATATTCCTATATTTCTTGAACAGAATGGCTTGTCCTGTTCTCATAAGTGCAAACATTAATTGAAAGGGAAACCATTTATTATCCTATCTAATAAATAGGAAACATGCTAATTGACCCTCACATGGTCCCAAAGATGGGAGCACCCACAGCCCCCATCTAATATGCTAATTGCTGCTCCTCCTCAAAGATGGCAGTGCCCACAGCCAATAAGGAGAGAATATGCTAATTGATGCCCCTCTCTCAAAGATGGCAGAGCCCACAGCCACAAGATGCCCGGTCTCCTCAGCCCGGCCAGGGTCGAAGGCACGCAGCAAGGCTGGGCCTGCCTGCAGGTGTCCCGGCCGATCCATGCATCTGCCTCGAAGTCCCTTAGTCCTTTCAGCCCCCCAACTCTCCAGGGCTGGCCCGGGGCGCAGGCAAGCCTCAGATGGCAGCTTCCCAGACGCTCAGGTAACCAGGGCTGGCCAAGGCTTGTGCTGCTAGCAGTGGCAGCACCAGAGGTGTGATGGGGTGTCACCGGCCCCTGCTTGCCAGGTCGCCTCTGGCCCCTGAGGACTCCTGGACTGCGAGAGGGGGCAGGCCAGGCTCAGGGATCCCTCCCCTACCAGTGCATAAGTTTTCATGCCCTGGGCCTTTAGTATATTATATATTAGTCACCCTGCAACTTGTACATGTTAAAATATTTGTTAAAGACACATACAATATTTTAGCAGTGCCATTGGAAGGCAATATTTTAAGAATTCAGAATTTACTTGGATTTCTAAATATATTATATAATACTGACAGTAGAGCCTGGAGCAACAACCTGTGATCAAACTTGCTAATAATTTTTGCAGCAAAATAAACTTCACCCATTGGGTTAAAACTATAGTTTTATGACAATTAAGATCAGATTTTGCTGATAAATAAGACTATGCCTAACTTTCATTAAAAACCAAAATTTCTTATTTTTTTCCTTTCCCACAGATTATTATTCCTAGTTTTCACTCCATATTAAGACATATTTCTTTTACCATAATTACAACCAATCAACTTAGGTTTCTCCAGGGTGCCTCTCGCCTCCTACAACATAAAGAATTCTTTTCTTCTGGCTACATCTGAATCAATAATTGATAACAAGATAATAGCCATGCACTTGATTGCTAAATCAAGTGAATTAGCAGCAAGGAGAATGGGATTATTATCATTAGATTACACTAACCAGGGCCCAGCTGTTAACTTTGGGTCAATTCCCCAAACCATAGTGCAGGTACAAAATAAGTTGATAGAATGGATTCTGGGGAGTGTAAAACAATTTACACTACACCTTTTGATACTATACTTCACCTTCTCCAAGTCCCATGCTACATTTTTGATGACTGCATATACAATAAAACAGACTTTTCCAACCTAGTAAACATTTTCATCTTTACATTTTAGAAGAAACATCTTCCTGATGTACATAACCTTTTATACATTCCTATTTAGTGAAAGTTTCCTAGTAATCACCACTTAAATTTTATCTAACACCTCTTTATTATATATTCTTGAAAAACTGTTTGCTAGGTATATAACTACGGGTTTACAGATGTTATCGCAACACTTTGAGAATATTATTCTACTGTCTTTTGGCTTCCATTGTTATTCCATTATTCTGCTGCTTCTTTGTAAGAGGATTTGCAGAGGATCCGCCCCCCCCCCCCCCCCAGGACATTTATAGTATTTTGTCTGTTTCTGGAGTTTTGCAGTTTCAATATAATACTCTACTTGACATGTATTGTTCTTTCTGTATCTGTAGATTTATATCTCATCAATATGGAAAATGCCTAGTCACTAATTCTTTTAAATCTCATTCTCACATCCTACTTTTCCTGTGATTACAAGTAGATGTTCATTAAATTTTCTAAGTATTTTCCCCACACTTTTGAACTTCTTCAATATTTTCTATAACCTTGTCTCTATGTGCAGCATCTCAGCTCCATCTTTCAGTTCACCAATTCTCTCCTCAGTTAAGGCTTAATTATTATCTAACCAGGTCTAATATTAGTAAAATTTTCAAAGCCATCACCAGCTTTCAGATTTGTTGCTCAATCCTTGCTTTCAATTATTTTTGCTTCCTTGTCTTTACTGCTCTGCTCTTTTGTATTCTTCAAAAGCACCACTGCATTAAAAATGTACTTGCTGTCTCTTATCCAGGATTTAGTTTTGTTGTAATGGAAGGAAGAAACATCAGAGTATATAACCCATAATAATGATAAAAGAGGAATTAAGACTTACACTTTTATAGAAATCATGTCAGTCTGCCTGTTGCTTAAAGCAGGAATGGGGAACCTTTTTCCTGCCAAAGGCCATTTTTATTTGTATAAATAGCATCATTACCATACAAAATTATCAACTTAAAAATTAGCCTGCTATATTTGGTCAAACATTTAATTAACTCAGCCCTAATATGATGACTGGCACTGCTTCTTTGGTAAGGCGTGTGATGTTAACTGGTATTGACAATGTTGCTACTTGCAACTGCTTTTCCATGAAGTGCAGTTGACTCTTTGTGATGGTAAGTTTTAAAAAGAAGGGCTCCAGGGGGCCGTGTGCCGGGGAGGAGACATGTGCCCCTGGGGGAGACATGTGCCCCGGGGAAGCAGTGGGACCTGGGGCGAGGGGCGGTGTGAACCAGAGGAGGAACGGATTCTATTCATGTGGTCCTGAGATAGTCACCATAAAACAAGCAGACTGCCAAATGAGGAGCAGATTCTATTCATGTGGTCCTGAGATAGTCACCATAAAACAAGCAGATTGTCAAATGACAGCGGGGAGGAGAAGGAGACCTGGGGGGAGATAGGAGAACAACCAAGGGACTGGTATGCATGAATATAAGTACAACCAACGAACACAGAACTCTGGGGAGGGAGGGCATGAATGGGAGGTGGGGGGGCAATGGTAAGCTATGTACATATAATACCTTAATAAATTAAAATAAAAAAATAAAAAAAGAAACAAAAAAATGAAATAAAAAGGGCTCACAGCAATAAGTTGTACATACGCAGATATGTATTTCAATGCATGTCTCCTCAAAGTGGGGAATTCATCATTGCTTATGTAATATTTATAGAACACAGCAGTGGGAGGTTGTACGTGGCTTTCAGCTCAGTTGAATGATTTCGTGTTGTAGGTTATTAGGCAAATCAGCTGGTTCAACATTGAATAGTGTAACAAAGATGTTCAATTCCATTTGCTTATTTTTCACATCCTTGAATCTTACATTAAATGCCTCAATTAGTTTTTGCACATTCACCAGCAAATTCAAGTGTCATTGAAGGCTTTTTGTCCTTCTAGAGTGGGAAAATGCACACCATTTTATTCCTTTCAAATTGTACTTTTCACAGCCTTAATTTAGCTTCAAATGATTTCACTTTTGAAAGCAGGGAGCTGAGAGCTGGTTGGGGCCCTGTAGCTTGAGGTTCAGCTCTGAGTGGTACTTAGTAATGTCCACCAGAAACGCTAGTTACACAGCCACTTGCTATCATTGAGTTCCCTGACTAGTTTCCCTTCAGCTTCATGAACTGCTTGACTTCATCCTGAAGTTAGTAAAACCTTTTGAGCATGTTCCTGTGACTCAGCCACCACACTTCACAGTGAGAATAAGATCACTGTATTCAGCATCAAGATCATTCAGCAACTCCTTAAATTGGTGGCTGTTAAACCCTTTGCTTTTAACAAAATCTATGCATGAAACTACAGTTAACATTACATTGTTGGGTCGCAACCACTGTTCACAGAGACTTCTTGGTGTATGATGCAGTGGTATTAATTAAATCACTTGGATCAAGACTGAGACAATTTAGTTCTTTCTTGATAAATGCACAATTATAACCCCTTTTGCAAGCCAACCATAGCTGGAGCTCCACCTGTAATCAGGTCTTTTCAACTGTTAGTTCAAATTTTTTCATTGATAAAACAAGTCTCTAATAAGTCTTCACCTTTTGTAATACCATGCCTGGCTTCCAGTGACAGCAATTCCTCTCATATATCACACTCTGCAGTTATCCCATGAACAAAAAAAGTCAAATGGCCAGTATTTGTCATGTCCATTGTATCATCATAAGCCAGAGAGAAAAATTGGAAATCTCTTGAAGAATCCTTCAGTGTTTTAATGCCTTGTATTAAGTCATTACTCTGATCTGAGATAGTTCTCTGAGAAAAACCAATACTCTGAAACAATTTTACTTTGTCTGGTGCCAACAACTCTCCAGCAGCCAGCACAGTTTCACAAACTCTCCATCTACATGAAACCTCAGCTTCTTTGTGATGAACTCACTCACTACATAGTAACTGGTCTCAATAGCATTACCTGTCCTAAGCCCTAATGAAAGTGGCCTGTTGAGCCGGAACCGGTTTGGCTCAGTGGATAGAGCATCGGCCTGCGGACTGGAAGGTCCCGGGTTTGATTCCGGTCAAGGGCATGTACCTTGGTTGTGGGCACAAGCCCGGTGGGGGCTGTGCAGGAGGCAGCTGGTCGATGTTTCTCTCTCATCGATGTTTCTAGCTTTCTATCCCCATCCCTTCCTCTCTGTAAAAAATCAATAAAATATATTTTTTTTTAAAAAGAAAGTGGCCTGTTGTGATTCCAAACTCTGCTGCAGAATTTTATCCAGACGCATTTGGCCTCCCAATTCACTGAGGTTAGCCTGTTTTGAGCTACAATGATGCTCCAGGTTGGCTTTTTACTGCTAATGCATAGTCACAACGAGGCTCCGAGGTGTTTGCCTTTGACTTCAGCAACAACATAATCATTTATCCATTTTTCTTGGAAAGATTGACACCCTGCATCAACTTTTATTTTTCTGTAGTTGCCATTTGTAGAATATCATACCACGTATGTTTTGTTTTTTTAAAACATATTTTATTGATTTTTTACAGAGAGGAAGAGAGAGGGATAGAGAGTCAGAAACATTGATGAGAGAGTGATCGACCAGCTGCCTCTTGACCGGAATCGAACTCGGGACCTTTCAGTCCACAGGCCAATGCTCTATCTACTGAGCCAAACTGGTTTTGGTACCACGTATGTTTTAATAGCTATCCAGTGTGTGTGTTGCCTGAGACACTGTTGTTTTACTTTGATTACTGTTCTAATCCTGCATCTTGGATTTGGAACATATCCATTGTTTGACTATTGAGTTTTTTTCTATGTAGTGTAATTTCCACAATATTCATGAGAATGAGTAATAAAAATTAGAGCAAAAATCTATGAAATAAAAAATGGGCAACTGACAGAGAAAAATCAATAAAGTCAAAAGTTTGTTTTAAAAAAAAAGATAAATAAAATCAATATGCCTACACCCAGGCTAAGAAAAAAATGGTAGAAAGGTAAGTTCTCAATATTAGAAGCAAAACAGAAAACATCACTATAGATCCCAAGAACAGTAAAAGAATACTATTAACAATACTATAACCACAAATTTGATAATGTAGATAATTGATTTTCAACCTGTGTGCTGCAAGAATTTTTTCTTTTTGTAAGTATATTTTATTGTTTTTTTACAGAGAAGAAGGGAAAGGGATAGAGTTAGAAACATCAGTGAGAGAGAAACATTGACCAGCTCCTTCCTGCACACCTCCTACTGGGGATGTGCCCACAACTAAGGTACATGCCTTTGACTGGAATAGAACCTGGGACCTTTCAGTCGGCAGGCCAATGCTCTATCCACTGAACCAAACTGGCCAGGGCGTGCAAGAATTTTTACAACTTGCAATACTTGCTAATAATCAGTGGTGGTGACCTCTTTTCCTTTAGATTATCAAATTAATTACTATTATTTTTTTGTATAAATCAATCAAAATTATACCTTTTTTTTCAGTTCAACAAAAATATATATTGTTTGGTGTGCCACAGAATAGACTCTGATACAGAAGAAAACACAATTCAATTACTATATTTGAAAATTTCTATAGATTAAAAGTATCTAATGCCATAAAAATGTAATATATTATTTCATAAATGTCTCAAAATAGCCTATTAGTGTCAGCACAAGTACTGTAAATAGTGCTAAAAATGAGTAGTCCATGATCATATGAGTCTAGTATAAAAAAGGGACCAAAAATCAATCGGTCTCCTCATTAAATCCTATTGACTCTACCTCAAGTAAGCCTCTGACTGTGTTAAATTCAGTTTCATTGTCTTAAGTCTGGTTCAAATACCTAGACCAGCTCTTTCTAATATAAATATAATGCAAACCACATGTGTACTTTTAAGACTTTCTTCTTGCCACATTTGAAAGAAAAAAGAAACAGGTAAAATTAAAATGTTGATAGTATATTTTATTTAACCCAATATATAAACAATATTGTCAATATAATACATAATCAACATAAAACTAGTTAATGAGATTTTATACTTTTTTTTAATACCAATTCTTTGAAATTCAGGATGTATTTTATACTTACAGTATATCTCAATTCAGACTATGTACATTTCAAGTATTCAATAGCCCTACTCACAGTGCAAACCTGAGGCCGCTAGGAGTTCTCAATACTGGCTGCATTATTAAAATCACTTTTCACTTAGTAAGTAAACTTACTAGTTCCAGGATCTGGAGGTGAGTTGGTGAACAAGATAGACCTCTTCAGCCTTCAACTCACATTCATATGCTATAATTCATAATACCCTGGGCACAAAGCTTCACAGCAGTTCTTTAAACAAAGTATGTTCTCAAACACAGTAGTCCTTTAAAACTCCTACGTTTACTGTGTTGGTTTTTTCCTCTTTCTGGACTCACCCCTTCCCTTCTTCATCTCATTTATCTTTCACACCAGTACAAAATGTCATTCTTCTCTGTAAAGTGCTCTCTGGTTCTCAAGACAGTTATTTATACTTTCCATTTATTCATATCTCTCTGACATGCCAGCACACTCTATAGAATTACAATTTATTTCTCCACAAGATCAGGTGTTACCAACCTCATAACTTAGACACATTGGATTTGAGGTCAGCGGCAGAGAAGGGGTAGAATTACATTTAGTTTGTGGAAATCACACACAAACCATTTAACTATGCTCTTTTGTCTTTCCTATATTTGCCCCTACCTAAACTAAATTTAATTTTCCCTTAGAAATTCATTATATGAAGATCAAGAGTCACATGAACTGCAGTATAAATGTATTACAGAAATGATTAGCAGCTGTTACCGTGTTATCACTCAAAATAATGAATATCCTAATACACTAGGTTATTAACAGTATACTTTCTTAAGTTTGGATAGCAAATTCCCTGAAAACTGAACATTCTACAATCTTATGACTCTATCCCTTAGGTGTGCATGAAGCTCAGTGCCTTTGAGGGCTTTCTCATCTAGGGAAAGCAAAAATCAGGCTTTGAAGTTCTTAATCAAATACCAACCTTGCTGTTTAGTAAGGTGGTATGATAAATATGTAAACTGTTATAATGCTAAGCATATAAATCTTTATGATCAACAACACACTTAAACTTAGATACCCATTAAGTACCTATATCTCTACTGCTGATGTTCCTCTCCTATTAAAAAACCCCCAAACCAATTTATATTAGAGAGAAAACTCAACTAGTGTTAAATAATTCATAAAATAATGTGTTCAGAATATACATTTGAGATGTCTGTCCTTTTTATTAACTATTATCCATGAATAGTGTGCTGGAACCAGTTTGCACTGACACATAAGAGCCAGCTGTTAAAATTTTAAAAAATGTTTTAAAATTGATTTTAGAAAGAGAGGGAGAGGGCTAGAGAGATAGAAAGATCAATGATGAGAGAGAATACTAGGCCAGCTACCTCCTGCATGCCCCCTACTGAGGACTGAGCTCAAAACCCAGGCATATGGCCTTACTGGGAATCAAACCGGTGACTTTTGGTTAATGGGTTGACACTCAATCACTAAGCCATACAGGCTAGGCCCAACTGCTAAATTTTAAGGACTGTACAAGTAATTGTCAAACCAAACTATGATTAAAAATTAAATTATATCAAGTAAAATTTAAACAAATAATATGACAAAGGTAATAATTACTTGAAACTCAATTCCTAAATATTCAGTACATTTTACTCTTGTGATTAATTATACTTACTATATGTATATATGTGTGTATGTACCATATATACATAAATATATATGTTCATGTGTGAGAATAATATAGAATTATATGAACCAGTATCTTTTTCACAGCTTTGTATTCAGTAACAATACTTTGGTAGCTTGAAACTGATCATGATAGGAGTATTTACACCAAAGAAATTCACAAATCCTACAAAGCATAGCTTTCTCTATTTCCCCTGAGTACCTGTTAAACATTTACTAGCAAAAACCAAATCTATTCATTATTCTGAATCAACAGGTTATTTCAAAATGCAATACACATGCTCAGCCCTACCCAGAAATTAAAATTCAGTAGAATAAGAATAGAGTATCTATATGTGTATTTTCTTACATGTTTATTTTTTTTAAAAAGACTATCTCTCTTCCAAAACAATTTGATATACACCTCCACCTAAAAACAACTATTTGAGGTATCTAAAACAATATTATGAATCTACCCTATTAGATACTAAAGAGATACAGAAAACTGCATTACTTTAAATCCCTCAAAAAAGACTTTGCAAACTATACGTAAAACTGTGACACAGCTTTTTTAAAAATCAAGAATCAAAAAATAGCCATAGGAAAGCTTCTATAGGTTTTGAATTATTAAGGTGGTTGCTGCTTATACTAATTAATAACTTTCATACAAAGACTATAAGATAACTAGATATCCACATGCAAAAAATGAGGTTGGGCGTAAACCGGTTTGGCTCAGTGGTAGAGCGTCGGTCTGCGGACTAAAAGGTCCTAGGTTCGATTCCGGTCAAGGGCATGTACCTTGGTTGCAGGCACATCTCCGGTGGGGGGTGTGCATGAGGCAGCTGGTGGATGTTTCTCTCTCATCAACGTTTCTAGCTCTCTATCTCTCTCCCTTCCTCTCTGTAAAATATCAATAAAATATATATATATATTTTAAAATGAGGCTGGATCTTTACATAATCCTATCTAATAAAAGAGTAATATGCAAATTGACCATACCTCCAGTACACCCACAAGCCACACCGACCAGCCAATCAAGAACACGTATGCAAATTAACCCAACCAAGATGGCTGCAGCCACAGAATGAGCAGGTGATGGAGGAAGTCAAGTTGTTGGCCTGCCCTGGCCTCCTCTGAAGTCTACAAAGTTTCAATAAAGACTACAAAGTTTATTTATCTTCTAGAAAATAAATAAACTCAAACAAAAATGGTGGCAGCCATAGAGATGGAGAGAACAGGAGGCTTGAGTTGCCCCCAGCAAGGGAGTAAGCCATGCTTCTGCAGCCCTGGCCTTCCTTGGTCTCCTCTTAAGGCCACAAAGTTTCAATTATAGAAGATAAATAAATCTCAACAGAAATGGCTGTGGCCACGGAGTAAGCAGGAGGCTTTGCTCTGCTCTAGGCTACAGTTTCAATTATAGAAGGTAAATAAATCCCAGATGCCAGGGCCTCTGCTTGGGTCACCCGGGGAGTGTGGCCAGACTGGAAACCACCACAGGCCCTTCACTGAGGCCGCCGCACGCCCCAAGGGAACCCCCTCCCTTATCTGGGACTACCTTGAGGGCAAATCAGGTGGCCTCCACCCATGCACCGGGCCTCTACGCTATCAAATAAAAGAGTAATACGCAAATTGACCATCACTCCAACACACAAGATGGCTGCCATGTGGTCAAAGATGGTTGCCCCCATGTGGACACAAGATGGCAACCACAAGATGGCTAGCAGGGGAGGGCATTTGGGAGGGACTAGGCCTGCAAGGGAGGGCAGTTGAAGGAGGTCAACCCTCTAGGGGAGGGCAGTTAGGGGTGACCAGGCCGGCAGAGGAGGGAAGTTGGAGGAAAACAGGCTTGCAGGGGAGCAGTAAGACATCAATCAGGCTGGCATGGGAGTGGTTAGAGGGTTATTAGGCTGGCAGATAAAAGTAGTTAGGGGCAATCAGGAGGGCAGGCAGGCGAGCAGTTGGGAGCCAGCAGTCCTGGATTGTGAGAGGAATGTTCCACTGCCCGTAAGCAAATTAACTCAATCAAGATGGCTGCGGCCACAGAGTGGATAGTCAGACATCCCTTGAGGGGACCCAGATTGGAGATGGAGCAGGCCGAGCTGAGGGACAACTACCCCCCGCCCCCCGCCCTGTGCACGAATTTTGTGCACTGGGCCTCTAGCACTATAAATAATGAGTAATTCAAAATAGATAAAGGATTTAAATGTAAAAGCTAAAGCTCTAATATTCTTTGAAGAAAACACAGGCATTAATCTTTGTGTCCTTAAGTTAGACAACTGTTTCTTAAACAACAAACATTTAAATAAATTTGGTTTTGAGAGACCAAGCCATCTTGAGAAACAGAGCTGCTCGAGACTAGGATCCTGGCCTCAGCACCACCCAGTCTGGTCTCAGACACAAATCAGGACCCTGCAGCCACTGGGGACAGCAACCTGCGACCACAACTGCAAACCCACAGACACCAAGAATCCAGACATCCTGGTGGCAGATTTCGGTGAATCACAGAGCCTATCCCCCTTTCCCACAGGCTGCATGCAGGCAGCGCCATAGTAGCTTATAGACCCATCTCTCATATGGGCCGCAGCACTGCTACAGGAATTTGAGCCTGGGAGAATGCAGACACTGGGAATCTGTTCCCCGCAATGCAATTGGGCAGCCAAACCCAAAACCCATGCAAGGTAGCAGTGCCACCTGACTCCTAGCAAGCGTACATGGAAGTCTGCTGCAGCACAGGAGTGGGCCTCCTGCCGATACAGTGCTACTGTGCAACCCAGTCCCCAAAGCTGACCAGGACCTCAATTCTCCAGATAGGGGGCAGTACTGAGCACCACTGACTTGACTCGTTCTTATTGGATACACCTGGGATCCCTGACTCCCAGTGCATTCACACTAAGAGCCAGTGAATCCAATTCTTGATGCATGCGCACACAGGGACCCTGATTCTCAACGAGAGGCCACATGAAGCAACATAAGACGCAGATATTCAACTCTTAGTGCAGACACAGGGGAACTGTGACTCCTGGCACGCACTAGGGGACTCTGATTTTTGGCACACGCCAACAGGGTCTCTCTTTCAGTGTGCTGCAGGCGGGGCCCCCGATTCTAGGTGTACACACAAGACCACACTGAGAACTGGTAACACTGATGAGCCTGGTTCGCACCAATCCATGGCAGCCACACTTCTTAGTGTCAGAGCATTTCAGTGAAACTCAGGTGGTGCAAAGCTCCCACTGCACATAGCCCAGGTCCATGCAACTGTATGTTTGAACCTTCTGGTGATAGTCAGAATGGGGAGACAACAAAATCCCCAGAGGAAAGAAATTAGTGAAATTGAAACATGCAACATGACAGAAAAAGAATTTAGAGCAATGGTTGCACCCATTCATATACCAGATGGATGAGAAAAATCAACAACTTATGCAAAAATCAGGAAGAAATGAAAAGTGATATAGCTACAATAAAAAACGCCATGGAAGGTTTTAACAGTAGACTAGAAGAAGCAGAGGGTCAATTTAGTGAGTTAGAAGATAAGGTAGAGAAACAAGCTCAATCTGAACAGCAACTGGAGAAAAATATTAAAAATCAGGAGGAAAGCTTAAGGGAGCTTTTGGACAATAGGAAACGAAGTAACATACACATAATAAGGCCGCCAGAAGGACAAGAAGAGTAGCAAGGATTACAAAATCTATTTGAAGAAATAATAACAGAAAACTTCCCAGATATGGGGAAGAAAAAAGTTACACAAGTACAAAGAGTCTCAAGCAAGATGAATGCCTAAAGACCCACACCAAGATACATCATAATTACAATGGCAAATGTTCACAACAAAAGAGAATCTTAAGGGCTGCGAGATAGAGAGAGAGAGAGTGAGTTACCTAAAAGGATCCCCATCAGATTATCAAATGATTTCTCAATAGTAACACATCAAGCTAGAAGGAAATGGAAGGAGGTATACAAAGTGTTGCAAAGCAAAGTACTGAATTCAGGAATACTCTATCCAGCAAGACTATCAATCAAAATTGAAGGGGAAATCAGGAGCTTCCCAGACAAAAAAATACACACAAAACAAACAAACAAACAAACAAACAAACAAAAAAACCAAAGGCTAAGGAAGTTTATCATATCACTTCAAAACCAGCAATGCAAGAAATGCTAAAGGGAATGCTGTAAAAAGAAGAAAGAAAAAGGTAAGAAAGTAAACAGGCACAAAAATAGAAATGACTAAAAACAAGCACCTTTCGATAATAACTTTAAACATAAACTGACTAAATGATCCAATCAAAAGACATCGAGTGGCCGAATGGATAAAAAAACACACAACCCATTTATATACTGTCTATAAGAGACCACCTCAGCAAAAGGGTGCTCACACAGACAAAGTGAAGGGATGGAAAAATATCTTTCAGGCAAATAGAAATGAAAAAAAAGTTGGGTTAGCAATACTTATATCTGATAAAATAGACGTCAAAGTGAAGGCCATAACAGGAGATAACGAAGGCCACTTTATAATACTAAAGGGATCTATACAACAAGAGTATATAACCCGCTGCCATAAAAAAGAAGGAATTCTCATCATTTGCAGCAACCTGGATGGAACTGGAGAATATCATGCTGAGTGAAATAAGCCAGTCAATGAAAGAGAAACACCATATGACTTCACTCATTTATGAATAATAAAGAACATTATAAACTGATGAACCATAAGTTAAATATAGCGACAGTAAAGCAACAAGCAGACTGTCTAATTACAACGGGGAGGGGAGGGAAATATGAGGGAAATAAGAGATCAACCGAAGGACTTGTACACATGCATATAAGTATAACCAATGGACACAAAACTCTGGGGAGGGAGGGAATGGTTTTTTTTTGGGGGGAGGGGGCAATGGTAATATATGTACACAGATAATAATTTAATAAAAAAATTGATTAATAAAAAAAGAGTATATAACCCTAATAAACATATATGCACGCAATGCAGGAGCACCCAAATACATAAAAAATATTCCTAGAAGATATCAAGGGAGAGATCGACAATAATAGTCATAGTAGGGGACTTTAATACACCACTGACATCACTGGATAAATCCTCTAGACAAAAAATCAGCAAAGAAACAGCAATCCTAAATGACTCACTAGATCACATGGACTTAACTTGAAATCTTCAGAATATTTCACCCCAAAGCTGTGGAATATACCTTCTTCTCAAGTGCACATGGAACATTTTCAAAAATAGAGCACATACTGGGTCACAAGCAAAGTCTCTCCAAATTCAAGAAGATTTAAATCATACCAAGCATCTTTTCATATCACAATGGCATAATTTTAGAAAACTACAATGAAAACAACCCCAAAAACTCCAACACTTGGAAGCTGAATAGCATGCTATTAAACAATGAGATCAAAGAAGAAATTAAAAACATCCTGGAAACTAATGACAATAAAAATAAAAACAATCCCAAAATCTATGGGACACAATGAAAGCAGTCCCAAGAGGGAAGCTCATAGCTCTATAGGTTTACCTAAAACACACACACACACACACACACACACACACACACACACACACACAAGAAAAAATGGTAGTAAATCATCTAACTCTACAACTCAAAGAATTAGAAAGAGAGCAACAAGAAAAGCCCAGAGTGAGCAGATGAAAGGCGATAATAAAGATCAGAGCAGAAATAAATCACATAGAGACCAAACAAACAAACAAACAAACAATCAATGAAATCAAGAGCTGGTTCTTTGAAAGGATAAACAAGATTGATGAACTTCAAGCCAGGCTTACCAAGAAGCAAAGATAGAGGACCCAAATAAACAAAATCAGAAATGAAAGAGACAAAATAACAACAGACCCCACAGAAAAATAAAGGCTTATTAAGAAAGATACTATGAACAACTCTACTCCAACAATCTAGAAAACCTGGAGGAAACAAACATATTTCTAGAAAAATACAACATTCCAAAACACAATCAGGAAGATTCTAAAAAATCTCAATAACCCAATAACTAAAGAAGTAATTGAAACAGTCACCATAAAGCTCCCAGCATACAAAAGTCCAGGGCTAGACGACTTCACAGGGGACTTTCACCAAACATTCAAGGAAGAACTAAAACCTATCCTCCTCAGACTATTAAAAAAAAAAAAAAATTCAAGCCGAAACCGGTTTGGCTCAGTGGTAGAGCGTTGGTCTGCGGACTGAAGGGTCCCGGGTTCGATTCCGGTCAAGGGCATGTACATTGGTTGCGGGCACATCCCCGTTGGGGGGTGTGCAAGAGGCAGCTGGTCGATGTTTCTCTCTCATCGACGTTTCTAGCTCTCTATCTCTCTCCCTTCCTCTCTGTAAAATATCAATAAAGATATTAAAAAAAAAATTCAAGAGGAAGGAACACTTCCAAGCTCCTTTTATGAAGCCAGCATTACCCTAATACTAAAACCAGATAAAGATAACACAATGAAAGAATTATAGGCCAATATCCCTCATGAACATAGATGCCAAAATCCTCAACAAAATTCTAGCAAATCAGATCCAGCAGGACATCAGAAAGATCAGACACCATGACCAAGTAGAATTTATCCCAGGGATGCAATATCCCCAAATCAATAAACGTGATACATCACATAAACAAACTGAAAGATAAAAATCACAGTCAAATCAATTGACGCAGAAAAAGCATTTGACAAAATCAAAACCCTTTCTTGTTAAAAACTCTCAGCAAGGTAGGAATAGAAGGATCATACCTCAATATAATAAGAGCCATATATGACAAACCCACAGTCAACATCATACTCAATGGGCAAAAACTAAAACCATTTCTTCTAAGAATAAGAAAAATACAGGGATACCCACCCTCACCACTCCTGCTCAACATAGTACTAGCCATTTGAATCAGTCAAGAAAAGAAATAAAAGGCATCCAAATTGGAAAAGAAGTAAAATTGTTCTTATTTGCAAATGACACGATATTGTACATAGCGGTATGATCTCACACTCGTCAGAATGGCTATCATCAACAAATCAACAAATGACAAATGTTGGCGAGGATGTGGAGAAAAAGGAACCCTTTTGCACTGCTGATGGGAATGCAGGCTGGTATAGCCACTGTGGAGAACAGTATGGAGTTTCCTAAAAAAAACTAAAAATGGAACTCCCATTTGACCCTGCAATCCCACTTCTAGGAATATATCCCAAGAAGGTAGAAACTCCAATCAGAAAGGATATATGCACCCCTATGTTCATAGCAGCACAATTCACCATAGCTAAGATTTGGAAACAGCCTAAGTGCCCATCAGCTGATGAGTGGATTAAAAACTGTGGTACATCTACACAATGGAATACTATGCTGTGGTAAAAAAGAAGGAATTCTTAACCATTTGCATGGATGGAACTGGAGAACATTATGCTTATTGAATAAGCCAGTCAGAGAGAGATAAATATCATATGATCTCACTCTTTTATGGAATATAATGAACAGCATAAACTGATGAATAAAAACAGATCAAGACAGAGAAGCAGCCGAAACCGGTTTGGCTCAGTGGTAGAGCGTCGGTCTGGGGACTAAAAGGTCCCGGGTTCGATTCCGGTCAGGGGCATGTACATTGGCTGCGGGCACATCCCCAGTGGGGGGTGTGCAAGAGGCAGCTGGTCGATGTTTCTCTCTCATCGACCTTTCTAGCTCTCTATCTCTCTCCCTTCCTCTCTGTGAAATATCAATAAAATATATTTAAAAAAAAAAAAAAAAAGACAGAGAAGCAGCAATCAGACTGTCAAACCTCAGAGGGAAAGTAGGGGAGGGTGGGGGGAAGGGGGAAAGATCAACCAAAGAACTTGTATGCATGCATATAAGCCCAACCAATGGATACAGGCAATAGGGGGATGAGGGCATAAGTGTGTGTGTGGGGGGAGGATGTTGGGGGAATAATGGGGGATTAGGACATATATGTAATGCCTTAATCAATAAAGAAATAAATTGTATTTCACTAAATTAAAAACATTTGTGCTTTAGCCGAAACCGGTTTGGCACAGTGGTAGAGCATCGGTCTGTGAACTGAAAGGTCCCGGGTTCGATTCCGGTCAAGGGCATGTACATTGGTTGCGGGCACATCCCCGGTAGGGGGTGTGCAAGAGGCAGCTGGTCGATGTTTCTCTCTCATCGACATTTCTAGCTCTCTATCTCTCTCCCTTCCTCTCTGTAAAATATCAATAAAATATATATATTTTTAAAAACCAAAACATTTGTGCTTTGAAGGATACCATCAAGAACATGAAGACAACCAACCCACAATATAAAGGAAATTTTTGCAAATCATATATATATAAAACTTATATCCAAAACAGAGAACTGTTATAAATCAATAATAGACAATTCAATTTTAAAAAGTGGGTAAAGATCTAAATAGACATTTCTCTGAACAAGATATACAAATGGCCAATAAGTCCATGAAAAGATGATCAACATTATGTAGCCATCAGGAAATCAAAACTACAATGAGATTACCACTTCACATCCACTCAAGATGGCTATAAAAAAAGTTAGATAATAACAAGCGTTGGCAAGGATGTAGAGAATTGGAAACATTGCACACTGTTGGCAAGAATGTAAAATGGTACAGCTGCCAGGAATTGATCACTAAATTTTGTGGTCACATGTCCTTTACCTAAGTTTTCTAGTTCAGTTTCTGTTAACAATATGCCTTACTCTTATTGTTTTAATTTAAGTGTTCTATTTTAAGCTGCTTCATTCTTGGAAGCAGGCAGAATATGATGGTTGGCTTAAACTCTGAAAACTTAAGAATATGTTTAGATATTCATGACTCCTACCAAGGTAAAGAAAACTTAAGAATTTCATCTTACGCTCTACCAATGAATTTCTTCACCTTACCGTATTTTTCGGACCATAAGACGCACCTTTTCTTCACCAAATAGTGGGAGGAAAAGTGCCTGCGTCTTATGGTCTGAATAGAAGTAGTGCCTGCGTCTTATGGTCCGAGTTGCAGAGCGGCAGTGGGTCCCCCGGGACCTTCCGTGTCCCTGGGGACTGCATATTTGGTGAAGAAAAAGTGCGTCTTATGGTCCAAAAAATACGGTAATTACTACCAAGAAGTGAAACAATCAGAATTATGAGTTTTGCCAGAGGACTACTTTTTTTCTCTAAATTACATTATCCTACACAGAACATTATAATGCAATAGTACACACTTACCATATATTTACCACACAAGATAATATTTAAATAAGAGCATAAATAACAGGTCACTACTGACAATTAACTTTACTTTGGGAAACTTATTCCTACCCTAACAGGTGAGGATGATTCCTCTATATTTCGTTTCTGGGACTCAGTGTCCATATCTTGGCGCTTGTTCTTCATTCTTTCTCTAAGATCCCCTGTAGGTCTTTCTGGTGACCTTTAAAAACAAAACAAAAACAAAACAGCAAAAATCTATGCTTATATGTCATTTTATAAGAATATATTTGCAGAAATAAACCCGCACATTTCAATATAATTTTTCTAACTGCCTATGGCTCCTAAATTTCAGAAAAAAAAATAATTAATTTGTTTCAGTTTAAATATTCGCATAAAAATATTAGCATCACTTAACAAATTTTCTCCTAATACCAATCAAAATGTATACCTTAAGATTCCATGGGGTGGCAGGTAACATGAATAAGAAACTATGTCTGAGCTGAGAAAAAACAATTAGTAATTAACAACTTAATCACATAAATATACAAGGTGTAACAAAAGTAAGTTTATAGTTGTTCAGATGGAAAATACAAAACTAATAAATAATAAAATGAGAGTAAACTCTGTGTTTGAGTACTCACAACCATAAATCTACTTTTGCCCCACCTGTATTATTTATATTTGAAAACAAAAGTAGGAAGATACAGTTTTAAACCATGACATTCCAAAATTAATCTAAAAGTAACAGTATAATCATCTACACATGTATTTAGTTGGAAACAACATCATCAACTGAGAAAATACTTTATGCCTCTTAAGAATCAAAGTTAAATAGCCAAGTTTTGTATAATTCTTATAACTTTTCTTAAATTTAAAATAATTTCATAATAAAAATAAAGGATTCATAGCAATATTTCAGTCTGGGATTTTATATTCTGCTCTAGATTTTTTTAAAAAAATACACATATTTATATTCAACAGTGGTAATGTTTTATAATTTAAACTAGAGGCCTGGTACACGAAATTCATGCAAGGGGGGAGCTGTCCCTCAGCTCAACCTGCACTCTCTCCAATCTGGGACCCCTCAAGCGATGTCTGACTGCCCGTTTAGGCCTTAAAGGGCAGTTGGACATCCCTCTCACAATCCAGGACTGCTGGCTCCCAACTGCTTGCCTACCTGCTTTCCTGACTGCCCTAACCACTTTTGCCTGCCAGCCTGATCACCCCCTAACCACTCCCCTACCAGCCTGATTGATGTCTAATTGCTCCCCTGCCATCCTGTTTGCCCCCAACTTCCCTCCTCTGCAGGTTTGATCGCCCTCAACTGCCCTTCCCTGCTGACCTGATCGCCCACAACTACCCTTCCTTGCAGGCCTGGTCCCTTCCAACTGCCCTCCCCTGCTAGCCATCGTGTGGTGGCCATCGTATATCCACATGGGGGTAGGATCTTTTACCACATGGGGATGGCCATCTTGTGTGTTGGAGTGATGGTCAATCTGCATATTACTCTTTTATTAGATAGGATTAGATAAAATAGAGGCCTGGTGCATGGGTGGGGGCCAGCTGGTTTGCCCTGAAGGTAATCCCGGATCAGGGTGGGGGTTCCCTTGGGGCGTGGGGCAGTGTGAGCGAGGGGTCTGTGGTGGTTTGCAGGCTGGCCATGCCACCCGGCAACCCAAGCAGGATTTATTTATCTTCTACAATTGAAACTTTGTAGCCTGGAGCGGAGGCCTGGGCCTGCCAGGGTGTGCAGAAAGCTTGGCTTCCTCCATTGCCAGGGAAACCCAAGCCTCCCTCCTGCTCTGTGGCAGCAGCCAGCTTGGTTGGGTTAATTTGCACATTTGCTCCTGATTGGCTTGTGGGTGTGACTGGTTGATGGTTAATTTGCATATTACTCTTTTACTAGATAGTATTGGAAATTTGATAAATGGCTGTTCAATTATTTCACACCATTATAAGAAAAACAAAACAGAGATAGAAAACATACTGCCTTGAAAGAATATTCCCAGAAACATCTTAGAAAAGGCAATATAAGTTAAAGAATATGTCCCTCTTTAGCCATCAAAAAAATTATATATAATATTTTCAAATGATAAATACAAATCACATAAATATTCACATCTATTTCAAGTAACAGTTGATAATCATATCAATTCCTTTAATGTATCACTCATTACTACAGATCACATAGTGAATTAGTAGTTTGTTAATTCACTTTAAAGGATCTAATTAACATTTACATATTTATTTTATAGATTTATATTAAATGTTTTAACAGCTAAAGCTGAACTTAAAAATACAACTCCTTAGTCCTAACCAGTTTGGCTCAGTGGAAAGAGCAGTGGCCTGCAGACTGAAGGGTCCCAGGTTCTACTCCAGTCAAGGGCACATGCACAGGTTGCAGGCTCGATCCCCAGTAGGAGGCATGAAGGAGGCAGCCAATCAATGGTTCTCTCTCATCATTGATGTTTCTATCTCTCCCTCTTCCTTCTTCTCTGAAATCAATAAAAAATATGAAAAAATGGAATTATTATAAACCAGTGCATAAACCTTTTAAATTATAATTATGATGTACATGTAAATTTTTGTCTTAGTTTTCTAAGACAAAATATATATTTTTTTATAATATAATTTATTGTAAACCTGTTTCTATCCTAAAAAGCATCTAACAGAGTACTCTATATACCATGAATGCTCAATAAATGACTTAAAATTTTTTCAACTAAATAATAATATCTGAAATACATTGCTTTTCTTTCCTTCTTTGAATTTCACTATGACTATCTTTCTTCCCTACAAACAAAAGGTAAATTACACAAATATAAGAGAATTTATCAGATAAAAGAAAAAAATAACAAAAATTCCTTTATGCTGTCTAGTATGATACTACTTTTTTTATTTTAAATAAATTTCTTTGCCATTTTCCCCAAAACTGTCTCCTGTATAAAAATTTTGACTCAGTTAATAATAAATTTCAAAGATCAATTAAAGCATTATTAAAAGTGTATTAATAATACAAACAAAACATTAATATTACTGAATTGTTTACCGAATATGTGTTTATATAGGTAATTAAAATTATTAAGACTAATCTCCCCTCATTGAGAAAAGACAAATGACCATCTAAACACAAATAAGACAATATTCAGCATCACAAGTAAACAAAAATATGCAACATTTAAGTGAACAGAAAGTTTGAATTTTAAATTTAATTAAACTTGAGCCCTAGCTGGTTTGGCTCAGTGGACAGAGTGTCAGCTGGGTCCTGGGTTTGATTTTGGTCAAGGGTACATGTCCAGACTGTGGGCTCAATCCCCAGTAGGGGTCGTGCAGGAGGCAGCCAATCAATGATTCTCATCACTAATGTTTCTCTCTTTCTTCCTCTCCCTTCCTCTCTGAAATTAATAAAATACATTAAATTTCAATTAAACTTTAAAACCTACACACACACACACACACACACACACACACAATCTCCAAAACCTAATGTTCAATTTTTATACTATACTTATAGCCAAAACAATCAGTATATCCAATTTTAAAACTAGATAAATTATTTCTTTACCAATCAAGTTTAAACTTTTTGTGACAATCTTTACATAAGCTACATCTTTAAACACCAACCATAATAAAATCATCATAAGGAAATCAAAAGAAAAATACAAGGTCTTTATTAGGAAAGATTAATTTAGTTCTGCCTTTATTAAAGGCATATGATGTCCAAAATAGCTCCATTTATCTTCATATAGATACATATTTTCATTTACATTAATACATTGCGATAAAGATTTGGCAAATGCATTTAACCTTCAGAGTTTGCATTAGATTGTCTTTTGTCATTAAGATTCAAATTTAGAATATCTTAAAAAGCTAAAATTATATCCTATTTAAACTGCAATAAAATTCTGTCTTTGCAGCAGTTTAATACATAATTGGGAGGTGTAAGTAAGCCACACATAAATCATAAAAAAGATCTATTGTCAAAACAAGTAAATATTGAACAAAAAAGTTAACTTTAAAGCAAACATTTTATTAACCTTGAATTTAAAACTAAAAAGATTTATCTTTATTACATATCAACAAGACTACTACCAAGATAAAAAAAAATCTGACCAAATATATGGTTTTAATTCAGATTTTTATACTAGATAAACTATAAAAGCCAACTTCTAATTGAATATGAACAATTCAAAGTTCTCAATTTACCTTCTGTAATTGCTGCTATAACCTTTACCACGGGGTGAAAGGCCATGTACGAATCTACAGGTGTTTCCATAGAGGCAGTTGCCAGTCTTCAGCCAGTTACGGCACTGTGTCTAAGAGACAGATATTACTATGTAAATTTCATATTTATTTCTGGACAAAAGATGCTAGTGGAAAAATTAAAACAAATGCTATCGAAATTGCAGCTAACCTGAGATATACATTACTCCCCAAATAATAAAACATCAGAGAGAAAAACAACAACCCACAAACCCTATCACCCTTTTCAAGTCTTTTAATGAAACATTTCTAAAAATGTACTGAACCAACATACCTACAACCAGTTCACCTTTATGATACAATTCGGTATTTCAAAAAAAAGGATTGCAAGAGAACCCCTGAGAATGTACAAGTGACAACTCACCTCTGCCGTACTGCCAGTGCTGGGTCCAAGCCTCTCAAAGACACTGGGTCTTCGGGATGTGCTTTCGGATATGGTCTTCGTGTTTTCCACTGTGACTTTCCTTCTAATTTTTGACATTTTGCACTACTTTAACAAAAAATGACAGAGAGACAGAGAGAGAAAGAGAGAGAGAGAGAGAGAGAGAGAGAGAGAGAGAGAGAGAGAGAGAGAGAGAGACTGAACAGTAAAATTCTTCAATTTAAAATAACTGAGCACACAGCACATAACTTGCAAGTAGATAAAACTGTAGATTAACACTGTAAAAGTATAAGGGATTTTTCTCAGGACAAAAATAAAGGAATAGGAGGTCACAAGTAAATACAGGTATACAGAAGTTATCTTCTAAGACACAGATCAGAGCACATGCCCAGGTTTCAGGCTTGATCACCAGTGGGGGACGTGCAAGAGGCAGCCGACCAATGATTCTCTCATCATTGATATTTCTCTCTCTCCCCTCTCCTTTCCTCTTTGTTTTCCAAGTAAAAAGTTATACAGTGAACCCTTCATAATGTAGTCAGTATTATAAGACAATTTTTGATTTAACTTTTTCTTGAGCTTATTTATTCTCAGTCCAAGTGTGAATTTACAAAAGAAAAGTTGGTAAAATTTCAAATGCCCATTTGTTTTACTAAACAAAAAGAACTAAAGCCAATGAGTGGAGATGATGAAGAGGTAGAAAATGTAGAGCTTTGCTTAATTGAGAAAACCTCTATTTTATCATTTAAAAATGAGCTGAATTAAATATGTAACAAAACATATAGGAAAAGTTAGAACAAAAACACATTTTAAAGTTTTATTTTGTTACTATAAATATTAACATATAGACTACATTGTAATGCTCACTAATTTTAAAAACATTTGTTAATAAACAAAGTCAAATGAGTTTTAAAAGTTCCATATTAGCTATTATTAGTTATGTGGAATGTGGAAAAGAGACACCCATCCCACCACATTGTCTCAAAGAAAACCAACCCTATCCTTACAATTTTTTCTCTCTACTGTCAATTGAAATGGTTAATTCTGTCCTCAAAATGCCATTCCCAACATGCCCTCATTCCCAATATACCCTCCTCCAAGAGTCAATGGTAGTGTTTTCCACAGTTGGGGCAACAGCTGTTTATTATTATAACACGGGTCATCTGTCAGCGTCTTTCATGTTTTGCTGAGGGCTCCAGGTATTAACTCTGGTTTCTCTTCTTGCTCTGTAACCTGTGGGTTGGATCAGCACTGTTCTCCCTCCCTGTATAGTCTCACAGCTTCCCTTCAATTCCAGATCCCTAACATAAAGACTTCAACGGGTTTGGACTGCTATGTCAAAGACTATCAAGTGAGAACTAATAATTCCATATTGCCCCTCTCCTTGTATTCTTGCCACTAAAAAAAGTTCCTTCACATAGAAACAAAGTTGCTTTTACGGGTGACATAAGAACTTCTCAAGATTCACCTAAATAGTGCTTATTCCAGGAAGTTTACTTCTAGCTACTGTTGAGTCTACCAACTTAAGGAAGAACAGCAATGAAGTAAAGGTGTGTTCTCCTCTTTTCTCAAGAGAGTCCAACAGTGCCAGACCTTGTCCCAATGAGTTTGAGTACCAGGTCTAGGTTACAGGAAGACTCTAACTAAGAAAATAAAATAAATCTGAAGCAAAAGGGAAAAAGTAGGAACTAGAGTTTTCTAAATGAAAGAAAGAGGAATTCTTCTGATTACCTATCTAAGAACTTTCATCAGTAATCAAGTTATCTAAATATCACTGAAGCATTCATGATTTTGCATAGATAATGCTTTATGCTTGCAAAGAATACAAAAAATACTTTATATCCTACTTGTCTAAATATGTACACATAATCTAAAGTATACCAGAAAAGCATTTACTCATATAGTAATTAAGGAATTTAAAGTGTTACCAACTAATGTGACTTAATTAGAATTTTCAATCTAAAAATTTGGACCTACAAAGGAAGGTAAATATCGCAACAGGAATAAAATGCAAATTTGACTAGGAAAGAGATCCTTTTCAATTACTATCTACAGAGGCTTCAATAACAAGTAAATGAGAAAAATTAGAAACAATAATTTTTTAAAAAAATGCAAATATTGAAGTCTTCCCTAGCTCAGAGTCATTGAAGGTTTTCTTCCTAATTTTGTTTTCAAGTTTTTCTTTGGTTTTAAGTTGTCACCATACTTTACATTATGTCTTTCCCAAACAGCAGCATTATTAAAACCAGAGTGATACTGGTGAGTCTATTGTTTGAGTATTTTCCTATTTTTCCTCTTCATTTTCAGAGTTAATGAAAGATCAGAGGTTATTACATTTTTTCAATTGAAAAATAAAAAAGGTAATAACGTTTGAATCATTAAGACACAATAAAACACAGTCTCAATAAATGGAACTGTCCACCCCCTCAAAAAACATACAAACATTATAATGTTTGTAATTCATGCTATAAATTTGACTGAGAAAGAAAAAACATACAGCAGCCTCTTTATAAACAATTATTTCTGAGGTCTAAAACATGTATCAGTTCTAGTATGCTCTCTTCAATCCTTAACCACAACTTTTTCAAGTCTCATCTTCCAGTAGCAAAAACGAAAGCATAATCTGATGAGCAGCAGCATATTAGTAAATTGTCAACTAATTAAACAATTAAGACTACATAAATGTATTAACTGGTATTAGAATAAATCCCTACCCACTGCAATTCTAAAATAAAAAAGGTTATGTTAAATATTAGGTCTCTTCACATTTATATTTTTGAAAGAAAAAATTATGTTTATTTGATGCATAGTCTGGGAGAATTTTTTAAAAAGAACTTTCTAAAACAATCTTGCACATCACTTATATGTAAATAGACTAAAACAATTCCAAACTGAATTGTGAACTGAAGTGACCAAACTAACCTGACTACACAAGTATGAACAAGGCAATAATACTGCTGCATTGTGCAGAAAAAATAATTTGTTAAAAAGACCATGCACAGAAAAACCCCATGCTGGTAACTAAAGAGAAGTAAACAGAACTGCAAAAGATAAACTACAAAAAAGAAAGAAAGAAAGAAAGAAAGAAAGAAAGAAAGAAAGAAAGAAGACACTATACATCAACACAAGTTAGCATTTCAACTGCTACAAAATATCTGCTGAAACAGTACTAACTCTACATGACAGAGAGGTTTGGGGAGATGGGGAAACCAATGAGCAAGGAACACCATTTTTTCAAATGCGTAAATACAATGTATTTTATAATACAAATTAACACTGATAATTTGTACGGGGAGTTAAAATAACATCTGCCTGAAGGATGAATCTGCATATCTTAAAATATGCAATCCATGTTCATTTCAAATTACCAATAATTAGGAAGCCAGTAAAAGTCATGTATTTGATAAAACTGGATCCTACCAGATCCAGTCTTAGTTTTACCCTGCAACTATTTTCACAGAACAATTTGTTAAGTACCTGCATCAACATTCAGCATCTTGTTGAAATTGTCATGTTACAATCTAAATATTTCATTAAGAAACTGGAAATTACGTATTTGAAAATCTATAGATTTTGTTCACAAAAAATCTCCAAAAACACTTTCGCTTAGGTACTAAACACAGTAATTTCAAATATTACAGAACGTGACTAATTAGGTCTGGATTGTACTGCATAAACATACTAAGATTTACTGCCAAGTATCATGAACTTTGAAAATTTGAGGTGTGAAGATATTTTCTAAACTTTGTAAATTATTTTTTTTCACAAAACGGAAAACCTGAAGAGATTGCATATGCCCCTAATTTTCAAAGTAGTTCAAATTATCTGAAAACCTCGCAAAATAACTTAGTAGCTTGACACTCGACTCCACAGACAAGATCCTACCGATACCATTTACTAGTAAGTAATAGCAGCTCCAAATAATTCTGCAGCCACATGAATCACTTTGTCATACATCAGATGATGCCGAACATCAGGCCCCCTCCGCTCATCCTCCCGTCTCTGCCGTATAGTTGCCAAACTACCTACTAGGGAATGAGAAGATGATAGTAGCACTCCTCAACTCCGAGACCCTAAGTCGTTAAGTTATCAGTGCCAGGAAATAAGACCAAATACAACCAAAAGTAAGATACTTTCCCCCAGTAAGTCTGGAATGCGTAAACAAAGGGGGAGCTTCTACATCTAAAACTATATTCCCGCAGCCCTTCACTGCATTCAAAAGCGAATACCACGCGAGGGCTCCCAAGCCCACCTCAAGTGCAGCCCTTTTCATCTGAGCCCGCCTGCCCCTCAGACAAACTCACCGGCATCAGAAGGAGATCCGAGCGCAGGAGCCTTTGCAGAACTGAGAGTCGGAGCTCAGAACCGCGGCGTGTCCCCAAGGAGCCTCCTCCGGGCCTCCCCATCCCGGTCCGCCCGCGCCTCCCCCCGATACCGCACCACAGCACACAAGTCGAGCTTACCTCCGCCCCGAGCTCCCTCCGCAAGCACAGCCGGGAGGCGTCGCCGCCGCCACCGCCCTGAGGAGCCGGGGATGCGACCCTCTGTCCCCGCGCCTGGCCCCGGGAGGACAACAACAAGGAGGAGGTGCGCGCGCGGCTCCCGGGAACCGGCCCTCGGCGGGCGAGGGGACCCGGGGGCGGCTGAGAAGCGGAACTCGCCAGCCGCTTCGCCAGTATCAAGCGAGACTGGGCCGGAGAGAGAAAAACAACGAAGAGACGCTGGAAAGTAAGAAAAGCCAACGAAAACACTTTCAGGGGACCAGAAGGATCGCCTCAAAGTGCCGCCGGAAGTCGAGGGTTAGCCCCGTCCCTCGGTAGGCCGAGGCAGCTTCCGGCGGCCAAATTAGACGTCAGCACGCAGCCCCGCCCCTCCGCGGACACGCCCTCCGCGGCCGGGCGGCGGCGGCGGGAGTTGGCTCCTCCTGGTGGGAGATCCCGGAGGCGGTCCTCTCAAGTTCCCAATTACAGTTAATTTTAAGCCCAGACGACCTGGCTCCGTGACTGAGCATCAAACCGTGAACCTGGAAGTCAGGGTCGATTCATGGTCAGGGCTGGATTCCCAGTGTGGTTTAGGAGGCGGCTAATCAATGATTCCGCTCTCATTTTAAGAGGGAGAGTTTTGTTCTTTTATTACATTAGTTCTTAGTTCTTGCAATAACCCGTTGTAAATGTGGTAAAAGCCACATTTGTGGTCGAAAGTAAGTACATGCATTGGCTCTACAAAGTTCAATGAACGATGAACTGGAGCGACGGGAAATATTTATTCTGTTATTGACACTCCACTTTCTGGGCCATGGTCTATTCCCGTGGAGCGAACAGACTCATGGCTGTGTGTTTAAAGGCACAAGCAGGTCACAACAAGATGGCGGCAGAGGTAAAAGCCTAACTGCAGCCGCACTCAACAATTTCAAAAAATACAACTAAAATATAGAGTGGACACTATCCAGAACTACAGGAAAGTTGATTGACTGGAAATTCTACAACTAGAAGGAAAGAGAAAACCAGAAGGAAAACCAGAGGAGCTGTAAAAGCCTGAGGTACGGAGGCACGGTGCGTGCGCGGGGAGAGGACGGAGCCGGAGAGGAGGGGCGGCTGAGTGCCTGGCTGGCGTTCCCCAGCGGGAAGGAGATAAAAGCTCCGGACTGTGCTGAACCCCAACTCCGACTGCACTGAACCCCAGTTCTGGGCGAGACCCCGGGGGTCCCAGGCTCACACAGAGGGAATCTGGGCTGTAAGGCAGAAGCTCAGCTGAGCGGCGAAAAGGCAGAGCCCCTGAGTCGCGCACATTGCGCGCAGAGGAGGGACTGTTCGCTGAGCTGCTGGATTGCCCCAGCGGGAAGGACTCAAAAGCTCAGGACTGTGCTGAGCCCCAGTTCTGACTGCACTGAACCCCAGTCCTGGGCAAGATCCTCGGGCCCCAGCCTCATACAGGGGGAATCTGGGCTGTAAGACAGAAGCTCAGGGGGAACAGCGAAAAGCAGAGCCCCTGAGTCGCGCACATTGCGCGCACAGAGGACAGACTGTTGTTTGGGCCGCGAGATTGCCCTGGCGGGAAGGAGACATAAGCTCCGGACTGTTCTTAACCCCACTTCCAATTGCTCTGAACCCCAGTTGCGGGCTTGTTGGGGGGAGAGACTACACTGTCTGGTAGCTGGCGAAGCTCTAGGGCGCCTTTCTCTCAGAGGTGCTTGCAGCGAGTACCAAAGACACTGAGGAACACTGAGACTCAGGAACCTCAGAGGGCGGGGCTAACAGGAAGCCAAGGCTGTAAGCTCCACCCTGAAACTCCGCCCCATCCAAGCTGAACTCAGAGAGGCTTTTGCAGGTTTCCAAGTCTAGTGGAATAAGGTTGTCTGCTGGCATAGACACAGCTGATCCTCCCAACCTACCAACTCAGGGAAGCAGCGAAAATGCCGAAACGAGGAAACAGATCACAAACAAAAGAAATGGAGGACAAAAAGCGACTGGATATAGAATTCAAAGCCACGCTTATAAGGTTGTTCAACAATCTCTTAGAAAAGGCCGATAAAATAAATGAGACCTATGAGGATATGATAAGGGATCAACAAGAAATAATGAAGGGTCAACTAGAAATAAAGAATACAATCTCTGAAATAAATAATATTATACAGAGTCCTAAAAACAGAATGGAAGATTGCAACAATCAAGTCAAAGATTTGGAACACAAAGAGCCAGAGGACACTCCTCCACAGAAGCAAGAAGACAAGAGAATCCAGAAAGTTGAAGATAATGTAAGAAACCTCTGGGACAACTTCAAGCGAACCAACATCAGAATTATGGGCATCCCAGAAGATGACAGAGAGCAAGATACTGAAAACATATTGAAAGAAATAGTGACAGAAAACTTCCCCCACCTGGGGAAAGAAATAGACTTACATGTCCAGGAAGCACACAGAACCCCAAACAAAAGGAATCCAAAAAGAACCACACCAAGACACATCATAATTAAAATTCCAAGAGCTAAAGACAAAGAGAGAATATTAAAAGCAGCAAGACAAAAGCAGGTAGTTACCTATAAAGGGGCACCCATACGACTGTCAGCTGATTTCTCAACAGAAACCATGCAGGCCAGACGGGAATGGCAAGAAATATTCAAGGTGATGAACAACAAGAACCTACAGCCAAAAATACTCTACCCAGCAAAGCTATCACTCAGAATCGAAGGCCAGATAAAGAGCTTCACAAATAAATTTAAGCTAAAGGAATTCATCACTGCCAAGCCAGAATTATATGAATTGCTAAAAGGGGTTCTTTAGGAAGAGGAAGAAAATAAAGATAAAAATTATAAACAAACACGTAACTATCAACAAGTGAGTCTAAAAACCAAGGGAAGTAAAAATCATGATGAACAATATTAACTGGTGAATATAATAGAATCAGAGGTATGGAAGGGGAGTGGACTGATGATTCTCAGGGGAATGGGGCAGGGCGGGAAGAGACTGAACATAAACTGCATCTATGGTTGAGGACAATGGGGGATGGGGAAAGGGCAGAGAATTGAATGGAAACTTGGTGTAGGGGAGCAATTGGGGGGGGGAATGAGGAACATTTGTAATAATATGAACAATAAAGATTTATTTAAAAAAAAAATAAAGGCACAAGCAGAATTCGTTGAAAATTAAAGCAAAAATACTTAATGTGTTTCCGGCAACCTTCCCCCTCTTTGTTTAGGGTCTAATGATTTGCATTAAACTAGTTATTAAAATTGCTTGAGATAGTTATGTTAGGAGCAGCAATAGACTATTGAGGACTAGCTATAATTATAAGAAATATTAATCATGCTCTGTTAACCATGATTTTTCTATTCTGATTAGAGAAAGCACATTTTAACCTGGCTGAAAGATGTAGGCCCTGGAATATGAGAACCTACATCAGAATGCAGTGCATATTCCTTTTTCCAGAACTACCTATTATGGAAATATTAAACAATTTAGTCCTAATCCTGGGGCGACCCCCAAACCCACATGGCCTGAAACCATTATACCTTGCCTACTTTCCCTTTGTCCCTCTACCCAATATAAGCAGCTGGCTTGTGGGGAGGGGCAGAGCAGATCCTTGTGGATGACCTGCTGCTCTCCCTCTCCCATGCTGCCGGCTTTATTGGAATAAACACTCATAAATGATTCAATCCTGTCTCTTCTCAATTAGCTCAGGCAGCCAGGACCCATTGGTTGTCTAGTTACAGTTAGTCAAACATCACAAATCAAAGGAAAAAAAAAATTGGTACCTAGCTTCTTACAAGTTAAACAAAAAGGGGGAAAATGTGCATTTATTTATTACATTTATTTTGTTCTCTGACAAAACCAAGGAATAAGAAAACCTTTTACCAAAACTAAAACTTAAAAAAGAAACTGGTACAATAATTTGGTCTTGGAATCAGTAAATTAAAATGAGAACAGAGTTAAAAAATCAAGAGCATTAAACATTCCTGATGGCATGCCAAGCTATTTTAGAGACAGCAGCAAGAGCTTCTCTGCAAGTAGGTTTGATGAGATGCTTTGGCAGCAAGAATCCATATTTGCCTGTATCTCGAAGTTCAATTGTAAAGGCATATTTGATGCCCAAGTCATAGATCCAGTCATCTGGACCCCCAGGAGCTAGATCTATAAGAAAAAAGAAAGAAATTACTTTTCAAAATACAGATGTTTCAAATTAACTAACAAAATGTGTTCTTTCCCCCTAAAGATGAAAATTGTTTAGCATTTTTCTGATTAGTAACTAATACACATTGCTGGTAAAATAATGGAGATTGGTGGAAAACAGGTTAAGGAAGAAAATCAGAATTATCCATAACTTTACCAAGAAATGATAGTCATCATTAACATCTTAGTGCCTTTTATTTTGTGGTGAAGGCATTAACAAAAAAATTTTTTTTAAACTTAATTAAAAAATTTTCTAAGTTAATATTTTTCCTACATACTAAGATCATTCTATACATTCTGTTTTTTTTTAGCATTTCTAAACATGATATCTGTTATGACCAGTTTTATGTATCGATGAGTTCAAATAATGTTTAATTCATAGCATTGCACTATAAAGCTGGGTGTAAATTAATTTAAATATCTATTTGAGACCTTTTTATTTTTCTAATTTCCAGGTAATATAAATAAACATCACTACAATGAACAACCTTGCTTATACATAACTGCTTCTTTATTCCTTTAGAATATTATTTCCTAGAAGAAGATTGCTAGCAAAAGGGTATGTACTTTTTACAATTATTCTACACTAGAGGCCCGGTGCACAAAAGTTGTGCACGAGAGGGAGGGTCCCTCAGCCTGGCCTGCACCCTCTCCAATCTGGACCCCTTGGGGGATGTCCTGCTGCCTCTCAAAATCCAAGACCACTGGCTCCTAACTGCTTGCCTGTCTGCCTACCTGATCACCCCTAACCCTTCTGCCTGCCTGCCTGATCACACCTAACCACCTCTGCCTGCCTGATTGCCCTTTACTGCTCCCCTGCTGGCCTGATCACTCTTAACTACCTCTGCCTCACTCTGAACCAGGGACCCAGGATTCCCTTTTCTGGCCAGTCGCAGGCATCCAGGACCCTGGCTGGCTTCACCTGGGGTGGCCACAGATTCAGAGTACTATGGTCAGGTGGCTTCACTTGGGCTGCAGCTGCAGGTGCCTGGGCAGGTGGCTTGTTCCTCTCCCAGGGCCACAGCCTGGCTGGTCCCCATTTTGAGTGTCTGAGCCATTACAGTGTGATGGCGTGAGGGCATGACAACCATTTGCATATTAGCTCTTTATTATATAGGATGTTGCCAAATAGTTTCAAAAGATTCACCAATTCATGGCTGCACTAGCAAGGTATGAATATGCCCACTTTTTCCTCCCACATTATCCATGAAATTTTGCACTTATGGCAATTTTATGGGTGAAAAAATAATATCAAATTGTCTTGCTTTATGTTTCTTTTATTACCAATGAATTGAATGTTTTGTTTAATATATTTATTGTCTATGTTTATATATTTTTTTATTGATTGTCTTACTCATTTCTATTTTGTTCAATTTATAGATTGCTTATAAAAGCAACATTGGTATTATCCTTGTGTAATATGGGGGGAAGTTTTTTTTCTTATTTGGTTACTTAGCTTTCACTTGGTTTATGACTGGATTTTTATATAAAAACTAGAGGCCCAGTGCATGAAATTCATGTACAAGAGGGGGAGGGTCCCCACATCCCAGCCTGCACCCTCTCTAATCCAGGACCCCTCAGGGGATGTCCAATGGCCAGTTTAGGGATTGGGCCTAAACCGGCCGTCGGACATCCCTCACAATCCTGGACTGCTGGCTCCTAACCACTAACCTGCCTGCCTGCCTGATTGCCCCTAACTGCCCCCCTGCTGGCCTGATCACTTCTAACTGCCTCTGCTTGCCAGCATGATCACCTACAACTGCACCTTCCTTGCCGGCCAGGTTGTCTCTAACTACCTCCCCTACTGGCCAGGTCGCCCCATGCAGACTGCTGCTCAGTCATTTGGTTGCCCCTCACTGGGCCGGTCACCCACGAGACTGCTGTTTAGTCATTTGGTCACCCCTCACTAACCCTCCTGCTGGCCTGGTTGCCCCATGTAGCCTGCTGTTCAGTCATTTGGTTGTTCCTCACTGACCCCTATGCTAGCCGGTTGCCCATGCAGACTGCTGCTCAGTTGTTTGGTCAACCCTCACTAACCACCCTGCCAGCCTGGTCACCTCACATAGCCTGTTTGGCCATCCATTTGGTTGCGATGGTCACTTAGGCTTTTATTTATATAGATATTTTCTCTACCTGGAATCTACTTTGGAGAAAGATATGTTAGTAATCCAGTTATTTTTTCTAAGTAACATCAGGGTTCTCAACCCTATTAATTGAATAATCTAACATTCTTAACTGGTTAGAAATGCTTTATTTATGAGATACTACATCTTGTATATTTGAGGTTTCTAATATTTTAATATTTGGTTGGGGTGAATTCTCTCTTATTAGTCTTATTTTTGATAATTATACAAGCTCTTCTACTAAATGTATTCTTTCAAATGAAGTTCAAAATCATTTAAGTATCATTGGGATTTATGCAATGATTACTTTAGAACAACTGACACATTTTCACATTGATTTTCCACTCAAAAACATGGCAGATTTCTCCTTCTGTTCATCTGCTTTTAGCATACCAGTAAAATTTTTTAGGTTTTTAACATATATAGATTATATAGATTTGTGTGTGTGCATGCATATATACATTTAACAATGAATTCACATATATGTATGTATCTATATGTAACATGTGTGCATATATATATGTACATATATAGAGAAAGTAGGATCTTTTTTTCATTTTATTTCTACCTGATTATTTTTGGTAAATAAGGAAGTTATAGAGTTGTGTATAGTTAGTTCATAGTTGGCCACCTTACTCAACTTTTTAATTGTTACTAATATTTTTTGTGAATTTTCTACTGTTCCATGCAGACAACCATATAATATACAAATTGCTTCTTTCTAATATACTTGAATTAATACAAAGGTGTTTACTGAAACATTGTTTTAATATTGAAAAATACTCATCAACAGTGGATTAATTGTTATGTATTCAGCAAATATTTCTGACACATTATCAATAATTTGCTATTTATTTTAACCATCCTTCTATGCTTATACACACATAGACATAAATATGCCCTAAATGAATGAGTATGAGAGGAGATGGACTGATTTCATCATAACAGGAAGATTGCTCTATAAGTTCCTCTAGCCCCACTATGGTCATGCTTTGGGGAACATTAGTAGAGAAGAGGATAGGAATCAAGAAAGCTCTAAATTGTGAAAGGAAGTTGTGGGATTTTTCTGTGACAGAGCAGGGACCCTAGTCAGATAAAGCAGCAATAAATGGATCAGTGACACAAGAGAGAGAGATACCATGTGACCTCAGTTTTTTTTCTGAGACAATTTTGGGTTGTTGAGAAGGAAGGGGAAGTTCCTGTCTGGAATTTTTATTAATAGGGCATCTGGTGTGATTATTGATATAAATGTATTTTTTATAACCCTGTAGATCATACCTAATGAAATGCTATTTCCTCTACCTGGTTTTCCCTCACATTTTGTTTGGCAGCCACATACCAGATAGGTCTTCTAGAAATGTCAGCTACAGAGGGTCACCTTCCAGAGACCTTTAAATAGCCTCTCTCTCTTTTGGTCATTCTCCAACCCATAAGCCTATTTTATTGTCTTTACTTATCAGTGGAATTATACTTTATTTTACTATTTAATTGCTTATATCAGCAATAGAAAACTTTTTATGTAAAGGACCAGATAGTAAATATTTTAGGCATTGTGGCCAGCAGAGTCTATGTCACAACTATTTAACTCTACTGTCATGAAACTATCATAGACCACAGAAAAATGCATGACTGTAACTGTGTCCTCAAATTTTATTTGAGGACACTGAAATTTGAATTTCATATAATATTCAAAGGTAATAAAATCTCACTCTTGTTTTTTTTTTTTTTTAACCATTTAAAAACCTGGAAAATCACTTTTAGCTTTCTGGCTATACAAAAACAAGCAGTGGGCTGATATGACCTGTGGGTCATGATTTTCTGATAGCTGGTTACATGTTTATTTTCTGTTCCTCTTCTCTCATCCCAACTTCAAAAAAGTAAAATCATTGTCTGTTATTTCACTGTACCTACATAGGAATCCCTCAACAAATATTTGTTAAGATTTTGCCAACAGAGTTATCACTGTGATAAAAACCAAAGACATTCATCTATAGTGTGCTAGCCGAAACCGGTTTGGCTCAGTGGTAGAGTGTAGGTCTGTGGACTGAAAGGTCCCAGGTTCGGTTCCCGTCAAGGGCATGTACATTGGTTGCGGGCACATCCCCGGTAGGGGGCGTGCAAGAGGCAGCTGGTCAATGTTTCTCTCTCATCGACATTTCTAGCTCTATATCTCTCTCCCTTTCTCTCTGTAAAAATATCAATAAAATATATTTTTAAAAGTATAGTGTGCTATACTCTAGAGCACAGGCAGTCACTGAAAGGCAACTAATGTAATGGTTATACACTAGATGTATATAGTGTTCAACTACACAGCCTTACAGGGTGCCCTTGGACAGCTTCCATTTTCTTTTCACCATTTATGACCTTTTCTTCTTCACTCAACTAGTGTGATGCCATTTCTATAACCCCTACTCTGTAGCAATGAGCATATTTCCTAAATAGAATTTTGTCTTCTTTTTAAGTATTCACTTGTTAATATAGCTTGTTCAGTGCTGTCATAGCTATTATGCTTCCATTTGGAATTGTTATAATCCAATTGTTTTACAAATGACCTTGCTTAAAGATTCCATTTAGAAAAATTAATTCTACACAGAAAAACCAAACAGATTTAAAAAAAAAAACTCACAGTTTTCTAAGATCTTAAGAAATACTTACATAAACTTTCTGAGCCACTGCCATATGTATATCTGGTATCTTCACTAATATTCTCAATAGCCTGAGCTGCTTCACTGGCCAGTAGTGACTGAAATCAATAGAATATGAAATTTCAGTTAATGTAAAACTTTAAAACAGGACAGGTGGAAATTTCTAAAAAAATACAATCATATATTAATTGAATCAAACTATATACATGAATAAATATAGAGTAGGATGGTGGTGGTCAGAAGCTGAGGATAGAGGAATGGAGAAATGTTGGTCAAAGGATACCAACTTCCAATTACAAGATGAAATAGTCCTGGAGATCTAATATACAGCGTGGTGAATATAGTTAGCAATGTTGTCTATAAGCAACATTGTCTATATACTTGAAAGATGCTTAAAGAGTAGATCTTACATGTTCTCACCACAATAGAAAAAAATGTAGTTATCTGAGATAATAGATGCATTAACTCTATTGTGGTAATCATTTCACAACATATATGTGTGTCAAATCATCACATTTTATACCTTAAACTTACATAATTTTATATGTCAGTTATATTTAAATAAATTTGGAAAAAACTGTACGTATGAAAAATCTGGATTTACCCAAAAGTAAATCAAGAAGAATAAATTAACTTAAAAAAATCTGTTTTGTTTTATGGAAATCACAATTGAGTGACTCTAACCATAAACTCTTCTAATACCTTGAAAATTTTATTTAATTTGAAGAAAAAATAATTCTCATCAGCTTTTTATAGAAATCTATTAACTTTGTAAAATGAAGTATAACTATATGTCAAAGGCAAACAACTTGAGGTTACCCCATTCCTAGATAAAATTTTCACCAAACTTTAAATCCAAGTTCTCTAAACAATATTATACCTAAGTGTCCCGGATTCCCTTCTCATTCTTTTCAGAAACTCTATTTTAGTCTTGAGTAAAATGTCTAGTAACTCCCTAAGACTCATCTAATAAAAAAGATATTGTTTTGGTTATGAAGCAAAATAATAAATCCCATGTTCCACTATATTATACCCAGATCTTTTCTGAAGTTGGATGCTATGCACTGTCACTCTCTTGAATAACCCAGAGCAATATCAGCGGGCACGATGCTGTGCCATTCCTTTATTCAAAATAAAGATGTGAGTGGAACCCTGTTGTCTACAGAATGAAATGTAAATTTATTCTGAGATTCAAATAAGCTGACTTTATCTTCACAAGCTGACTCATCTACTTTCTGATGGTATCACCTTCACTGTGGCACTCTCACAATCCCCTGAACATACTTCTTTTTTTAAAATTTTATACATTTTATTGATTTTTTACAGAGAGAAACAGAGAGGGATAGAGAGTTAGAAACATCGATGAGAGAGAATCAAAGATCAGCCACCTCTTGCACACCCCCACTGGGGATGTGCCTGCAACCAAGGTACATGCCCTTGACCTGAATCGAACCCGGGACGTTTCAGTCGCAGGCCGACGCTCTATCCATTGAGCCAAACCGGTTTTGGCTGAACATACTTCTTGTGGGAAACACCATCTTCTCAACTTGGAATGTCTTCTCTTCCCTGTCCATATATAGAAACTCCATCTTTCAAAGTTTGGCTGAAATTGTGTCTGTTCCTTGGCATCATAGCATGTTGTCATTCCCTTTACTTTTATTTTTTATTTTTATTAAGGTATTATGTGTGTACATAGCTTACCATTGCCCCCCCCCCCCACCTCTCATTCATGCCCTCCCTCCCCAGAGTTCAGTGTTCATTGGTGGTACTTATATTCATGCATACCAGTCCTTCGGTTGTTCTCTTATCTCCCCCCAGGTCTCCTTCCCCTCCCTGCTGTCATTTGACAATCTACTTGTTTTATGGTTACTATATCAGGACCACATGAATAGAATTCGCTCCTCATTTGACAGTCTGCTTGTTTTATGGTGACTATCTCAGGACCACATGAATAGAGTCCGCTCCTCCTCTGGTTCACACCGCCCCTCCCCCCGGGTCCCACTGCTTCCCCTGGGACACACGGCTCACCTGGGGCACACAGCCCCCTGGGGCACACGGCTCTCCCAGGACACATGGCTCACCCGGGGAACACGGCCCCTCAGGGGCGCTGGGGTCGCAAATTGGAGGTGCCATACTAGCTCCTCGCTAGCATGGCGGACAGGCTGAGATGGCTGCAGGCGGGGAGACCGCCCTCAATGGTGTCTCGTTCGGTGCGGAAGCGGAGCAGCTGTGGACGCAGAGGCTAAGTTCTGAGGCCACCCACTCCCTGAGCCCGGGGCGTAGTGAGCTCTGTTCTCGGTGGATTTCCTTTATTCTTTGTGGCGGTGGCGGGTGCTGCAGCGACGGTCGCTCCTGTGGTTCAATTTCCACTGTAGTTTTAAAATTCACATGGTGGTAGTGGCGGAAGCTTTGGCCCGGCCATGCGGCAGCGGAGGAAGGACTCGCCGGGGCCGCGAACGGAAGGCGCCGCGAACGGAAGGCACCGCGCCAGCTCCTCACCAGCACGGTGTGCGTGGAGGCTGGGCTGAGCGGCTGCGGGTGCCAGTGGAGGAAGGACTGGCGGGGTCGTGCACGGAAGATGCTGTGCCAGCTCCTCACCAGCACGGCATGTGTGGAGGCCGGGCTGAGCTGGCTGCTTGCTGGGAGACGCTGCGCCATCTCCTCACCAGCATGGCGGGCGGGCTGGGACAGCTGTGGGCCAGGATGGTTGCGGGCAGGGAGGCCGCACTCAAAGGCTTCTCGTCCAGGCAGGAGCCGAAGGCATGGCGGAGGCCCCGCATCAGCTCCCTGGCTCCCAAGGCGGCCAGCGGGGCTGGCCCACTCCCTGGGCCTCGGGGCGGAGCGAGGTCTGGCTTCCCTCATTCCCGGCGGCAGCGGCTCTGGCAGGTCTGGTTTCGCCGTAGTTTTAATCTCTACATGGCAGCAGTGGCGCCCTGCTTTGTGTCTAGTTGTAGCCTTCCCATTTCGCCAGCTTTCCTGTGGGTCTGGTGAGATCCCTTTCGATTTTAGTTGTTGTTTTTTTCCAAATTGTTGATGATTGGTGGCTGCTTAGGAGACTACCTAGGCCGCCATCTTGTTTCAGTCTCCATTCCCTTTACTTTTAGTGTAGTGTCCACTATATTCCAAAAAAAGGGGGAAGGGCTGCTCTTGCCTCAGCACTGCTATTGGAGATGTTTTTAATAGGACCCTTTGGAGTTAGAGATGTCAGCAAGCAACTAATGCTGATATCAAATTGGTGAGTGTTGTGCTGAGATTTGATCTGTGGTGGCTATTGTAGAAAGCTAGTGACCACAAAGCAGATGCATAATTCCAGAGACTCTTGTCCTGATCCTTGCTCATATGGCTTCACATGTAGATCACATCTGGGTGGAATGGTTCCCTCCTGACCTGTAAGGAGTGTGATGTTTTTCTTAGAGATCCCATCTGCTGGACTGAAGGTGGTGTCCTCAGTGTAAGGCCCCCGTGTTTTGCAGTGCTGCATTGAACTATCCCCTGGGGTTACTCCTTATAGAGTTAGGCAAAACCTTAGATGAGTTTTTAATTCTTGAAACAAAATGTTAATTTATTTCTGAAAAGCTAATAATAAAAATAATTAAACTGTACTTACCAGTTCCTCATGGTCTTTGCTTCTGCTTCTGTTGTAGGAATATGGAAACACTATCATCTGGGAGTATGAATGCATTGTGATGTAAGCTTTAATATGGTTGATATTTCTTCTTAAGAAATTAGCTACTGCCTTCACTTCTGGTTCTGACTCAGGGAAAAGGCCACAGTAGATTTCCGAGCATGAGAAACTTGATGCACCCTTCTCTGTTGTGAAATTGATAGATTGAAATTATATTACATTCTATTGTAACTTGTTATTTCCCTTACAATGTATTCTCCTAATATCTATGGTGTAACATTTTCAGAAATGGTTTAGATAGAGCTCTGTAAAGAGTATATTTACGATATACACTAAATTGTTAATGTCCGGTTTGAAGTTGATTATTCACATGCCCTCATAGCAGACCTCTAACAGTTGCTGCCTGGAGGGCAACCATCTTGCAAGCTCGAGAAAGTCTACTCATGTCTCAGAAATGCTTACCCTGTCTCCCAACTCCTGTTTATGTGAGAACAATAAACCCAATTTTTAAAAAATCCATTGTAAGTTTATTTTTTATGTTGTTTAAAAGATTGCTAATTAACAGAACCCATAAAAGAAAAGACTCGGAATATACAAGTCTGCCTTCAGTGTTACTTCTAACTTGCTAAAGTGGCTTAGTAAATAGAATGTGATGGTGATATTTGATGCCAGAATAATGTTTATTCATTCCATTGAAAGAGTAACAGCATATATTACTTGGAATGGTAGCCTGCCTACACCCCTCCCCACCCCATACACTTTTCCTTTCTGTCTCTAATTCATAGCGATGGATCCCCAGGGAGCCACCCCTTCTGGAAATAGCTGATTAGGTCTGAATTGGGTCCTTAACCTTTGTCCTAAAAATCTGAATCCCTCCACTGATAAGTTGAAATCAAGATGAAGATACTAGTCTCAGTATAGTTGCTCTTTTGAACAAAGAAGATAAAAACACCGCCAGCTGACACCCACAGAACACAGGCTGTCTATTAGGAACTCTACAAAGATCTACACAAAATATTTTATTTAATTCTCAGAGCAACCCTATGAAGTAAATGCTGTTGTTTTAGTAGATGCAATTTGGGCACTCTAGTTGGTAACCATCCTCTACAATAAGATTTGTGTTACATATTGTTAATCACCCAATCACTTGATTCTAATATTGGCTTTGGGTAATTTTTTTTAACCTATCCAAACTTCAATTTCCTTATCTGCTTAATGAAAAAAATACATTAAATGAGTATTTAATGAAGATTCAATGAGTTAATGCATTTAACATTCTTTACACAGTACCTAGCAAATTCTATTTACTGTTCATTTCTTGTTCTAGTCATCATCATCATCATCATCATCATCATCATTTGTACTGGGACCCAAAACAGCCAGTCCCATCACAGATGAGATGGGAGAGAAAGGCCTCCTTGAGCGCCCTACACAGCTCCAGGCCCAGTTCTAGTCTGTTTCTGAGTCCCAGCTGCGTACCTGCCCTTGGGTTCCTTGGGCCACCCCATTACCCTCACAGAGCTTGTCTTTCTTATTTAAGCTTGTTCTGCTTTCTTCCTGTTATTTGCAACAGAAACAACCTTAATGTTCTTTTTACCACAAAGAAATGTTGTACTAAACATCTGACGACTTTCCAAGTATTTCATTTGTTTTAACTTTTAACCAATAATGTGAATGGACAAACTAGTTTTGAGAGTTTTGTCAACTTTGAATACTCCTGGTCTTTCCCCCCTGATATATAGTTCTGATATATAGTTCTAAGAATAGAGATTGTACACGGTGGGTAAAAAGTTAATTTACAGCTGTTTGTTTGGAAAATAATACAATAATAGATAAATAATAATATAAGAATTAATTCTGTGTTTTGTGTATTCACATAATCTACTTTTAAAAATTATCTTTATTGTTGAAAATGTTACAGATGTTCCTTTTACCCCATTGACCCCCTCCACCCTGTCTCTGCTCCCCACTTCACCATGTATATTGGGGGTAGACCACGTGAGGACATGAGAGAATTGGAGAGGCTTGTCCTTATATAACTCCTCAGACCAGAGCGGTTTAATAGAAATATAATGTAAGTCACATATTTAAGTTTTCAAGTAATCACTTGTAAAACATAAACAGGTGAAACTGTTTTTAATAGTACGGTTTATTATTTAACACAATATATATAAAGCATTATAATTTCAAATATAACCAATATAAATATTATTCATGAGGTATTTTGTTACTTTTTTTCACACTAAGACTTCAAAATCTGGTGTGCATGTTACTTTCACTGCACATCTCAATGAAAACAAGCCACATTGTAAGTGCTCAATGGCCACATGTGACTAGTGGCTACTGTAATGGACAGTGCAGCTTCAGATTCTCATTCTGTGACTCTTTCTAGAGATGTCAAACATTTTAGTGGAAAGAGACAGTCAGTCAGGAAACTTGACTTTGAGACTGTTTTTCCATTAAACAGGCATGTCAATCTGAACAAGCTGCTTTTCATACTTCATCTGTGCCAAGAGGTCTACCAGGTCTCTTCAAGTTCAAACATTATTTGCTCTGTAGGCAAGGAATTAATAAATGCCAGGAGAGGCAAATTCATAGAGACATAAAATAGATTAGAAATATCTGGAGCTGAGGGAGCAGGGAACGAGGAGATATTGCTTAATGATTACAGAGTTTTAGTTTGGGATGATGTAAGTTTTGAAATGAATATAGGTGATGGTTCAACCAGATTGTGAATGTACTATATGTTGCTGAATTGTACACTTCAATGTTAAAATCACAAATTTTATGTTATATATATTTTACTACAATAAAAAATAAGTAAGAGACACTACCATCTCATAGAAAGAGAAATAATGGATTTTTAAAAAGTGCATACCCATTGCAAAAACTTTGTAATTTAACTTACCATTTTAGAAAATGAGTGTATCTGTCTTAGGAAGTTTGAGAACAGAGGTTTTCACAAAATTCTTCATGTTATAGACTGAATTCTGCCTCCCTCCCCCCTCTCCCTCCCCACTGCCAATTTATGTTTGAGTTCTATTCCACAATGTGCTGTGTTTGCAAATAGGACCTTTAAGGAGGTAATGAAGTCATAGAGGTAAGGTCTTGATCTAATATGGTTGGTGTTTTTATAGGAAAAGAGAGAGAGAGAGAGAGAGAGAGAGAGAGAGAGAGAGAGAGAGAGAGGCCAATAATGCATAACACAGATAAAAGGCCATGGGAGAACATAACGAGAAGGTAGTCATCTGTAAGATAAGAGGGAGAGGTCTTGGGGGGAAAACTCATCCTTCTGATATCTTGATCTTGGACTTCCAGTCTTTCTCTTGTTTAAGCCACCCAGTCTGTGACATTTTGCTATGACAGCCTTAGCAGAATAAGGTATCCTTAACCTCATTCCCATCTCTAACATACGGACAATTTTAGTACAAAGGAAGGGTAAAATAAACATAAAATGAATAAGTAGGCTTGATATATGTCATTTCCTATTAATAACTGAAGTGCTCTAATAGATCCTTTAGAAAGTATTATAAAGGCACATTCTAGTTGTAAGGACAAGGAACACAGAAGATTTAATTCTTTCTCAATGGCTTACTTGGAACTCTCTCTTGTCTATATGCATGTTACTTCTGTTTCTGTTTTTAATTCTTGTGATATGTAATAATATATGACAACCTAATATAATATAGCACATGCCTAAGAAGGGCCTGAGATATTTCTTTTTGGCAATAACAATATATATATATATAATTTTTTTTTCTGTGAAAGAGAGGGCAAAGGGACTCTTTTACTTCAGTAGTAAAAGAAATCCTATTCACCTGCCTCATTGACTTTTTATTGTAACAACAGCTTGAACTCAAATTAACCTCTTTTTACAATCCGTAGGGTAAATATCCTTGAGAAAATGTATGCTTCTATAAGATCAGGTTTTAAAGACTAAACAGAGATTCTAGCAAAATACCCCAGGCAATTTGACTTGTTTGGGAAAGTCAAGGCAGGGGCTGCTGCCTTCGGCAAGGTCCCCTCAGAGGCCCAGACCTTCAGAGAATCCTCCTTCCAGACATTCCAACTGAGTCCTGTACTTCCCCACATCCCATTTCTTTAAATGTCCATTTTCTGTGTTTCAAACACTTTCAAACACTCTGCCACAATTTCCCAGCTCTTTCAACATGAATTGTAACTCTTCCAAATACTATGCTACAAATTTCCCTAATACTAAACTTAAACACTAACTCTAAACCTAAACTTAACCCTAAGCCCTAACACTAAACTTGAACCTAACACTAACCAAAACACTAGCCTACACATTTCCCATATTTTTAATCCCGAATTCTAAGTGCTTCAAACATTATATTACACATTTCTAGCTCTTAAATTGTTAATTATAAGTGTTGCATACATTATCCTGCACATTTTCAAAACCCTTACCCAGAACCCTAATCCTATGGGCTAATGCTAAACCAAACCCTAACCCAGGGGTGGGCAAACTTTTTGACTTGAGGGCCACAATGGGTTCTTAAACTGGACCGGAGGGCTGGAACAAAAGCAACCTGACCATGCTGGCACTCTCATCATGGGCTGCTGGTGAAGGAGCGGAGGGGAGAGCAAGAGAACCCTCCACTCTTTCGGCTCTGCGTGCCGGACAGAACAGCCGTGGCCCGTGGGCCATAGTTTGCCCATGGCTGCCCTAACCTCTAACTACCATGTTTCCCGAAAATAAGACCTACTTAGTGGAAACATAATACATCCCCTGAAAATAAGACCTAGCACATGTTTGGGAGCAAAAATTAATATAAGACACGGTCTTATTTTCGGGGAAACAGGGTATAACTCTAATCTAACCCAACACCCTAAACCTAAACCTAAAACTATCCTACACATTTTGAAGCTCTTTAATTGTGAATTCTAAGTGTTTCAATCTCTACCCTGAAAATTGTTCAGCTTTTAAAAAAATAAATATTTATTGTTCAGATTATTACAATTGTTTCTCCTTCCTCCCTCCATAGCTCCCTTCCACCCGTTTCCCGCCCCACCCTCTGCCCTTACCTCCCCGCCCCACCCCCCACCCTGCCATTGTCCTCATCCATCCGTATAAAGTTCAGCTCTTTAAACATGAATTCTGTTTCCAACACTATGCAACTCATTTTCCTAACTCTAACCCTAAACCATGACCAAACCCTATCTCTAATCCCTTACTTTAACAATAACCATAAAACTAACCTTAAACCTAACCCTAAAACAATTCTACACATCCCCCAGATCTTTAATTGTGAATTGTGTTTCAAACACTTTCCTACACATTTCCCTCACCCTAAAAATCCTATCCTTAACCCCTAGCCCTAAATCTAACCCTAATCCCTAACCTAGTTGTCTATGTAACACTATACTACAGATTTCTCGGGTCTTTAAATGTGAATTCTAACAGATTTCAAATACTTCCCTACACATTTCCAAGCTCTTTCAATTTGAATTCTAAGTGCCTACACATTTCCCTAACCATAATCCTAAACTCTTATCCAAATCCTAAACTAACCCTACCCCTAAATCTAACCCCTAATCCTAACTCTAATTTTAACACTATTCTACACATTTCCCAACTATTTAATCTCGAATTATAAGTGTTTCAAATACTTTCCTGAACGTTTTGCAGATTTAAAAACTTGAATTCTAAGTGCTTCAAACACTATCGAACTAATTTCGCTATCCTTATCCCTAAACCATAACCCAAACTGTGTCCCTAACCCCTACCCCTAACACTAAACCTAAACTTAACCCCTAACCCTAACCCATCCATAACATATTTCTACACATTTTCCAGCTCTTTCAATGTGAATTCTAAGTGTTCCAAACAATACCCTATATATTTCCCTAACCTTAAACCTACACCCTAATCCTAACGCTAACCCTAAACTTAACCCCTAACATTAACTTCTAACCCTAACTCTAATCCTAACCCTAACCTAACAATATCCCACACATTTCCCAGGTCTATAAGTATGAATTATTAGTGTTTTAAAACACTCTCCTTCATATGTCCCAGTACTTTCAACGTAAATTTTAAGTGTTTCAAACACAATCGTACACATTTCCCTATCCCTATCAATAAATCCTAAACCTATCCCTAGAATAACAATATATTTTGACCATTTTGCCACTCATATTAGGTAATAATGGTTTCACCTTGGAAGTATTAAGTAAAATAGAGCACCAAAAGAGCTTAAAGATACAATAAGAAGTTCCAAAAGGGAATTTATAATTGTAGCATTATTGTCAGACATCCAAGAATTTCAATTAGGCCTGGCTGGTGCAGCTCAGTTGGTTGGGTGCCAGCACCAAAAGGTTGTGGACTCCATCCTCGACCCCTAGTAGGGGGTGTGCAGGAGGCAGCCTTCAGTGTTAAGCTCTCACATCCATGTTTCTCTCCCTCTCCCTCTCCCTCTCCCTTCCTCTCTCTGTCTCTAAAAAATCAATAAACTATAAACTTTATATCCCATATCTGCCACTTTTTAGCTCCATGATCTACAGCAAGGGACTTAACTTTTTAAAGTCTGGGATTCCCCATTCATGATATTTTGATAATGAAATCTAGGAGATATACGATGTAAACTGCTCTATACTTAGTAACTGTCAGCCCTATTTATTCAGCTTTATTTTATAGTAGAGGCCTGGTGCACGACATTCATGCACGTGGGCAGAGGGTGGGGGTTGTCCCTCAGCCCAACCTGTGCCTTCTTGCAGTCCAGGACCTCTCAGAGGATGTCCAACTGTTGCGGAGGCAGGAGAGGCTCCTGCCACCACCATTGTGCTGGTCAGCTGTGAGCCTAGCTTCTGGCTGAGTGGTGCTTCCCCTGTGGAAGCACATTGACCACCAGGGGGCACGTCATAGCAACCAGTGGTTCCACCATTCAGTCGATTTGCATATTAGGGTTTTATTATATAAGACTAGTGACTTGGTGCATGGGGTCATGCACATTGAAATGAAATTAATTAGAAGGTGGCCTGTGGGGCAGGACTGGGCAAGACAAGCCGGACATGCCCTGGAACCAACCTCCTATGGTCCCTCCCCAGCATCTGCAGAGTGAGCAGGGTTCCTCAGGCAGGTGGGTCCCTCTGCCTGGACTGCGGGGACTGGGCCAAAACTGGCTCTCCAACATCCCTCAGGGGGTCCCAGAGTGCGAGAGGGCACTCTCCAAAGTTGCTGTTGTACAGGGTGTGGAACACAAATTCAAGTGTGCAGTAAACCAGATTTGGGACCAACAGTGCCCCAGCAACAACATAACCCCTGGGTGAAGGTGGAATTGCACAGCCCTGTGAGGAATCTGGCTCCCTCATCTCTGATTTTAGGGTACATCACCTGAGAACTGCTGCTGCCAAATCACTGCAGTTTGAGAACCACCTCTGCAAGTCACTGTGGCTTGGCAGCTCCTGCATAGCACCTGCCCCCTGGTGGTCAGTGTGCATCATAGCGACTGGTCAGATGGTTGGACACTTAGCATATTAGCCTTTTATATATATAGATTAGCTGCTATTTCTCTGACTCCCTGCCAACTAATTACTGCCTCAGTAGTCTTTGGGCCTCAGTAGGCACTTGAATAATCTTAAGCAAGACTCTTACAGAGAAACAACTATATAATTCCCTCGAGCCTGAGGCAGGATTAACAGCTCTCCTCTCCTTACATCTCTAGCTCTCCTAGAATAACTAAATCCATTTACATGATCATTGAATTAAGGTTTTTGGAAAGCCCTCCATGTTTCAGGGACTGGACTAGGTCATGGATAATGATCCTTACCCTCATGGACTTCCTAGCCTGGAGGGGGAAGGAAATAAGCAAATAAGGTAACTATTCTGTTGTGGGGTTTCCCTATGTGCCTTGTGATAATGATGAAATGTTCAAAAGCACAAATTTAAAGAAAAATGTAAGATCATCATCATAGAATTGTGTACGACAAAGGAGTAAGAAAAAGAGAGTGTTTCTGCAGGTACAACAGCCTTGTTTTCTGGTAGTCTCCAAGGATCCACGTGTGCCCACTTCCTCAAATATAGTTGATTCAAACTTATTGTCCAGTGTAATTTTTAAAAAATTAAATGGATTGGGGAGACACTGGTTAACATGAACATATAGGTCTTAGGTGTGGGTTTTGATGTTACAAGATCTGTATATTGCACCATGTGCCCACCACCCAAAGTCAAATCTTCTGTCATCTTATATTAGGGCCTCTTCTCCTCCCGCCTCCTTCGCTCTAGCAGCCACCACACTGTTGTTCGTGTTCATGAGTTTCAGATTTATATCCCACATATGAGTGAAATTGTATGGTCCTTAGTTTTTTCTTATGGACTTATTTCACTTAGCATGATATTCTCAAGGTTCATCGATGTTGTCACAAATGGCAGTATTTTATTCTTTTTTTATGACCGAGTAGTATTCCATTGTGTATATATACCACAGCTTCTTTATCCAGTCCTCTATCGCAGGACACTTTGTTTCCAGGTCTTGGCCACCATGAAGAGTGCTACAATGAACACAGGTGCATATATCTTTGCGAAAACATGATTTTGAGGATTTTTGTTTGTTTGTTTGTTTGTTGTTGTTTTTTTGGAATATACTCAGGAGAGGGACTTCTGGGTAGTATGGTAGCTCTATTCTGAATTTTTTGAGGATTCACCAGGCTGCTTTCAATAGTGGCTGCGCCATCTATATTCTCAGTAGCAGTGAATGAGGGTTCCTTTTCCCCCCACAACCTCACCAACACTTGTTATTGTTTGTCTTATTGATAATGGCCACTCTAATAGGTGTGAGGTGGTATCTCATTGTAGTTTTGATTTGCATTTCTGTAATTGTTAGTGAAGTTGGACATATTTTCATATATCTATTGGCTTTTTGTATGTCTTCTTGAGAGAAGTATATTTTGGGGTCCTCTGCCTATTTTTTGATGGATTGTTTGGTGTTGAGTTTTATGTGTTCTTTATATATTTTGGAAATTAAACCTTTGCCAGAACTACTGTTTGCAAATATCATCTCTCATCTGGTTAGCTTCCTCTTTGTTTTGTTGTCAGTTTCTTTTGCTGTATAGAAGCTTTTTAGTTTGATACGGTCCCATTCATTTATTTTTGCCTTTTCTCCCTTGCCTTAGGGGTCAAGTTAATAAAATGTTCTCCATGACCAAGGTAGATAAGTTTAGTACCTATATTTTTTTTCTATGTAACTTATTGTTTCAGGTCTTTGATCCATTTTGAATTAATTTTTGAATATAGGGACAAATTGTAATCCAGTTTTATTTGTTTGCATGTGGCTTTCCAGTTTTCTCAGAACAATTTATTGAAGAGACTATGTTTACTACATTATGTGTTTCTGGCCTCTTTTTCAAAAATTGCTGTCCATATATAAGTGAATTTATAGCTGGGCTCTATATTCTGTTCCATTGATCTGTGTATCTGTTTCTCTGCTAATACTATACTGTTTTAAGTTACCATAGTTCTGTAATATAATTTCAAGTCAGATAGTATGATTCCTCCAGCTTTGTTCATTTTCCTCAGGATTACTTTGGCTATTTGGGTTCTTTTGTGGTTCCATACAAATTGAGTATTTAGTTATAAATGAATTTTGTACCATATCAAATGCTTTTTCTGCATCTATTTATCAGATCATATGATTTGTTATGTGGTGTATTACATTAATTTGTTAATGTGGTGTATTACATTAATCTATTTGCATATTTGAACCATCCTTGTGACTCTGGAATGAATCCAGGTGATTGTGATGTATTTTTTTATGTACTAGTATATTTGATTTGCAGGATTTTGTTTAGGATTTTTCATCTGTATAAATCGGATATGCTGGTCTGTAGTTTTCTTTTTTTGTGTTATGTTTGCAAGGTTTTGGTATTAGGGTTATATTGGCCTTATCAAATGTGTTAGGAAGGATGGATTCTTTAAATTTTTTGAAGAGTTTGAGAAGGATGGGTTTTAAATTCTCATTGAATGTTTGGTAAAATTTACTAGTGAAGCAATCTGGTCCTGGACTTTTGTTTTTTGGGAAGGTTTTGATGGTTGTTTCAATTTCCTCATTGCTCATCAGTCTATTATATTTTCCAATTATTCATAATTTAGAATAGGCAGACGATATAATTCTAGAAATTTATCCATTTCTTCTAGGTTATTGATATTGGTAACATAGTCTTTCATAATATTCTAGTATGATCCTTTGTATATCTATGATATCTGTGGTGACATCTCCTCTGTCATTTCTGACTTTGTTTATAAGGTCTTTTATCTTTATTCCTTAGTGAGTCTATCCAGGGGTTTGTCAATTTTATTCATCATTTCAAAGAAATAGCTCTTTGTCTTATTAATTTATATAGTCTTTTATTTTCTATTTCATTCAATTCTGCTCTAATTTTTATTATTTCTTAACATGACTTTGGCTTGCTTTTATTTTTCTTTCTCTAGTTCTTTAACATATGATATTAGGTTGTTTACTTGGGATTTCTCTTGTTTCTTAGATAGGTCTATAATTACATAAGCTGCTTTCACTGCATTCCAGAAGTTTTGATGTGTTGTATTGTTATTCTCATTTGTCTCTATATCTTTTGATCTCATTTTTTATTTCTTCTTTGACCCAGTCATTTTTTAGTAGTATATTTTTTTCACTCTATGGATTTGTGTGTGTGTGTGTGTGTGTGTGTGTGTGTGTGTGTGTGTGTGTTTACTTCCTTTTTGCAGTTGATTTCTAATTTCAAGGCATTGTGGTTGGCATACTTTCAATTTTCTTGCATTTGTTGATGCTAATTTTGTGACCTAACATATGGTCTATCCATGTGCAATGGAGAAGAGTGTATAATCTGATGTTCTGGGATGAAAGTTTCTGTAAATGTCAATTATGTCCATTTGGTCTAGTGTTTCATTTAAGAGTGATATCTCTTTATAGATTTTGTTTGGTTTATCTGTCTAGAGCTGTAAAGAAAGTATTAAGGTCTCCTACTATGATTATGTTTTGATCTGTTTCTTAGTTTAGTTCTGTGAGTAGTTGTTTTATACATTTCAGTGCTCTCTGGTTGAGTGCATATATATTAAGAAGAGTTATATTTTCTTGATGTAGAGTCCCCTTTATCAATATAAAGTGTCCATCTTTGTCTATTGTTATCTTGAAATCTATTTTGTCAGATATAAGTATGATTACACTTGTTTTTCGTGTGGATGTTATTTGTTTGTATAATCATTTTCCATCCTTTTAGCTTTGTCTTTGCATCTTAGATATATCTCTTGTAGGCACTATATGGTTGAATTTTGTTTTTGATCCACATGATTATTCTGTTCCTCTTTATTGGTTGCACACAGACCATTTACATTTAGAGTAATTATTGATGTATGAGGATTCCCTATGGCCATTTTATCTTTTGTTTTCTGGTAGCTCTGTACCTCCGTTGGTCCTTTTCTTTATGTTTCTATGTGTTGTTTTTGCTTGGTGGTGTTTCATATTTCTTTCCTCTGTTTCCTCTTTTTTTTTTTTTTAAAGCTATGTGTACAGGTTTGGAGATTTTTCTATGTGGCTACCATTAGGTTTATAAATAATAAACTTAAATATACACAAAAGGTTTTTTCTTTTTCTTTTGAGTGAGTCTGATATTCATCCCCCTTTACTAATTCAGATCTTTATCCACACCCCTTTTATGTTTTTGCTGTCACAAATTATCCCTGTTTATGCTGTATGTATTTTGGTGATCTTATTTGTAGTCGTGTGACCTTATTTTCTTTGAGGTGTAATAACTCCCTTGAGTATTTCCTGCAATGGAAATTTTCTGGTGATAAAATCCCTCAGCTTCTGTATGTCTTGGAGTGACTTTATTACTCCTTCATATTTAAAGGATAATTTTTCTGGGTATGTTACTTGTGGCTGGTAATTCATCTCTCTTTGATGTCTAAATATTTGGTTCCACTCTCTTATAGTGGCTTACAGTATTTCTACTGAGAAGTTATACAAAGTTCTGATGGGTTTTCCTTTGTAGGTCATTTCCTTCTTTTCCCTGGCTGCTTTGAGATTTTTTTCTCTGTCATTAATTTTTGACAGTTTTAATACAAAGTGCCTTGGAGAGGGCCTCTTTAGATTGAGGTAACTAGGTATTCTGTTTTCTTTTGGATCCTGGGATCTAATTCATTCCATAGGTTTGGGGAGTTCTCATCCACTATTTGTCTGAATAAATCCTCTGTTCTCTGCTCCCTCTCTTCCTCTTCCAGACTGCCTATACTTCTACAATTGCTTTTTTGATGGAGTCAGATAGTTATTGTAGAGTTCTTTCATTTTCGTTTATGCCCAAGTCTCTCTTCTCTCCTCTGTGCCATTTCTATCTTCATTATTCCTATTTTTTTCCTCCATCTGATTGCCTCTGTATTCTATGCTCAGTAGTTCACTCTTTAAAAATATATATATATATATATATATATATATATATATATATATATATATATATTGATTTCAGAGAAAAAGAGAGAGGGAGAGAGAGATTGAAACATCAATGATGAGATAGAATAATTAATTGTCTGCCTCCTGCATGCCCTCTACTGAGATCAATTCTGCAATGCAGGCATGTGCCCTTGACTGGAATAAAACCTGGGGTCCTTCAGTCTGCAGGCCAGTGCTCTATCCACTGAGCCAAAACAGCTAGGGCTTAGTAGTTTGCTCTTAATTTTCTTGATTCCATGCTTCATTTCCAAGATTTCTGATTGGTTCTTTTTAAAAAAATATATTTTTTATTGATTATTTTACAGAGAGGAAGGGAGAGAGATAGAGAGTTAGAAACATCTATGAGAGAGAGACATCGATCAGCTGCCTCCTGCACACCCCCTACCGGGGATGTGCCCGCAACCAATGTACATGCCCTCGACCGGAATCGAACCTGGGACCTTTCAATCCGCAGAGCGACATTCTCTCCACTGAGCCAAACTGGTTTCAGTTGATTAGTTCTTTTTTAAAGTTTCAGTCTCTTTGGTAAAGTTCTCATTTTGTCCACTGATGTGTTCTCTGAGTACATTGAATTGCTTGTCTGTATTTTCTTGCATCTCGTTGAATATTTTCAGAACTGCAATGTTGAAATCTCTATCATTTATATCACATTCCCATGTGTTCCAGCCTATTTTCTGGAGATTTTTCATGGCAACCTTGTTACCATGGTTATTCATGGTATTTGCTGTTCTTCTTTGCCTAAACATTTATATCAGTCCACTAGAGGCATGGTACACGAATTTGTGCACGAGTGGGGTCCCTTGGCCTGGCCTGTGGGACTGGGCCGAAACCAGCTCTCCAACATCCCCTTAGGGATTCTGGATTGCAAGAGGGTGCAGGCCAGGTGAGGGACCCCACTAGTGCATGATTGGATTTGGGGAGGGACATGGGAGATTGGCCAGCTGGGGAGAGACCACAGAAGGTCTCCAGGGTGTGTCTGGCCCATCTTGCTCAGTCCCAATTGGCTGGACCCCAGCTGCAAACTTACCTGCCAGTTGAACATTTGCCCTCCTGGAGGTCAGTGCATGTCAAGTGACTGGTTGACTATTGACCCCTGGTGGTCAGTGCACGTCATAGCGAATTCTTGAGCAACCTTAGTATATCATTAGCATATTTCACTTTGATTGGTTGAAGGGCCGACCAGCTGACCAAACACTTAGCATATCAGGCTTTTATTATATAGGAATATTTATGGCTGGTTGCAGCTTCCTCTGAACAAGTCCTGCTATGATTTTTCCAGTAGATGGTGCTGAATTGCAAGATTTTTTACCTCTGTGGTCTTCCAGTTTTGACCTTCAGGGCTTCCATAAGACAGTTCAGCTGTGTTGCATGTTGGTGTGTTTTATTTTGCCCCTACTGTAATGATGACCCCTGCTTGGGTCCCACCCCAAGCATCCCATGTGGGGATCAGTCACAGAGGGAAATAGCGGTTCTACTGCAATACCTCTTGGTTTACAGATGATATACTCCTTGACCTGACTCCAAGGGCAATAGGAGATAAATTTAGAGAGTTCAAGTGTGGTTCTGTTTCTTTGTCTAAAACAGCACTGTCTAGCCTGACAGTAGAGAGCCACATGGCAGAACCCTGTGCTCTGTCAGGCATCTGCTGGTTCAGTCACTGTCCCCTCCACTCACTACTTGTCTTGCTGAACTGCCCCCTACAGCTCTTTGTTCCTCCTGGCCAAAGAAAGTACCTATTGCTGCTATTTTCCTCCTCCTCCAGGCCCAGCCTTGAGGTCCGGCTGCAGGACTGCACCTGTGGGCCATCGGTGCTGTCCTTCCTGCTCATCTCCCTGTTTATTCCTATTGCCCACCTTTAGATAGTTCAATGTGCAAATCTCTCAGCCATGCCTCTGTATTGAGCAGGAATTCTTTGTTGAGTTATAGTTGGTTAACTTGTTATAATTTCAGGGGGAGAGGCCAAGGGGATCTCTCATGCTCCCATTCCTCTGTCATCTATCTACCGTATGTGGTTTTATTTTGTAACTATTTCTTAAATGTAGTGGCTATGAAATATAATAGGAGTCTGGAGGGTGAACTAACACCTACTTCCTTGAGAGCAGATAATATTCTTGAATATCTAAATCAGAATTCACTGAGTTTCTTAACTCATTCAAATCAAGGAATGATAAACTCCCACTGTGCTAAACATAAGTTTATTTTTATAATATTCATGAAAGTAAGAACATGCTAAGAAGATGAATAGTTGACATAAAAGAAAATGATTTCAAACACTATAGAGGTAAACATTTAACTATGCAATTAAAAATTAGAGATACCCACCTGACCCTGGTCTCTGCTATCCTAGGGATGAAATTATTTGTTTAGTACAGCAGGAAATTTAATAGTTACTTCCTTATTATTCTAGAAAAAATAGGATTTTAAAATTTTGAAACTAGATCGGACTTAAAGAACTGGTCTAACTTCCTTCTTTTACAGGTGAGGAAACAGCAGGAAGGAGAGGTTAAGGTAATTTGCTGACTCTAGTTAATATTCACAGCACTACTCTTAACTAAAATAGTTATTTAAATTATTTTCTGCCGAGACCGGTTTGGCTCAATGGTAGAGCATCGGTCTGTGGACTGAAAGGTCCCAGGTTCGATTCTGGTCAAGGGCATGTTACCTTGGTTGCGGGCACATCCCCGGTGGGGGGGGGTGTGCAGGAGGCAGCTGGTTTCTCTCTCATCGACGTTTCTAGCTCTCTATCCCTCTCCCTTCCTCTCTGTAAAATATCAATAAAATATATTTTTTTAAAAAAATAAATTGTTTTCTGATTCAGAAAGACCCACTATATTTAAATTAATGCACCTTTCTTTATGGATATCACCTTTTTAATGAAGAAACATTACCCAAAATTAAACAAACAACCTACCACACCAGTGTTTGGATGCAAAGTTCCTGTTCAGATCTGTTCCAGTGCAACGATTGTTCTCATGAACAGAACGGTTCTTTCTCCACATTCGATTCTAAGTAAACAAGATACAGATAACCAGTGTGGCTATGTTTGTGGTTTAAGGAAAGACATGAATTTTCAAAAAATATACACTGAGTGGCCAGATTATTATGATCTCTGAATATTATATTAGGGGCCTGGTGCATGAATTCGTGCATGGGTGGGGTCCAGCCAGCCTGGCCAGAGAGAGGGGACATGGGCAATTGGCCAGCCTGCCTGTTGATGGAACTCCTGGTTGAGGGGACAAATTTGCATATTAGCCTTTTATTATATAGGATATACACTGAGTGTCCAGATTATTATGCATTCAGAGATCATAATAATCTGGCCACTCAATGTTTATTTTTGATTTTAGAGAGGAAGGGAGAAAGAGAGAGAGATAGAAACATCAATAATGAGAGAGAATCATTGACTGGCTGTCTCCTGCATGCTCAACACTGGGAATTGAGCCCAAAACCTGGGTGTGTGCCTGGGTTGTGGGAATTGAACCATAACCTCTTGGTTCAAAGGTCCATGCTCAACCGGACATGCTGGCCGGGCAAAACATGACTTTGAATGTCTAAGTGGCCAGGCTATATTTCTTTCCTGCAATCCCATCACTTCATCCTGTCCCTTTCTTCACGGCATTCTTTTTGCACAACTTCTGTTTCTATTCAGGTCTCAATAACATGAACTGAGACTATTTTAGTTTAAACAAAAAAAGAAAAAGAAACAATATTTGATTAATTTTGACCTAGAGAATTAATATTGTCATTTGGTTTTGCTAAGCTGCTTATTGGCCTTTTTGTTTATCTTATTCCTTTAAAGTAACTTCATTCATTGTTAAGTTCCTTGTAAGAAAAGTAAAATAACTTTGTGTTCCAACTCCAATTAAAACTATGAGTCATGAGTTTCTTTTTTTAATTGAAATATATTTGACATTTCACATTGCATAAATTTAAGGTGAACAGCATGTTGATTTGATACATTTATATATTATAATATGATTACTATTGTAGGGATAGTTAGTACCTCTATCACACCACATGTTATTCTTTTCTGTGGTAGGAATAATCAATATTTAGTCTCTCGGCAAATTTGAAGATTATAATACAATACTGTTGAGTCTTGAGTTTCAGTGCTTTTTAAAACTAAATTCAACATTTTCTAATAGCTACAGGAGCTAGAGCTGGGAAGACTTCTGTAGCCTGATGGCTCCTTTGGTTGTACTGATCTGATTCTGGATTGTAAACATAAAACAAATCCCCCACTATATTCTTGAGGTAAACTAGAAAATTTGATTATGTAAATAGGTGCACAGCCTTTAGGTCTAAGGTTGGGTGATATGGCAGGCACTCTTTCCCACTATTCTCACCAACCTTTTTACCAAGCCTCTCATTCTGCTTCCAAACCCTGGACTGTGGTTTGGTAGCAACACTTTCTGTGGAGAAATTAGGTTCTTGAACTGCAGGAACTTCTAGTTAGCAGAGTTCAGCCACAAAGGACAGCTGAAAAGTAGAAACATCTAAAGTGTGGCTAAATTCCACTGTGATTGAAGGCTTACATTTATTATAACATCAACATCTAGATGTGATCACTTACTGAACACTAAATTAGTATTATGTGCTATACTAGTTATTCCTCATTTACTTAGTTTAGGATTTGCCCACCCCCACCTGAAAACTTTTATTCATAGTATTCCTCTTACTTGAGATTATTTTTTCATCAATATCTATTATGATATCTTCTGCACAAATTACCTCCAACATGAAATTATTCCTGTGCAATCCCATATGTTCCTAATCCCTGCACTTTTCTCATTCCCTGTAGTGTTTACATGTGCTACTCAAGTAGGTTTCTCTTAACCGATACATGCTCAGTTATGTTTCATGTGCCCCTAATTAAATTAGAAAAGAATGTGTTTCATAGTGCTTGAGTAATTTTACATGAATCATGATACTTATATATTAGAAAAATTATTGATAATGGTTCCCAATAGAGGTGAGATTGATCAGGATACTCATGCTCATGACTGAGTTAAAGTGTACTAAGGTTTAGATCCACATATTGTTAGAACAAAAGTTCAATTAATTCTGTTTTAAGTCTTGCAATTTATGAAATAAAAAATTCAATTTAAAGGATTCCTAGTAAGAATAAATGGAACTAGGCATTGTGCATCAATGGTAACTAATATCTCAAAAAGAATCACAATTAGATATTATACACATCCTGATCTGAGAACACACTGTCACAATGAAGTTAATTCTAAATCTGACTAAGCTCACAGAATCCAAAAAGCAATTTTTAGAAAATATGGGAGACAGAGGAATAGGTTAAATCGTAACATGGCAAAATGCAACTAGCAAATTCAGACAATGGGAAACTTTTTTGTTCCATGAATAAATTGCAAGGAAAAGTGATAGCATGACCATATATGGATTACAATAGAATTAAAGAAATATAAATCAATCATAGCATATTAGCCTTATTTGGATCCTGAATCAAAGAAACGTATTAAAAAGTTATTATGTAATTGGAAATTTAAATATTGATTGAACCTTTTATTTTAAGTAATTATTTTTAATTTTTAGATACATTTCTACTGTGGTTATTTTTTAAAGAGCTTTTTTAGAGATGCATATTGAAATATTTAATGATGAAATGATATGATGTTGAGATATGCTTTAAAATAATATGGGTAAGGCAGAAAAAGGTTGAGTATTTAGATGAAAATAGATTGGCTTAAGGTGATTATTTCTGAAGATGTCTGACAGGTACATAGGAGTGAACTATAAAATTATTTCCACTCATATAAGATTGATCTTTCCCGTAATGAGAATTATTATTTTTTTTTCATAATGAAACGAATGTGTCGAGATCCAGGATTTTATAAATAATTAATCCAGTGTATCGTGTATCCCCAATGGGGGCAAGTTTTTTCTTTGCCTTCACCTACCGTTTTCCAAGTGTAGTCATAACCATCCACATTAATGACCGGCATAACATAGAAATCCACATGCTTCAGAATATTGGTAAACAGATTTTCTTCTCCAGATAATTGAGTTACCTACAAATAAAACCAAGTGTGTTAAATAATATCTCTTTTAAGTTCTTCTAAACTTAGTCTGTTTCTTTTTCCTTTAAAAAATAATTGTTATTGATTTCAAAGAGGAAGGGAAAGGGAGAGACAAATAGAAACATCAATGATGAAAATTATCTATTGGCTGCCTTCTGCATGCCCTCTACTGAGGATGGAGCCATCAACTTGGGCATGTGGCCCTGACCTGGAATCAAACCATGACCTCCTGGTTCACGGGTCGAAGCTCAACCATTAAGTCACACCAGTCAGGCTAGTTTGTTTCTTTTATGTGTCTCCCCTCCCTTTTGAAAAATAATTTAGCAAGTTTAGATTTACAAATTTAACTTTTAGGAAGAGTATCAATTCCTTGAAAAACTAAGACACTTAGGATACTTAGCTGCCAATGGTGGTAAGTTCCTTGGAAATGAGACAAATGGTTTTCCTATTAAATGGAGGCAGAAAACAGAACCATACATTTTATAAAATTTGTTTTGAGAAACAAAAAGAATTATTTATTAAATCCATAAAGCCCACTACAAAGATTTAAGGAAGCAAAAACCTAGATATAAAATTTTTTCAGTAACCCATATCAATCGGAGCGTTAACTTTGTCTTATATCCAAGTAGGACTACGGTAGTGATATTTTCTACATTGTCTTTGTAGCTTTTGGAGCTAAATTTTTGCAGTAGTGGCAGTATGTTTTCCAAGCATCAGATCATTTGGCTTTAAAATCAGTGGTAGCTTTTCCTAAGTACTGGCCATGAGTTTCCTAACAGGCATTACCTGACACTGCTTGTTTGCTTTAGACCCATACCTATCTTAGGGTCACATTTTCCAACATGATCCAATGACATCCACATTCTGATGACTGAGAAGTGCACCCCAAAATAACCAAATATAAAGGCAGGATAACCACAAAGACAAATTTCAGCTGGTTAAAGCATTGCTTCTAGGACTAAGCTTGGGTATAAATACCCTTTCACAATGAAGTATTGGCAACATTGCTATATTTTATATTTTTTAAAATATATTTTATTGATATTTTACAGAGAGAAAGGAAGAGGGATACAGAGCTAGAAACGTCAATGAGAGAGAAACATCGACCAGCTGCCTCTTGCACACCCCCCACCGGGGATGTGCCCGCAACCAATGTACATGCCCTTGACCGGAATCGAACCCGGGACCCTTCAGTCTACAGACCGATGCTCTACCACTGAGCCAAACTGGTTTCGGCAACATTGCTATATTTTAATGCGCGGATCAGTTTACAATTATTTGTTGCTTTAAACTTTACTCAAAAGCAACTCAAAAGATGTTTTTAAAATATTTTTTTAATTATTGACAAAAGAAAACACTTCAGATCCTACCTTAGCTATAGCAAAAGTTTTACAATTTTCTCTTTTTAAATATTTAAAATATTTTCATATTCTGCTAAAATAATTATGAGTCAGGTTAAAATTTTTTGCAATGGACAACCACTTATGAAATATGGGAGAAAGGAAAGCTAAAATACAAGTTTTTAAAAATCTACTGAGTCAGAAATGAAAACTTAATGAGAAGGAAGCAAATTTTATAGAATAAAAGAAGAAATCTTTTCAAGAGTTGAGCAACTAGTAAAATACATTTTTAAGCACTAAATTTGTAAATTTATGTTGAAGTCATGTTTCAGTATTATCATGTTTCAGTATTAGCATAGCAGTTAATTATCAGAAAAAGATTAGAGACCTCATTTATTTTAAAATAATAAAGCATTTATCATTTTAATTTCTACAATGTTTGTTGAAGTTTTAATATATGCGGCTCAATAGGTTTCTTTGTCGGCCTCTCTCTCTATCTCTCTCTTTGGCTTAAAATTTATTCCCTCACAATTTTGTAGGCCAGAGGTCCAAAATCAAGGTGTCAGGAGGATTGGTTCCTTCTTGAGGTTCTGAGGGAGAATCTGTTCCATGACTCTCTCCTACTTTCTGGTGGTTGTTTGGCATTACTTGGCTCATAGCTGCATCACTACAATCTCTGCCTCCATTGTCACATGGCCTTCTTTTTAAAAATTTTATCTTTTTTGTTGAGAGTGTTACAGATGTCTCCCTTTTTCCTCCATTGCTTCCCCTCTACCAGGTTCCCACCCTGCCCCAGGCCTTCACTGACCTATTGTCTTTGTCCATGGGCAATACATATGTGCATATAAAGTTCTATCACATCACACATCATTTACTTTTTTTGTGGTGGGAATAATCAATATTTAGTCTCTCAGCACATTAGAAGATTATAATACAGTGCTGTTGAGTCTTGAGTTTCAGTGCTTCTTAAAACTGAATTCAACATTTCTAAAAGTTACAGGGGCTAGAGCTGGGAAGACTCCTCTAGCTTGATGGCTCCTTTGGTTGTACTGATCTGACTCTGGATTGTAAACATAAAGCAAATTCCCCACTGTATTCTTGAGATAAACTAGAAAATTTGATCACTGTGGCTAAGACTTCCAGTACTATGTTGAACAGGAGTGATAAAAGGGAAATTTCTGTCTTGTTCCTATTCTTAGGGAAAATGTTTCTAATTTTCGCCCATTGAGTATGATGGGTTGTAGGTTTGTATATATGACCTTTATTATGTTAAGGTATGCCCCCCATATCTTTGAGAGTTTTTTTTTTTTTTTTAATAAAAAATGGGTGCTGGCCCTAGCCAGTTTGGCTCAGTAATTGGAGCTTTAGCCTGCGTACCAAAGGGTCCCAGATTTGATTCCGGTCAAGTTGATACCTTGGCTGCATGTTCCTCTCTAGCCCAAGCCCTGGTCAGGGGCATGCAGGAGGCAACCAATTGATGTGTTTCTCTCACATCAATATTTCTCTTTCTTTCCCTCTACTCTACTCTTTCTAAAAATTAAAAAAAATGGGTATGGGATTTAGTCAAATGCTTTTTCTGTGTCTGTTAATATGATCATGTGATTATTATCTTTCAGCTTTTTTTTAATGTGATGTATCATATTTATTGATTTGCTTAAGTTTAAGAGAATGTGAATAATGTACTTACATAGCCTATGAACCACAAGCAGAAAGCAGGAGAGATCCATTCTCTGGCATGGATTCCACAGTCAATCCAAATAGCATTTTTGGCTGCTTGATGCTTTTTAGAAACCTGCCCAAAGAAAGTAAAAAATAATAACAAGGATCCTCAGGATAATTACCATTTATTTAGGGCTTATATTTTAACTAGAGGCCCAATGAACGAAATTTGTGCAAAAGTAGGCCTTCCTTCCCCTGGCTGCCAGCACCGGCTTCCCTCTGGCACCAGGGACCCGGGCTTAACTTACAGCCCTGGCTTCCTCTGGAAGGTTGTCCGGTTTAATTAGCATATTATGCTTTTATTATTATAGATCCTTTTAACAAATATATGACATATGCACTAGTCTCTGAATTATTTTGAGAATTCTGAAGGAAAATTTAAAGCTGGTGAAATTAAAAGTGAAGAAATAAAATTATTAAGATCACATAGCTGGTAAGTGTCAGAATTAAGGCTTGAAGCCAGGACTTTTGACTTAAAGGTCTTTTATTCCTCAAACATTTAAGTAGTTATAACTAGTGGGAATGTAGAAGTAGAGATCAGAGAACTAGTGCTTCAGGCACTTTCTTCACACACCATTAGAGGTAAATGGCTATGTGTTGGGTAGGCAGCTTTCAGTGGGAGATGTGGGACAGAGAAAGGCTTGAGAAAGAGGAGCCAGTAGGCTATTTCCCCATTTCACACAAAAAGAATCACACATCTAACTTCACAAAAACTTATCACCAATATATCTGTGGACAGTAGGCTTGTTCTGATTCACAGTATTGGGGGGTGGGGAGGGCTAGTGCATGATGTGAAGTCTCTGGAAAAAGAGACATTTTTCCAATCTTTTTTCCTCAGAGATAGCCTTTGATGTCTTTAGCAGAATTCTCAAAATCATCTCCAAACAAAATGAATTATAATTCATTTGCTTTTAAAAAATAGTTACAATCCAATTTTAGAGTATGGAGAGAAGGGAGTATATAGGGTTGAAATTTCAAAATAAGTAAAGAGAGAGTTAGATTTTTAAATTGCCATCTGCACCACCCAAGTAGGATTTTCTTAACTAACTTGGAGATACCATGTTTCCCCGAAAATAAGACAACCTCTGAAAATAAGACCCACTTACAGGTTTCCTTCTGAGTGAAATATAAGGCATCCCCCAAAAATAAGGCCCCCAGGCTCTGTCTCAGAATGAAAATTAATTCACCATCAACTGGTTGCTAGGGCCGCCCCAACTGGTATCTAGCAACCAGTGAGTCCTGACATCACTGCTGTGTGAATGGAGAGAAAGCAGTGTGGAAACTTTGTGAAACCTAAACTGCAAGAAGTTGTGACTTGGGTGAAGAATTCATGGGAGAAAATCACTGACAGTTGCATTGCAAATGCACTGCGAGCAGGCTACCTTGACAAGAAGTACTCATTTAAAGACAGTGCTATTGCTAAACATGAGAGATTTGGTCCACTGATTCTGAAAACAATGGAGTCACAAGAAATTCACCAGGAAATTCAGGAATTGGATTGTTATGATGATGTTCCAGAAGATGATGACATGATTGTCATTGAATAAATGAGTAAATTCTTGATACTGTAGGATTCAGTTTGTCTGGTTTGTGTTGACAACTACCATACTACCGTACTGTATACAGGTAATAAATTTCCTTTATTTTCATTTAACAATAAATGTGTACCGTATTCTTCTTCATAGAAAAATAAGACATCCCCTGAAAATAAGACCTAGCACATCTTTGGGAGCAAAAATTAATATAAGACACTGTCTTATTTTCGGGGAAACAGGGTAGCAACATTCAATGAGAAAGCAAGTGAGAAATTCACATTCACTGTCTATGAAAGGTTAAATTACTCAAAGAAGAGAACTGCCTGGCTGATTTAATCTATTCAATTTAATAGAAAACCCTGAGTTGTCTGAATTAGTTGTCTCCTGTCCATGCTAAGCAAGCTCTGCTTGTCCTGGTCCTGACACTGGCAAGCAGGAGGAACCCTAGAAACCTACATTATGTCCTTATCTGGGCATCCTTGGCCAAGTAAGAGTGAGACTAAAGCAGCTGTGGGCAAACTATGGCCTGCGGGTCGGATCCGGCCTGTTCGGCTGTTCTATCCGGCCCTCGGAGCCAAAAGAGTGGAGGGTTCTTTTGCTCTCCCCTCCGCTCCTTCACCAGCATCCCAAGATGAGAGTGCCAGCATGGTCAGGTTGCTTTTGTTCCGGCCCTCCGGTCCAGTTTAAGAACCCATTGTGGCCCTCTAGTCAAAAAGTTTGCCCACCCCTGGACTAAAGCATGCAAGAAGCATGGTTTTCCTCACATGTACATCTAAGTACCAGAAACACAAGTTCCAACGAGTATACACTACATGCTGAAAGCAAATGTCATGGATGGGAAGCCATGATTACAAGGATCCAATCTAAGCAACTCAGTTACCAAGAAGACACAATGTTTCATATGTCTGTTTTGAGTCTGCCCTGCAAGTTTATTCAGAACAGATTAAAACCTAGAAATCCTGACTCCAAGTCTTATCTTTGAAGGATCAAAAAGGCTTACCTATCACAATTTAAATAATGTTGGGAAACTAAATATAAATTAAATATTAGTAAATAAAATATTTTCCAATGATTAATTTTTTCCAGAGCTTTTTTTTATATTGCATGTATATATATTTAGGGTGGGAAAGTGGTACAAAATAGAAGCACATAATTATAAATTATCAAGAAAGAATTATTATGGTTTTATGGCTTTCCCAAATTCTTCTTTGGTCACATTTACTCACCTTTACTAAGGCCAATTTATTCGAATGAAAATAAATAACCAAATGAACTGTGATTGGAGCAGAAGCTTGTCATAACAACTCTATTGCCAGGATGCAAGCAGTTCCCTGGTTCTTATTCTTCCCAGGGTTTGGTTGTTCAGCTTTTTGTTTTGTTTTGTTCCAAAAACTGCACCAGTGTCAGTGTTTATCCAATAACAGATTATCTCTCTCTTTTCTTCTTCCTTTGTAAGGCATTCAGAGATGGTGGTGGTGGTATAAATAAAACAAGGATTTGAAAAACAATCCAGACCACACTCCTCACCCTTTATTTTATGACAGTAGGTTTTGAAGTTTGGGAGTTTATCTATGTCACATAAAAGAGACAGAGCAGATTCTAAAATTGGGATTTCCACTCATAGACTAACAGTGCATTAGTAAAGTGGGGGGGGGGAGAATTAACCTTAAATAGCTGAATATTAAAGTGGAGGAACAGTTGTAATACAAATACTTACAGAACTCAAAAAAAAATCCAAATTATAACAAGTACTGCTGGAGAATTAACACTTCCCCTGGAGTGGACAGATCAATGACTCCGCCATGACATACCTTTAGAACATAAAGTGGACGCTTCTCATATGAGGACCCAATGTGGATTTTTTCAATCATATCAGGATACTGCTCAGTTACAACATCTATCCAAGAATAGATCTATCAAAATGGACAAAAGCAGTCAGTCATAGAGTAAGTTCAAAGCATTTCCCTGACCAAAGGAAGCAGACAACATCTTCAAGGGAGGGACAACTCTCTAAAACCTGTAATATGTAGGAAGAATGAGGAACTAAAATACTTGGGGCAGCTGCTTCTTCTGTTGTTTAGGAAAAAGCAATAAAAGTAAAGTTTTGAAAATTATCAAAGTTTAGAGAAAGAGTAGAAAAGTATTGAGAACCATATGACAAAGTAGGAAAAGTTCATCTTTAAGGTATGTCTCCTAAGAGTTATTTTTAAAGGCTCATCACATAAAATCCCTGCCTCTGTGTATGAAATCTTTTTAATCATTCATTCATAAGTTCACTTTTATATTAATTTTTTTTAAAAAAATTCACTTTTTAAGAGTAACCTAAGGAAGCCCTGGACACTGTCTTTGCACAGGATAAATGATAGTGCCATTATTTCCCACTAGAAACCTGTGAATTCACAAGAAGATCTGTGAAATGATGAGAGGTAAAGGTGTAAACAATCTGGAGGGGAAAACAATTCTCTTCTACCCTGAGAAGGCGTCTGATTCTGGGCCTGTCTCCTAGATGACAGTCCAGTGGTACTTGTGATTCTATCAAGACTACAGTGGCCGACCGGTTTGGCTCAGTGGATAGAGCGTCAGTCTGCAGACTCAAAGGTCCCAGGTTCGATTTCGGTCAAGGGCATGTACATTGGTTGCGGGCACATCCCCAGTGCGGTGTGTGTGTGTGCAGGAGACAGCTGGTCGATGTGTGTCTCTCACAGGAGGCAGCTGGTCGATGTGTGTCTCTCATTGGCGTTTCTAGCTCTCTATCCCTCTCCCTTCCTCTCTGTCAAAAATTAATAAAATATATATATTTTAAAAAGACTACAGTGGAAGGACAAATAAAAAATTCCAGGTCTGACTTTAGGCTAGTGTCCAAAGATGGTCCTGGGAGGTCTACGGGCTGCCAAACATCAGTGCCACCTATGTCTGAGATGCTGGATATTTAGCCATCAGGGATTTACTCAGTGGGCCTCTGTTTACGTGCTACTCTTGTAAGGAATGGCTACATCTGAAAGAAATACACACAACTGTTTTGTGTTCCAGTGATGGTTCAGTAGAATTCCTCCCACAGAGGAGATTATATTATGTGAATACAGTTTTATAGAAATCTCTTTATTTTACAATCTAATTGAGGTAATGAAGATGACATCCTTTGAATAACTGTCATGTTTTGTTATTTGTTTTAAAAAGTACTTTTATGGCTATTTGTTTTTCTCCCCTCAGTGGATTACTTACGTTTTCTTAGTGAGAGTCAATGACAAAAGAATCCTCCTGCCCACCTTGTGGTGAGGACTGAAAAAGAGATCAGTGGTGAAAGGGAAGGAGGATTTAGAGGAATTTTCTGACAGCAAGATTACTATGGTTCCTATGAAACTCCTAGAAAGGATTGGGGGTGAAAGGGAGGAGAGTTCCAAGGCATTTTCTGGAATGTCATTAACTTCCAAATTCATATGTTAAAGCCCATAACTTCTAGTATCGTAGAATGTGACTATATTTGGAGATAGGGCCTTTAAAGAGGTAATTAAGTTAAAATGAGGCTGTTAATATGGGTCCTAATCCATTCTAACTGGTGTCCTTATAAGAAGTAGACTGAGACATGTAGAGGCACCAGGGATGTGTACATACAGAGAAAAAGCCAGGTAAGGACATAGCGAGAAGGCAGCCATCTGCAAGTCAAGAAGAGATGTCTCAGGTAAAGCTAACCCTACTGATACCTCCATTGTTGACTTCCAGCCTCCAGAACTATGAGAGAATAACGTTCTACAGTCCAAGCTGTGGTAATTTGTTATGGCAGACTAACACAGTGGACTGTTAAATTTTTGTGTGGCAGTTTCAATAAAAAGGCCCTATTTATTACTTCCTGCTGTTCCTTAGCATGTAGTATTGCTCCTAGCAGGTAGAGATACTTTTAGTTATGGACAAAATACTGCTTAAAGGCAGTTTACCAATTTTCTCAGTAAAAATATCTACCAAAGGATGAGTTATCACCATATGATCAACCTAATTGTAATATTTTTTACCCCCTTCCATCAATTATGATATTTTAATAATTTTTCATCATTGAAGTGAAAATGCTGGTTAAATGAAAATAGTAATTTTGGAGAGAAATGTGATGGCTTACTTCATTTAGTGGGTGATAATTTTCATAGAATGAGGAGGAGGCCCGGGGGCTGATGGTATCATTGGAAGTCTGCTGGCGGATAAGATCTTCCACATCTTCCATCAAGATACTAGATGATAAAACAGAGGGTGAGCTGGTTTTCAAAAATGGCTCTGATTTACCCACATCAGGTAGCCACAACAGGTAAGCATGGGGAAAAATCACTAAGAAATATAACAAGCAAAAGTTCATCAAAATGAAATCATACCACCTAACATTATGGTGAGCTGAAATTTACAAACCTTCTTCGTAGAGCAAAGTGATTTCTATATGGTCTGTTTTCAAGGCCTCCAAAATCTCACCCTTTCCCTATTATTATCAACATTTCTCAATTGTGCTTCATCAGTGTCTTTTATGTGAACATATAGGTTAGTGGACAGCTTTCTTTAATCTGGAGTAATATTGCTTTTCAGTTAAAAACCAAGGAAAAGAAGAAAGCTTTTTGTCTTTATTTTTCATTGTGACAATTGTTGAACTATACCACATGTTCTACATAGCCAAAGATGATCAAATCTCTAGAGAAATAGAAGCACAGGAATAGGGTAGGTATGGTAAAGTCATCTTATTTGATGTCTCTTGAGAAGTGCCAGACTGCTAATGAGGCAAACATTTTAACTGAATTAGCTATTTAAATACCTGAGATGAACAAGTTGAAAGTTAGCTATCATTTAATAATATTTCTTTACTTTTATTGAGGCCGATAGATAAAAACCAAGCTTTTGACCCAGAAAGATCTGGGTTCAACTCCTAGCTCTACCATGTTCTAGCCAATTGACTTAGATAAATTAATTAGTAAGTTTGAAAAACATTTTCATCTGCAAAATGAGGAAAGTATTTACCTCACAGAGTTAAATAAAGAGTAAATGATATAATGTATAATAACGCCTAGCCAGTTTCTAGAAGGCAATAAACACCTATAATAAAAATCTACACTAATAATAGAGAAATATGCAAATATTTGTTATAGCATCATGTCATAACTGGATAAGCAGGCTGTGTTCCCGCCCTCTGCTCAGGCAGCTACAAGGCCATGGTAGGATAGGATACGATAGGAGGGAATAAGAAAGGAGAGGGAGAAGAAGGCAGGCCTGCATGCAGCCAGGCCAAGAGGAGAAACAAATACAGAAAGGGAACAAGAAAAAGACTCGGGAATGGAAAAGGGAAGGAAACTTGGGGCTGCACGTGGGAGGGAGCAGGTGAGCCCAGCGAGGGGTGAGGAGGGAGCCCCACCCAGTCGTGGGAGGAAGATGATGGCCCCTGGTGCCAGCTGTTGGTGGGGAGGCGCCCACAGGTCTGGGACCGAGAGGTGGAGGGTCAGAAACCTTCTGGGCAGAGGCGCTCCTGCTTTGCTGTGGCAGTAGCAGTGCCCAGGCCTCATGGGCCTCAGCCACTCTCACTGGATGGGGTGTCCTGGGCAGGGATTGGGAGCATGAAGGTGGCAAGGAGGCCAGGTAAGGGGTGGGCAGTGAACCCCTGGCCGGGGCTAAGCCCTGGGCTGGGGTTAACACCTCCCCCACCAATGGAAGCTTGAAGAAGAGAGGGAGAGAAGAATTTTATAAAGGAGTCAGTAGAGAGCAGAGTTAAAGAAGGAAAGAGGACATGTGAGTGAAGTATAGGAGCTATAATGAAAATAAGTATAGTTGTGTACTGGGGACAGATTTTAAAAGAAGGAGTCAGAAAAGAAAGATGATAAATGATAGTGAATAATTAGGAGATAGATATTAAAACAGTGGAAGTAAGTAGAGAAGAATGTATGGAAAAGATAGGATGAGAGAAAAAGAGGGAGGGAAGAAAAGTTTTAAAAGGGAACCAGTAGAGCTTAAAAGGAGAATGGGAAGAAGGAAGAAATGGGGCAGGGAGCATAGCAGGTCTGAGGGAGGAAGTAAAGAAAAAAGTTAAGTTGGGAAAGAAGAAAAAGGAGGGCAGGGGTAAAGATAAAGGAAAGAAGGAATGTGCGTGTGAGGGAAAGGTAGGAGAAAGATGGGAAGAAGGATGATGGAACAGAAGGAGGAAAGAAAAGTTTATAAATGATGAGTCAGTAGGGAAAAGTGTTACATAAAGGAGAGAGAAAAATTGTGTGAGAAAGAGAAGTCAATAAGGAAGTCAAATACAATTGTGTGTGCAGGGGATAAGATTTTAAAAAAGTTAATAGGGGCAGTTAGGGGGAATCAGACAGGCATGCAGAGTGGTTAGGGCAGGTAGGCAGGTGAGCAGTTAGGAGCCAGAGGTCCTGGATTGCGAGAGGGATGTTAAACTGCCAGTTTAGGCCTGAACCCACAGGGATTGGGCCTAAACTGGCAGTTGGACATCCACTGAGGGCTCTTGGATTGAGAGGGTGCAGGTTGGGAGAGATTCCCCCCCGCCCATGCATGAATTTCATATACTGGGCCTCTAGTTATTAATAATTATCATAGAGCATTCTCCAAAGGTAGCCCTCTGGTGCAGAGAAGAAAGCATGGCCTTCAGGAAGTGCTAGGGTAACAGGAGGACACTGGCATTTGAACAAGGACACAGACAGCAGATGTTGGATAGGAGACTTCAAAAGGAAGAGGGCATGAACTCTGAGTAGAAACTGCATTTGATACACTTTAGTCTAAAGGCAGACATTCAGAGATGTCCAATGACCTAGTGAAGGAAGCAAAATCATCTTTACCAGCTGCTGCTTTTTTTTGAGAGGTTCCACAATGTCTACTCAAGCAAATGACAATTTTGCTCGCCAAGTCTGGGTATACATTAGAGAAACTATAAGAAGGAAGGAATTAGGAGAACCTATAAGAAATTTCACAGATAATTGAGTCTAACAATCATTTTGAGATAAGGGAGTGAGGTAATAAGAGGTTAAACCACTTGTTCAAGGTCACAGAAACAGCTACTTGGGCTTTATCACCAGTCTATTTTGGAATTAAGCAATTATACCATCTGCTAGTCAAATGCCTCATGGATGCTTATAATAACTATTCATTAATAATTAAATGATGCTTACCTGAATGGAATTCTGCTGTCATGTAAATGGGATTTTACATTGATTATATCAACTGCATTCACAAGAAAATGGACTTCTTTTGCTTTTGTAATAAAGTCAGCTGTTACTGGCTGCCACAGAACAATCTGCAGTTTTAAGTGGAAAAATTGATAAAACAAAAATGTTGTTCATATTCTTCTCATCTGCAGCTAATCTCATAAAAGTGTGTCTATAAGGAGAATCCTATCTAATTAAAGGGTAATATGCAAATCATCCATCACTCCATCATAAAGATGGCGGCACCTATAGTGACCATGGTGCTGGACGCTGGTGTCGTTGCAGGCTGGGCTGAAGGACCCCACTACCCCCTCTTGTGCACAAATTTTGTGCACTGGGCCTCTAGTCTTATATAATAAAAGCCTAATATGCAAATTGACTGAATGGCAGAATGGCCCATGGAACGACTGGTTGCTATGATGTGCACTGACCACCAGGGGGCAGATGCTCAATGCAGGAGCTTCCCTCAGCCTACAGGCCCCAGGCCAGCCAAGGTGGGTGCCAGCAGGGACCCTCTAATCACCCTGCTGGTCGCCCCACAGAGAGAGGTAACTGGTGGCAGGGGATGAGGTGGCAGTGGGATGTAGCAGGGGGCAGGGCCTGGCCTGCGAGCAGGCTGGTAGGGTGGGGCTAGGTGGTGAGTAAACCAGTGCTGTCCCTGATCACCCCACTGGTCTCCTCCTGCAGAGGGAGGCAACTGGTGGTGGTGGTAGTGGTGGTGGTGGGGGTGGGTTCTGCAAGTGTGCGGTACCAGCCAGCCAAGATGGGTGCCACTGGGGGCCCCCTGATCACCCCACCGGTTCAACCACTGATCAACCTTGATCGTGGGCCAGGCTAGGAACCCTACCCGTGTACGAATTTCATGCATCAGGCCTCTAGTGAAAAATATACTTCCTGGCCACTGGTCCTCATTCATACACTTGGCATTATAAACTTTTATTTTGTGTAGAGCTTGTTTTATTTTTCTCTGCAATTTGAGTTGCTAAAGAGGGCCTGAAACATGGTAGGTACTGAATAAATATTTGATGAAACAATGAATGAAGGATTGAATGAATATACTTAAGGCCCAACTGTATAAAACTGGATGTGTACTAGTATGTCAGATGCTTAGAAGAGAAATAAAATTTTGTACAGAAAGTTGATTAAATGATGATTTTCTTTAATTAAAAAAATCCATATTTTTGATGTAATCATCATGTCTGTGTCCCCATTCTTTAATCTAATTATGAGCTTTGGATAATATCTTCCAAAATTATTCACATGTTCCCCCTATTTCAAAGTATTTTCACACTCATTTTCTGTGATCATTATAGTAATAGTTTGATATAGACCCAGAAAGTGTTATTCTTTTCACTATTCAGGTGGAGAAATTAAGGCTCATACTTAACTTGCTAAAATCATACACTTAGGAGTGGCAGACTAAGAACTAAATCCTAAATTTCTGATGCTTCATTTGGTGGTATTTCCTCTGTCCACAATGTGTTGGCTGTGAAAATTCACTGCTCAACTCTTTTGTTGGGAGAAACATAGTTAACTGACCTCACCAGCTGTTCCTGCTCTTGATCCAACAGAGACTGGGACCATGCTCTCCGGGGCTGTAGACAGCCAGTGATTGAGCATTACGATTATATTAATGCAGGTCTAAAAAAAAATAATGCATGTCTATTCCTGCTAGATAGGGGTTTCTTCTTACATGTGACATTGGCTTAAGGACTCATCACTGTTCCCCCAGACCTACAGAGGAACTGCCCTTCAGTCTAGAGACTCTTCCTTTCTGCACAGGCGTCAGAGCTGCATGGTCTAAGGGTGCTCCCAGTCATCTCCAGCTACCCCCTCTTCATGCTACACATGTATTTCTCTCGAAACCTTTATCTGGTCTAATTGGAAAATATGGAGCTGTCAAACTTTTACCCTGATGTTTTGTAGCCCTTATGAGGCATTCTGGGGAGATGCGTCCCAGGCATGAAAATGTTAACAAATTTCCCTTGTCTTTTTTTGATGTTTGCTTCTTAGTCAAAAGCCATTGTTTTATAAGCAAAGTCCTATTGAACTTCTTTTTATCATAGTATCTTTATAAGTACACACTTTCAATCTCAAGGTATTATTATGTGGTTAGCTAAAAAGCCAATAGTACAAATGAAGAAGGTTTGATTTTTGGGAACCAGTAAAATCATGTAATTATGGGAAGGGGAAAAAGGGTATAAGAGAGGGGTTTATACCAGCTATCTGTAAGTTAGAAAACATCTAGGAGAGTGCATGGCATACATTACTTCCACAAAATGAAATAAACCTATATAGTAAAAACCTATAGCAAACATCAAAAATATGCAAATCCAAATCGACTGAACAGCAGAACCACCAGTGGAATGACCAGTTGCTCGGACATGCACCGACCACCAGGGAGCAGATGCTCAATGCAGGAGCTTCCCCCAGCCCATAGTCCCCAGGTCAGCCAAGGCAGGTGCCAGCGGGCCCCCCCAATCGCCCCACTGGTTGCCCTGCAGAGGGAGGTGATCGGTGATGGCAGTGGGGAGTGGGGCTGGTGAGCAGGTGGTGCTAGGCTGGCTTAGGTGGGCACCAGTGGGGCCCTCTCGATCACCCCACCAGTCGCCCTGCAGATCAGCTCTGATCACTGGCCAGGCCTAGGGACCCTACTCACTCAGGAATTTTGTCCATTGGGCCTCTAGTCTATATATATAAAAGCCTAAATGACCAAATGACCAGGATGACTGGCCGCCCAGTTGCTATGTCACACACTGACCACCAGGGGCAGATGCTCGATGCAGGAGCTGCCCTCTGGTAGTGTGCTCCTACAGACAACCTCCCTCGGCCCCCTTCCCCTGCTGGTTGTCCCCCCAGATCAGCCCCAATTGGGGGCCAGCTTGCCAACCTCCCACAGCCCCTCTTCCTGGTTGGCCATCCCCCCACCCTCCATGCCCTGATAGGCTTTGATTGCCAGCTAGGCTGAGGGACCCCACCCATGCACAAATTTATGCACTGGGCCTCTAGTATACAGATAAATAAGAGAAAAATTACCTCATATGTTGTAGTAATATTCTGCAGAATTTGAACTTGCCTAGAGGTTTTAGGAAGAGCAGATAAAACCTGGCCACTGGGGAAAAATGAAACAGAATTTTGATGTTAAATAAAAAGTAAAAATGAAATAAATTATACTGTTAGGGGCTTTGAGACAATTACAAAAAGGAAACAAACTTTAAATGTTAGAAGAAAAGAGGGTTTTGCTACAGACTATGTGGTGTTAAAAAGAGAACACATATTCACTCATTCTTTCAGCTCCTACGCAATTGCAAAATCAACAGCTCTCTTAAATGGGAGTCAATTTGTAGAGTGATTACTCTTTTCCGCGCGCGCGCGCGCGTGTGTGTGTGTGTGTGTGTGTGTGTGTGTGTGTTGATTTTAAAAATTAAATATTTGGTGCATAGAGAATATTTAAGCCAACACTTGCTTATCCTATTAATAAAAGGCTAATATGCAAATTGTTCCCTTGGGAATTCCACCAGGAGTTAGATTGCTTGTTATGATGTACACTGACCACCAGGGGGCAACGTGGAATGTGGTGAGTGACCAGCAACAATGGTGGGGCGCTGAGGGAGCAAGGGAAGGAGAAGGTAGGGAAGGTGGGAGGCGGGGAACCTGATAGGGAACCCTACCCATGCATACATTTTATGCACCAGGCCTCTAGTTACATGATAAAATTAATGCCTGTGAAGCCATTACCCCACTTAAGAAACCCAAATTTATTGGTGTCCTTGAAGTTACCCACCCCTGCTCCCTAGCCACATCCCCAATAGTATCCACTACCCTAAATTTTCACTTTGCTTATTTCCTTGCTTTTCTTTATAGAATGGATTTTTAAACACATGTATGGATTCTTATATGTGTGGATTCTCAAAATACTCTTACATTTGCTTGATTTAACTATATAAAATGACACACAATATGTCTTCTTCTGTATCTTGTTTTTTCATTCAACATTGCATTTTCAAGATTACTCTTTGTGTTGGAGTACCTAATCATAGTTCATTCATAATTGCAAGAATTTGTCTACAAGTAGAATTGTTATTTCTCCACGGTATGCACAATTTTAATTTTGTGAGATAGTGTTAAATTATTCCTCAATTTTTTTGTATCCATTTGTATTCTCACAAGCAGTTGAAAGGATTTCCCATAGCTCCTCCTCCTTTCTAACATTGATACTGTATGACTACCTTTTTCAGTCTAATGGTTGTGAAATGGAATTTTCTTGTGATTTTAATTTTAACTTTCTGACTTTCAATAAAGTATAGTTATTTCCAGTAGATTATTTTTTTTGTGTGTGTGTGGCAATAGGCTAGTATAGTTTCTTCCTACAATCTAAATACTAATCTTTTTTTAGTTGTATGTATTGAAAATATCTACCAGTTTGTCTTTTATCTCTTTAGGATGCATTTTTATCTATAATTTCCTTAAGTTTTTTTTAAATTTAATATATATATCTGCATATTAAGATCTTTTTCCTGGTCCCTGGGTCATATTCTCCTTCTGTCTTTCTCAGTTAATCCTTTCATCCATTTGAACGTTATTTGTTTGGGTGCAATGTAAAGAAGAAATTGAGTTCTTTTTTTATTCTTAGCATAATTTATTAATCGTTAATACTTTCCCCAGGCTTCCGCTATGCCAATTCTGCCTTATATAAGTTTACATACTTTTTTTTTTTTTAACAGAGATAATACTGGTTCATCACACCATTTCCTATTCCTGGGCACACAGAAAAATTGCATGTCCCAGCCTCTCCTGTGATTGCATTGAAACTATGTGCCTTAGTTCTTGACAATGGGAATGTCTGTGGGAATAGCAGGTGGGAGTCTTCAATGCTTATGTTCCTTCTCACTCTGTGGCTAGAAGCAAAGAACCCCAAGATATGGAGTTCCAAAATGGAAACAGCTCAGATCTCCTTCAATAACTGATGATATGAATGAGAAATAAACCTGTGTTGTGCCACGTGAAACTGTTTCAGGGTGAACTAGGTATCCATATATAATAAAAGCCTAATATGCTAAGTGTCCGACAGTTTGTTCAACTGTTTGACCAGTTGCTATGATGTGCACTGACCACCAAGGGGAAGATGCTCCGAATGGTAGTTTAGCTTGCTGCTGGGGTCCAGCCAATCAAGGTGGGCTCAGCATGCCCTAGAGCCCTCCTGTGGACCCTTCTCAGCCCCAATCATGTACCGGTGGAGTCCCTCAGCCTAGCCTGCACCCTCTCGCAATCTGGGACCCCTCAGAGAATGTCAGAGAACCAGTTTTGGCTAAATCTCTGCAGGCTAGGCCCAGGAGTGCACAAATTTGTGCACCAGGCCTCCAGTTATAGTATAATCAAAGATTTCCCTTGCTAATCCAGTGTGGCCTCTTTCTTGGCTTTTTATTACGTTCCATTGGTTTACTTTTCTATCCTTGTGCTAGAACCACTCATCTTTGTGACTATAGCCTCATATTAAATCTTAACATCCTATAATAGATGCTCCTACTTCTCTTCCATGCCTAGTACTTTTTTATTTTTAAATATTTTGTAATTAAATTATTATCTGTGTACATATATTACCATTGTCCCCCCCCCCTCTCCTGTACATGCCCTCCCTCTCCAGAGTTTTGTGTCCATTGGTTGTACTTATATGCATGCATACATATCCTTCAGTTGATCTCTTATCTCCCCCAGATCTCCCTCCCCTCCCCTCTGTAATTTGACAGTCTGCTTGTTGCCTTACTGTCTCTATATCTATCTTTTGGTTCATCAGTTTATAAATGTTCTTTATTATCCATAAATGAGTGAGGTCATGTGGTGTTTCTCTTTCATTGATTGGCTTATTTCACTCAGCATGATGTTCTCCAATTCCATGCAGGTTGCTGCACATGATGAGAAATCTTTTTTTTTTTTTATGGCAGCATAGCATTCCATTGTGTAGATGTACCATAGTTTTCTATTTTTCGTTTTTTTTCTTTAAAAAAAATATTATTATTGATTTTTTTACAGAGAGGAAGAGAGAGGGATAGAGAGTTAGAAACATCAATGAGAGAGAATCATCCATCAGCTGCCTCTTGCACACCCCCTACTGGAGATGTGCCTGCAATTAAGGTAAATGCCCTTGACCAGAATTGAACCTGGGACCTTTCAGTCCACAGGCTGACGCTTTATCCACTGAGCCAAACCGGTTTCGGCCATACCATAGTTTTCTGATCCAATCATCTGCTGATGAGCATCTAGGCTGTTTCCAAATCTTAGCTATTGTAAATTGTGCTGCTATGAACATAGGAGTGCATATATCCTTTCTGATTGGTGTTTCTAGTTTTTTGGGATATATTCCTAGGAATGGGATTACTGGGTTAAATGGGAGTTCTAATTTCAGTTTTTTGAGGAAACTCCATATTGTTCTCCACAGTGGTTGCACCAGTCTGCATTCCCACCAGCAGTGCACGAAGGTTTCTTTTTCTCCGCAATCTCACCAACACTTGTCATTTGTTGTTTTGTTGATGTTGGCCATTCTGGCAGGTATGAGATGGTACCGCATTGTTGTTTTCATTTGTATCTCTTGGATAATTAGTGACTTTGAGCATGTTTTCATGTGCCTCTTGGCCTTCCTTCTGTCTTCTTTTGAGAAGATTCTATTTAGGTCCATTTCCCATTTTTTAATTGGCTCATTTATCTTCCTTTTATTAAGTTGTATAAGCTGTCTGTAGATGTTGGAGATTAAACCTTTATCAGTGATAACATTTGCAAATATGTTCTCCCATACAGTGGGCTTTCTTGTTGTTTTGTTGATGGTTTCTTTTGCTGTAAAAAAGCATATTATTTTGATGTAGTCCCATTTGTTTATTTTTTCTTTAGCTTCCCTTGCCCTAGGGGCAGTATCAGTGAAGAAGTTCTTTAGGCATATGTCTGAGATTTTGCTGCCTGTCTCTAGTATTTTTATGGTTTCCCGTCTTATGTTTAAGTCCTGTATCCATTTTGAGTTTATTTTTGTGTATGGTGTAAGTTGGTGATCTAGTTTCATTCTTTTGCATGTATCTGTCCAGTTTTCCCAACACCATTTATTGAAGAGACTGTCTTGACTCCATTGTGTATTTGTGCCTCCTTTGTCAAATATTAACTGAGCATAGTGATTTGGGTTGATATCTGGATTCTCCAATCTATTCCATTGATCTATATGTCTGTTCTTGTGCCAGTACCAGGCTGTTTTGAGAATAGTTGCTTTGTAGTACAGCTTGAAATCTGGTATTGAGACCCCTCCTACTGCACTTTTCTTTCTCAGGCTTGCTGTGGCTATTTGGGGTCTTTTATTGTTCCAGATAAATTTTTGGACAGTTCTTTCTAGGTCTGTGAAATATGCCATTGCTATTTTAATGGAGAGTTCATTGAACCTATAAATTGCTTTGGGAATTAAGGACATTTTGATGATGTTGATTCTACCAATCCATGAACATGGTATGTTCTTCCATCTGTTTACATCTTCCTCTATCTCTTTTTTCAGTGTCGTGTAGTTTTCCGTGTATAGGTCTTTTACCTCCTTAGTTAAGTTTATTCCTAGGTACCTTAATTTTTTTGGTGCGATGGTAAATGGGATTGAGTTTTTGGTCTCTGTTTCTGTAGGTTCACTATTGGTGTATAGAAATGCCATAGATTTCTTGGCGTTAATTTTGTATCCTGCTACATTGCCAAATTAATTTATTAAGTCTAATAGTTTTTTGATGGAGTCTTTTGGCTTTTTTATGTACATTATTAAGTCATCTGCAAATAAGGATAACTTTACTTCTTTTCCAATTTGGATGCCTTTTATTTCCTCTTCTTGTCTAATTGCAATGGCTAGCACTTCCAGTACTATGTCAAACAGTAGTGGTTCTATCTGGCCTGCAGAGCCGAAAGAGCGGAGGGTTCTCTTGATCTCCCCTTCGGTCCTTCACCAGCAGTCCAAGATGAGAGTGGTCAGATTGCTTTTGTTCTGGCCCTCAGGTCCAGTTTAAGAACCCATTGTGGCCCTCGAGTCATAAAGTTTGCCCACCCTTGGGCTAGAGCCTACAGTACAGTGTTGCATAGAAGTAAAAATAAAATTCATGATACATAATTTTTAAGGAAAACTTACAGTGCTTCACTATTAGAATGATTATTGTAGGGTTTTAGTAAGTGCCTCTTAGCAGTGTAAAGAAGTTTCCTTTTACTTTGTTAAGAGTTTTTAATCATAAATGAGTGTGGATTTTATCATATATATTTTAAAATATATTTTATTGATTTTTCTACAGAGAGGAAGGGAGAGGGATAGAGAGCTAGAAACATTGATGAGAGAGAAACATTGACCAGCTGCATCTTGCACACTCCCTCCTGGGGATGTGCCCGCAACCAATGTACATGCCCTTGACCGGAATCGAACCTGGGACCTTTTAGTCCACAGACTAACGCTCTATCCACTGAGCCAAACCAGTTTTGGCAGATTTTATCATATTTTTTATGAGAAGAGCATAGGGGCTTTCTTGTTTAATCTTTGAATCAGGGGGGTTACATTAACAGGCTTTTTTTTTTTTTTTTTTTAACTTAACACTTGATTCAATTTGTTCTCTCACCTTTGCTTTGTTATATTTATTTCTGCATTGTAGTGCTTACTACGGCCATGAGGAATGCTTAGTGATTCTTGCAAAGCCAAGGTAATACATTATTGTGAATCAACATGATTAATACTGGTTACACATGTCACTTAATAAGAAAGGAAGAATTTTTTACTAAATTTTCTCATACTTGCCAATCTCTTGCCAGTGAGGGAGATTTGGGTAAAGAGAGAATAGAGCTCTCTCAGGTCCTGGGGTCCCGCCTTACGCTGCTGTGTGCATGCGTTCTTGTACATCTGGCCACAGCTGTGTTTGTTAGCAGAAGTGGGAACTGATGCGTGGAGAAGGGGAGAAAGGTCTTTCTTCCACCCACTCCCCAAGGACCCCAAAGACCTTGCAAATCCACCCAGTTTTCAAACACATGTTCTTCAATGTTCAGTGGAGAAGGGCTTAAATATTGGAGCAGAGGGTGGGAACACATAGCATTTTTAAGGGATTTGTGTGTATTTCCAAAAATGACTGGGGACCACCATCCAACACCGGCAGAGTGGGATTTGTGAGCGTCTTGCCCTCCAGCGGCTTCAACATGTTCTCTGGTTGGTTAAGTGGCCTAAAGAGGGGCTTAGCCACGCCCACCGGAAGGATCAGGCCGCTGATCCGGCCATCTCTATCCAGAAGTCTGCTCTGAGTGCACCTCGGAGAGTTCCAGAAGTCAGTAGCTTTGTTACCTGGACCAACACATGTGGAGAGTTGCGTTCTTCACACTTAGGCCAAGAAATCACCTTGTGTGGATGGATTCAGTACCGAAGGAGATCTAGATTGCGAAACAAGATGGCGGCCTAGGTAGTCTCCTAAGCTGCCGCCTCATCAACAATTTGGAAAAAAACAACAGCTAAAATCGAAAAGGATCACATCAGATCCACAGGAGAGCTGGCAAAATGGGATGGCTACAATTAGAGGGCAGGAAAAGCACCACTGCCACCATGTGGAGTTTAAAGCCGAAATGGAACTGGAGCCGCAGCCGCTGCCGCTAGTGAGGGAGGCCCACCAGGAGCAGAGCTCTCCCCGCCCCGGGCCCAGGCTACTGAATTCTGGAATATTTCAAATAAAATGTTACTTAAAAAACATGTAGCAAGAGTTCTGGAAGCACAGAAGAGGTTAAGATAACTTCTGCTTGTCATTATTGGTTGGAGACAGGGGCATTATTGGGGAAATGGCAAGCTGTTCATTGTTGCCAAGTGTAGGATAAATGGTAGGTAAACAGAAATGAGTTTGACTTTCTCTATAAAAGGTTTTGAATGCATGATGAGAAATGTGGTCTTTATTTTGTAAGTAATTATACCACTTGTACCTCAAGGATCTAACTAGAATGTTAAATCTTGTGTGACAGGTGAGTGCGCCTCCTTAGAATTATAGTCTCAATTCTTTATTAACATACTCAACACTTTCACAGCTAGATTGTATCATGACTTAACCTTGAGGTCTTTTGGATTCAGAGTTCAAGCTGACACTGAAACATGGAGACCTGGAGTCATAGTCTAAATCCAGCTGATAGTAGAATCACTGGGTCCATGGATTCCCCTCATGACCATTTCTCTGGTCTCTAAATGTGTACTTGAAATGGTCATACTTGGTAGTTGGAAAAAGCCCCTTATTGGTTTCTTGTCTATAAAGTAAGAGCTATCATAGTTAGAAAAGCCTAAAGGTGAAACTGTTTTCTCCCACCCCTGCCAGAAGCCAATTCTAGCATGTCATAATTGCAAGAGTTTCATCAAAAGGTTGATGGAACTTGGGGACTCAACAAGGGCTGAGTCCTCAACATATGTTGTTCCGGTTGGGAATGGTTGAAGGCATTTCCCCAAACCTGAAAAGGATGTATTAAATTGATTGTTTGCTGCCAGACATCTCAGGGCATCTTAATGTACATGTTATTGCCTCATACTATCAAACACCTGAACAGCCATAGGCTATTCCCCAATCTGTCAACAGATCCTATAGATCAGTGTTTCCTAAACTTCTCTCATGATGAGAATCACCTGTTGGAGTTGTTAAAATACAGATTCCTGAATCCCAACTAAGAAGTGCTAAACTAGTTTTTTTGGAACATATAGGTAAAATTGTATACTTAACAATTATACTAGTTAAGTATACAATTATACTTAACTAGTATAATTGTTATTATCTGACTCCCAAATGCCTTTCAAAATTATCTTTCATCTCTGGATTCTTACTTAAGTTGCACACAGCCTTTCTCCAGATTGCTGAACTCTTCTTAATGCCAGAACAAGAGCCCCAGCACAATCTCACCCCCACCCATTCACAGCCAAAATAGCAAAATTATCTTAAAAAATGCATCTGGAGGAAATGGCAGGTATAAGTACCACTCTTAAAGACCTAACGATATAATGATGGTGGATCCATGAAATTCACTTTCTTTTTTTAAATATATATGTTTTATTGATTTTTTACAGAGAGGAAGAGAGAGGAACAGAGAGTTAGAAACATCGATGAGAGAGAATCATCGATCAGCTGCCTCTTGCACACCCCCTACTGGTACATGCCCTTGACCGGAATCGAACCTGGGACCTTTCAGTCCACAGGCTGACGCTCTATCTACTGAGCTAAACCGGTTTTGGCATGAAATTCACTTTCAATTCACCAATTTGGATCCCACAAAAACCAAATGGATTCTAGAGGATGACAATGAGTAATCAAACTCAACTAAGTAGGGATACCAGTTGTAATGACTGTACTCAATGTGGTGTCTTTGCTGAGCAGGGCCTCAGGTGTATGGTATTTAGCTGTTGAACTGAACATCCCTTTAAGAAAAAAAAAGCATCAGAACAGTTTACCCATTTGGGACAGACACCAATATATATTTACAGTCTTGCTTCAAACTTAGATTAACTTTCCCACTAGTTGTAATAATACAGTCAAAGAGAACTAGCCTTTATGTATATATCAGTGTACTATATCAGTGTCATCATGTGAATCATGGATCAGATCAGATGAGCAAGAAGTGGTAAGTGCATTGGAGGTCTTAGTAACACACATGTATTTTTGAGAGTGGGCAAAAAATATCATAGAAATTCAGGGTCTGCCACACTAGAAACATTATAGGGCCTAGTGGTCTGGGATAGAAAGGGAAATCCCTTTCAAAATAATGAATAGACTCTTCTTCAAAGATGAAATACAGAGAGGTGAAAATTAAAATGACACACCTACCAGAAGGCTACCTTCAATAAATCAACAAACAACTGCTGTTGAAGAAGTGGAGAAAAGGGAACTTTAGTGCATTGCTGGTGGGAATTCAGACTGTGCAGCTATTATGGAAAACAGTATGGAGTTTCCTGAAAAAATAAAAAATGTAACTGCTATTTGATCCAGTGATCCCACTTCTGGGAATATATGCTAAGAATCCCAAAATATAAATCAGAAAGAGTATATGAACCTCTATGCTCATAACAGCATTTTTTACAATAGCTAAGATCTGGAAACAGCCTAATGTCCATCAGTAGATAAGTGGATAAAAGAACTATGTTACATTTATGCTTTGGAATACTATGTGGCTGTAAAAAGGATCTCTATACTCTTTGAGACAGCATGAAGGGACCTGGAGAGGATTATACTAAGTGAAATAATCCAGTCAGAGAAAGACAAGTATTCTCATGACCTCACTTACATGTGGAATATAAATCAACAATATAAACTGATGAACAAAATACTAGGTCCAGAGGCATGTATACATGGGACAGACTGACAGATATCAGAGGGATGGTGTTAGATGGGATGGTAAGAGATTAATGGAATAACTTATATCCATATATGCATAATCCATGAACACAGACAAGAGTGTGGGGAAAGCCTAAGGTGGGGTAGGGGAGGATGAATGGGGACAAAGATGGGGATAGGGGATATCTGTAATAATATAAATAAAAAAATAACAGATGATTTATTGCATCTCAATCTCCCATGCTAAAGAAGGGAGCAAAATTCTTGGTAGGTCTCTTGGGTTTTGAATATAGCTCACTTGGAAATACTGCTTCAAAACATATATTGGATGACAAAAAAGATTACCATTTTGTGAGAGGCCCAGAACAGAAAGGTTCAGACTGTGGTGCAAGAGCCCTCATACCATATGGGATCAGAGGCATTTGTGGTGGAAAAATATGTCATTTGAAGGTTTTGGCATGTCCCAATAGAAGACTCACAATGTAGGCACCTAGAGCAGTGGTTGGCAATTGCAGCTTGTGAGTCACATGTGGCTCTTTGGCCCCTTGAGTGTGGCTCTTCCACAAAATACCATGGCCTGGGCAAGTCTATTTTGAAGAAGTGGCATTAGAAGAAGTTTAAGTTTAAAGAATTTGTCTCTCAAAAGAAATTTCAATCGTTGTACTGTTGATATTTGGCTCTGTTGACTAATGAGTTTGCCGACCACTGACCTAGAGCAAGGTGATAACATCTACAATGGAGAATCATATATTTCTTCAAAAATAATTCCTGTCAGCTATTGGGCCATAATATAGACAGAATGCCTAACCATGGGACAACAAGTGGTTATGGGGCCAGTCTCACCCACCATGATCTGGGCTTTGTCATATTTACTGTGGTAGGTAGTCTAATGTTCATGCCCTATTCCCGAGAATAATTGAATTTGTTACCTTTTATAACAAAAGTGACTTTGCAAAGGTGACTAAGGTAAAGATTTTAAAATGGCAAGATTATGTTGGATTGTCAATGGTTTCACAAAGATCCTTAAAAGTGGAAAAGGGAGACAGAAGGAGATTTGATTTATGAAGAGGTCAAAGTGAATCTTCAATCAACACCATTCCTTGAGGAGACCAGGCAACCACATGGTGACAAAGTGACTACATCACTTGCCTTCCATTATGGGTTTAGGTTTGCCTCTTCTGCCTTTAAAACCTCAGTCAGCATCACAATATAAGGGCTTACATAGTGAATGATCTATGGACACAGCATCCCACATAATATTTCATCAGGTCAAGAGATCCACTTTTCAAAATATTGTGCACATTTCCATGGGATCCACTGTGCATATCACATACCACACCACTCAGAAACTACTAGCTTGATACAGCATTTAGAATAGCTTATTGAAGGATCAGCTGAGGTGCTAGCTTGGAAAGGGGCAACATCCTATAGAATACAGTATATACTTTAAATAAATAACATATAGTTCTGTGTCTCCACTAGGCAGAATACATGGTTCAAGGAATCAAGTTGGATTTACCATCATTCCGAGTTGACCCATGTAGGGAAATTTTACTTTCAATTTACAAATATGGGTTCTGTAAGTCTAAAAGTCCAGGTTCCTAGAGGAAAAATCTTTCCACAAGACATATAGAGTTCTTTTAAACTGAAAGCTCTTGCTGCTACACAATATTTCTGTCTCAATGTGCCAAGAGATGATCAGAAAGGAGAGGAGTTACCTTGCTGGAAGGGGCAATTGACCTTGGTCATCAAGAGGATATTGAGGCTTGCTTTTACATAGTGAAGGTGACAGGCAAGAATGTAATTGGCTATCAGATAATAAACTTAGACATTCTGTGATATTCCCTTATCCAATTTCTTTATATGTTGACAAATGCAGCAGCCATGGACCAGGAGGACATGGTGATTGGTGCCTCAAACCCTTGAGAGCTGCAGGCCTGTGTTATCTCACCAGGTAGGCCACCTAGACCAGGATAGGTACTGACAATGACAGAATGGATGGTAGAAAAGGAGAATGATGAGTAAGTCTCTCAAGACTTGCTATAGCTGTAGGGATTGGAGTTAATTCCACTGTTTCTTTTGGGAAAAGAGACCAACCAGAATACAAAAATGCATTTTATGAAGCAGATTGTTTTGAGTAGCAAAAGATATGACTATATAGTAGCTGCCATGTGTGCTGCCCTGGTTGGGTACTTGGGAAGGGTAGGTGCTAGTTCTTCTTTGAATGTTTAGTAAAATTTACTTGTGGAGCCATCTGGTCCAGGACTTTTGTTTGTTGGGACATTTTTGATTATTGCTTTAATTTCGCTAGTTGTAATCTGTCTATCAGATTCTCTGATTATTCTTGACTCAGTCTGGAAGATTGAATGTTTCTAGGAATGTATTCATTTCATCCAGATTGCATAATTTGTTGGTATATAGTTGTGTGTAATATTTTCTTATAATTCTTTGTATTGTTTTGGTGTCAATTGTCACTTCTCTTTGTTTTCTGATTTTATTTATGTAGGGCCTTTTAATTTTACTTGATGAGTCTGGTTAAAGGTATGCCAATCTTGTTTATATTTCTGAAGAACAAGCTCTTGATTTCAATGATATTTTATTTACTATTTAAAATATATTTTTATTCATTTCAGAGAGGAAGGAAGAGGGAAGGGGAGGGAAGGAGAGAGAGAGGGAGAAACATCAATGATGAGAGAGCAGCTGCATTCTGCATGCCCCCTATTGGGGATTGAGCCACTCCCTTCTAGCTTGAAATGTTTCTGTTGAGAAATCAGATGACAGTCTTATGAGAGATACCTTGTAGGTAACTAACTGTCTTTCTCTTGATACTTTTAAGATTCTTTGTCTTTAGCCTGTACCATTTTAACTACGATGTCTTGATGTAGTGCTCTTTGAGTTCATCATGTTTGGGACTTCTTATACTTCCTGGACTTGTGTGTCTTTTCTTTACCAGGTCAGGAAAGTTTTAGATCATTATTTCTTCAAATAGATTCTCAATCCCATGCTCTGTTTCTTCTCCTTGTACCCCTTTGATAAAGATGTTATTATGCTTCATGTTATCCTAAATGTCCCTTAAACTATCCTCATTTAATATTTTTATTTTGTTTTTGCAGCTCTGATTAGGTGTTTGTTTCTCATTTGTGTTCCAAATTGCTGATCTGATCATCTGCTACATCCAACTTATAGTTTATTCCTTCTAGTGTATTCTTTATTTTAGATATTGTGTTATCCATTCCTGACTGGTCTTTTCTATATGGTTTCTATGTTCGTTTTCATGCTGTTGAAAAAGCATCACTTTAATCTCTATAATTGATAAATTGCTTGCCTCCATTTCATTTCATTTATTTATTTATTTATTTATTTATTTTTCCTCTGGAGCTTTCTCCTCTTCTTTCTTTTGGGGCATATTTTTTTGTATTCCCATTTTGACTGTATTTTTGTTTCTGTGTAACAGGTATATTTGCTCTGACTCCCAGCCTTTGTGTGGCATTCTTATGTGGTAAATATCCTTTGAGGTCCAGAGGTGCAGTCTCCTTGATCTCCTGAGCTGGGTGCTCCAGGAGTGTGCCTTGTGTGGGTTGTGTGGGCCCTCCTGTTGTGGTTGAGTCTCATTGTTATTGGCCCATAAATGTGTCAAATTATCCTTCATGTTGATTGTGGCCCTCAGCTCCAATCACAGCATCCATGCTGCTGTGTATATGCTGATCACACAAAGCAGAATTCAGCTCAGCAGTGTTTGGTGCTTGTTAAGATCTCCAACTGGATATGCTGCTTGTGAAATGTATTGGATCCTATCCTGATGTTGTGTGAAGCTGGCCCCTGGTGTGTTGATTCTGGCCCTTTGGGAAGGAACTCTGGTGCAGGCCACAGTCAGATGCTGTCTGTGACAGGCCCCTGCAACGTGTTTGGAGCTACAAGTTTTCCACATTTTGTGTTGCCTGGGCCTGGCTGCTCCCAGAAAGGACCAAACTGTGCACCAAGACTTTTTACTAGCACTGGACCCGGGTCAGGTCAGCAAAAATCCCAAGGCACCCCAATATCTTCATTTGCCTGCCAGCTGCCTGTTAGTTTCAGTCACTGAAAGAGCCTCTGACAGTACTTGAGTTGCCTGAGGTAGTTCACAGTGAGGGGTGAGGGTAGGGTGAGTAGTGTTCACCAGATTGAAATAGATTAAAATTCAGTTTCAGTTCTGATCCAAGGCCACTCAGCAAATGTTCCAGGTATACCAAGTTAAGCTGCCACCTGCTGGGTGCTCTCACACCTTTGTGTTGGGGTAGGGTCTCAGGGAGTCATCAGAGTGAGGCCAGCAGAGTTTTTCAGGCCCAAACAGACCAATATTTGGTGATGTGAAGGCAGGGCTCTGCTCCAGTTGGGCTTGCAAGGGAATAATGGTCCCTGTCCTTGAGCTGCTCTACTCATTCTGCCTCATATTCTGCGGAAAGCCCAAGCTCAGCAGGGTGGGGCCTCTAGGAGTTGCGAGGATGAGGCTAGTGAATCTCCCATGAGAGGGAGGTGCTGGTCAGGCTTTGGGTTGTATTCCTCACCAGAGATCCACACAACTCAGTTTGCCCAGATTTTACCCAGCCTTCAGCAGGGTGGAGCCACCAAAAGTTGGGTAAGTGGGTCTGCTAGGAGCCCAGAGGGTGGGCTATCAGATCACCCATGAGGGAAAAAATGCTAGTCAGGTTCACAGGAAAGTGGAGGAAATGGCTCCTGCCCCAATGACACACAACTCAGCCACTGATACCCGTTGAGTCTGCCCAAACCTCTACATCCCATCTAAGGCAGCAGACTCTCAGCAGAGCATAAATTCTGTAGAGTGTGGCTATTGCTTTCCCCCAGGCTGATGGCCTATGTGCTCCACCAAAGAAAGATGACATCTGTGGTATGAGAGAGAGATTCAGCACAGGGTCCTGGCAGCTGTCCCTTCCGCTCTCTCCCCAGAGGCATAAACACCAGTCTCTGCTCACACAGCTCTAGTCCACTCTGCCCTTCCTCTGCTGGAGCCCAGGGTGAGTGAAAACATTTTGTGTTGGTCCTTTAAGAGATTGCCTGTGTCTTTAGTGGACTTCTGTCTCTCCCTGGTGGACTGAAACCCTGATGAGTTTTGCAGCCAAATGTTATATGGGTGCTTCCTTCTGACTCTGGTGCTCAGAGCCCAGCTTGGGTTTGAGGCCCCACACTTCTCAGGGAATCTCCCTAAAGCTGAGATATCCCTCCATAATCTTGGCTGCCCAAGGGAGCAGGGCCAGCCTCTTTCTCATCTCCAGCCTTTCTACAAGTCTAGATGTGCCTTTCTCTGTAAATCCTTGATTATAAGAATTCTCTCTAGGCCTTCACCAGGTAACTCAGTTGGTTAAAGTGTTTTCCTGATATGATAAGGTTGCAGATTCAATCCCTGTTAATAGTATATAAAAAAATCAATCAATGAATGCATAAATAAGTGGAACAACAAATTGATCCTTTTCTTTCTTTCTCCCCCTTCCTCTCTCCCTTTCAAAAAAAAAGAGAGAAAAAAATTTCTTTCATCTATTCTACAATTGGTTATTCAGTATGATTGGTCTGTAATTTTAGTTGTAATTCCAGTTTGGTCCTGGGAAGAAGTGAGTGTACCTTCCACTTATTTCACCACTATCTTGGATCCCCCTTTTTAATGACTCCTTTCCCCACTCCCTACTTTCTGATTCTAAATAAATAGCCTCACCTGACAGGCTATACTTAGGTAATCATAGCACAGTTCAATTATTGGTTGTGTTTATCATATACTTGCCAGTATTTTAGATGTAGTCTTTATTGTGTTTGACCTTTGAAAGCAAGTGAATATGGAGACATCTTTGTTGTTGTTGCCTTTTTCCTAAGTATATGGTAATTATGCCTTTAAAATTTTTTTTGTCATTTCAGGGCATTTCACTGATGAGATTTATCTCAATACAACAACAAACCTGCCACTAAGGGACTGCCTGAATACAAAACATTATTAGGAAAATGATTATGACAAGAAAATAATAACAAAGAACCACTTTAGAAAAAGCCACATTATTAACTATTCCAAGAAGAAATTATATCCTTGCCCTCAGAGATAATTCATCAAAGTCATCATGAGTGAAATTAGATTTCTCTTTTAGTTTCAGTAATTGGCCATTCCTGGAAAAACAGCATGCGGAATTATTTGGTACATTTTTTTTCCTCCCAGAAAAAAGTTTGTGTTTTTTTCTAGTGGAGATATGGGACTGAGAAATCAGATATGCTTCTGCTCACACAACATAGAGACAATCACCATAGTCACAAAGTATTATATATTTTTGATATTATTTGGTTAAAATATAGTCATTGTCTCATTTTTCTCCTTAAGCACAGGTCTCAACCAGACTTCAAAGTATATGTTGAAGCAAAAATAGTAAGAAAAGCCAGTCATGAGGGTGTTTTCTCATTTATTTCTTCCTTTCTGTCCATTTTCTTTGTTTGCAGTGACAGTGCTTGTGTTGGGCTGGCACTGAGTCCACTTTTAGATCTGCAATAGGTGAAGACCAGCTGACCGGACCTGCAGCTCTGGCTTCTCTCTACCATGCATTCCAGACTGACTGTCTTCTCCACAAACTTGCAAATCTGATATTCCTTCAAATTGGTTCTTTTCATATTTTCTAGATTTTTTAGAGGCAATGGTGTGCAATGAATAGAATGGAAATGAGGCTAACGTGGGTTTGAATACAAACTCTACACTTACTGTTTGATTTGTGGCAAATTATATTTTTCTTCCCTAGGCTCAGTTTTCTCCTTGGTAAAATGTCAACAAAGATTCCTAGAGTGTAGGATTGCAGGCATCTGAAGAGGTCACACTTATAAATGCCTAGTGTGATGAATGGGACAACTCGGCTGCTAAATAACCACACATTTCCTCTTCTCTCTGTCAGTGATAGTGTCACTGTCAACAATACCAGCTTGGATATGTTGTATCAGTTTTCCTTACCATTACCCTTAATTAAAGCCAATCACCCTTACCCTTAATTAAAGCCAATCACCAATTTATGGGATATTAGAACTGGGAAGGACTTTAGAGATCATAGTCATCTGAGTTATTGATCAAACATAGAGACACAAATCACTGATGTTTTTTATAGCAAAAAAAAAAAAACCTCCTGTGTAACTTCAATAACAGCAATTATTTGGTGATGAAATTTGACAATCACATTGAACAAAAAAGAATCAACTAAATATAGTTATTTCATTGATGATGTGCAAACATAGCTTCAGGCTTACTGGGTAAAACTCTATTATCTTAAATGCTCTTTATATTGCAGAACATTTTTTTTTCTGGTATAATTTTCTCTGTCCCTTCTCTCTTTGCCAGTTCCTAACACGGGGAGAGAAATCTGTCCCAGAAGAAATTGGAGAAGAAAAGGATCATAGAAGCAAAACAAAGAATAAAATAATTCCAAAGTAAACAATATCAATAAAAACCCTAAATATTAGCTAGTGAATAAATTACAATGTTGCACATAGCCATGAACTACAAACTACTTTCACTTCATATTATATATGCCAGAGCATATGTTCATTGGTGTTCTTCTAAGTGATTTATAGTAGAAAACCCTAAAGGAATCACTCTACTAAGCAAAATAAGAATTAGATACGTACATGTAACTGTTCTTATGACACAGCTATTCTTCCTTTTATATTCCATGCTTAAATACTTGTGCACATCCTAACTACCTATTTGATACTTTGACTTTGTTCTCCCTTCTTTGTTTCACATACAAGAAGAAAATAAATTATATATAGTTAATATATTTTACATGGGTTAGGGTGTAAATAATTACTTTTTATAAAAGTTTAGTTTTCTTTAATCTCCATAGACACTGGATATACATATAATCCAGAGTTCTCCTGATAATAAAACTCGAACCAGATAAGAAAAAAAAACAGGCCCTAGATCTTGTGAGATCCTTTTCTTGAAATTTAATATCTGTGAGGTCAACATGGAAAGTTTTAGAAAGAGTTGACCTTCAAACTTTAACAATTGCTCCCCACTCCAGTGCACTTACCACATTCTATGGGAAATGCAAGTGGAAAAATGGCCAACCACCCTCTAGGATTCTATTAGGTTACCTTTGAAATGCGAAGACATGCTGTTCACAAAAGAGGAGAGTGGCTACCAGGACTCCAAAGCTATAAAACTTCATCCTGACAGTTCTTTGCAGAAAAATAAATTTCTCTGAAGAAAAGGGCCCTGATAACTGGTTACATAAGAGCCTTCTTTACACACTGGTTAAACTGTAATGCTGTTTCCTCCCATTTCTGTAATCAATCAACTTAGCTTGCATGTCTATTCTCAAAAAGGAAGTATAATGAGAGTTGTTGTTCTTAGTTGAGGCTATCTAGAAAATATTTAACTTCTCAGGGAAGATGAGGCCAAGAATAAATGGGTAGTAATGTAGCAGGAACAAAGGAACATGTTGGGCTTATTGGAGAGCCATAGCTATAGAGTATTGACTAATGGGTCATAAGCCAGGCAGAGGGAGGTCTCCAATTGAGTACTAAAAAGGTCTTTCTTTGCCTCTGCCTTTTCAACATTTTTAACTTAGATAAGGCATAGAAGGTGAGTTTCTCAAATTCGTGGCTAATAAAAATATGAAGAGAGATTATATGGAGGATTACAGAAACTTTATTTAGAAAGATTTTTTGGTGTTTATATGAAATGATGGGCTCACCCCTAAGAGGATACGGATACTACATTGTGGGAAGCTCTTTGGAGCAGCAACTAAATCAGATTGCTTTGAATCATGTTTATTTAGAGAAGACCATCTTATCTAACAGTCATTATCTACATTAAGGTACATGTAATACAATCCCTGAACTTTCCCCCCTTTTTCATAATGCAAATACCTTACTTAAAACTTGATTGCCAAAGAATCCACTTCAAAGAAGACTATCTCAAATAGGCAAACGTATCTCACCAGATACAGAATTATGTAAAGACCTAGGCCACCTACTGAGTCTCCCTTGTTCTAGAAATCTTGGTTGATTTCAATAACTGACCATTTGGCCTACTTATTTTCTTTCTTTAAATTACTCTCTTATATTTTAAATTTACCAAGAAAGAGTGGGCCTGAGAGTTCTGGTAAAGATGGAGGAATAGATAAGTGCATTACTCACCTCCTTTCATGACCACTTCAAAATTATAACTGAACTAGAGGTCTGAGGCATGAAATACATGCATGGGTGAGGTCCCTTGGCCTGGTCAGTGATCAGGACCAATCAGGGTGTCTCGCCCAGTCCTGATCTGGGACAGCTGGCCAGGGGGAGAGATCATGGGAGGTTAGCTGTGGGAATGCACTGACCACCAGGGGGCAGCTCCTGCATTGAGCATCTGCCCCCTGGTGGTCAGTGCATGTCACAGATACCGGCTGATCTAGTCAACCTGTCCTAACAGTTGCTTAGGCTCATATATATGTAGATTCTAGAACAATCTATAGAATTATAACATGACCTGAAGAATAGCTGGACAGAAGTACTATAACCTAAAGCTATAAAGAAAAGGCCATGTTGAAACTGGTAGGAGGGAGGGAGAGGCAATATGGGCTGTCCCTGCACCCACTTGTGGTTGAGAATCAGGAGTGATATATCATCTGCACAGGTCTCCCCTCAGGAGGAAGGGGTCCAGCCTCACACAGGTTCCTCAACCCAGAGCACCTGGGCATCAAAAAGAACCCCCACAACATCTGGCTATGAAAATATGTGGAGATTCCATCCATCCGAGTGAGAAGGAAAGTGGCTGGAAACCCAGGTGTTCTTTTAAAAAGCCTATGTGCAGATTTACTGGCTCACAGGCACTTGCACTGGGCTCTGGCAAAGGAACAATGGCTTTTGGGGTGGGGAGGAGGGTAGAGTGCCAGAGATATGCAAGATTCAGAGAGAAACTGGGTTGTATGGATTCAGGGCCAATTTGGAGGGCTAGCTGCTATTGTCTCTCCTTCCACAAACCTCACAGGTGGTACCACCTGTATTGAGCTCTCCTTCTACATGACAAAATCTGTATCTGCATTAGCCTGGAGAACACCACTTGCCTCTTCTGGACCACTTCCTGAGATCCTACTCATCCAAGTTGTTCACCACTAGAGGCTCTTTAAGCAGGCCTCAGTTCTCACTGTAGTCTTTCTTAAAAATTATCAAAGCCCTCAGTCCCTGGGCAGGTGGCAGCTGACCTTGGTGTTCCCTGTGCCTTTGCTGAGTAGCCCCTGACTTTGTACTGGCATCAAATCTGAATATGCATTAACAAGGTGAACACCACTCACTCCCCTCTGGTCATTTCCTGAGATCCTGCCTCACCCAACTCCCATACTGCCCAAGATTCATTCACCAGCTGAGACTTATGGATAGACTGAAAGCAGCAGCAGGCCACAGGGTGCCCTCTGTTTTCTGTTGAGTGGACTCAGGCCTGGTACTGGAAGAAGCTGGCCTCATTTAGCAGAATGGCCTCTCCCACATGTCTCTAGGCTCAGTATAGGCAGCTATTAACAGTGATGGCTTTGTAGCTTCTAAAAGATAGTCCTGGATCTGTTAAAGTCAGGAGCTGACCTTGGCCAGTTCTGGACCTCTACCAAGAGGTCCCAGAACCCAGTGTTCCACTTCAGACCATAGCAGAGCACTACCTAATTAGTTCCAAAAGCAGCATACACAAAGGGTGGTCTTGGCAGGCACTAGAGCTGACTGGAGCAAATCCCACTTAATGGGGTCATTTGCTGCACAACAACTTGGATGCTGTGATTATGGCCAATCATCACAGCCAGTTAGCCTGAGGGTCAACCCTACCCACTAATGTGCCAACAGCAATCAAGGCTCAGTTACTACAGGAAGGCACATACAACCTACATAAGGACACTTCTAAAGCACCCAGTTCAGATGATCAGAAAGACTGTGCCACTGAGACACACAGGTTACCTACTACATAAGGCCATCCAGACAAGACTGGAAGACGTAGCAGATCTGCCTAATATATAGAATCAAATACAGAGGAGACAAAGAAGTGTCCTAAATGAAAGAACAGGGCAAAACTCCAGAAAAAGTACTAAATAAAATTAAGACAAGCAATCTACTTGATAGAGTTCAAAACACTGGTTGTAAGGATGCTCAAGGAACTTAGTGAGAAATTTAACAAAGAAACAGTAAGCATAAAAAAGACATACAAACCATAAAAAGAACTAGTGATAAATGAAGAATATAATAAATGGAATGAAAAATACACTAGAAGGATTCAATAGCAGATTTGATGAAGCAGAAGATAGAATCAGCACTTTAGAAGACCAAGTAGTAGACACACCCAGTTGGAACAACAAAAAGAAAAAAAGAATTTTTTAAAAAATGAGGAGACTTCAAAGGACCTCTGGGACATTATCAAGTAACAGTGGCCCTTAGCAAGAAAATTGATGCAAGAAAATTGGTGCAAGAGTAGGCCTTCCTTCCCTCAGCTGCCGACACTAGCTTCTCTCTGGCACCCAGGACCAGGGCTTTCCTCTTCTGGCTGCAGGCAGGCACCCAGGACTTGGGCCACTTCCCTATGGCCACTGGCAGGCACCTGGGACCCAGGCTTTGCTCTGGCCCCAGTTTCTCATCTGGAAGAATGTCTGGTCTAATTAGTATATTATCCTTTTATCCACTAATCCAGTGCATAGATTCATGGTAGGGTCCCTCAGCCTTGCCTGTACTCTCTGGCAATCTGGGACCCCTCAGGGTCTGGTTTGGGCCTGATCCCCACAGACCAGGTCAAGGCACCCCACCTGTGCACGAATCCATGCACCAAGACTCTAGTATGCATATAAGATATTTGGTTAATCTCTTCTTCCCCTCCCCTTCCCCTGACCTCTGAAATTCATCAGTCCGTTCCATTTTTTCATGCCTGTGCATTGAGCATCTGCCCCTCTGGTGGTCATTGTGCATCATAGCTACCAGCTGGTTGGCTGGTTGGCTAGTTACTTACGCTTTCACATATATAGATATGCATCATAGGGGCACCAGAAGGAGAAGAGTGAGAGCAAGGAATTGAGAACTTATTTGAAGAAATGATTAAAAACTTCCCTAGCTGGAGAAGGGAATAGAGATATAAGGCCAGGAAGTGCAGAGAGTCCTAAACAAGATGATCCAAAGATGCCCGCACAGCCCTATCCAGTTTGGCTCAGTGGATAGAGCATCAGCCAGAAGACTGAAGGGTCCTAGGTTCAATTCCAGTCAAGGGTACATGCCTGGTTTGTGGGCTCAATCCCCAGTAGAGGGTGTGCAGGAGTCAACTGATCAATGATTCACTCTCATCATTGATGTTTCTATTTCTCTCTCCCTCTCCCTTCCTCTCTGAAATCAATAAAATATATTAAGAAATAAAATAAAACTCCACAATGTTTGCAATTTTAAAAAGTCTTTAAAAAAGAGACTCATACAAGACATATCATAAGTAAAATTCCAATGTTTAAAGACAAAGATAGAATCTTAAAAGTAGCAAGAGGAAAGCAGTTAGTTGCCTAAACGGCATCTCCCATCAGATTTCTCAACAGAAACTTTGCAGATCAGAAGAAATTGGCACAAAATACTCAAAATGATGAAAAGCAAGGACCTATAACCAAGATTATTCTACTGAGAAAAGCTATCATTTAGAAATAAATAACACACAAAGAGCTTCTCAGACAAGAAAAAGCTGGATTCTTTCACCACCAAACCAGGATTATAAGAAATGTTAAGGGGACTTTTTGAAGATGAAAAAGGAAAAACTATTAAGAATATGAATAATAAAATGGTAATAACTATGTATCTGTCAATAATCATTTTAAATGTAAAAGAATTAAATGCTATAATTAAAGATTATAGGGTAGTTGAATGGATAAGGAAACAAGGCCTATACATGAGCTGCTTATAAGACACCCACTTCAGAGCAAAGAACTTACATAGAGCCTCCACTGGTGGCCAGTGGAGCCAACTCAGCATGGCTGCATAACCAAGCCCTCCTCTGGGGATTTGCTGCAGGCCTGTGCCACCATGGAACACCTTAACAAAGCTCTGCTAAAGGCACTGCAGCTGCACAATATTGAAAACGAAGGTCCAGCCGAAACCAGTTTGGCTCAGTGGATGGAACATCGGTCTGTGGACTGAAGGGTCCTGGGTTTGGTTCCTGTCAAGGGCATGTACATTGGTTGTGGGCGCATCCCCAGTGGGGGGTGTGCCGGAGGCAGCTGGTCAATGTTTCTCTCTCATTGATGTTTCTAGCTCTCTATCCTGCTTCCTTCCTCTCTGTAAAAAATCAATAAAATATATTTAAAAAAAGAAAGAAAAAAAGAAAATGAAAGTTCATTATCATTTAACATGCCCTTGTTCTTTACTGCTTTAATAATCACTGTTGGGTTATATTTTACCACTAAATCTTATGCTTTTGAAGGTGCCTTTGGAATTTGCAATAGAGACAGCTATTTTTATACTACAATTGTTATAGTGGTCACCATTTACTTGGTGCTGTCTCCCTTTGTCCATTTGACCTAGAATAAAGGTTCAGGATAGTAGTGTCAAAACAAAGAGGATTAGCGTGAGCATCACTCTCTCTCTCTCTCTCTCTCTCTCTCTCTCTCTCTCTCTCTTTTTTTTTTTAACATTTTATTGATATTTTGCAGAGAGGAAGGGAGAGAGATAGAGAGCTAGAAACATCGATGAGAGAGAAACATCAACCAGCTGCCTCTTGCACACCCCCTACCGGGGATGTGCCCGCAACCAATGTACATGCCCTTGACGGGAATCGAACCCGGGACCTTTCAGTCCGCAGACCGATGCTTTACCATTGAGCCAAACCGGTTAGGGCGAGCATCACTCTTGATAACATAAAATTGATTTTTTAAAATGGTAAATGCAGGCAGTGGGCAGTGTGACTCAACTGGTGGGGCACCCCGAAAGGTTTCTGGTCTGATTCCCGGTCAGGGCATGATCCCTTGTAGGAATGTGCAAGTGGCAGCCAATTGATGATACCCTCTCACGTCAATGTTTCTGTCTCCACCTCTCCCTTTTTCTCTCTCTAAAAATTTCATTAAAAACAATAAATGTGTCTGGGATACTGATGCTTTCAATAAAGTTGAAAAACTATTAAAATTGCTCCTTGTACTAAAATTGTTTAAATCATCAAATTTAACTTTTTGAGCCTTTCATTTGCAAATGAGAATTTGGAAATATTAAATTAGTTACAAATAAGTCTGTTTAATTATACTTAGTCTGAGAAAAAAATGTTTATTTTACAACAAAAATGTTTCATAGCATTTTGTAGAGGATTTTAGCACCTGTGTTCATTGGGGATATTGGCCTATAATTTTCTATCTTTGTAGTGTTTTTCTCTTGTTTTGAAATTACAATAATACTGGCCTCATAAAAAGAGCCCAGAAGGCTTCCTTCCTCTTTACTTATTTGAAATACTTTGAGGAGAAGAGGTGTTAGTTCTTTGAATGTTTTTTTAAAAATATATTTTATTGTTTTTGTTTTGTTTTTACAGAGAGGAAGGGAGAGGGAGAGTTAGAAACATCGATGAGAGAGTCCCCAGGCCAACGCTCTACTCACTGAGCTAAACCGGCTAGGGCAGTTCTTTGAATGTTTGGTAAAACTCCCCTGTGAAGCCATTTGTTCCAGGACTTAATATTTACTTTGAGTTTTTTATTTTTTATTACTGCTTCAATTTCATTAGTTGTTTTTGGTCTATTCAGATTTGCTGATTCTTCCTGACTCATTAGCATTTCTGTGGTATCAGTTATTATTTCACCTTTTTCATTTCTGATTTTATCTATTTGTGTCCTCTCTTTTTGTTTCTTGATGAATCTGACTAAAGGTTCATCAATCTTATTTATTTTTTCAAAGAACCAGCTCTTTGCTTCATTAATGTTTTGTATTTTTTAGTCTCTATGGAATTTATTTCCCTGCTGATCTTAATTGATTCCTTCCTTCTCCTTATTCTGGGCTTTTCTTGTTTTCTTTCTAATTCTTTCTAATTCTTTTAGTTGTAGGGTTAAATTGTTTATTGGACCTCTTTTTCTTGTTTTTGGAGGTAGGCATGTAGTGTTATGAACTTACCTCTCAGGACTGCTTTTGCAGTTATTTAATTTATTTATTTTTATATGTTTTTATTGATTTCAAAGAGGAAGGGAGAGGGAAAGAGAGAAACATCAATGATGAGAAAGAATCATTGATTGGCTGCCTCCTGAATACTTCCTACTGGGGATACAGCCAACAATCCGGGCATGTATCCTTGGTTGGAATTGAACCCGGCACCCTTCTGTCCACAGGCAGATGCTCTATCCACTGAGCAAAACCAGCCAGGGCCAGACTCAACTCTTATATTTAACATAAATTTTGCAAGAACTAGGTGAAACAGCACATTAATAAGTGAGCAAATTTTTTATTTTCTTTTTGCAGGGGAAAACACCATTTGAGAAAAGAAGTTATTTTCTCAACTAAAGAAAGAATATTTATCATTAGGTTCCTAAGGTCTAGGAACCTAATGATAGATATTACATGTAATTCATGAATAGCTTAAAACCTTATATATTTATTAAAATAGTCTAGTATTTTTTGCACTTGCCAGTTTTGCTCAATGGTTAGAGTGCTGGCCCACACAACAAAGGATCTCAGGTTTGATTCCCTATCAAAGGCATGTACCTGGGTTGCAGGTTCGAGCCTAGCCCTGGTAGGGACTTGTGTGAGAGGGAACTAATTGATGTGTCTCTTCTCTCTCTTTCTCTCTCTCTCTCTGTCTGTCTCTCTCTCTCCATCTCCCTCTCTCTTCCCTCCCTCCACTCTCTCTAAAAATCAATGGGAAAAATATCCTTGGGTGAGGATTAACAACAACAAAATAGTCTAGAATTCCTAAAACTACCATCACTCTTAGCCATACTTTGCTTGCCTGTTTTGTTGCTATGCATATTTAAAAGTAATTCCTGCATTCCTTTTAAGATATTCTACAGAGATGCAAATCAAAACAACAATGCGATATCACCTCACACCTGTCAGAATGGCCAACATTAACAAATCAACAAACGACAAGTGTTGGCGAGGTTGTGGAGAAAAAGGAACCCTCGTGCACTGCTGGTGGGAATGCAGACTGGTACAACCACTGTGGAGAACAGTATGGAGTTTCCTCAAAAAACTGAAAATGGAACTCCCATTTGACCCAGTAATCCCACTACTAGGAATATATCCCAAGAAAGTAGGAGCACCAATCAGAAAGGATATATGCACCCCTTTATTCATAGCAGCACAATTTACAATAGCTAGGATTTGGAAACAGCCTAGGTGCCCGTCATCAGATGATTGGATCAGAAAACTATGGTACATCTACACAATGGAATACTATGCTGCCATAAAAAAGAAGGAATTCTCATCATTTGCAGCAACCTGGATGGAACTGGAGAATATCATGCTGAGTGAAATAAGCCAGTCAATGAAAGAGAAACACCATATGACTTCACTCATTTATGAATAATAAAGAACATTATAAACTGATGAACCATAAGTTAAATATAGCGACAGTAAAGCAACAAGCAGACTGTCTAATTACAACGGGGAGGGGAGGGAAATATGAGGGAATTAAGAGATCAACCGAAGGACTTGTACACATGCATATAAGTATAACCAATGGACACAAAACTCTGGGGAGGGAGGGAATGTTTTTTTTTTGGGGGGGGGCAATGGTAATATATGTACACAGATAATAATTTAATAAAAAATTAATTAAAAAAAAGATATTCTACAAGTCATATTGGTCAGTTGGTCAGTTACACCGACTAATGTTTGTTTTTCTCAAGTTCAGTAAAATCTTTCTGAATATTATTAATAGCAATGTAAACAACATCTGTACAGTGTCTTTCAGTTTGCAAAAATATTCCTATATTCTTGTTTGAGTTTTGCATTGTGAACCTGTTATCACCAATAAGGGTTTAATCTCCAACGTCTACAGGGAACTAATACAACTTAACAAAAGGAAGGTAAACAACCCAATCAAAAAATGGGCAACGGACCTAAATAGATACTTACAAAAAAGGTCAAGAGGCATATGAAAACACATTAAAAGTCACTAATCATTCGAGAGATGCAAATAAAAATGACAAAGTGGTACCATATCACACCTGTCAGAATGATTATCATCAACAAATCAACAAACAACAAGTGCTGGCTATGGTGCAGAGAAAAAGGAACCCTCCTGCACTGCTGGTGGGAATGCAGACTGGTGCAACCACTGTGGAGAACAGTATGGAGTTTCCTCAAAAAACTAAAAATGGAACTCCCATTTGACCCCGTGATCCCACTTATAGAAATATAACCCAACAAGCTAGAAACACCAATCAGAAAGGATATATGCACCTCTATGTTGATAGCAGCACAATTCACCATAGCTAAGATTTGGAAACAGCCTAAGTGCCCTTCAGCAGATGAGTGGATTAGAAAACTGTGGTACATCTACACAATGGAACACTACACTGTGGTAAAAAAAAAAAAAAAAGGAATTCTTACCATTTGCAACAGTATGGATGGAACTGGAGAGCATTGTGCTAAGTGTAATAAGCCAGCCAGAGAAAGATAAATATCACATGATCGCACTCATTTATGGAATATAATGAACAACATAAACCGATGAACAAAATCAGATCCAGAGACAGAGAAGCATTGATCAGACCGTCAAACGTTAGAGGGAAGGTAGAGAAGGGTGGGGATAAGGGAGAGAGATCAACCAAAGGACTTTTATGCATGCATATAAGTATAACCAATGGACACAGACACCAGGGGGGTGAGGGCATTAGGGGAGGTGGGATGGGGGATAATGGCGGTTAAGAACACATATGTAATATCTTAATCAATAAAGAAAAAAAGAAAGAACCTGTTAGAATTATATGTCTCTTGACATAATGCTTAAAAGTGTTAAAACCTTTAAATCACTAAATTCATTGGATATGCTATCATCTTGAATAGTACCCTGGATACAGGTGGTCTTTAGATGTAATACATTGAAAGCTGTGTGTAATTATCACCATGGAAGGCTTAAGTTCATTAGTAACTTGAATAAGATCTCCTTTTGTTAAGTGATACTTTTTAAAACCATTTTCTGGATGGATTTTTATATTCATTATATTCTAACCTGTAATTTGTATAAATTTACATTATGTTGTCATTAAAAAAAAGTGTTTGTAATGCCATAAATAAATAAATAAAGACTCAGACTGAAAGTAAAAGGGTGGAAAATATTTTATGCAAATGGACATGAAAAAAACTGGGGTAGCAATACTTTTATCAGACAAAATATACTTTAAAACAAAGGTTATAATAAGAGACAAAGAAAAACAGTCCATTATGATAAAAAAAATCAATCCACCAATAAGATATAATCTTTGTAAACATTTATGTACCCAACATAGGAGATGAGCTAAATATATAAAGCAAATGTTGAGAGGCATAAAAGGAGAGATTAACAGTAATACAGTACTAATAGGGAACTTTAACACCCATTGATATCAATGGATAGATCTTCCAGACAGAAAATCAATAAGGAAACAATGGCCTTAAATGACATATTATTCCAGATAAATTTAATTCACACCTTTAGAACATTTTACTCCAAAAAAGCAGAATATACATTTTTTAAAAGTCCACATGAAATATTTTTCAGCATAGACCACATGTTAGACCATAAAACAAGTTTCAGTACATTTTAGAAGATGGAAATAATATCAATCATGTTCTCTAACCACAATGGATGAAACTAGAGATCAATTATGAGAAAAAACAAAGGGCACAAATAAATGCAGGCTAGGTAACATCCTACTAAACAATGAATGTATTAACAATTAGATCAAGGAACTACTCAAAATATACTTTGAGACAAATAAAAATGAAAATATAATGACTGGAACCCTATGGGTCACAGAGAAAGTGGTCCTAAGAAAGAAATTTATAGCAATATAAGCTTACCAAAGAAGAAGAAGAAGAAGAAGAAGAAGAAGAAGAAGAAGAAGAAGAGGAAGAGAAGGAGGAGAAGGAGGAGGAGGAGGAGGAAGGAAAAGGAGGAGGAGGAAAGCCACATGGAAAACCTCAAATAAATATTCTACCCTTACACCTAAGGGAACTTGAAGAAGAACAACAAACAAAGTCAAATGTGAGTAGAACAAAGAAATAATAAAGATCAGAATGGAAATAAATGACATCGAGACTAAAAAAATGGAGGTATTATGCTACCTGATATTAAGCTATATGATAAAGCTATAGTAAACAAACAGTAATGGTATTGGAATAAAAAACAGATGCATAGATCAATGGAACAGAATAGAGAGCTCAGGAATAAACCTACTTCTACATAGTAAATGAATTCACAATAACAAAAGAGAAACATGCAAATTGACTGTCCCTCTGCTATGCCCCACCAGCCAATCAGATGTGACTATGCAAATTAACCCAACAAAGATGGTAGCAGCCACTGAGCTGGAGTGAGCAGGAGGCTTGGGTTGCCCCTGGTGAAAGGAAGCCAAACTTCCTGCCTATGCTGGCCACCGATGAAAGAGTGACTGTGGGCCTGGGTCTACCCAGGCTCCTAGCTGGCTCTGCCTCTGCTCAAGGAGTGGCCGGGGGTATGGGTCACCAGGGAGCGTGGCCGGCCTGCAAAGAGCCTTAAGCCCCTCATCCAGGCTGGTCCGGCACCTCGGTGGAGACCCCCAACCTGAAGGGGTTGTGACCAGCCTGAAAATAGCCCTCAGCTCCTCACCCAGGCTGGCCACACCTCCATGGGGTGAGGGTCCCCACTGGGTGGCTTGGCCAGCCTACAAACAGCCTCAGCCCCTCACCGAGGCTGGCCACCCCCCCCCCCAGTGGGGACCCTCACCCCATGAGGGTGTGGCCAGCCTGCAAACCACCACAGGCCCCTTGCGCAGGCCACCCCATGCCCCAAGGGAATCCCCACCCCGATCCAGGACACCCTTCAGGGAAAACCAGCTGGCCTCCACCCATGTACCAGGTCTCTATCTATACTAATAATCTATACTAATAAAAGGGTAATATGCTAATTAGACTGGGAAATCTTTCAGGAGACCTTCTGGACATTCTTCTGGATAAAGCCGAAGTAGAGGTGGTTAGAGGCCAAGAGGGGAGGGCAGTTGTAGGTTATCAGGCTGGTGGTGGTGGTGGGGGGGGAGATTGGGAGTGAGCAGACTAGCAGGGGGGCCAGTTGGGGGTGAGCAAGACAGCAGGGGTGGGGCAGTTTGGAGTGAGCAGGCCAGCAGGGGGGAAGTTGGGGGTGAGTAGGCCAGTGGGGAGGGAAGGTGGGGATGAGCAGGTTAGCAGGGGGACAGCTGAGGGTGAGCACATTGGCACGGGTGCGGCAGTTGGGGGTGAGAAGGTGGCAGGCAGAGTGGTTAAGGGGCAATCAGCCAGGCAGCCAGGAGAGCATTTAGAAGCCAGCAGTCTTGGATTGCGAGAAGGATATCCGACTACTGGTTTAGGCCCGATCCTTGTAAACCGGCAGTCGGACATCCTCGAGGGGTCTCAGAATGGAGAGGGTACAGGCTGGGCTGAGATATACCTCACTCCCGGTGCATGAATTTTGTGCCCTGGGCCACTAGTCTATAATAAAGGAAGCAAGACTATACAATGGGATAAAAACAGTCTCTTCAATAAATGGTGTTGGAATACTGGATAGATAGATGCAAAACAATGAAACCAGACCACCTTCTTACAGCATATACAAGAATTAACTCAAAATGGATTAAAAACTACTTCTTTTTTTTTAAAGTATATTTTATTGATATTTTACAGAGAGGGAGGGAGAGAGATAGAGCCAGAAACATCGACGAGAGAGAAACATCGACCAGCTGCCTCCTGCACACCCCCCGCCGGGGATGTGCCCGCAACCAATGTACATGCCCTTGACCGGAATTGAACCCGGGACCTTCCAGTCCGCAGACCGACGCTCTTCCACTGAGCCAAACCGGCTTCGGCTAAAAACTACTTCTGAGGGCTGTTGTGAGAATTCAGTGAGATAACATTTGAAAGTGACAAAACAGGTGCTCAGTGCCCTATTTACCTGTACATTAAAAAGATAATCCTGGGAGGGAGCTGATGGGTGACATATTATGTGCCTAGAGCCTTATCCAGCTCACTGTGACTATGAAGACAGCTGGACCTCTTTCTCTGCTGCTCCCAGAGAGACAGGTGATGGGTCGGTGCCCCAGAAGGCCTGGAGATCTATCTTATTGAATTTTGGCAACTGGAACTCAGATAATTTGTATATTTGTTCTCCAGCCAACGTGGAGTATTAGGTGGCAAAAACAACATGGCAAGTGTTTCTTCGAGAGCCTTTCATAAGACTGCCTGAGAAGATAACCTCCCCTCTGAGGAGTTCTTTACTTTGCCTTCCTCTCAAATGGAGGGGCTCAAGGATAAGGGCCAATGCCATTGCCATCTTGGCTGGCCTGACTTGGTCAAGCAGTGCAGGCTTATTGTTAGGTAAGCACTGAGAGAGGCAATTCATTTAATGGCATTTTATTATGAGTTCAGGAGCAGCTCAATTTACAAGTTTTCCTTTAAAAACCATTCAGCAATTAAAGCTGCATAACCTTGGGAGGTTCCAAAGACACATAATTATACATGTTTTCCCTTCCAAACATTATCTCTCATGGTTATTCATGAAGATTAAAGCAGTGTTATAATTTGCACAAACATCTGGCATATCTGGCTCCCTTATGTTTTCTTTTATGAGAAGGATCATGATATCTGAGAAACCGCTGAGGAGGGGAATTTGAAGCTTGAGGGCAGAAAACGCTGTCCCAGGTTCTGATTCCCTTGCTTTGGCTTCTAAGATGGAGCCTGAGACTTGGGGCATGAAGTGGATTACTTGGCACCCAGGCAGGCAAATGTGTGTTGACTAGATAGTTACATTGTGAAGAAAGCAAGGCTTGTCTTTGGAAACTTCCATCCCTTCATTTCCCTTTTGTAAATCACCACTCCCTTTTATTAGTCTCTCCTTAGACCACCATTCTCAAATTTGACTGCATATTAGAGTCATTTGGGGATCCTAAATATCCAGCTGCCCTGGTGGAACATTAGATAAATTATAACAGAATCAAGAGGGAGGAGTATAGGCATCAGCATTTTTTTAAAAATTTATTTTTATTGATTATGGTATCACATAATTGTCCTTATCCCCCCATTCCCATCCCAAACCCCTCCCTACATATTCCCCTGCCCCCTGTTGTCCATGGCCACTGGCAAGGCCCATGTGCATGCACACAAGTCCTTTGGTTGATCTCTTCCCCTTACCCCCACCCTCCCCTACTTTCCCTCTGAGGTTTGAAAGTCTGATCGCTGCTTCTCTTTCTCTGGGTCTATTTTTGTTCACCAGTCTATGTTGTTCATTATTTCCTCTAAATGTGTGAGGTCATGTGATCCAAGAAATACCCTTGTAAAAACCTAAACTGCCACAAGCCTAATGGTTATGCTGAGAGGCAAATGAATCAGTCTGTAGTGAGTTCCTTTCTGGGCCAACAATTCTTTTGAGTCCCAATTTCAATGTCAAATAGTTCCTTATGTGTACCAGTAACAGAGAGGAATAGACAGAAGTGCTCCAGCCATGAAGACAGAAGAGACACAATTCAGAGATGAAAGATGCCGACGACAGCAGCTTTGTGTTGCTGAAGGATGCCCAGAACCAAGCCAGAGACGATCGGACATGCATTACCACCATTTGTCCACCAAACAGCTCTGAAATATCATGGAATCAGCATTTTTTAAAGCTCCTGAGATGATTATCTAGAACAGCTGGTCAGGACCAGTGGTTCTCTAAGGGTGGTCTGTGAGTCACAGAATTGCTTAGGTTGTTTGTGTAAATTCTTGAGCATTCAGACCTATAGACATTCTCAAGAGGGAATCAGGAAATTTTGTATTTTAACAAGTTTCCCAGTGATTCCTAAGCACCCTAACATCTGAGAATCACTCAAACTTTTCACTAGCTCACCTGTTTCTCATATGACATTTCTCACTCTCCATTAGTCATACTAGTGTTTCAGTTCCTGAAATATAAAAAACTTCTTCCATCCTCTGAACCTTTGACTACTGGAGTTGTTCACTTGGAAAACACTATCCTCTTTCTCTCTTTGCCATTAGGGAACTGGCAAAGATAACAATGATCAAGCTGAACTCGAAGAAAATCATTGTGAAGTGCATGTGTTGGGGCAGAAAAGAGTAGACACTAGAGGGCCATGAACCTCAACCTCTGGACAATTTGGTTTACTAAGTTTCCTAGCTGTCACTGGAAGTCATAGAGAGATTGCTCCAGAGACTGTGGGAGTAAAAGCCAGTAGTTTTTGATGTAAGTAGTGGAAGAATAGGAGGGAAGACTTAAGTAATAAGGCATCAGGTCAGATGCATTAAAGTGGTTGTCCTAGGCAGCCAGCAAGAGGAAGTTGTGCTAAGAAACACCTTAATTGTACCCAACAGGACCAGGAAGATGTAGCACTTCCTGGGAATGGGTGCTACCAGGAAGAGAGAGACTAAGGGGGAGGGAGACAGCAAAGGGCAAGGATGGGTGCATCCAAAAGGAAGGAGAGCCACTCTATTTCAAACGAATATTGCGGATGGGAAAACAGGGAAAAGTTATTTAATCTCTTAAATCTAGTGTAATTGAGAAAGTGTAATTTAATTTACAGCTAATTAATGTAACTATCAACTGAAAATCTTTTAAGACAATTTCTATTTTTTTAGGACAATGTTTTTCAAACTTTAATGTGCATACAAATTAATTGGGGATCTTATTGAAATGCAGGTTCTGATTTAGTAGGACTGGGGTGGGAGCTGAGATTGCATTTCAAATCAGCCTCAAGGTGCTTTTGGCTTGAGAACCACACTTAGAGCAAGGAAGTTTAAACATTTGGGACTAGAATAAACGTGATACATCACATAAACAAACTGAAAGTTAAAAGTCACATAGTCATATCAATTGATGCAGAAAAAGCATTTGATAAAATTCAACACCCTTTCCTGATAAAAACTCTCAACAAGATGGGAGTACAAGAATCATACTTCAACATAATAAAAGCTATATACGATAAACCCACAGCAAACATCATACTCAATGGGCAAAAACTAAAACCGTTCTCTCTAAGAACAGGAACAAGACAGGGATACCCACTCTCACCACTCCTGTTTGACATAGTACTGGAAGTACTAGCCATTGCAATTAGACAAGAAGAGGAAATAAAAGGCATCAAAATTGGAAAAGAAGTAAAGTTGTCCCTATTTGCAGATGACATGATATTGTACATAAAAAACCAAAAAGACTCCATCAAAAAACTAATAGACTTAATAAATGAATTTGGCAATGTAGCAGGATACAAAATTAACACCAAGAAATCTATGGCATTTCTATACACCAATAATGAACTTACAGAAACAGAGACTAAAAAAGCAATCCCATTTACCACCGCACCAAAAAAATTAAGATACCTAGGAATAAACTTAACTAAGGAGGTAAAAGACCAATATGCAGAAAACTATATGACACTGAAAAAAGAAATAGAGGAAGATGTAAACAGATGGAAAAACATACCATGTTCATGGATTGGTAGAATCAACATAATCAAAATGTCCATACTTCCCAAAGCAATTTATAAGTTCAATGCACTCCCCATTAAAATACCAACGGCATACTTCACAGACCTAGAAAGGATTCTCCAAAAGTTCATTTGGAACAATAAAAGACCCCGAATAGCCTCAGCAATCTTGAGAAAGAAGAGTAAAGTAGGAGGGATCTCAATACCAGATTTCAAGCTGTATTACAAAGCCACTGTTCTCAAAATTACCTGGTACGGGCACAAGAACAGACATATAGATCAATGGAATAGATTAGAGAATCCAGATATCAACCCAAATCAATATGCTCAATTAATATTTGACAAAGGAGGCATGAGCATACAATGGAGTCAAGACAGGCTCTTCAATAAATGATGTTGGGAAAATTGGACATATACATGCAAAAGAATGAAGCTAGATCACCAACTTACACCATACACAAAAATAAACTCAAAATGGATACATTACTTAAACATAAGACAGGAAACCATAAAAATACTAGAGGCATCCACAGGCAGCAAAATCTCCTAAAGAACTTCTTCACTGATACTGCCCCTAGGGCAATGGAAGCTAAAGAGAAAATAAACAAATGGGACTACATCAAAATAAAAAGCTTTTTTTTTTATAGCAAAAGAAACCATCAACAAAACAAGAAATCCCACAGTATGAAAGAACATATTTGCAAATGATATCACTGATAAAGGTTTAATCTCCAACATCTACAGACAGCTTCTACGACTCAATAAAAGAAAAATAAATGAGCCAATCAAAAAATGGGCAATGGACCTAAATAGAATCCTCTCAAAAGAAGGCTAAGAGGCACATGAAAACATGCTCAAAGTCACTAATTATCCGAGAGATTCAAATCAAAACAACAATGCGGTACCATCTCACACCTGTCAGAATGGCCAACATCAACAAAACAACAAACGACAAATGTTGTCGAGGTTGCGGAGAAAAAGGAACCCTAGTGCACTGCTGGTGGGAATGCAGACTGGTGCAACCACTGTGGAGAACAGTATGGAGTTTACTGAAAAAACTGAAAATGGAACTCCCATTTGACCCAGTAATTCCCCTACTAGAAATATATCCCAAGAAACTAAAAACACCAATCAGAAAGGATATATGCACCCCTATGTTCATAGCAGCACAATTTACAATAGCTAGGATTTGGAAACAGGCTAGGTGCCAGTCAGCAGATGATTGGATCAGAAAACTATGGTACATCTACACAGTGGAATACTATGCTCCCATAAAAAAGAAGGAATTCTGCCAAAACCGGTTTGCTCAGTGGATAGAGCGCTGGCCTGCGGACTGAAAGGTTCCAGGTTCGATTCCGGTTAAGGGCATGTACCTTGGTTGCAGGCATATCCCTGGTAGGGGGTGTGCAAGAGGCAGCTGATCGGTATCTCTCTCTCATCGATATTTCTAACTCTCTATCCCTCTCTCCTTCCTCTCTGTAAAAAAAATCAATAAAATATATTTTTAAAAAAGAAGGAATTCTCATCATGTGCAGCAACCTGGATGGAATTGGAGAACATCATGCTGAATGAAATAAGCTAGTCAATGAAAGAGAAACACCACATGACTTCACTCATTTATGGATAACAAAGAATATTATAAACTAATGAACAGAAAGATAGATATAGTGACAGTAAAGCAACAAGCAGACTGTCAAATGAGGGAGGGTAGGGTGATCTGGGGAGATAAGAGATCAACCGAAGGACTGGTATGCATGCATATAAGTACAACCAATGGACACAAAACTCTGGGGAGGGAGAGCATGTATGGGAGGTGGGGGTGGGGCAATAGTAAGCTATATACACATATAATACCTTAATAAAAATGGTGGAAAAAATAATAAAAAAAAAGAAAAAAAATGAAGAAATGTTACCCCCCCCCAAAAAAAAATATTTGGGACTAGGAACAGTGGACCCAGGGGACAGCCAAGTCCAGAAATGACTACTGAGTCATTAACTTTCATGTTAGTTCACAAATAGTTTCAGAATTAAGTATGTGCATTTTAATCCTCTCTTTTTAAAAGTTCATTTTTCATTGTTAATAGTATTACATATGTCTCCTTTTACCCCCAATTCACCCCTCCACCCAGCCCTGGCTCCACCATAGAGCGATACACTATTGTCTGTGTCCATGGTTTATACATATCCTATATAATAAAGAGGTAATATGCAAATTGGCCCTCATGCTCTCACAAGATGGCTCTCTATAATCAGGCTGGCAGGGGGGTTAGGGTGGGACGACCAAAGGACTGAACAGCAGGCTGCATGGGGCAACCAGGCTGGCAAGGAGGAGAGTGAAGGGTGACCAGGCAGGCAGGTGGGTGATTAGGAGCCAGAGGTCCAGGATTGTGAGAGAAATGGCCGACTGCCATTTTAGGCCCGATTTACTGCCTGCCTATCGGGCCTAGACCAGCAGTCAGACATCCCTCAAGGGGTCCCAGATTGGAGAGGGTGCAGACTGGGATGAGGGGACCTACCCCTGTGCATGAAATTTGCACACCAGGCCTCTAGTATGCATATAAGTTCTTTGGTTGATCTCTTCTGTCTTCCCCACAACCCTCCCCTCTGATATCTGTCTGTTCCATGCCTCTAGACTTTGTCAATTTTTTTCCCATTATATTTCACATATCAGTGAGATCCTGAGATACTTGTCTTTCTCTGCCTGGCTTATTTCACGTAGCATAATACTCTCCAGGTCCCTCCATACTGTCTTAAAGAGTAAGAGATTCTTCCTTTTAACCGTCACATAGTATGTCATTGTGTGAATGTGTCAAAGCATTTTTATCCACTCATCTACTGATGAGCACATGGGCTGTTCCCAGATCTTAGTTATTGTAAATAATGTTGCTATAAACATAAGGGTGCATATATTCTTTGTGTTTGGTGTTTCAGTTTTCTTAGGATCTATTCCCAAAAGTGAGATGGCAGGGTCAAAAGGCAATTCAATTTTAAATTTTTATGAGACTCCCTACTGTTTTTCACAGTGTCTGTGCCAGTATGCATTCCCACCAGCAGTGCACTAGGTTTACATTTCTTACATCCTCCCCAGCAGTTGTTGTTTATTGATTTATTGATGGTAGCTGTTCTGGCAGGTATGAGGTGATACCTTTGTCATTTTAATTTGCATGTCTCAGATGCTTAGTGACATTGAACATTTTTACATATGTCTATTGGCCACCTGTATGTCCTCTATGCGCTGGTTCTGTAGGAGTATCCTGGTCCTGGTCAGGATGGTTTAAACAGACTCATAGTGGGGATGGTGCCCATAGCTTATAGGAAGGGTGGGTGGGCACTTCTCTTTCAAATGCCTCAGCTCTGCCTGGGTCATTGGCACCCCATTGTCTCATTCTAATTCTCATGATGTATGATAGCTCTATATTAACCAAAATATTTGTATAGATGGAACTCCTCAATTTTGACAAACTAGATAAAATAAATGTTACTGCCATTTTGCTGAGTTAATGGTGAGATAGTAAATATTTACTAGACTATGTTTTTGTGCTTTACATATGGTGAGTTATTAAATACATGTAGACTTTAGATGTGATAAAATATTTACACGTTTTGTTGTTGCTTTTTTATGTCACCCATGCACAGACTCAATTGGTGAACTGTCAGAAATGAAGGGAAAGAACACTGAGTAAATAGCAGTCTTTGGCAGCTGAGAGTTTAATTACTGGAATTTTATTAGGAAACCATCAGTGACTAGATTTTGCAAGAGAATCAGTCTGGGCTGCTAACTTGTTCTGAGCATCTACTCTGGTCTCTGGATCACGAGGCTGGCAGGGATGTGCTGGGCAAAACAATGCCAAGTTCACTAAGAGAACACTGCCAGAATTTACTAGTAATCTACATGACCAAAGGTTAGAAATCCTGCAAATCTTTCATTCAGAGCTAATTTTCCACGAGCTCCCAAACTTTATTTACAACTTGATTATAGCATTTATCACATTGTTTTTTATTATGTTTTGTGTGTATGCATGCACACGTGCACTTTATCTTTTTGCCAGATTAACATGCCTCCTTAGATATAAAGTGGAGAAGTTGGAATCAGCTTGAGGGACCATCTGAATTCATGGTTCTTTGTCAAATAATTTGAGGAAATTTAAGAGGAGAATCTATGTATCTATGTTTGATGTCCAATGTTCAATACCTTTACTAGAGTAGAAACTTGATAAGTACCCGTCAAATTAAACTTAACATTGTGTGCACAAGAAGTGGGTATAATGTTACTGTGTCCTTATGTGCCAAGGCAAACTATTTAAACTATTATGCACTTACGCGAAGCTTAAATATCTTTTTATGAGCCACTAAGACTACTAAGCATCTGTTGAAAAGACTGGGGCAGATTGACATGTACCAATATGGCACAGTCTTCAACAAATAATAAGTGAAAAAAGTGAGATGCAGAATGATGTGTAATAAGTTTGTAATATAGTTTGTAATTTAAAAAGGTGTGCATGTATAAATAATGTGCAGAGAATATTTCTAGGATACAAAAGAAACGGTAACAGTAGTTATTGACTAGGAGGGAAACTAGAGGACTAGGAAGAGATACTGGTGGGTTGATAAAATAACTCTCTGGAAATAAAAAAAAGAAACTATTTAAAGAGTTAAATCAACAACAGGATCACAAAATTGGCTTTAAAGCACAACACTAGACAAGGGGGTGGGAAGGTGGCCTATTTTCCATTGTAGACCTTTGGTACAAATTTAATTTTTGATGACATACTTGGACTATTTATTATTATTATTATTATTATTTATTTTATTATTTTTAAAAAAATCTTTATTGTTCAGATTATAACAGTTGTTCCTATTTGTCCTTCTCCATAGCTCCTCTCCACCCGGCTCGCACCCTACCCCATGCCCTAACACCCTCCCCTCCCTCCCCCCCCCCCCCCGTCATCATCCATAAGTGTATGATTTTTGTCCAGTCTCTTCCCGCACCCCGATCCCTTTCCCCCAGATAATTTTCAGTCCACTCCCTTTCTATGCTCCTAATTCTATTATATTCACCAGATTATTCTGTTCATCATATTTTTTATTCACTTTATTTTTAGATTCACTTGTTGATAGATATGTATTTGTTGTTCATAATTTTTATCTTTATCTTTTTCTTCTTCCTCTTCTAATAGAATACCTTTTAGCATTTCATATAATACTGTTTTGGTGGTGATTAACTCCTTTAGCTTTTTCTTATCTGTGAAGCTCTTTATCTGACCTTCCATTCTGAATGATAGCTTTGCTGGGTAGAGTAATCTTGGTTGTAGGTTCTTGCTATTCATCACTTTGAATATTTTTTGCTATTCCCATCTAGCCAGCATAGTTTCTTTCTTTCTTTTAAAAAATATATTTTATTGATATTTTACAGAGAGAAAGAGAGAGAGATAGAGAGCTAGAAACATCGATGAGAGAGAAACACCGACCAGCTGCCTCTTGCACACCCCTTACCGGGGATGTGCCAGCAACCAATGTACATACCCTTGACCAGAATCGAACCTGGGACCTTTCAGTCCGCAGACCGAGGCTCTACCACTGAGCCAAACCAGTTTCGGCAAGCCAGCATAGTTTCTGTTGAGAAATCAGCCGACAATCATATGGGTGCTCCCTTGTGGGTAATTAATTGTTTTTCTCTTGCTGCTTTTAATATTCTCTTTTTGTTTTTTGCTCTTGGCATTTTAATTATGATGTGTCTTGGTGTGGTCCTCTTTGGATTGCTTTTTTTGGGGGGAGGTGAGGGAGGGGTTCTCTGTGCTTCCTGGACTTATAAGTCTATTTCTTTCACCAGGTGGGGAAGTTTTCTGTTATTATTTCTTCAAATAGGTTTTCAGTATCTTGCTCTCTCTTCTTCTGGCACCCCCATAATTCAGATGTTGGTATACTTGAAGTTGTCCCAGAGGCTCCTAACACTATCTTCATATTTTTGGATTCTTTTTTCTTTTTGCTTTTCCGGAGAAGTGTTTTTTCCTTCTTTGTATTTCAAATCTTTGACTTGATTCTTATGATCCTCTAGTATGCTGTTGGATCTCTGTGTATTATTTTTTATTTCAGTCAGTGTATGCTTAATTTCTAGTTGATCCTTTTTCATATCCTCCAGGGCAGGGGTGGGCAAACTTTTTGACTCGAGGGCCACAATGGGTTCTTAAACTGGACCGGAGAGCTGGAACAAAAGCAACCTGACCATGCTGGCATTCTCATCTTGGGCTGCTGGTGAAGGAGCGGAGGGAAGAGCAAGAGAACCCTCTACTCTTTCAGCTCCACAGGCCAAATAGAACAGCCGAACAGGCCGGATTCGGCCTGTGGGCCGTAGTTTGCCCACGGCTGCTCTAGGGTCTCACTAAATTTATCAGCCTTTTCTAGAAAATTCTTGAAAAACCTTGTAACTGTGGTTTTGAACTCTATATCCAGTAGTTTGCTTTCCATTTCTTTCATTTGTGATCTGTTTCTTTGTCTCTGCATTTTGGCTGCTTCTCTGAGTTGATAGAGTGGCTTTGTGTGCTAGGTGTCCTATAGGGTCCAGTGGCTCAGCCTCCCCAGTGACTTAAGGTGGACATTCTTGGTATACCCCTTTGTGGACTGTGTGCACAGTCTTATTGTAGTTAAGCCTTGATTGTTGTTGGTATCACTGTGGGGACTTGACCTCCAGGCCAATTGGCTGTGAGGATCAGCTGTGTCTACAATGGGAGAGCTTCTGTGCTGGAGACCCCCTATGAGGCAAGACTTGTTTCAGTGGGGATTTGGAGCTCACTGAGTGTGCCCCCTGAGTGTGTCCCTTATGGATCTGAGTTGTAATCTGGATGGTCCTACTCTGACTCCTGGGTACACTGGCTCTTGGATCTCCAAGGAGGTACTAATTTAGCTTCTGCCTGAGGTCACCCAGCAGGAGCAACAGAGATCTCTTCAGATTCTTCTTTTTTGTTTGGGTTTTGGAGGTGCCCACATGAGGCCCAGCTGTGAAGCAATGTAAGCTGCTGTGGGGCCTTGGGCCTTCTTTTGGATGTTCCAAGTCTCTCTGACTGAGCTGCAGTTTGTTAGGCAAGTTTATATTTCTAAGGACTAGGCCATTCATATGCAAAAGCCTCTGCACACAGCTTGGATGGGGTGGAGTCTCAGGGTGGAGCAAACAGCAATGGCTTCCCATCAGCCCTGCCCTAAGAGGCCCCCAGGTCTCAGTGTCATGCAGTAATTGCTACAAGCACCTCTGAGAGTAAGCCACCCTTGAGTTTTGCCTGCTGCCAGACAGTACAATTTCTTCCCGTATGAGTCTGGATCCCCAGAGTCTTACCCAGAACTGAAGTTCAGAGCAGTAGAGAGGTGTGTCTCCCTCCCAATTGAAAAATCCAGGTGAGTACTTAGTTGCCAGCCCTCTCCCATTCACGCATGCACCTCTGTACCTCTGCACTTTACTTCTGCAGCTCCTCTGCATCTCAGTGTACTTTTATCTCCCCTTCTAGTTTAGAATTTCCACTTAGCCAGCCTTCCTGTGGTTCTGGATGATGTCTGTTTTGTCTTTTAGTTGTAGTCTTGAAGTTGTTGTATGAGGAAGCAAGTTCAGGTATTGTGTGAGGCAGCAAGTTCTATGCCACCATCTTGGTTTTTCTTGGACTGACTATTTAAAATATAACAATAAACTTTAAATTTGAAAAATGATCATGCTGAGATTGCTGCATTCCTTTGTCCTTTTCTTCTTCAAGAGAGTCTTGGTTTTCCTTTCTTGAGAGTATTCTGGTATCCAAAACTCATTCAGGAAATCTATCAGTGCAATCTTGTACAAAAAACAGTTAATATTTGTAACCCTTTTATTTGTAGGGAAGTGCAGAGCTGCAGGAATGTTTTGGCCAGGAATGAGCCATCGCCAAAAAACTGCTGCTAGTGCAGCCAGGACACACAGCTTAGGCACAAAAGCCCAGCTTCCTAGAAGCTGTGTGGGTGTGTGGTGCCTCCTGATAAGGAAGTGACCATGCTACACGGATGATTTTCTGTCATAGGAACCCACCTGGCAGGGAGCCACTGCAGCAGAATACCTCAGCGTGCCAAAGTGAGGCCCAGCCAGGCTCGGGAAGAGACCCCTGGCACTACCAATCCCAAAGGTTCCTTCTCAAATTATGCTGAAATCTGTGTGGCATCAATATCCAAATCTGGCTTTTGTTCACGACTGGGTTCAGTGTGTTTCTGAGAATTTGTGTCTCTACTCTAATTTTATTTATTTATTTATTTATTTATTTATTTATTTATAAATACATTTTATTGATTTTTTTACAGAGAGGAAGAGAGAGGGATAGAGAGTTAGAAACATCAATGAGAGAGAATCATCAATCAGCTGCTTCTTGCACACCTCCTACTGGGGATGTGCCCGCAACCCAAGGTACATGCCCCGGAATCGAACCCGGGACCTTTCAGTCCGCAGCTGACACTCTATCCACTGAGCCAAACCGGTTTCGGCTCTACTCTAATTTTAACCTCTGTTTTGTCAAACTATCTCCAACCCATTCTTCAGTTTTCAACCAAAATGTTTCTTAGACTATTTCCTCTAAGCTCGTTTCATCCTGCCTTTATTAATCACTTACTGTACCTGCCAGTTTACTTAACGTCTTTCCTGATCAACAGACTTCAATGCCTGTCTCATTTATAGATATATTCCCAAAACTTTGCACAGTACTTGGCACTCAATTAGACACTCAATGAGTGCTGGCTGAATGAATGAATGAATGAATGAGCTATAAAACCATCAAAGGAGATGCAATATAAGGAACATTTTATTTGGAGAGATTTTGAACATTAGTTTCATTTTCAATTAAGGCAGTAACATTCTTCCTGGAGGCAGATGGAAAAGAAACATCTGAAGCTACATTAAGTGCAGAGTATGATAAAACTAACCTTTTTGCATTCAGATACCACAGAAGGCACACATTAGCTTCCTGAGCCCACTGCCAAAGAACAGATTTGGGGTGATATTTCAATTGTTTTGAAAAATAGCTAAGTTCCATGACATACCACTGCTAAAGAAGACACTCATTGATGAACCCTTTCAGTATTATAGAGGAAGTCCAGTGTTGGTTCACAACATCCAGTTGTTTTTTAGCTTTCAGTAGCTTGACATGAAATTGTGTGTCCTATTAGGTTTGCTCAAATTCACACTGTTCCTTTGAATTTGTTTAGAAATTCTTTAAATACCCAATAAATTAGGTTTTTGTAAAGCAACTTAGCCAGTTCTTATTTAGGTATGGGTAGGTGTGTGTGTGTGTGTGTGTGTGTGTGTGTGTGTGTGTGTGTGTGTCGGTGTTGAGGGGTAAGCTGTGGTTCCTGTTCATTGGCACATATTGTCCCCTGGGAGTTTGGGGATTGCAAAAAGCTTCTACAGTACCAAAAAAGTAAACATTGATAATATGGTCTGGAAGCAATCAGATACATTAAGATCTCAGAGCAAATTAAAGCAGAGCGGGATTGTCCCCACTCACCAGATACTTAGCCATACTAGGATAACTAGGCCCAGCCTGCAGGGCTCAGGACATGGAGAGGCAGCACCAAAGGCTAGGTGCTTTTTTTGTGGCTTCATGCTGGCCCCTGGTGGTTTGCTGCTCAATTACATCCTGCTTTTAACCAAGAGCATAATATTAAAGATGTTAGAAACAAAACAAAAAAATGTTATTAGCTCTGGTCTGAGCACAAATCCTAGGGTTAAAAACAGGGCTTTCTATTGGCTGAAAATAAAACTAAAAACTAAAAACTGATAACAAATGGGACCCTAGTTCTGAGGAAAAGCTCTGATGATGAGTCTTACTTCTACAGGTTCCTGGAGACTATTGGGGACCCCCCCACCCATAGCCTGACTGATTTGTCAGATGCTCCAGATGGCCCCGAGGCAGGAATGGCCTACTGCGGTGGGTTACGGAAAAGGCACAGTTCTGAGAGGGTGAAGAGCGAAGTCACAGGGAGGTAGAGTGAAGGAGAAGGGGAACAGAAAGAAAGGCTTGTCTCAGACCAAATGCTGGCCTCCAGAAACATTTTTGGGGTTGGTTTGATGATTCCCTCTGCTGATCCTCATCTTAAACAAAAATGCAGCCATATTAAACTGGTTGAAAGATTATATTAAAATTAATAACACTGCAGCTTCTATACTTGACTAATGGCAGAAAGCAGGAATGGTACTAGGAAAATAAGTTCTTTTTTCTCTCTCTAGATTTTCAAAGAAGCAATAAATTTAATGATAAAAAAATATTTGTAAGAAATTGGATCTTTTGCAAAGAATGAAGTACTTTTTGTTAAATACAGGAGAGGCTACCTGGCTGAAAAATACACACTTTTTTGGACTCTTGTGTGATGTCACCAAGTTGAAAAGTTTGGAATGGCTTGAATCATCTCAGTGCTTCCTAGGAGCATCTAACGCTGAGCAGTCAGGTTTGCCACCTCCAGCCCCACTCCATTGGGCCTTACACCCTCTTCATTCCTTTCCCCATGAGGCAAGCAAACACTGTCATGACCATTTTGGGGTTCACTTCAACCAGGTCTTCTGGAAGGGCATACACTCTTGCTCCAATTTTTCGGGCCATAGAGATGGCATACCTAAAAGGGAGGAAACGAGAAGAATGAGAAGAGCCACAGCAACAAAGCATGAAGGGGACCCTCAGGATATTGGTATAATCATTCTATACTGTACACTACTGCAAACTATATATAACACAAAGCTCACTGCTTCTATGGTTATAGCCTGTCACCGACATCCTCTTACTTTAGGGGCAAATCTTGGCTTGATAAAACTGACTCCATCAGCCTTGCTGTCTAGCATACCAAATGTATTACTTGTCCTTAGATATTTTCCTAACTCCTGCCACTTTTGATGCTTTCATCATGAGTATTTTCTTGGACTATATAGCAGCCGAAAAAAGTCATTAAACTGGAGAAGAATGTGTGCTAAGAAAAATGAGCAGACTATATTTCAACTACAAAAGTTTATAGACTATATTTCAATACTTTGACCTTACAAATAAATTATTTTATTCCTTGTTTCATTCCTGTTCTTGTGCACATATACATCTGTTTATTTATGTTGCTATAACACTAGAATAGCCAGAGTTTTATATTATACATTTTCCACATAAAATGATCATAGCTGCATCAGAACATTTTTGCTTTATTTATAGCTGTAGGAAGATAATTAGCTGTAATCTATTTTCAAATGAGCCTACATTACTATCTGTCACTTCTTTCATTCACTTTGTTTATTATCTAGTAACTTCTTACAATGACTACTCCAGAGATTCTCCATTGTTCCCAAGGTCCCATCACTCCTCTTGTTCCCTTAAAATAACTTTATTCTTACTTTATGGATCAATTAAATTAAGAGTACCAGACTGGGGTGGTCCCCATTCTTCTTGTCCATCTCTCAATCAATTTCTTTATATTAATTATTAATGAAATAAAATGTATCTTCCATTATAAAATATAAAGAAAAAGCAGAGCTTTAAAAATCATGCATAACCTTGCCACCATAGCATTTAAAGATTTTTTATAATTTCTTTTACCCATTTTAAAAGTAATTTCGTATCTTACCCTTATAGGATAGTGCTTAGGAGCCTGGGCCTTGAAGTCAGGCTTTGAATCTTAGCAGAACCACTAACTAATTGTAAAATTTTGGGCAAGTTCCTTAAACCTAATCATATCCATCTTGAACATCTAGACTCAAACTCTTTTTGATGTAAAAAAAAATTCTGGGTCTTCATACATGTTCTTCCCTTTATTTGGAGTGTTTTCTTGTCTCCTTCTCTGTCTAGCTCCTTCTTACTTGTCCTTTTAATCCATCTCAGCATGTGGTAAAGCAAATCACAGTTGCTTCCAAGTTGGAGAAGGCTCTTATCTTGAACCTCACCTCCTGCCATTTGTATACATGGATTTTCACAAAAAGTGGGTTTGTGTTCAGGCCTGCCATATATGAACTGAATAAAGTATCCTATAATTATGATTAGAAAATTGGCTTTATGAAAATACAAGCTTGCTTATTAATTGGAAGAATACACTTGCTTTTTTATCTTGCTCTCTGTAATCCCAGGAGACATAAAACTACTACTGTACAATATCTAAAATACTGATGATGGGACACAACAAGCACAAGAAGAAAAACGAAATGAAAATAGTGAAACGAGAGTGTTTGCACAAAGGCACAAACGATAGACTTTCTAGGTATCCAGTTGCCAGTTGGGTCCTTCTCTCTCTGACCTCAGGTCTATTTACATACTTTGCATTGTTGAGTTTCTCTTCGTCGTTCAGGTTCTCTGTCTTCAGAAGGTCATAGTTAATGGAACCTGGCTGAATGGCATCAATGAGATCCAGAACGGGCAAACTTGTACTAATCTTCGGGTCCTGCACACAGAGAACAGTGGGTTTTTATCAGTATGCTCCCAGGTTACTTCTATTTTGTTCAAGGGAAGTGGGTAGTTCTTTCCTCTCAAATATGAAATATATACAGCCTGGTTTGGAAAATGCAACAGTGTTGCACATTAATTGTAGTTTCAAATCAATTGTAGTTTCTGTAGAGGCATCAGTAACTTCCTAAGTAGCTCAATAAGCAGAGGAAACCCATTGTCTGCCAACAGTCAGGGAGCTATTCTCAAATAGCGTGTGAATGAAAGTAAGCACAACTAGAGAAGAGCAGAGAGGTTGAAATGTTTAATGTAACTACTGGTATGAGCAGAGGAAGGAAAGGTTTGATAAAAACAAACAAACAAAAACCATCAAGAAGGAGAGACCAAAGACGCTAGGAGAAACCTTGCTTCATTTGGGGGGATATCCCAGAGGTGATGGGCAGGGATAGTGACAAGGGCTCAATTGGACAGGAGTTTCAGTAGATGCTAATTTCTTGGATTAAAAAAAGAGTCCATAGGTCCAGGGAGATAGTGTTGGCAATTATGTGATTAAATGAAATGACAGTAACTAATGTTTGTTGGTGTCTCACAGTTTGCTTAGCATTTTTTTTTTTACACAATTGTAGGTTGAATTTTCTTCTCTTCCCACAATAAGTCTCCCCCCCTCTTTTTTATTGAATTTATTGGGGTGACATTGGTTAATAAAATTATATAGTTTTAAATGTACAATTCTACAATATATATCATCTGTATTGTATTGTGTGTTCACCACCTCAAGTCAAATCTTTGTCCTCACCATTTATTCCCTTTTACTATCTTCTACCTTCACTACTTGTCTTTCCCTCTGGTAATAACCATCATATTGTCTGTGTCTATGAATTCAAAAAATTTTTATTTTGCTTAATCTTTTCACCTTTTAAAATAAATTTTCTCACTTGGCACCACAGATATAGGCACCTGACTTTAATTTACAGTGAGTAAAAGACGTTTTTGAGGTTAAGAAACTTGCTGGTAAGTGGTGGAGCTGGGATTTGAACCCAGATATTCTGATTAAAAAACCAGGTCTCTTTCTTTAGCATTTGTAAACATTTTGATGGTCACACCTGGAGCTGTAAATGTTATCCTAATGAACTACACAAAACTCTGCACCATCTGTTCTCTCGCCTAGAGATCTGTGAGTGCCGACAAGGAGAGGCAACTGTTTACCTCCATCCAAGCACAGTCAAGTCCAAACACTTCATACTCGAAGGGTCCAAATCAGAATAAATTCTAAGCAAGAAACAAGGCATAGGACACCTGCAAGATGTTATATCTCTAGCATTGGTCCTCTGTATATGTAGAATAATATTCTTAAAACTGGAGTAGGTCCATTTTTATTTACCCCTGGATAACAAAAACTAACACAAAATTAAAATCAATATATAATCATAACCTAATTTCTGGTGAAGAAGCCCAAGGGGAGCAAAATACAAAGATTTGAGTTTTACATCCTTTCCTACTTCCTGCCCACAATCTTGTGAAAGTTTTGACAGGTAGAGATATGGTCTGCAACTAGCAACATTCATAGATAAGGAGGGGGCAAGGAATAATTTCCACAATGGTTACTCAACTGTGAGTTGTGTTCTTTTTCTTTAAGGGTTTCACTTAAAAAGCAATGTGGGGTTAATTCGATATTTTCCTTTTTTAGTCCTTTTTACTTAACTCTGAAATGACTTAGTGAGAGGACAGGAGAAAGTTAGTCCCGAGAGAAACAAGGAGCAAATAATTGTCAAACATTCCAGAGAGCAAAACCCCATGAGAACACCCCAGGGGAGGGAGTAATGGACTTCAGGGGCAGCTGTTTACAGAGAGAGGCACCTTGGGTTATTTAACCAGTCACTTCACAGTGATGGTTAAGTGGCCTATAGATACACTCTGCTTTGCAACCTCACCCACACGTAAAAGACATTTTCTCCTCACTAATGGACCCTCACCTGCAATCACTAGTACTAACCTCAGGAGTCACTTGAATTCCAGTTTCCTCACCTACAATGTGAGAAAAACCATAAAGCTGACTTCACAATGTCTGTGAAGATGAAATGAGATATTAAAAACAAGCCCAAACCAGTTTGGCTCAGTGGTAGAGCATCAGCCTGCAGACTGAAAGGTCCCAGGTTTGATTCCGGTCAAGGGCATGTACCTTGGTTGCGGGCACATCCCCAGTAGGAGGTGTGCAAGAAGCAACTGATCGATGATTCTCTCTCATCGATGTTTCTAGCTCTCTATCTCTCTCCCTTCCTCTCTGTAAAAAAGTCAATAAAATATTATATTTTTAAAAAGAATAAGTTTAAACAAACAAACAAACAAAATAAAACCCAAGAAGCCCTGGTACTCAGAGAGCATTCCACATGGGGCATGCCCTTCTCCTTTGCTCTTCTCCACCATCTTTCCAACCATCTTCTCTGACCAGCCTCCATACCTCCACTCAGCAATCCAAACTGGACGGTAAGGTGGCGAAGGGATAGAGGGACTGCTATGTGTGATGAGCTCATTGGAACTGGGCTCTCCTGGTACAGCCCAACCTTTCTGCCCTTTCTGATGGGAGGAAATTTTACTTTTTTTCTTGGTTTTGAAGCAGAGGATTGATATCATGATCAACTGCCTCACTGAACCTGCTAATACAACTCCAAAGTGGTCCTTTCTCCAAATATTGACCTTTCAACCAGAAAAATGCAGATAAGATGGCACAGATTTAATAATATGGATCAAGAGCACAGGTCCTTTGAGGAAAGATCCAGTTAATGTAGAAAACATGAACTAAGAAATTTAATAAAATATAATGATATTATTAATAAAACATGGGAATTGGACACAAGTATACAACTGCTTTTTTTTTCCTCAGAAAATACTCCATGAGAGATCTTTTAGCATCTTATATTTTACCGTCATAATGTTAACAATATGAATCATGGAGCTTGCACATTTTAAGAATATTATTGAAACATGGTCTCACTCATATGTGGAATCTAATGAACAACATAAACTGATGAACAAAAATAGACCCAGAGACATAGAAGCATCGACAGACTGTCAAATCTCAGAGGGAGGCAGGGGAGGCCAGGTGGGGAGAAATCAAACAATGAACTCATATGCATATATTCATAATCCATGGACACAGACAATAGAATGGTGAAGACCTGGGGTGGGGGGTGGGGGAGGTGGGAGAGGTCAATGAGAAAAAAGGGAACATATGTAGTACTTTCAACAATAAAGGTTGAAAAATATTATCTTACAAGAACAAAACCCAAAATGTATGTAAAAATGATTGGTTTTTAAAGTTAATTATTACAGGAGAAAGTGACAAGAAATTTGTCAATGAAATAGCTATGAACAGCAAAACAATAATGGGTCATTCTGCAAAATCATAATTGGAGGGAACCTGAGCTACCTCATACTTATGGTCACTTTAAAACAGAAAACAATAATGATAAGCATGGAGCTCAGGTGGTCACGAGCAGTAGACTAAGAATTTTACCTTGAAACTAGAGATGGATGAGCGTTTCTGTGCTTCCTTCAACGTTTCATTTACCCAGTTGACAATAATGTCATCATTGACCTTCTGTCCACCTCCAATTTCTTCCAGAATACTCAGTGTGTACCTGAACAAAAATCAAGAATGATTTTTTGGGAAAAAGTTGCTAAATATTTCAATATCACAGAAAATAGCTAAGGTAGAAAATATTCTTTTCTTTCTAGGTATGTCACAAAAAGATAGCCTGGACACTGTTACATTAGTGAGGGAGGAGTGGGGATTATATAATAAAATACACACACACACACACACACACACACACACACACATACATACACACACACACACGCACACATTTGTTCTTTTTAGGATAACTTAAACTATAACTTAATGGTAGTTAGAATGAGATGCAGAGCAAATGCCTCCTAAGCACTGTCATTACTTCTTGGGTCAGAAGAGAAGGCAGATGAGAAGAGAAGCAAGGACAGGGAAATGATGCAAAAGACCTAAACTAGTAATGCTTTTCTTTAAAGGAATCATAAACAATGAAGGAAAAAGTCAATGTTAGAAAGGCCCAAGTAGCCAACACATTAAGTATATAAATGTAAAAATATATATATCATAGAACAGAAATATTAGGAATACCTCACAGTGAAGGTCACTTTAAAGTAGAAACCAAAGTTAATCTCCAGTCTGAGAGTAAGAATCACCTTAGATAGTGTTATAAGATGGTTTTGTTTGTGAAACTTATTAGAAAGCTTCAAAACTCTTAACATTTCATGGAACAGATAAGACTCACCATTCCCTAAGGCAGTGTTTCCCAAACTTTTGACATATGTGTACCCCTTCTATAATTTTTGTAACGCTGAGTACCCCTCATAAAAAAATGGATGTATTTTAATAACAATCAAAATATATTTCTTTTTTCTTTTTTTTGGTACATACACAAAATAATAATAAACAAAAAATAAAATTATTCATAATAAAATATAAATAAAAGTTATCTTATAAATAACATTTATTTGCACACCGGACCATCTGACGCCTCACAGGACTGTCTTGACTTGACTCATGAGAATGTAGAATTAGGCGCAGCTAAGCACGGTGCAGTGTATATCCCCACCAAACTCCTGTGCAACTCGTACCCCCACCAAACTATTCCCGTACCCCTGGGGGTATGCGTACCACACTTTGGGAAACACTGCCCTAAGGCAACTCCATCTGAAAGGTGAAATACACAGAAGAAAGCCAAGCATGTGAGCAGGTTTGTTGGCCTAAAGTAGTGATCAGCAAACTCATTAGTCAACAGAGCCAAATATCAACAGTACAATGATTGAAATTTCATTTGAGAGCCAAATTTTTAAACTTAAACTTCTTCTAAGGCCACTTCTTCAAAATAGACTTGTCCAGGCCATTGTATTGTGGAAGAGCCACACTCAAGAGGCCAAAGAGCTGTGTGTGCCGCAGTTTGCCAACCACAGGTCTAAAGGTTCAGGCTTGCAGGAGAGGGTCAAATTACCCATTAAAACATTCAGGACAAAGGTTTCAATGTGTACTGTTCACTCTGAAACTCAAGTATCCTACCATTGAATCTTGTCTAGAGGAAGGGTCTACTCAAATGAGGTCACCTTCCAGTTGGTTGCCTAGTATTGTGTACATAATCCATCAGTTGTACTTTTCCAATTACTGATTCTATGGAAAACACAATTCTCCTACAATTTTCCACATGGCTTCCAAGTTTAATCTCTGAAAGAGGAGTGATGCCCTACTTCCTTCAGGTTATAGCATCTTTCAATCATTGTAGCTGGAAGGAAAAGGGCTCCTACAATTATATACAGGCAGGGCAAAAATAGGTTTATATTTGTGAGTATGTGAAATACAGAATTTATTCTTGTATTATTATTTTTTATTATTATTTTCCATACAAATAACTTTAAACCTACTTTTGCTCCTGTGTGTGTGTGTGTGTGTGTGTGTGTGTGTGTGTGTAATTATGTTTACCAATCTGGCATCAAAGTCATCTCAACTATACCTCTTCAAACCCCCTCAAATCAACTGGCTTCTCTTTTTTAAAATTTAATTTTTTTTTTTATTTCTCCATTGATTTTTATTTTATTTTATTTTTTTTATTAAGGTATTATATGTGTACATAGCTTACCATTGCCCCCCCCCCCCCACCTCCCATTCATGCCCTCCCTCCCCAGAGTTCTGTGTTCGTTGGTTGTACTTATATTCATGCATACCAGTCCTTCGGTTGTTCTCTTATCTCCCCCCAGGTCTCCTTCCCCTCCCCACTGTCATTTGACAATCTGTTTGTTTTATGGTGATTATCTCAGGACCACATGAATAGAATCCGCTCCTCATTTGGCAGTCTGCTTGTTTTATGGTGACTATCTCAGGACCACATGAATAGAGTCTGCTCCTCCTCTGGTTCACATCGCCCCTCCCCCCAGGTCCCACTGCTTCCCCTGGGATACACGGCTCACCCGGGGCACATGGCCCCTTGGGACACACGGCTCACCCGGGGCACATGGCCCCCTGGGACACATGGCTCACCCGGGACACCCGGGACACCTGGCCCCCTTGGGGGACACAGCTCACCCGGGGCACATGGCCCCCTGGGACACACGGCTCACCTGGGGCACACGGCCCCTCTGGGGTACTGGGGTTGCGAATTGGAGGCACCTCGCTAGCTCCTCGCTAGCACGGTGGGCAGGCTGGGACAGCTGCAATTGGGCTGAGATGGCTGCAGGAGGGGAGACTGCCCTCAAAGGTGTCTCGTTCGGTGCGGAAGCGGAGAAGCTGCGGACGCGGAGGCTAAGTTATGAGGCTGCCCACTCCCTGAGCTGGGGCGGGTGGATTTCCTTTATCCGTGGTGGCAGCGATGGCGGTGGCAGGTGCGGCAGCGACAGTTGCTCCTGTGGTTCAATTTCCACTGTAGTTTTAAAATCCACATGGCGGTAGTGGCGGAAGCTTCAGCCCGGCCATGCGGCTGCGGAGGAAGGACTGGCCGGGGCCACGAATGGAAGGCGCCGGGCCAGCTCCTCACCAGCATGGCGTGTGCAGAGGCTGGGCCAAGCTGGCTGCAGGCTGGGAGACGATGCACCATCTCTTCACCAGCATGGTGTGTGCGGAGGCCGGGCTGAGCTGGCTGCGGGCGGTGGTGGAGGAAGGACTGGCCGGGGCCGCGAACGGAAGTGTAGTGCCAGCTCCTCACCAGCACAGCGTGCGCGGAGGCCGGGCCGAGCTGGCTGCTTGCTGGGAGACGCTGCGCCATCTCCTCACCAGCACGGTGGGCGGGCTGGGACAGCTGTGGGCTGGGATGGTTGCGGGAAGGAAGGCCGCGCTCAAAGGCTTCTCGTCCGGGCAGGAGCCGAAGGCGCGGCGGAGGCCCCGCATCAACTCCCTGGCTCCCAAGGCAGCTGGCTGGGCTGGCCCACCCCCCGGGCCCTGGGATGGAGCGAGGTCTGGCTTCCCTCAGTAGCGGCTCTGGCAGGTCTGGTTTCTCCGTAGTGTTAAACTCCACATGGCAGCAGCAGCACCCTGCTTGGTGTCTAGTTGTAGCCTTCCCATTTCGCCAGCTTTCCTGTGGGTCTGGTGTGATCCCTTTCGATTTTAGCTGTTGTTTTTTTTCCAAATTGTTGATGAGGTGGCAGCTTAAGAGACTACCTAGGCTGCCATCTTGTTTCGGTCCCAACTGGCTTCTCTTCATTCTGCTTCTCCTCATAGAATTTTCCTTCTAATGTACAGTTCTGGTAATTTCATTTAAAGTGACCCTCCATGGCCCAAAGAATACAGGTCAAATTCCTTAGAATTGCACATGAGGTCCTTCATAATTTGGCCTTGGCCTTTCTTTTAAATGCACCTCTTATTTCTTATTCCCTCCTCCCTTCTTGGCCTTATTCTCAAGCCCACTAAAAACACACTCACAATTTAATCCCACAGAACTATCAACAGCTCCCTGACTAAATCATGCATCCTCCTGACTCTCTGATTCAGCTTTGTTCTCTGGGAAGGAATTTCTAATTCTCTGAAGAATTTTCAGTGAAGCATTTACTTGTTTCCCAGAACTTCTGATGGAGTTGATGTACATGTCTCTGCCTATCATGTCATCTCAGACAAAATTCATAATCTTGTTCATCATATTGTTTTCAGGGGTTAACAGAGGGCCTAATACATATTGAACATCTAGTATATAGAGGAGTGAAGTAGTGGGTGAAATAAATAGAATGGTTCCTCCCATAGAAAGAAAGAAGAAATATTACAAGATGGGTAATATTTAATGTGGACCCAGAGATGGGACCAAAATGCAAAAGAATAACAACGACAAATGGGGTAAGTCTCAGATAGATTTTTAAAATATCCCTAGTTTAGAAAAAGGCCCCAGTTTTTATCTGTTTATAATAATGATGTTTTATGGCAACACTGGCTTCTTGTCTACACTAATAAAAGAGAAAGATGCAAATTGACCATACCTTTGCAACACCCACCAGTCAGGAATGAGTATGCAAATTAACCCAACGAAGATTGTGGGTTAATTTGCATATGCAGGCACCAAGCAGCCAAGGGTGGGATCCTTGTGTCGTTGCCATGGTGATAACACAGGCAATCTGCACTGTCCCAGCCACTCAGGGCCTCTGGGTAGTGGGGGAAGGTGGAAAGGCAGCTCTGGGCTGGAGCAAAGACAGAAAGGTGGCTTTGGCCAGAGTGAAGGCCCATTCTTGCACAAATCTTCATGCATCGGGCCTCTAGTTTTTTAATAATTATCATGTGTATTAAGTTATTATCATCAACCATAACATTTAAGCATTTCTTCCTAGTAAAGTCATTGAGGATGGTACGTTAGTGCTTGCTTCCTTAGGTTATGCCTATCTATAGTTTGATGAAAATAAAGTTTAATTTAGCAGCTTCACTCATCTTAGGACTGAATTCTTACTTCTCTTTGTCAAGAGCCCCAGCCTGTTTTATTGATGCTCTCACATGGGTGGAAGTAGTGCTTTTAACCTACTTCTTAAACTAGGGAAGCAAATGGCACAGAGGAGAAGCTCACCTTTACACAAATGTCTATCCATGAAAATATTTTTTTTTAAAATCACTAAAGAACAGGGAAGTTTAAAAAAAATGCAGAAAACCATGGCGGCAGCTTACTGCATTCAGGTGTTTGAGAATGGCACCTCACAGTGACACAGAGCTCTGGTGAACACAAATTTGGCTTTCTGCCACCTCCCGGGAGATGCAGTGGTTTAAATGGTAGTGACGACAGTGGTAAAAACAGAGGGAAGGAAGAATACATTTAAGTTGGAGCTTCAACTCTAAGCACTAAATGTAGATACAAAATTTAAAACAGAAATCAATTTGGCCTATGTCTACCCATGATTTTCTTTGTGAAATACTCCAAGATCCCATTACCACAGGTGTTTGAAAGCTGTGCTGTGCTGAGAAGTCCTCCTCTGTCACAATGAACTGGCACCAGGAACCTAAGCTTTTGCCAGGGTCTCAGTCAGTCACACAGGATTGAAGAGGTGTGTGCGGGTGGGCCTCCATGAGCTGCAGCCATTACTTTTTTGTTGTCCTGCCTTCCAACACTTGTTTTATTTATTTAACTTTTGAACCAGAAGGACAAACTTTTGTGTTTTGTTTTTCAAGGACCTATGCCAAATTCACTGTCCCAGACTGTTTGATTTGGGGAAAATCCTCTCATTTACCTGCCTCAGACTCTCTATTCATTTGCTGGAGTCTAACTGGCAGCCTATTTCTTTCAGGCTTTTGTCCTCAAATTTATATACACACTATTTGACAACTTTGCATCTTGAGGACTATTTTCAGGTTCCTAAAAGGGAAAGGTTTAAACATACATCTCTCATTTGTTCTTAGGGGAAAAAAAGGCATGCCTTTTATTGCCAAGATCAATGACCATAGTATATCTGTGCAATCCAATGAAATAAAATTGCCTTTGATAGATGTGTAGCACATAGAGAAATAAATTTCTTCTGGTGGCATTTGCGTAATTACTAGTCATTTAGCCTTCAACAATAATGTATTTCTCTCTCCACTTTCTTACATGCACAATTCTTGTAAACATTCACGAGAAATGTGACATTAACCAGGTGGCAACAGTGGCAGTAGCAGAGTAGACCTTGATATGTATATGTATGCATGTGTGTGTGTGTGTGTGTGTGTGTGTGCGCGTGTGTGTATCAGCCATAAAGTATGACTTTGGGTCACATTTTTATAAGACTGACACAACAAAGATTATATTACAAGGTGATTTTCAGATATTTTTAAATTCAAAATAGAAAAGAATTGGCCTGAGTCTTTAAATAATTAAAACAGAAAATATCAAAGATTATTTTATATTCAAACCCACAGGCCAATTTAACTTTTGCAACTAAAAAGATTTTTGCTTTGGTTTTTGAAACAATCAGCATCAAAGCCAGCTCATTAAAAATTAAAAGCACATGTGAAAGACAATAGAGGAAAGTTCAAAAATACTTTCTGAAAATGCACTGGTGAAAATGCATTGGTTAGAAACACTCAGGTCTAGATACATGAAGTAAATAAGGAGATAGAGTTGAAATCTCTTTAGCTCTGGAGTTTTCTGGGCCAGAGGAGGTTATGACACCTGCTGGAAATCAAATTCCAGCAGGGCATAATAAAATGCAAGAAGTTCATCAGAAGGCTGATGGATCTTGGGGCTTCAGCAAGGCTGAAGATCTGCATGTTATTGCCTGCTGCAAGACAGCTGAGGGCAGTTCCCTTAAGCTGATAATCCTTTACTGTTGACCAAACCTTACCTTTGATACGTATATCTACTTTGCTAGAGGGAAAATGTGTGGATAAAAAGCACTGGGTGCAAAGATTCGAAGAGCTTAATCACTAGAGCTAAGCCTCCACCTAATTTTCCTCCATGCATTCCAAATTTATATTTCTTATCTAGTTTATTCATTTACATCACAGCCCCTTCTCCAGATCCCCGAACCCTTAAAGTGAAAAGACCCCAGCAGACACCTGCCTCAGTCTTCAAGGAGGCCCCAGGTGAGAAATGGGCAGTAGAGAACTATACTTAATAAAACAAATGTGAATCAGATTGTGAAAGCTATTATAATCACTTCTGATTATCTTACAGTTCCTGGAAACATTAACATAATTTGAGGGCCATTTTGAAGACATGCAAACAGTGGTCTGGGCATGAAGCTGAAATGCCTAAACACACAACACAACTTGTCGTTGCCATTACCTTATTAAATGTAAAATAAGGTGATATGTGGTTTCTGGAACTTCCTTCCAGGTAGAAAAATGAATTAGGTCACATTAACATAGGCTCTAACTAAGTGTTATAAGACTTCTGCCCAAGCAGAGCTATCATTGTAGGGGGACAAAGCAAAGCGTTTAAAAGTAAACTATTTTATATTCACATATTTGCTTTCTAAAAGTCTTCTAAAAATACTTGTGTACCAAAAATTGCTTATTTTTCTCATAATTTATTTTATATGTTTATATCTTATTATATTCTACTTTTCCTAATCAAGTTTATAGTCAGTTTTAAAGGATAGCTGAACTTTTAAAGAACAGAACCTGATACACCCTTCTGCCTCAGATTCAATGAAACACAACGGAAAAGCACATGAAACAATGTGTTCAGACATGGGGGTAACTGAAAGCGCAAAACAGTGTTCCCTGAAAAAGGGCAACCAAACGTGGCTAGCCCTAAGATTGTCCCAGCTCATTGCATCAAGTGTTTCTAGGCTGTAGTGTAGGGAGCGAGAACCCAAATAGAGCATGGCGTTGAGGGGAGGGCTGAAACCTCGGGGAAGCCAAGGTGCCTAGAGTTTGTGGACAGAATAACAGAGAAGAGAAAGTTGCCTGTAAAGAAGAGAGTCATTTAAAAGGAGGCACGAGCATACAATGGAGTCAAGACAGTCTCTTCAATAAATGGTGTTGGGAAAATTGGACAGATACATGCAAAAGAATGAAACTAGATCACCAACTTACACCATACACAAAAATAAACTCAAAATGGAAACATGACTTAAACATAAAACGGGAAACCATAAAAATACTAGAGGCATCCACAGGGAGCAAAATCTCAGACATATGCCTAAAGAACTTCTTCACTGATACTAACCCTAGGGCAATGGAAGCTAAGGAGAAAATGAACAAATGGGACTACATCAAAATAAAAAGCTTTTTTACAGCAAAAGAAACCATCAACAAAACAACAAGAAGTCCCAAGGTATGGGAGAACATATTTGCAAATGATATCACTGATAAAGGTTTAATCTCCAACATCTACAGACAGCTTCTACAACTCAATAAAAGGAAAATAAATGAGCCAATCAAAAAATGGGAAATGGACCTAAATAGAATCCCGTCAAAAGAAGACAGAAGGAAGGCCAAGAGGCACATGAAAACATGCTCCAAGTCACTAATTATCCAAGAGATGCAAATCAAAACAACAATGTGGTACCATCTCACACCTGTCAGAATGGCCAACATCAACAAAACAACAAACGACAAATGTTGGTGAGGTTGCGGAGAAAAAGGAACCCTTGCGCACTGCTGGTGGGATTGCAGGTTGGTGTAACCATTGTGGAGAACAGTATGGAGCTTTCTCAAAAAACTGAAAATGGAACTCCCATTTGACCCAGTAATCCCACTACTAGGAATATACCCCAAGAAACTAGAAACACCAATCAGAAAGGATATATGCACCCCTATGTTCATAGCAGCACAATTTACAATAGCTAGGATTTGGAAATAGGCTAGGTGCCCATCAGCAGATGAATGGATCAGAAAACTATGGTGCATCTAAACCATGGAATACTATGATGCCATAAAAAGGAAGGAATTCTCATCATTTGCAGTAACCTGGATAGAATTGGAGAGTATCATGCTGAGTGAAATAAGCCAGTCAATGAAAGAGAAACACCACATGACTTCACTCATTTATGGATATTAAAGAACATTATAAACTAATGAACAGAAAGATAGATATAGAGACAGTAAAACAACAAGCAGACTGTCAAATGACAGCGGGGGGCGGGGAGGTAGAGAGATCTGGGGGAGATAAGAGATCAACTGAAGGACTGGTATGCATGCATATAAGTACAACCAATGGACACAAAACTCTGGGGAGGGAGGGCATGAATAGGAGGGAGAGGGCAATGGTAAGCTATGTATACATATAATACCTTAATAAATTTTTTAAAAAAGAAGAGAGTCATTTAGAAAGAAAGTGTCAGAGACCTTTAGAGTGTTTGCCACAAGTCTTTGGCATGCATGTGAAGAAACTACCAGAGGCTTAGAAAAGAATTGTCAGAAATGAATGGGCAAAGCAATTCTTGGAGCTCACTCAGGGGTGGCAATAATTTGGTTCTCATCACTCAGAGTGGAAGAACCATGTGATATAAGGAGCATTAAGTTAAGTACTCAGAAGAGATGATCTCAGTATTGAGTTACAAAATTAACTCAAGACTAAGGCTTTAAGTAACCCTTAAAATGATCACCTGCTTTTAAGTAAGAAACAACTGCATCCCAGGACTAAATTATTGAATATTTATTTAGAGGAAAACAGAAATATCCAGCACACATCAAGGTAAAGTTCACAATGTCTCATATACAATAAAAAAAAATTAGAAAACATGCAAGGAAGTAGGAAAATGACCCATAATGAGGATAAAAATCAATTAATAGAAACATACCTAGAAATAACAGTTGTAATTATATTCTGTTTGTTCAAGAAGATAGAGAAAGAGCTATGGCAGTGGTCGGCAAACTATGGCTTGAGCTGCATATGGCTCACAAGCCGAGGTTTGCAGACCACTGAACTATGGGATATGCCCAAAAGATCCAAATCAAGTATTTATACATGAAAACTATAATGTCTTGGATAAACATTATACACCTGAATGGGACTAATGGAAGATTAGATGTTGAGAGTAATGAATTAGAATACAAAGCAATAGAAACCACCCCAAATACAGATAGAAAAAGGAAAAATATAGAGAAAAATGAAGAGAACTTCAATGAACTTTGGGAACTTTCAAGTTACCAAATATACAAGTACCTGGAGTCCTCTCCTAAAACAGGGGCAGGTAAGTATAGGAGACATATTTGAAGCAGTAAAGGCCAAAATTATTCCAAATTTGCTTAAAACTATCAACCCACAGATTATGACAAATCTCAATTATGAGCAACATCAAAGGACATTATAACCAAATTGCTTTAAACCAATGATAAAGAGAAAAACCTTAGAAGAAGCTTGAGAAAAAAAGACATATTATATACAAATAAAAATGACAAAAGATTTATCTTTTGAAACTATGCAGACCAAAAGATACTAAACAATATCTTTGAGAAAAAATATCTTTCAAAAATGAAAAATGAACCTTTCAGACATGTAGAAGCTGAAATTATTCCTCTGCACTATTAGAAATAGTTCCACTGGAAGGCAAATGATATCAAACAAAAATCTGTATTTATACCATGGAAAGAAGAGTATCAGAAGTGGCAAATATGTTGGTAAACGTAGCATATTTTGAAAATCCCTTTTAAAGATAACATACTGTTATTAACACATATAAGTCAATTTAAAATCAAAAGGATGGAATAAAAATATGCCATGCTAACAGTAATCAACAAGACGCTGCAGTAGCTCTTTTAATTAATTTCACAAAAAGTAGATTTCAGAGAAAAGACTATTACCAGGCATAAAGAGAGCCATACCCTAATGAAAAGGGGGTAATTAATTAAAAGGACAAAATAATCTAAAATACTTATAAACCTAATAAGAGCTTCAAAATACCTGAAAGAAAACTGATAGAACTGAAAGAAAAAAAATATCAGGAAATATTTAAAAAAGACTCCTTTGGTTTTAATTTTAGCTTAAAATATAGTTTTCCTAGGTTAAGTAAAATTTCTAAAAATTTTCTAGTACTTTTATAGGTTAAGAACACACTCAATAAAAAGCATTTCCTTGAGTTCCATTACCTTCTCATTAACTGCCAAATCAAGGCCAATGTTAGTGTGCGGTTTCCTTCATTGAGATCTTGTCCACCAATGCCAACCAGGGAAAACTTAGCTTGGTTCTTCCCCAATTCCACAGCATAGTTACAATTCTCAAGCTGTTAATGAAGAAAAAGTACAACAATATAATATAATCATCTCTATGGTGCTAAAATACAAAAAAATTATTGCCCTGAAGCATCGGACTGCTAGCTGAGAGGAGGCTCTGCCATCTGGGAAGGAGAGAGAAGGTGTGCTGACCCTCAGAAACTGTGAAGGTACAAAGAACTGTGTGCACAAAAAGACGCTGGCTTAATCCTAACGAGAGGAGAGGGAGGGCCGGGCGGAGATTGATGCTGGAAGACTCCTGGTGCGCGAAGAGGGTGGGCTGGGCTGAATTCACTGCTGGCTTACTCCTGTTGCGCAGAGAGGGTGGACAACTATCGCACAGCTGGCTTTCTTGTTCAAGAGGAAAACAGAATGACCCTATGGCTCTGATAGACAGCCCCAGAAAGGGAGAGACCAGACTGTCAGGCAGCAGGCAGAGATCTCTCGGAGGTGTATGAAGCCAGAGGCCATTACTGCGGGGCTTGGGGAGGAGCTGACGGGAAAACAAAGCTTGTCTGCACCAACCTGAGACTTTGCCCCATCCAAGCTGAGCACAGAAGCTCTCCCAGAGGCTGGCTTTCTCTAAGGAGGGACTGGCCGGAATCCAAAGCTTGTCTGCACCTTTACCAAAGAGGTGCACGCTCCTGCAACCAATCTTGCGAGACTCACCACGAACAGGATTTTTCTAAGGCAAGACTGACAGGGAACTAAAGATTGTCTGCGCCACCCTGAGACTCCACCTCATCCAAGCGGAGTACAGAAGCCCTCATAGCTGAGACACTGCTGATTCTCACAGTCAATTGGCTTGGAGATCAACACTTCCCAGTGATACCAACAATAAAGCAAGGCTTAACAACAAGACTGCACACACAGCCCACATAGGGCCACACCAAGACTGTCCACTGCAGATAACTGGGAAGGCTGTGCTACTGGGCTCTACCAGAACACCTAGCACACAAAACTATTCCATAAAATCAGGAAAACAACTAAAATGCAGACAAGAGGACACAAAGGAAGGAGATGGAGGGAAAAAAAAGAATGGACATTGAGTTCAAAACTACAGTTAAAAGGCTTTTCAAGAATATCCTAAAAATGGCCGATAAAATAAATGAGACCTATGAGGATATGAAAAGGGATCAACTAGAAAGAAAGAAAACATTGTCTGAAATAAAAAAATATCACACAGAGTCCTAAAAACAGACTGGATGATCCCAAGAATCAAGACAAAGATTTAGAACACAAAGAGCCAAAGGACACTCCTCTATAAGAAGCAAGAAGATAAGAGAATCCAGAAAGTTGAAGATAGTGTAAGAAACTTCTGGGACAATTTCAAGTGAACCAACATCAGAATTATGGGGGTCCCAGAAGATGACAGAGAGCAAGATACTGAAAGAATACTGGAAGAAATAGTGAGAAAAAACTTCCCCAACCTGGGGAAAGAAATAGACCTAAAAGTCCAGGAAGCCCGCAGAACCCCAAACAAAAAGAATCCAAAGAGAACCACACCAAGACACATCATAATTAAAATCCTAAGAGCAAAAGACAAAGAGAGAATATTAAAAGCAGCAAGACAAAAGCAGGTAGTTACCTATAAAGGAGCACCCATACGATTGTCAGCTGATTTCTCAACAGAAACCATGCAGGCCAGACAGGAATGGCAAGAAATATTCAAGGTGATGAATAGCAAGAACCTACAGCCAAAAATACTCTACCCAGCAAAGCTATCACTCAGAATTGAAGGCCAGATAAAGAGCTTCACAAATAAAAAAAACTAATGGAGTTCATCACTGCCAAACCAGAATTATATATGAATTGCTGAAGGGGGTTATTTAGGAAGAGGAAGGAGATAAAGATAAAAATTATGAACAACAAATATGTAACTATCAACAAATGAAACTAAAAATCAAGGGAATTAAAAAACCTGATGAACAATATTACTTGGTGAATATAATAGAATCAGAGGTATGGAAGGGGAGTCGACTGATGATTCTCAAGGAAAAGGAGAGTGGGGGTGCTGGAAGAGACTGAACAAAAACTGTGCACCTATGGATGAGGACATTGGGGGATGGGGAAAGAACAGAGGGTGGGGTGGGAACCTGGTGGAGGGGAGCAATTGGGGGGGCTGAAGGGGAACACATTTGTAATAATCTGAACAATAAATATTTATTTAAAAAATAAAATAAATAAAAATAAAGACAAAATGAAATAAACATGGACAGATTAAGTGATCTCTCAAGTCTTGCCTGCTCCTGCAATTCTAATATCCTAAATTAGACACCGAAAGTTCCATCTTTTCTTAAATAAAACTTTTCATTTCTACCAAAAATATTCACAGTGGACTATCAGTGTAAAACCAAAATAAATTAATCATTGTGGACATTTTCATGGCTGTATCGCGCTACTTAAACAGGGAACTATGCTCAGTTACCTGTCCATATTCCTAAAATAGCTGAATTCTGAAAGGTTGGCATGGAAAAATCTGGATTCTCTATTCTACATGCATACAATGGACTGACATATGAGACATATTCCTGTGGCTATGCTTGGATAGTAGGAAATATTTGTGCCAACAGTGTTGCTGCTTTTCCATAACAATGTGTTCCCACTGTGTTGACATTAGACAAACTATTTGTACAAGACAAACTGTCAGTACAAAGTTCCAATTCTTGGAAAATTATAATGAGAATCTTGCTGGGGGAAGAGACCCTGCCCTGCTCTAATTATCTTAATTAGAATTCTACACCATAATATTTAAAGATATCCAACATGGAATTATAAATAAGCAAGCAACTTGCTTTAATAAAACTAGGTTTCTGATTGCTCGACTGTAATTTAAACCCTGGATAAACATTACTTATCTAAGTTTGGCCTCCTGATAAAGTATTCACAGGATGCTTTTGCAGGCTTATGCCTACTGGAACATCTATATTTACCTTCTTCATATTGCCCCCCAGTTTGGGGTATGGTGGTTTGTTTACTCTGTTCCAATCAACAGGGACTTTAATCTTTTCATACAGCTGGAAGATGACCAGGGCATCTGATAAGTCACTGAACAAAAAACAAACACAAAAGAATTCTCAGATAGCTAACATTTATGAAGGGTCTATAGTGAGCTAGGCATTTCCTTATTTATTAGCTTAAGGAATATTCACAATTTGGTAAAATTGATGTAAACAGCTCCATCTTTTGAGGTAAAGAAACTGACTCAGACATTGAGGGAACTTATTTGAGGTCTTCCAAAGGAAGACCTATATTCCTTCAACTTAAATTCATTGCCTCCAGGAAAAATAATATGACTCTAGTAAGAAACATAGGAGATAATCACAAAGTTAACATTTATTGTTTTGCCTACTTGTGAGCAAATCATACATAGACTGGCAACATATAGTATATTTGTCCTTTTGCTAGGTTATGATTTTGTATGAAACACATAGCCAGGTTGGTATATGAAAGCGTGTTTCTCTTTTTCTGAACATCCAACATCTGAAGACCAGTTTCATCAAGGTGAAGAGAATTTAATATCATAGCAGTTTTTGAAATCTTGGGGATCTTCAAGGTCTCAGAGTCTCCAAATACTCTTACCTGTACAAATGATTGACTCGAGGGTTAATACCCAAGGAGTTCATCCAGTTCCTAAATGTCCGTTCTTCTCTTGTCTCACCTAAATTAATGAAGACTGGTTATCTTTCAGGCCCAAATAAGGCATATCTTTAATAGAAAATATGAACTTTAATAAAGCATATCTGTCATATGAAATAGTTGGTTTGTGATTTAATAAAAGTCTAAAAGAACAGAAAGGAAAAATAATGATCAAAAAGCTATTCTATAGGAAGAATTATTAGTATTTGCTGATTCAAAACATTTAAATGTGAGAAAGATATTAAGGTAGAACTGATGGATTTGGTAATTAAAGAAAAAATGGTAAGGTTAATGGAACTGGAGACTTTCTGAAGGAAGGAGGTGGGAGGAGCGTAGAATAGAAAGACAGTGGTGTATGTGTGTGGGAGAAATGATCAATTCTGCTTTGTAAATGCTGAATCTTAAGTGATAGTGAAGGACTCAAAGGTGAATGTTCTAGAGGCAGCTGGAAATGGGTGATTAGAGACTTGATATATATACATGGAGTCAGCAAAATGCATGGACCACTGGTTATTAAATGACACAAATGCATCAGTGTTGGAATACAAATTAATTTTGCATTCATAGCTAGAGTAAAGCATTGTGGAAAAATGATCAACCAATATGTTAAATCTGGACTTTCTTTTTTTGGTGATAGTCACTTTTGTGACTTTGAATTGCCTAGAATTGAGAATGATTTTTTAAACTCTTAATCAACTGGCTTTCAGTTACCTTCAAGAGCCCCCCAGTCTATGTCCTGGTTCTCTGGTTTGTGCAGGGCAGGATATCTGTTAAAGAGGTTGGCAATGAAAGCCAAGTTCAACTTGGGGTTCCCTCGGACAACATCTGTGGCTGTGACAAACTGCCGGCAGCCCAGCCTCTCTGCCTGCTGCAACATGCATTCTGCCCTCTGGATGTCATCCTTCTCCTGCAATGAAAAAGTCAAGGCTGTGTTAAGGCTCTCCATGCACAAAGTAGACATGGACAACAGAAAAAGAAATGGAAATCTTACCAAAGGAAACCTTTAGTGTTTAACCTCAAATATACACTCAATAACAGCATATTATTATTTATATTCCCCAGAACTAAAATCTGAAAAATCACAAATAAAAGGAATCTTGGGAGATAAGTAATTGAGTCCTCTCATCTCTATACAGGGACCATTTCAGATGAATGATTGGCTGTCCTGATTTTATTATTATTTTTTTAATTAAAAAAAATATCTTATTGATTTTTTATAGAGAGGAAGGGAGAGTTAGAAACATCCATGAGAGAGTCACAGATCAGCTGCCTCCCACACGCCCTCTACTGGGGATGTGCCTGCAACCAAAGTAAATGCCTTGACCCTTCAGTCCGCAGGCCAACACTCCATCCATTGAGCCAAACCAGTTTCAGCGGCTGTCCTGTTTTTTAAAACATTCAGTAGACACCGCCCCAGAAGGCGCAGGGAGGCTAACACCAGTGGGATTTCCTGCACGGACACCATCGCTGTCTGCTGAATGAAGTAAAAGCTAGCAGGACCCCAAGTACCTACAGTTGATACCTGTGGGACCAGCTCTGTAGGGAAAGGAGTATAGCTTACTTCTCAGAATCTATCCTAAAACCTCAAAATACCAACCAGAAAGTACCGTATATATGCACCCCTATGATTCATAGCAGCATTATTTACAATAGCTAAAATTTGGAAATAGTCTAAGTGCCCACCAGTAGATGAGTAGATAAAAACAGTTGTGGTTCATTTACACTATGGAATATATTCAGCTATAAAAAGAGGTACCTCCTATCTTTTGAGACAGCATGAATGGACCTGGAAAATATTATACTAAGTGAAATAAGCCAATCTGAGAAAGACAAATATCACACGACCTCACTTATTTGTAGAATTTAATGAACAAAATGAATTGACAACAAAATAAGACCCGAAGCTTGGAACAGACTGATATACTTTGATGAGGCATTGGGGGGATGAGAAGAGATAACCAAAGAACTTATATATTTACTAGAGGCCCAGTGCACAAAAATTTGTGCCCCGGGGTGGGGGGGTGTCCCCTCAGCCTGGCCTGTGCCCTCTTGCAGTCCGGGACCCCTTGGGAAATGTCCTACTGACTGCTTAAGGCCTGGGGAGCAGGCTTTACCTGGCAGTCAGGTATTCCTCAGATACCTGGGGTAGGTCCTCAGGGAATGTCTGACTAACGGCTTAGGCCCACTCCCCCTGTGGAAGTGGGCCTAAGCCGTTAGTTGGATATTCTTAGGCCTGCTGCAGAGGTGGGAGAGGCTCCCACCACCACTGCTGCACTGGCCAGCCATGAGTCAGCTCTGGCTGAGCAGCACCCCCCCTGTGGAAGTGCACTGATCTAAAGGAGCAGCTCTTGCCTTGAGCGTTCTGCCCCTGGTGGTCAGTGTGTGTCATAGCAACCAGTCATTCCCGGTTGTTCTGTCATTAGGGTAAATTTGCATATTACCCTTTTATTATATAGGGTATGCATAGCCCATGGATAACAGGGTGGTGAAGTCTTGTGGGGAGTTGGGGCTGGGAGGAGGGGGTAAAGGGGAAAATGGGAAGAAATGGGATATATTTGTAATAATATCAAAGAAAATATATTTTAAAAATATTCAGTAGATTCTATAACTTATTAAGTGGATTTAATTATTTTCAGCCATTAAGCTTACTTTTTAAAAAAATATATTTTATTGCTTTTTACAGAGAGGAAGGGAGAGGGATAGAGAGCTAGAAACATCGATGAGAGAGAATCATTGATCAGCTGCCTCTTGCACACCCCCTATTAGGGATGTGCCTGCAACGAAGGTACATGCCCTTAACTGGAATCGCACCTGGGACCTTTCAGTCCGTAGGCAGACGCTCTATCCACTGAGTCAAATCGGTTTCGGCTAAGCTTACTTTTTATTATTTCTTATACAAGCCATCAGATTTTGTCTACCAAAATGTTTATTTATTAAGTAATAAATTATATTCTTATTTTTAGTTCATCAAATATATTTATATCTGCCATTAAAAATGTATGACTAGTATAACCACATTTCCCACACTGAGATGGTATACATGCAACTTAAAGAAAATAAACATTATAAGTTATTTAAGCTACACATTGTCATTAATAAATATATAATATCAATTTGGCTTTTGCAGACTTCTGGGACATTCCCCGAGGGGTCCCAGACTGCAAGAGAACCACTCACTGAACATATTAAAAGTCTATTCAGCCCTACCCAGTTTGAATCAGTGGATAAAATATTGGTCTGCACACTGAAGGGTCCCAAGTTCAATTCCAATCAAGGGCACATGCCAGGGTTGTGGGCTCAATCCCCAGTGTGGGGCATGCAGGAGGCAGCCAATCATTTATGTTTCTATCTCTCTCTCCCTTTACTTTCCTCTCTCAAAACAAGAATATATGAATAAATGTTATATATATATATATATATATATATATATATATATATATATATATAACATTTATTCATATAGTTTTAGAGACTCTCCTGTCATCTGTAAGCAGACTCTTATTAGAAGACCCTTGTTGAATTGTGCTCCACTGTCCTTAAAGCTCTTAAGAATCTATAAAAACACCAATTTTCAAAAAACAGAACTTTAAACTAGAATTATTTTTTAATATGATGTTTTACTAGATAATACTATATACATTATACATTTCATGAGCTTTACTTCTCATTCAGGAATGAGTTGACTTTAATATTAACACACTGGGTTGAAGTCTAATAATATTAATTGAGGCACAAAAATGGGTAAGATGATTTCTCAAGATCAATATTACAATGGTGCCCAAACTAAAGTTTTGACATTCAGACTCATGCTATGCCCACTGTTTTTAAGAATGTTCAACCCAGGCACTTCTAAGAATTCACAGGATCCTTCCCAGTCTTTTCCTGTCATTACCCTTAGTGATGTAGTGAGGGAGGGCTGTGGCTGGGTGAATTTTGGAGCCACCCTTTGGTTTAATTCTTGCTGTATCAGGCAGTGGGCTCTGTGGCATGAGATGATTATTAGCTTCTCTGACCTTTAGTTTTCTCAACAATAAAGCAGTTTAACACTTACCTCAGTGATGTTTGTAAGGACTAGAGGCTGTATATGCAATATGCTTTGCATAGTACCTGGCACATTGGAGAAACTCAATGAGAAGGGATTCCCTCTTTTTTTTTTTAATTATTGCTAGAGAAAAAGGGCCCCAGACATGGATCAAATTACTTCCAAAAATCTGTCATATGATCTTAATTAACCCTTCGGATTAGTGTTTATCACTAAAGTGAGAGTTTATTTATTTGTATAAATATTTCATCTATTTCCAGAAATAATAATCAGAAACCTAAATATGGGAATAATACTTCTTGGTACTTTGGAGCCTACTAAATGACCGGAAATATACAGAAGTGCTTAGTATGGTGTATGGCACTTAATTGGTATTAGTTTCTTTCTTTCCTTAATATTTATTTCCAGGTTAAATTTCCCACAATTATTACCCAAAACTGTTAACAGTTTTTAAAGGCTTTAAACAGAGATGTCCCCTCATGCAACCCGAGTCAGGTTGTACAGGCCAATGGGACCCCATTGAAAAGACAGCATTGTGTTCTCTAAACAGAGCTTGGAACATGGCCTTACCCTTAGTCCTGACATGTCAATCACAACAGCAGGAATACCTTCTTCATCTCCTTTTGGAGCAACCTGTTCCAGCAGGTAGTAATATGCTTTTGAGTCCTGTGAGCAAATAAGAAATTACAATTTTAAATTACATAGTTAGTACAACCATTTCCCAAAAGCAAATATTTTTCATTTCTTATTCAACTATCATTCAAGAATGCAACTTAATTAACAAAGCTGGAAACATTCACTAATTTGAATTTTCTATTTGTCTGTTTACATACTATTTTTGCTTTTATTTTTACAAGGAGTATAACATTAAAAATATAGGACATACACAAAGGGAAACCCCCAAAGATGTAAATATTATTTATTATTTTGACCTCAAGGGAAAAATAATTCATGAACATGTATTCAACTCATTGGTTTGAAATCTAATAATATTAATTGTGGCACAAAAATGGGTAAAATGATTTCTCAAGATCAATATTAAAATGTTGGCAAAACTATAGTTTTTTGGGAAAATATACAGGACAATATATAATACAGGAAAATATATATACCTTTATATTGCTGAAGTCAGTCAGCTAAGGTTTAATTTTTAAAAAGTGACAGAACCCAGGGGGCCGTGTGCCCTGGGTGAGCCCTGTGTCCCAGGGGGCCGTGTGCCCTGGGTGAGCCCTGTGTCCCAGGGGGCCCTGTGCCCCGGGTGAGCCGAGTGTCCCTAGGGAAGCAGTGGGACCCATGGGGATGGGGCGGTGAGAACCAGAGGAGGAGCGGACTCTATTCGTGTGGTCCTGAGATAGCCACCATAAAACAAGCAGTCTGACAAATGAGGAGCAGATTCTATTCATGTAATCCTGAGATAGTCACCATAAAACAAACAAATGAAAGCAGGGAGGGGAAAGAGACCTGGGGGGAGATAAGAGAACAACCGAAGGACTGGTATGCATGAATACAACCAACGAACACAGAACTCTGGGGAGGGAGGGCAGGAATGGGGGGGGGGGCAATGGTAAGATATGTACACGTATAATACCTTAATAAAAAAAAATTGGAAAAAAAGTGACAGAAAAAAGAAGCAGAAGTTTAAAAAAAGAGTTTACAAATACATTTATTATTATTATTTTTTAAATATATATTTTATTGATTTTTTACCGAGAGGAAGAGAGAGGGATAGAGAGTTAGAAACATCAATGAGAGAGAATTATCGATCAGCTGCCTCTTGCACACCCCCTATCGGGCACATGCCTGCAACCAAGGTACATGCCCTTGACAGGAATCAAACCTGGGCCCTTCCAGTCTGCAGGCTGACGCTCTATCCACTGAGCCAAACTGGTTTAGGCTACAAATACATTTAAATAGATAATATAAGCAAAAGAAGAATATTTTTTGTCGTTTTGTTTTTGAAACTAGTAGGGTCTGTGGAGAGCGGGGATATGTGTGCTCACCGTCTGTGGCGTTAGACTCTGAGAACAAGAGAAAGCCAGCTATTGATGTTGCACCTGTGGAAACTGAATTTCATCTCTTTTCTTTCTGCCTTTCCCTCTTCTTAATTTTCACTGCAGCTATTTTTAAGCCAGTGAAAGTTTCATGCAGGTGCTAGGCATCAATAAAATCTGCCTACCACATGTTACATCTGTTTAGTTTTTTGAAGAATCAACTTATTTCATCTGATCCTAAGAAATCTATTTCACTCCCTGTAGTGCAGAGGTAGGAAACCTTTTTTTCTGCCAAGGGCCATTTGGATATTTATAACATCATTCACAGGCCCGACAAAAATATCAGTTTAAAAATTAGCCTGCTCTATTTGGTCAAACATTCAATGAACTCACTCCTAATGCCTTTGCAGGGCCATACCAAATGATTTTATGGGCCTTATTCAGCCAGTCAGCTGGTTGTTGTTAATTATTGCTAGAGGAAAGGGCCCCAGAATGCAGTGGAGCATTCTCCCCACCTCTGCTGACTTGGTGTGATTTAAGGGCCCCTCAAATTTGCCTGTTGCTCATACATACATGTCACGGCACTGCCCTTGGTTAGGATGCGGCTGCTTCTGAGAACAGGCACAACTACTATGTAAACGTTCAGGTTGCCAGCTCCCAAGTCCGAAATGGTTATTATTCAGAAGAACACAGCCTCTCAGTGATGGGAAAGCATATGAATTTATGGCTTAGTTTACACAGTCCAATTTTGGCTGAAAAGCTTGAAAATGCTAGCTAAAACAATTGCAAAGCTTAACTGTTGAGTACAAAGGGAGATGTGCTTTCCAGCTCCTGTTCAATCCCAGTTTGGTTGGTGGTGCTAGAAGACTGTTAATACCAATGAAAGCGGTGTAGTTAAAAAAAAATGAATTGCATTATTAGCTTAGGTCCTAAGGTATGGGGAACTCTACTTCCTAGAAGCTTCAGTCTAACTGGCACCAGGCCTGACAGGCCCTGAGTTCTAAGAGCCAGGAGTTCATAGCAGGAGAAAGCTGTCCGCTAAAGAATTACCGACCTGACCCTGGCTGGTTTGGCTCAGTGGATAGAGCATTAACCTGCAGACCAAGGAGCTGGGGTTTGATTCCTGTCAAGGGTGTGTACCTTGGTTGCAGGTCCCTCTCTGGCCTGGGGCCCTGGTCTGGATGGTTGCAGAAGGCAACCAATCAATGTTTCTCTAACATCCATGTTTCTCTCTATCTTTCCCTCTCCTACTCTCTAAAAGATCAATGGAAAAATATCCTTGGGTGAGGATTAACAACAACAACAACAAAAGAATTATCAGCCTGAGTTGACTCCTGGTGAGCCTTTCCTCTGACTCTCTTTGGAGAAAATCTCTTTAACTTTTGAGAAAGTGGAGACTGAAGTGTTTTTTATATGCTGCATCCAGCATCTCACATCAGTTGCTCCCTGGGACTGCCTTCTGATGTTCCTTACTTCTGATGTTCCTTAAGCTTTTTCTGTGGATCCATCTGCCATCAATGCCAGCAGGTTTTCCCTTTCCCCTGGACATGGAACTTTGCACAAAATTGAAAACCACAGTGCATGCTTCCCTCAGCCTTGCCCCTTTGTGATTTTTGTTGTAGGACCAATTATGCCTTCTGCACACTCTGGAGTAAATTCGCATTGCAGACAGTTTTCAGAATCTATCTTCTAAAAATCACTGGTGCATACAAAGGAAAACCTTTCAAGAAATTCACAACTTTTTTTCTTTGAGAGGCAGTGTAGTATGGCAGTCAAGTATGGGAACCTTGGATGCCAACTGCTGGATTTAAATCCTGACCCTACCCCCACCTGTGTGAACTCAAACAAGTCACTTAACTTCTCTTCTGTTTCCTTATCTGTAAAATGAAGAAATAATATCCTTATCTCAAAGGTTTGTTGTGAGGATTAATGAGTCAATAAATATATTAAGCAGTTAGAACAGTGCCTGGTAAGCAGTAGACATTATGTGTGCTGGTATTAATATAATTAATACCTCATTTAATTTTTTGAAAGGAATCCTGACCTGATAGTCTCATTTATAAAATCAGAAAAGACATTACAGTCCTCCACATACTTCATAAGCAGTCTTATCTCTTGCCCTTCTTCTGCCTCTTCCTCATCCCTCTACTTCCTGATATTGAAACTCTAAGAAAGACCCATCACCTTTTGTTGCTGTGCAGTTGCTAAACTTCAGACAGATCTGTGTGTGGCCCAGCAGTTGGACTTGAGAACAGCAAGCCTTCCAAAATGGCACCAGCCACTCTCGAACTAACCACAGAATCTAAAGAGATGGGGCCCATTGTCTTGATTTTTACTCCATTTACACCCAAACTTTCTTCATCGCTGCAGTCAATCATGTTCAAGTTACACTTCTCCTACCTTGATGTCAGTACTGAAGTTGCTGATTTTGTTGCAGCCTGCGTTTTCCAGGTGGTAATTAGCCCATCTCAGCAGGAGCTCCTCAGGGGAGAGTTTCATCAAGTCCTCCAGACTCTCCCCTTCTCTCAGAAGAGCAATCAGAACTGAGGATGCACAAAAGCAGAAGTAAAATGAATACAGGGATATTTGGGAGGATGCTCTGTTGGAAAGCCAAAGATAGCAACTTCATCTCTCTGAGGTAAAGGCACTCACAGCTTTTCCCATGGAGTAAATACTTTATTATTATTCTCTAAAAAAAGGTGTAAGGTACTGTGAGTTAATTTATTACCCCTATTTTTCAGATGAGAAAAAAGGCACCAATGAATCTTGATGCTATGTCTAAGAATAAGTTAGTAAAGCCAAGGAAATAAACAAGACCATTGGCTCAGAACACCCTACGGGGTTTATCAGATCACATTTCATGAGATGATAAGATTTTTGCTTTTAAGTGATCAATTTTGTAATAATGACTATGTTCTATAGATTGTGTTTAATATTTCAAATGCTTCCTTGAATAATTATAGCAGCTCAAAAAGTAGAATAAACTCTTTCTTCTATATTTTCCAGATGAATATATATTTCTTCCTCAGTTAAAAAAATTTAAATTTAACTGAGGTCATTATTTGCAAATTGATAGTCTTTCTGTGGACTCTGAGTTCTCTATTTGTTTTTATCTTCTTTTTTATATTATACTTAATATATTGGTTTTATATTACCCCGGGATTCTTCACAGGTTATTGAGATTTGGACTTTAAAAGTATATAATAACATTATATATATAATAAAGATTAGAATTTGGCTACAGATTTTGTATTGGTAGGATCTGTACTTGAAAATAAAAAATTACCACTGCATTTTACATAATACTTATCAAGATCTATTACTTCTGTCTAAAGGACAGGGCTGTAATTGTTTAAATGCAGAGAGGATGCTCAGAGCAACTAGAAATAGATTCACAGCTAAATATTTAGCTGAGAACTTTGAAACACTAAATGTAATTGTCTTTCATTTTGGTAAGAACTATATTGTTTCTCCTAATCTATTGGTATCACTGCATTATATGAATGTGAATTGCTTTGTAAAACACAAGTTAAAAGTAGACTTTTTATGAAGTGTCTAAAAGCAAAATTAACTCAGAAAAGCTCTTAAGGTTAGAGTCTCAGACAGCTAGACTGAGATGTAGGTCTAAAAATGCATTATTATTAGTCTGTAGTCTTAAAAAGCTTTTGTTCCATCATTAAAAAAATCTGGTCAGCATGGATAAAATCTATTATATTAATACAATGAATTCAATATAACTGTAAGTTTTAAATATTGAGGATTCTGAGCTTGACTATTCCTGACATCACCTCTGATAGCCCCCAACACATCAGTAATAAAAAGCCATTAATGACATTTGAAGCTTTACTTGTACCTTCATTTCTGCTGAGTTCAATGTCAGCAAATAACCCAATCTTGATGACTTGCCACAAAAGTCCCAGGACCAGGTAAGGCTTCCCCTCCTTCAAGTCCTCAGCCCCGATGTTAACCACATGGCACCCGATGGCTGAGGCAGAGTTCAGAGCCAGATTCAAATTCTCCTGAGGGAGAAAAAGTATGCAAGTTTTTAAAAAAATCTTTATTGTTGAAACTATTACATATGTCCTCCCCCCCCCCCCCCATTAACCTCTTCCAGTCTACCCCTCCACCCCAGGCCTTCACCACCCTATTGTCTGTATCCAAGGGTTATGCATATGTATGCAAGCTCATTGGTTGATCTCTTCCCACCACCCATCCTCCCCTGCCTTCCCTCTGAGGTTTGACAATCTGTTTGATGCTTCTATGTTTTGGATCTATTTTTGCTCATCAGTTTATGTTCTTCATTAGAGTAGACAAATGAGTAAGGTCATGCAAGTTTTGTTTTTGATTTTGCAAATACCAAATGATCACTGATTAGCAGCTTCTGGAACCTTCACACGTGTAGAAGTACTAAATTTTGACATTGAGAAAAGCAGTGACTGGAAAAGGAAATCCATTACCCAGACACAGGGCTTATGTAGTGCCTAGTCAATCAAACCAGAACCCTGAGTTGAAGGCCCATTCTGGTCAGGATGAAACAGATGAGTCATATACTTTTCCATCTTGCTCTGTGATGGAGCCTTCACACTCAGTATCTCCATCAACCAGAAAAAGGGGGGCACCTTTGAGGGGAAGACATACCCTCATTACCTGTCACTGTCTGTCATTAATAAAACAATTGTTATCAAGGTCACAAAAGAAAGTAAGAAAATATCTTTTTGACTTTCAGATTTTGTTTTAAAGGAATAAAAAAAGTACAAATCAAATTTGTAGAAAAGATAGAGTGGTTCTTACTAGGACAATTTGTTGAGTATTGGTGATATCTAGGGACCTTGAGCATGTACACATCCACACAAACTTACACCCATGTGTGTACACACACATGCACACGTGTATAGATTATATGTTCTTATCACTAACAAAAATATATATTTGGAATACTGTTAGTCAGTAAAATTTTCAGTCTAGAATCTGTATACTGTTTTTAGTTTCAATAAGGAGAATTTATCAGAGTCAGAGATGTTAATTTTGAAATTAACAAAACAAAGTACTAGCCACCAGTCAAATTGGGAAAGTAACTATGAGAAGAAAGGTATATTTTAACCCTAGTGTGTAGTTCAAATGATGTTCTTCTGACCAAGATTATGAGTAAATTTAACATTAAGTTCCTTCATATAGGTTTAACATCATTGTTCTCTTTGGTTAACAATTCCATTTTAAAAGTACGCAGGGTTACCTGGCCAGCATGGCTCAGTGATTGAGCATTGGGCCTATGAACCAGGAGAGCATGGTTTGATTCCTGGTCAGGGCGCATGCCTAGGTTGTGGGCTCTATCCCCAGTGTGAGGTGTGCAGGAGGCAGCTGATCAGTGATTCTCTCTCATCAGTGATGTTTCTGTCTCTCTCTCTCCCTCTCCTTTCCTTTCTGAAATCAATAAAAAAATTTTTTTTAAAAGTATTCAGGGTTGCTTAAATACAAACAGGATTTACTATATTGTTCATGATTTAAGAAATGAGACATGGCTTCTGAGCAAGAGAATTACAGTAATGTTAAATACTGGAACATAACATAGAAGTATAGCTTACTTACTACCGATTGGTTACTGTTTCAATTAATCAACACATTGAAGGTATAAAAACAGGTTATATTTATCACTCTGGTGGCTACAGCAAAGAGCACTGTGCACTTCTCATTTTTCTCCCCCTCACTTTTAGAAAGTCTTATCTTTTCAGCTAAAATGCTATGTAACTTACATCAGCTCAATGATAAATTGCTGGGTTAAGTTTAAGTTAAAACTTTACCAAGGTGACTTTTATTCATAAGCGGCTAAAACAAAGAATTTCCAAACTATTCACACCAGGCTAACCTTTCCCCACTTCCAATACTGCATCCCCCACCCTTTTTATTTTCATAAAAGAACAAACATAAATGTGTCCCTCTATCTATACTAGTCATGACAATCACAGCCCAAAGCCTGGGTTTTGGGAATAATGTCTGAGCCCTAAACAAGTGTGACTCATCAGTTCTGTGAGCATTCACTCCAAGCACAATTCTCTTTGAAAGTAACAGAGGGAAGACATACCTGAATGGTGAAAGGGGTGAGTTTCTTTTTATTTATTGTTCTTTCATCAATTGTGTCAGGCACTGATAGGTTGATCATTTTACTGAAAGAATAACAAGTTAAAGAAATCAGGCTTCTAAATATCAGGGCCCAGTAATACTGAATTTAAATTCTAGCAATATCATAAACAAGATGGCAACATAATCTTTGCTACCCAGTGTTTAGATATAAAACCAGTTATGCAATTAAAAATGTTTCTCTATGTTTTTATTGATTTCAGAGAGGGGAGGGGAAAGGGAAAGAGAAATAGAAACATCAATAATGAGAGCGAATCATCGATCAGCTGCCTCCTGCACACCCCCTGCCCTATGGGGATTGAGCCTGCAACCCAGGCATGTGCCCTGACCAGGAATCAACTCTCCTGGTTCATAGGCCAACGCTCAACCACTGAGCCACACTGGCCGGGCAGTTATGCAATTTTGATGAGATTCAAACCATCTGAAAGAAAGGTTAATATTCTTAAACTCATACTAATATATTGAGCTAGAAAATAAGGACCCCACTTCAGCCACTTACCTTAAAAGCTACAAAATTATCTTGGTTTCCTTAGCATATTATGAAATTCTGAGAGGAGAGCCAAGCAAATCCTCTATAAGTACTTTACTTTCTCAGCCATAAAATTTGTTCCACTACATAAAATATTATACACTTTTGAGCTTATATGATGTCTCAATTTCTATTTGACACAAGGTCAAACTCTATGCCTTTAATTAGTCACATGATTAAATGTTTTATATCTTTCTGTAGTTATTGTATCAACACTTTAGAAATTTCACCCACACAAGTAGATAATACATTGATCAGACAGCCAAAGCCAGCAGGTATTGTTTATGAAAAACTGATTTTACCCAAATCAGCATTGATTTAACCTTCAATGAAACATAAAATTAAATTTTCTTAGTTCACCTCATCTTATTTTTAAAAAGCTAGAAAAATAGCTAGAGTTAGAAAAAAATACAAAGAATATTGTATCCCTCCTTTCAACACATGGACTCGCCTGAGTTTGGGCATTTCAAGCCTCCTCACTAATAGCATGTTTTATGATGACATAGAAGCTGCTAAGGCAACAGCTGGAGAGGCATTTTCAAAGTCACGATCGTGAATTGACCAGCTGTGTTCTGAGACCTCCCATAGAAGAATACATTTCTCCTTTTCAGGTGCCCTCAGTTGTGTATTTGTGTGCACCACTTATGACTCCCTTTGAATAGGACTTCCATTGTATTAGTCTGTTATTATGTTGCTATTATTAGCTCTGTTTACTCTCATGCAAGCCATGCTCCAATAAAGCTAAGTGGCATATACCCTAAAATAATTGCCTTGACCTTGTATCACTGTATCTCCATGTTTATGTTCCTCTCTAGACTGTGCATTCTTCTTCTGCACCTAAAAGACAGTCGTTTTACATTTTTTGTTATAATTTGCTCTTGACAGTATGTTGCTCTCCCGGACCTGACAAGTAAAAGTCCAGAAAAGCATTTCAAGTCTGACACCAAAAGAATTTGGTCTAGGATAAACACCATTAATTGTTGGTATTCTAGAAAATTCTAGGGAAACCTTCAGAAACCAAGAAGGAAATGTTACTTACCAAAGGACGATGCCATCCCCAACAGCGTTGAAGAGATCATTCGTGTTTGGATTCATTGGGATGACATGCTGACAGTCAGGGTCATTTTCCAGGGCTTTGTTTATCCAGTTAACAAAGGCATACTTCTCTTCCTCTGCAAGTAAATGGTTAAAATAGATTATTTGAAAAGTAAAAATCTAATATAAAAATTATCCATATGGATATTAGATTCTCATGCTCAGGAGAGACATTGCAAGTTCATCTCACCCATCATCTGATCTTCTCATGTTTATTGACATTTGGGGTATAGACACAGAATCTCTGCTCATTCCAAGTCAGAAAACATACAGTAAGTAAAATTTAGAAGCTATATATATTTATACACATGCCATTATTTTATACTTAAAAGCAAGTATATAGCTATATTTTATAGATATAAGTAATAAAGTATATTTATATATAATTTAAATATAAATGTAATCCAATTCTTACAGAATAAAACTAGGGCCTCTGCCTTTATCCTACTGATTTAAATGTGGGATGATCACAGGCAATCATTGCAATATCTCTGATTTTTTTATAATGAAATTGCAATGAAATGAAATAATTTGTGATATAATCTTTCTTTCCTACCAGTAAAGCTGCCAGAGGTCAATTTTAGAAATTTTAATAAAACTTCAAGTTGTGCCCAGCACTGGATTCTAAATTTGTCTGTCATTGAAAGCAACAGTATCCCTCAGAAGAATCTTAAGTCACAAAAGTTTGAGAAACACTGCATAGCATATCACTGTCTTGAAGTTTCATAATATACTCATATAGAAAAGGCTATGAAAATTTCTTTATCTACACTAATAAAAGAGAAACATGCAAATTGACCATCACTCCACTACACCCACCAGCCAATCAGTAGGGAATACACAAATTAGAAGGACAAAGATGGTGGCCACCCAGTTGTTCCAGGCCAGGCAGGACAGGACGCCTGCTATGAGAGGGAGGGCATGGGGTGGAGGGATCTACAGGAGCAGCACTCTGGCCACAGCAAAGACCAAGAAAGCAGACTCTGGCCGGAGCAAAGGCTTGGGTCCCAGGTGCCAGAGGAAAACCGGAGCTGGAAGCCAAGGGAAGGAAGGCCTATTGCACGAATCTCTTCATGCAACGGGCCTCTAGTTTTAAAATAAAAGGCTAAACTTTGTCTTAGAAATTGCAGATGCTACTTAACCATGAACTTATCTTTAAGAACAACTATTGCTTTGAATAACTCAGTTTAGGTTTTGTTGGATTATTGTACTGTTTGGGCTATTATAAGTTTCTATCAAGGTTTTTAGATGATAGCTTTCAGAACCTTAAGAATAAATATACAACTTTCTTCCAAATCAATGAAAATACAACTTATGGACCATTCAGTAGGCATTAAGAATAAACATGAAATTTAAAGGTAGAAGCCTGAGTAGCTCAAAAGATTTACAAAGGAATTTTGGCAGCCTTTATGTATTTTTAGAATGCTGATAAGATTATTTGGTATTGGGCCCTACCCAGAGCTGGAACTTATGCACTGAAAATAGGCAATAATCAATAAATTAATCTTAATATCTTTCTTTTTACCCCTTAAGTTTGAATACTAAGTTCAGAATCTGTAATCCCAGAAGACATCCTTTCTACATGGCTCCCTCTCTCTCTGCCCTCAGTTCTAGCCTCATCCCAATACCCTCTCTACCTCCATCCACACCCATTAGTACAACTTACCTGAATAGGAGTGTTGGGTGCCAACACTAGACTGCTCTGAAGTACCACCAATTGCACAAATCCCTTCCTTCTTATTGATTGCTTTTCTAAAGGTCTTGGCAACTTCGGTGCTTTTTAGGCCATGAAAAACCTGTAAAAATATAATTATATATAATAAAAGGCTAACATGCAAATAGACCGAATGGCAGAACTAGAACAACTGAACAACCAACCAGTTGCTATGATGTGCACTGACCAGCAGGGGGCGTGTGTGGAACATGGCGGGCATTGGACGCTGTGGGATGGAAGAGCAGGTAAGTGGGGGCGGCAGACCAAGGTGAACCTCTGGTGGTTACTCAAAATTCTTTGCTCCTATGCACCGCAGTTCTGCCTGGTGTTTGTACCTGCACTGGCCCCACTTGCACCCGCTGCCAGCACTGGAGCCACCACTAGCACTTACTGCTGCTGCCCAGTGCCGGTCCAGATCTCTTGGTGCTCCCAGTGGGTGCAAGTAGTGGCTGCCGGCCTTGATCACTCCTGTGGGCTTCTCCACCACCCCCTGCTCCTGAGGGGTGATTGGGGGCAGCAGCCATCACTTGAACCCACTGACGGTTCTGATCTTGTTTGCACAGCTGCTGGCACTGGCCCCAATCATTCTGGGCTATCAGTGGGTGGGAGCAGAGCTGGGGCCATTAGCACGTGGAAGCGGCTGTGGTGGGAGTGGTGCTGCCAGCAGACAAGGTACTGGGACCACAGAAGGAGGGGCTGGGCCAGGGCGTGGAGGATGGGCCAGGCCTGCCTGTGTGCCTACTGCAGATTCATGGCCCACAGTTCCTTTCAAGGTGCAGGAACTTGTGCACTGGGCCCCTAGTGTATTTATAGAAACTCGATATGTGATCAAGAAAACCACAAAGAATATGTAATGTGGAAGCAAGGAGAGTGGAAATGTATTTCTGTATATATATATTTTTAATTAAAGTTCCAAGTTTCAAATTCATCTCCTTGTATTATGCATCATACCTTCATAAACTCATCAAAGCTGATCCTCCCATCCTGGTCCAGATCACCTGTAGCCATCAGGTTTTCTGTAATTTCTCTCACTCTGTATCCAGGCAGAGGCAAGCAAGCAGCCTTGAACAGGTCATTCAACTCATTGCAACTGATGTACCCATTCCCATCAGTATCTGTAAGGCAAATGACAAACCATAGTTCAGAGAAATTCAACTAATAGCATGAAGAGAGGTGAGTGAAGGCTAGTGAGAAGTGAGCAGGCAGCAGAGCAATCATTCAGGGATGATGACCTGACCCTGTGCAAGAGTTGGACTCTCACAAGAGGCCTATTGCAGTTGGATATGTTCCTTAACATCACTTGCAACACCCAGGAGTCATAAATGCAAAATAGAGGGTTGGTAACAGAATCTAAAGGGAATCTAATAAAACCAGAACAGAAAATAATAATAAATCATAGACTTAGAGATTAGGAGTAAGAAAAAGTATGAGAAACCAGAGAATAAACACCACTGAACACAGGAGAAATTATACAAGAATACAATTGACCCCGCAGCACTTCTGTCTTTCAGCTGACTCTCCTCTGAGTGTAAATCAGCAGTAGAAACATAACACAGAATGCTTTCCTTGTCATTGGGACGTCAGGTGCCTGGCAACCTAGCATGTCTGATGTCTAATGTTTCAAAGATATGCATCATCTGTAGTGCTGTTCCACCTTATGGAAGCAATTTGACTTGAAAATACAATGACAGGTTGAACAGAAACTGCTTACATAATTGCTTTGTCTGCTGGTGAATCCAGGCCTTCATTTAGAAGTCATTATTTTATAAACTGTACAAAGGGATTTCCAAATTGTCAAGCTTGGCTTGTAAAAAAAAATTTTAAAAATGATATGATAAAAAAAGAAAAAGTATGAAATAAATAAAATATACAAAAAAACCACATAGAAAACACAACAACAAAGAAAGTAGATGCAATAAAAAGATGAGGCTTAAGAGCCATTTCCAGGGAAAGCTACACTAAGAAAGGGTCCATATTCCATGTTTTGATAGAGAAAGAAGCATTTTCTTGAAAGATATCTTTCATAATGAAATTCCCTAACTCCTTTAACCAATACCATTGCATTCTTGCTACTTCTGCTGTTTTTTGTTTGTTTGTGTTTTCATTTTATCATTTCAATGAATCTGTCCTAAAGTCAATAAAGAGAGAATTGTGCCACTTGAGGTACCAGATTTACTCACCAACTTTGGCAAAAGCTTCTCTGAGCTCCATCATTTCTTCATCGGACACTGATCCTCTGGCCATTTTTTTATTGTTTTAGGCAACAGATCTGCAGAGGGGGAGAACATAAGGAATGACAGTTGTGCATATTAATTCTTAATGTGCCAATTTCTTTCAAAAGCAATTTCCATTTATTTAGTAAAGAACTATTTCTCTGCATCCCTCATGATTTATAACCATCTTTTAAAAGCAAAGGAAATAGTTTTGTGTTTTGTTGTTTTTTAACTTTCCATATGGTGGTGTCCAAAGATGGCCCTCACCAATCTCCTCTCCCTGTAATGTATGGACTGCTGCTTACATAAGGAGCAGAGCTGATTTCTCTCCCCTGGGATCTGGGCTGACCCTGTGACTGCCTTGACCATTTAGAAGGATAGAAAATCCATGTCTCAATGAGAAACTTCTGCTTTCTTCCTTTTGGAATGCCCATTCTTGGGATGTTCCTCTCACCGCCATGCAGTGAGATGTCCAAGGCACATGAAGAAGCCAATGAAGGGGAACTGGATGCTCTGGTTAACAGTTCCTGCTGTGCTTCCAGCTGACAGGCAGTTTTCCCTGTCAGCCACCTGAGTAGGCCATTCTAGATGTTTCAGCCCATTTGAGCCCCCAGGTGTCCACAGTCCCAGTTAATATCACATGGGGCAGAAGAATCACCCAGCTGTACCCATTAAACCAACAGAGTCAAGAGAGAGATAACATGATTGTTTTAAATCCCTGAACTTTGGAGTAGTTTGCTACACAGCCATTTACAACTAAAAAAACCCCACTTTACTTTTATCTAGATGTCTTTTAGACACATTGTCATGTTCATATTGAAAATTAATATGTTTGGCCAACACAACAGATACATTTTATAACTTACAAGGATATTATCAAAGTTCTATAAACATGTAGGGAAAAAGGAAGAAAATTTGACTAATTATCTATGGGAATCTGAGGGGCGTTTAGGTGTTCTTGTCCCAGAAAGGCCAGTTTTGCTGAGAAATGTAATGCTGGTGCTGGAGTTACTTTTCTTTTCCTGTGCATTATTGCTGCCTTGGGTGAGTAGAAAGAGAATGAAACAGAAAATGGATTATATTGGAGAATATAATGCCCCTAGCTAATCCACACCAGTTGTTTCAAATAGGACTTCCACTAAATCTTACTGTATTTCCTAGTGAGGTGGGTGGGAGTGTAGAGGATGGGGTATATCTGTAATTATATTTTGGGCATGTTAGTGAAACTACTGATTATTCAGATTTAAGAACTAAGCCAATAAGATTATGTGATCTGTGAGGAGAAATAAGATGTTGGCAGGGAAGAGTATTCATATTTTAAATACATGGTTAGGACTGAATATTTCACCAGAAGTGGGATGAAAATCTAGTCCCATATTCTCCAGAAATTAATGCAAGAAAGAAGACATCACCAGTTATATAATTTACTCTACCCTGTTTCCCCGAAAATAAGACAGTGTCTTATATTAATTTTTGCTCCCAAAGATGCACTAGGTCTTATTTTCAGGGGATGTATTATATTTCCATAAAGTAGGTCTTATTTTTGGAGGATGTCTTATTTTCGGGGAAACATGGTATTTATATGAGACTATTCATTTTCCAATTCACCTTTTAAGCTATTTCAAGCTACTCTATTTTCTTTTAGTTATTAAATCACTGATGCGTTATAGATTTTTAAAATTTGCAAGCTGTCTCACTATATGGCTTCTCTGAGCTAAACCTATTTATAGGTCTACTAGAGGCCTGGAAAATGAAATTTGTGCATAGGGGTTGGGTATCCCACAGCGCAGTTTGTACAATCTCCAATCTGGGACCCCTCAAGGAATGTCCAACTTCCCGTTTAGGCCCGATCCCACTGGGACTCCTGGCTCCCAACCACTCATCTGTTTGCCTACCTGGTCACACCCTAACCACTCTCCTGCCAGCCAGATCAATGCCTAACTGCTCCCCTGCCAGTCTGGTCCCCGCAACTGCCCTCCCCTGCCAACATGGTCACCCCCAACTGTCCTCCCTTACAAGGCTGGTTGCCCCCAACTGCCCTCCCCTGCAGGCCTGTGTTCCTCCTAACTGCCTTCCCCTGCTGGCCGGGTCACCCTTGACTGCTCTCCTCTGCTGGCCATCTTGTGTCTACATGGGGGTGGCCATCTTGTGTGTTGGAGTAATGGTCAATTTGCATATCACCTCTTTCTTATATAGGATTTGTAAAATGTGGTTATTTGGATGCTCAGATTTTTCATCTTTAACTGGGGTTAAAATAAAATATTAGGTACTTTACATAATCTGTTAATGTGTTTGCCCAGAAAAAATACACTCATTTTAATGCATACATATTTGAAGGCATGAGTTATAATAATGTTGGTAAAATTCATAAAGCCAATTCTGAGTGTTTCAGTTTGCAAATTACTGCCACCATATTGTCAGCAGACTTTAATGAGGTCTCTATAGTAATGGGACTTGCTGAATTATTTGGAGTCTGAAAAAAGTGAAAGGCATGTGCCTTCCAAGAGCCATTTTTTCAGCACCACTCTACTATTCCTGCAGGAAGTGTGACCTTTTTTAATGACTGCATCATCTGACTATGCCCAGCCTGGAGCCATTTTAAGGTCTCTTGTAAAATAGTGGTGAATTTTGGAAAGGCATTTTTTAATCACTGCCCAAATCTAAAGAAGTGAAACATACAATAGGATCTTCAACACAAAATCTAAGAAGAAAAATCTCAACCCATTCTCTAAGTGACATCTGGCTGCTAGTTTTTCTGTGAGCAATTAAATTTATTAAGTCAATAGTTATAGAAACCCATGTCATTTGGCCAAATAAAGCACTGGTTGTTCATTGTTATAAGACTATTTTTTAACATCATAAGAACATCAAATAACCCCTTAAATGGCAAAAGTGACAAAACCTATTCATTTTTCTAAGTTGGTAAGTTTTGAGTTCCTACTTAAAGGAGGCTGGTATTTTCCAGTTGGTAGTAAAAGCAAATTTCTGAGAATGATGTCTTATAATAAAAGCAACTGACTCCAATTCCTAAAGTCTGAATATAGAAACTATTTGCAGGTTTTTACTATAGAACACAGTGCTATAGAACTTACAAAAGAAAATATGTCCTGTAAAATAAATGTAAAACTGTAAGCTGAATTTTCTCTGAGAAAACAAATAATGAAAAGAAGCAGAAAGAATGGTAAAAGGTGACCTATCCAGAGAGAAATGCTCATGGGATGGAGTTGTTTCTGAAAGGCGATAGTGCTGTGCTGGCCTGTGCTTTGATTCAATATATTGATGCCCGATTATATAACTGCCAGGACCAGGGATGCACTTGTAACCTGGCATCACATTGCCAAGGGACTCTTTTGAGTGTGCCCTACTTTTCCTGCAACTTGACACAGTGAGTAAAGTAAAACTGGAAACTCAGGACCTAAATTCCTAGCTTTATCTCAATAATTTCAGTGTGTATCCAGGGGAACATTGTACCACTTCCCAACACCTCGATGAACAGAAAGTAATCCAAAACAATATGTAATCTAAAACATGATCAATATTGCAATCACTAGAGTTAGACTATGATGACTAAAGAAGTAAAACATAAAGTACATAGGACTTCAACACAAAATAAAACACCTGTAAATTTTTTAGAAACTTAGATAACAAAGAGCTTTACTTCCACCTATTCCTCTTCCCTTCATTTCACAATATAGACCATTTTTTTGGGGGGGGAGAGAGGTCTAATTATGAGTAATTTACCATATATTCTTGAGATGCCATTTGCCTTCAGGTAACAGATATACCAAAACTTTACATAAAAGATGATTCTGACAATGTATTTTAAAAATGACTTTTTAAAAGAAACCAAATAATTATAAATGGTTTCAAATACAGATAACCACTTAAAGGGCTCTTTAATCAAGTCAAAATTTCCTTCATATTATCTTTTTCTCCTGGCATATTCAACGATTCTCCCAGGGGCTGCTTCAGAGGACAGAATTCTTGTCTCTTCAGTCTCAGAGGGAGAGGAGCAAAGCCAAGGAAGGCTAGTCACAGCACAGACTCAGTGGCCCTTTTCTCTCACTGTCTTGGGCCATGTAAACAGTCATGGGAAATCAACAATCTAATTTACTCCAAACCTGGGAGCCATTGTGGTTTGATCACTGCATTGAGGGGCTTCTGAAGCTGTATATAGTACAGCATACTGAGCGTGGCTCTGTCACCAGCTAAGGAGTGCCACAGCCTCTCTCCTCTCACCCAACATGCCCCGACACCTCTGTTTTCTGTGAAGAATGTGACATAGAACAAACCTTTTGCAAACAAAAGGAATACTCCAGGCTGTAGGTTGGGAGGCCCTCATTGCCTCTCCCTGGGCTGTAAATGATGATACTCCTAGGGTTAATGTCTTGAAGCTCCACAGCTACCCTTCATTTCACCAGGACTTTAAGATCCAACTTTCCTCTATTGAAAGCTCAGAGTATCCCTGGATCTTTTTTTAAAAAAGTTGACTTTTAATATGGGCTAGTTGATTATCCACTATTATATAATCACTTCAATACCAGATGTCACTCATTTGTTCATACATTCATTCTTTCACTCCATCCAGGAGCACTACTCTGGTTACTAGGTTACATGCATAGAAGTTAAAAAGGCTGGAACTTCATGAGCCCAGAGTTACATGTCAAGTTTCAAATGGAACACAGAGAGTACAGCTCACTTATTGAAAAAAGTTATGAAGATAAAAAAATGAATAAATAAAGAGGATAAATATGCAGTTAAAGGGGGAAAATATTAAATAAGAGTAAGAAATTAGCATAAAAGCTTATCAAAAATTAAAATGGTCAAACATCTAACTTAGCCAACACAATAAAGGCATTCAGAGAACTTACACACTTGTACATCTCCAAGGACACCCTAATGGAAATATCCAGCAGGGAGTGGGAGAAAGTGCCAAGCTTGCGGGTTGGGTGACCTGTGTAACATCAGACTCCATTTTGCCTCTATGAGCCTCATTTCCTCATCTGTAAATTGAGAGATGAAATCCCTCCCAATTTAAAAATCCCTAAAGTCTATTCACCAGTTGACAAGTGTATGCACAAGTTAGAGTCTGGCTACAGTGTATTTCAAATGAACCTAGAAACAGGGGTGGGGGTTACAGGAGCCATGGCCTTGGCCCTTCTCCGGGAGGTGCCTCCTCTGAAATACATCCAACACCTACCATCCCCACCTGGCTCCTGCTCTTACCTCCACAGCAGGGAAAGCTCAGTTCACATGCACTCTTCTCACTGACCGAAGCAGATGGCCACTGCTCAGCTGCTTAGCACAGCTCAGTAAGGTTACCAGAGCAGCTTCTGGGATGTGGCTATCTACAGCATGCTGATGCAATTCCCTCCTAGCTTCTAGGCAAGACTGCGTGCAAACTGTCCCAGAAAGAAAACTATCCACTATTTTCTTAAAAATATCCAAATACAGAAACTCTACACCTCTCTGGTGTCTCATATCCCTACTCTGTAACCTAAATCTATTCTGATACGATTCAAGCTCCCTCTCTCTGGGCTATTCTCAGAGGGAATAATAGAAGCTGCTCAATTCATAAAAATTCTGTCACATGCCTTGATGACTGCCACTGGGCTTCTAAACATTTCTTTTAACCTGGTTTTGGAGACTTACTTTCCAAAACTTTAATAGTTTTCTTTGCTACATTCTGGGTCTGTGCCACGTTCTTTAAGTGTTAATGTAAGAATAACAGAGTCATAGAATGTAGAGGTGAAGGGACCTCAGAGATTATCTGACTGGACACTTTTCTTCTGTCACAGAAGAGTGAAATGACAACCAAGCTAAAGGATGTGCTTAGTGTCAATGACCTCATTGGATCTGGAATTCAGGTCTCCTTGTTTCTTCTCTGTCTTTTATCATAAACTTTTAGTCTAATAGGAAGTGCTGTTCTTTAAGACCTGCTCAACATATAATAAGTATAATTCCCTCATGATTTCATATAGCTTATGAATATAATTTTATGTATGTTTCCTGTATAAGAAGAAAAACTTAAGCTAGGCATTGAGAAGGTATTGTTTAGGTTTAGGCTACAAACAGCATATGCCATATCTATATGCACATACTATTGGCACTGTCTAATTTACAGTGATCAAGGCAAGTCTTCTGTATTCATCTGTGTATTTATTCTTAACTTTGGATGATGGCCTTCTGAATTTCCTGAGCAACCCAAATCAAACCATATTAAAATAACTTAACCCTCAGGCACAATGTTTCAAAAGGCCACAATGCCAAATTTACAGGTGAATACTAAAATCACACCCACAGACTTGTAAAAACAATCAGCATGGTTTTAGACCTTCTGGTCTTCTGGCTGTTGGGTGGGGGTCAGTGAGCCCTTCCTCCTTTGAACTCTGGTTCAGACCTCTGCGGCATGGCACCTGTGCCCATATCCATGTTTTCCAGCACATTATGAGATCACAAACTGTAATTTACCTCACAGTGTCTCCTCATTACCTGGCATATAGCAGGTGCCCAGGAAATGAGTTGTAGACATGAACAAACCAACTGTAAACTAATGATATACAGGGACCTAGAAGTCAATTGTCACCTTCTCTGAGGAGTTTAATAATTATGTTCTTGTTATACATACTTATAATATCCCTCCAATTGAAAGGTACAAACTCCTAGGACAAGGCAAGTGAATGCTTCAAGGTTACATGAAACCACTTGGCTGGAGAAATGACGGATGCATAGTTATGGGGACTAAAGAGCAGCAAGTCTCCTTAGACAGTCTTCAAACTAACCATGGAATTCTCTGACAACGACCTGAGATTCCTGGCCAAGGTGGTACAGCCTGGAACCAGGCTTCTTCACACTGTTTCTGTAAACCCTGTTGGCTGCCGGTGATGCTTGGCAATGGGTCTCTAAGTACACAGGGTCTGACTCTGATCTGAGTCCTGCTGAGGTGGAAGGAAAGGGACTGTGGAGATGGAGCAGTGACTGAAAGAAGGATAAAACCAAGCCAGGAACATGAACTCAGTGTCCAGGTAACTGGGAATGGGTGGTAAAGTTGAGCTGAATGCAATTTACAGATCGCTATCTAGATTATGAAATTCATCCTCTGGAAATTCTAAATGTCTAAATTCTTATGTCTAAATTGGCCATAAGCCAATTCATATATTGTACATTTCTTATTTTAAGAAAAATCTGTCACATAACTATCAGATATGCGTTAGATGCTGGTGACACAAAGATAAGATGTGACCCTGACTATTTAGTAGGGGAGAGAAATATCAGTCACTGGAATACAGGGGGACTTTTTAGATCCACAGAAAGGGGGGAAATAGCTTTTCTGTGGACAGCCAGGCATGGCCCTCCACAAGGGACATTTGACTTGGATTTCCACAGAAGAGAAGGAGATTGCTTCAAGATCAGTCTTTATCCTTATTCATGTAGGATGATTAATTCATCTGTAGAAAGGCTATCCATACTGGAGTCAGAGGAAACAATAGCTGAAGGACAAATGAGAAGACCAGCTAATATTTACTGAATGGTACTCAATGCTAAATGTTTTACACACATTTCTAGAGGCCCAGTGCACAAGATTCATGCATTGGAGAGGGTCATCCCTCTAGTCTGGCCTGTGCCCTCTCACAGTGTGGTACCCCTTGGTGGATGTCCCCTTAAGCCAGCAGTCAGACATCCCTCTTGTAGTACTGGACCCCTTGCTCCTTACCACGCGCCTGCAGCTGAGGTGGGAGAGGCTCCCGCCACCGCTGCTGCGCTTGTCAGCCATGAGCCTGGCTTCTGGTTGGGCGGCGCTCCCTTTGTGGGAGCACACTGACCATCAGGGGACAGCACCTGCGTTGAGCATCTGCTCCTGGTGGTCAGTGAGCGTCATAGCGACCGGTCATTTTGCAGGTAGTCTGCTGTTCGGTCAATTTGCATATTAGGGTTTTATTATATGGGATCATATTTAATTCTCACCATAATCCTATGGAGCATTATTAGGATTTTCTCCTTATAGATGAGGAAACTGAGGTTTAAAAAAGTGGCCCAGGGTCACATTTCTATGTTCTGGGGAAACTACCTGCTTATGCAGAGTTTAGTCGATACTGCCTGCCTACTGCAAGCCAAGACAGATGTGGGCCTGGCCAGGGGCACCTTTCTTAGTGTTTCTGGCCATTGGATTTCTGTGTCTAAAATTATTTTGCTCTACTTTGGGGTTACTCAGGCTACTGAGCTCTGACCTCAAGTTAGTTAAAACCCATTTCTGCAAGATTTTAATTACAACTGGGGCTCTTCCTAAGCTCTTTTGAGAAATTTTAACTGTCCATTTTCTTCAGTTCCTCAACACCTTGAGGGAAGAGTCAAGAAGTATATGGCTCTGGCCAGGTGGCTCAGGTGGTTGGGTGCCATCCGTACACCACTGAAAGTTTGCTGGTTTGATTCCCCATCAGGCCACATGCCCCAGTTATGGGCTTGATCCCTGGTGGGGGCGAGGGGAGCGAGCAAGAGGCAGCTGATTCATGCTTTGCTCTTGCATTGATGTTTCTCTCTCTTCTATTTCTAAAAATCAATTAAAATATTTTGTTTTTAAAAAAGAAGAATATGAACACAATCGAGCTTGGTTTTGACCACTCCTGCCTGTTTCCTGCCTCTCTGGTGTACAAAGAGATTCTCTCCACTAGTAGGCGCTACATCTGCCATCTACTCATATTTAATCAAATGCTGGACTTTTCTTAGATAGTGGAGATAGAAAGATGAAGATATCTTCACTCTAAGTATTCCAAATACTCCTTATTTCATAAGTCCTTGCTTTTGAGGGACTGTGGACAAAAAATGATTACACAACTTAAAAATTTCACTAGTCTGAATACTTTAAAGCAGCATTTTTTAACAGGTGTGCTGCAAGACTTCTCAAAACATACAATACTTGACTACTTAGCCAGGGGCACAGATATCTTTTCTCTTAGATTGTCAAATAAAAAATGACAACAGCCAATACAACAATAGCCATCCGGTGTGAATGAATAAAAATTACACCTATTTTTTTGTCAGATCGGCAAAAAAATGTTGGTTTTTTTTTGGGGGGGGGTGACACAGAATTTTAGTAACTAGTTTGTGTGTGCCATGGGATAAAAACAGTTGAAAATTGCTGCTTTAAAGGTATTTTTACTATAGTGCTATAGGAGCACAGAGAAGGAAGTACTCAATTCTGCCTGAGGAGAGAAGGGAAAGTTACATCTTAAAGAAGTAGTAGTAGCTTTCCAAAGAAACAGAATGGCAAAGGGCACTCCATTTCTCCATGTAAGAGAAAATATCCCTGCAAAGTAAGGAAACAGGCAAGACCACACCAAAGGAGCTCTTGAGAGCTTAGCATGACTGGCCAGGGATGCAGGAGGTAAAACTCCAGAAGAGTTTGGAGAAGTGGCATTGTGGCTTCCTTTCTCACTAGCTCTTACTTCCAGAAGGCAAACCTTGGTGATTTAGGCTCTCCTTGATATATTCAACTACAATGCTTTTTGCATTCACGTCACACAATTAACCCTTTGTACACTGTAACCGTCTATAGGTTGCCTAATTTTAAAATCAGATTTGTTAGTGATATCTCTGGGTTTGTGAAGAAAATTATGGTAACTTAAATTTGTAAATATTCCAGAGCATATGGAAGAAATGGGGATGGTTTCTGTTTTGGACATGTGGCAGTTGACTCCTTATTTAAAATACTACTTATTTTCCTTAAACAACAAAATGATTCTGCCTAGACCTAACTGGTTTGACTCAGTGGATAGAGCATCGGCCTGTGGACTAAAGGTCCCAGGTTCGATTCTGGTCAAGGGCATGTACCTTGGATGCGGGGCACATCCCCAGTGGAGGGTGTGCAGGAGGAAGCTGATAGATGTTTTTAACTCTCTATCCCTTTCCCTTTCTCTCTGTAAAAAATCAAGAAAAAATATATTAAAAAAAAATGATTCTGCCTAGAAGCCATCTTCATTTGTTCACATGTATATAGCTTCCTCCTTTTATTACCACCTCCCATTTAGAAAATGCAGATCTGCAAATTGAGGGGGAGAAGTAGACATATTGGAAAACTAGAGTCCTGGAGCACAAAATTCGTGCATGTGCAGGGCTCCCTTAGCCCAGCCTGCACCTTCAGGGGATGTCTGATTACTGGTTTGTGAGAGGCAACCGACAGGGTGCTCGCTGGCTGACCCCAACCCCTGATCACCACTGCCGACACCTCTCTCCCAGGGTCGGAGGGAGGGGACAGATGCTCCTGTGTTGAACATCTGATCCCTGGTGGTCAGTTCACATCATAGCGACTGGTAGTTCTGCCATTTGGTCGATTTGCATATTAGGATTTTATTATATAGGATGGGAAATTGTGGGCCCTGAAAAGTGAAGTTTCTCCTCAAAGTCTCAAAGTGAGTCAGTGACTAGTTTGAAAAGAGAAGAAGATCCTCTGAATCTTGGTTTGGTCTAGACATGGTATGGGAAAAACAGAAGTAAATTATTGTTAAACAACCTAAGGATTAAAATACCCCTTGAGGTATACAGTCAGAGTAAAGTATAGATGAAATGTACTTTACATCTTAGATATATGGATGAACTGGAGAATAAGAGGAGGAGTTTCTTCTTCCTCATGTTTCAAGACCTTCCTCCCAGTCTAAGCCAGTGGAAAGGCATTTTGGGCATCCCATAAACCTCACCCAAATGCTAATGGTCCTATCTTCCTTTATAAAATTAGGTTTGATATACATATATAAAATGAACTAGGAAGCAACATGGTATGTAAAAAAATTGAATGTTCTTGCTGTGTGTTTTGTACATGTTCAATTTTCTGAGCTTCAGTTTCTTCATAGGTAAAAGGAGAATATTAATAATCCAATTATAGTGCTCACTCCACAAGGTTGTATTAGAATTAGATGAGACAAAGTGTTAAGTTGCACAAAACTGTGTTTGGCAAAGGAAGAAAGGAAGAGAAATAAAAAGGGAGGGAGGGAAACATAAAGAACTAGAACTTTTACAAAATAATTTTGGAGAACAAACCCAATTTCCACTATAAATTGTATGAAATATTATGTAGCATCACCATCTAAAATCCAAAATTACATGAGTTTTATGGGTGTTTGGGAGATGTAAATTTTGATTTCATATCTGTGCTCTACCTTCAAATGTTTTTAGCTTGGCTTGTTTGGGCTCTGGTGCCAAGTTTCTCATCAAGAATCCTAGAAGTGAGTCTCAAAAAGATACTGAACAATTGGTAGATGATACCAACTAGAAGCCATAAGCATTGGTATTGGCTGATCTCATGTTGAGTGGTCAAGGGGGTCTAGACTTAGCCTTACCTAATATACTGATGGTGGAAAGTACCTTCTAAAAGTTGAGAAAGTATGGTCAGAGGGGGAAATTACAGCAACCTTAAGAAAAGCTTGACCTCGTCCATTATGAGTCATGAAGAGAAAAGAGATCTTTGTATCTGTGATGAGAACCATGGGGCAATAATGCCTCCTCTCTTGGGTGCACAGTGCTTGGGGACTAATTCTGTTAGCCTGTGCTCTACATCTATCTGCTCTTCACTTCCTGACTCTTCAGACATTTTCTCTGTTGTAGTTTGAGCTAGAAAACTACAGAGACAATGTGCAGCAACATTTGTACATTAGCAATGACAACAGAAGCTTCTATTTATTCTTAATAATGTGACCTCATTTTCTTGGATTAGTTCTTTGAGAATCTCTAATGATAAGCTCATTCACAGAAAATACCCCCTTCCCCCAAATGAGGAGTTATGGATAAATTGAGGCAGAAATTTTTAATTTGATAGAATATAGTTACCTTCACTTTGTTTAAAGCCACAGTTTGTTTGTTTGTTTGTTTGATTGTTTATTTATTTATTTATTTTAAAATATATTTTATTGATATTTTACAGAGAGGAAGGGAGAGAGATAGAGAGCTAGAAACATCGATGAGAGAGAAACATATGTTTGGTATATAAGAAAACCCATCAAAATTAGAGTTGGGATCTCTGCCCAATGGAAATGTGACATTAGAATTAATTATACAATAGTCAATCACAGAAAGTAATATTTAGACTTATTAGAAAGCAGTTACTGGATGATGTTAGAAGAGACAATGTCATTTAAATTTATGTATTTGCACCTTTAAGAAACTGACTATTTGTTTTAATTGTGAGTTGAGAAATAGAGGTAAAAAGTACCCACTTATTGAGTTAAAATAAGTTTTGCTCAACTTCAGAGTCCTGCCTGCATCATCCCCATTTGCAAGTAAGTTCTAAGAAGGCTTGTTCCTCAAATATGGTTATTTATTTATTTATATATTTATTTGAATGAATTAACTAATCTTGGGTTGTTGTGATGACTACATGCATCAATATAGTAAAAATGCTCACAAAATACACAAAGTAAGTAGTAGTAGTACATAAGTATTAGCTATTATTATTAAGCTGATAAATTGAAAGTCTTTTCCCCACTCTGCTGTTTGTGGTATCTTACAAGATGGAGTGATTATGAAATTACAGGGAAGACTATGTAATGACTGAAATTGACAAACCAAAACAAGAGGAACTGTCTATAGCACAGTATAAGGAAGTTGAATCAGGAGAGAACTGAGGGAAGCAATCTGGAGATGCCATCTGGGTGCCAGCAGTTACAGCAGCTGTGTGGAGATGCTCCTACAGAAGAACATCTAATTAGGTGGGAACTTTTTAGAACTTCAAAATGAAAACAATGTGAAACTGCAACACTTTTTATTTGAGAAGCACACTGCCATCTACCAAAATGGGGAAACTTGAACATTTTGAAATCTTCCAATACTAATTAGTTTTATATTTTGGTGAACTCTAATTCTAATTTTTATTTCTGCAAGGTTCAACATGCAGATGGAATAGCATCATTTCATTTGCTGATAATCTGTGGGTAGAGAAACTAGCACACAAAAGAACACTAGGAAGACCATTAGATTAATCTAAATGTCACTCTGCTATAAAATCTGCTATTAGTCATAAAGTCCAATACCTTTATAATCTTACTTCAAAAAAATTTTACTTCATAACTATAAGCTTATAAGAAAATGTATTAATTTATTTTACCTAACTTGATTTTAAATTTTGTTTGCTATATCTCCTATACACACAGAGGGGCTTCTCTTTAGGAAATAAAGAGAAATTGTCTTGAGAATTTTCTGAGGATAATCTAAAATGACTAAGTAAAAGTTAATGATATACAGTCCTTTACTCTTTGCCATCAAAGAAGCTCATTATCAATTACATAGTTTGGTAAGTGTAGCTAAGTTTCAGTGCAATGAATATATTTAGATTAAGATAATGAAGTTATAATTTTGCTTGTTTTCATTGGTCATTGAACAATTTCTTAAATTCCTTGAAGTCAATGTCTGATTAGTGCTTTGAGGCCAAAATAAAGAATAGTGTTTTGGCAAGAAAGAAACAAGGTAGAAAGCAAAATATTATATTATTACTGTATCTCCTTTCACAGTAATCAATGGAGAAACTCAGTAAATATTAAGTTAATAAGTGAAATCAAAGAAAAAGCTCCGAGGACCATCTAAGGAATTGAGAAAAAATACTTGTGATGAATTGCAATTCAATAAATATTGTTAGCAACTACAGTGTGTTAGGAGGAATAGAGAAGGAGTTCAGGTTATCAGGAAATAAGGACTTGAAAAGAAAACAATACTATTGCTGCTATACTTACTCCATGATCAAAGCATTAAGCAAACACACACAGTAGAAATTTTGTGAAAGAAAGGGTGTGGGGTCCACTAGGAAAAATTCAAAGGGCATGCTTCCTGATGTGAGCCTTGAAAAATAACCAAAAGTTTTACAAATAAAGACAAAAGCAATTGAAGAAAATAGTTGGAGGGGAAAAAAAGTGAAATAGCATAGAACTTTCTGGAGGCTTGTGGTCTTGTGCACCCAGAACGTGAGTAAGTGAGGCGGGTGGGGAATCAGAGAGCAGAAGGAAGTGACAAGAAATAAGACTGGGGAAGTGGTTGAGGCAAGTTTGTGAAGGCACACAATTCTTTAGTAAAATTATGCATTAATTAAAAAATACTTTGTTTTATTATTATATGAAACCTGCAATGATATCTCTTATTATAAAATGAGAAATGTTTCTGTGTTTACTGCAATAATTTCTCTCTCTCTTTCTCTCCCCCTTCTTCCCTGTCTCTTTTTCTCTCTTTTTCAGTCCTTCTGTTTCCCTCTTTCTCCCTTCCTTTCTAGCTTCCTTCCCTGCCTCTTAAAATTGAGTGCCCAGATCTCTCCAGTCAGTTTCAGAAATAAAAGCCTTTAATTGACTATATCTGGTGGAAAAAAATATGCTGGTGTGGAAGAGAGAATCTGGAATAGACACACATGCTTATAGAGAGGTAGCATGAAGCTGGAAACCCTGGCTACTTACAGTCCCTTGCCCCCGCCAACTGTTCAATAATCTTGGGCCAGTTTCTTTATGATCTCAACCCACTCATCATTTGTAAAGAGGATTAAATAATGAAATGCATGAAGAGTGACTGCACATGGTGAGTAATTATAGATGTTAAGGGTTATTATTACTTGTCCCATTCTCTCTCATTTAAATAGATATATTTGAATGAGACTTTACTTGTTAGCCTCCCCTTCCCAAAGGATTCAGAAAACAAATTACAAATGATGTTAAAACACTGAAACTGTTCCCCAAATTACCAACTATTTCAAGGCATAATTTGTGAAAAAGAGAAAATTTTAAATGTGACAAAGAAAAGCATGCCTGAGATTGCTAATGAAATGTCCCCTCAGCACAACTCCATCCCACCACAGCAGTGCTTGCTCGAAGGGCAAGACCCAGAAGTTTTTTCTCTGGTGTTACTGCGGTAAGCTAGAATGAAGAGGAATGAATATTTTATAACATAGCATGTCGATGCTTTAACAAGCTAACCTTGATCAAGAGACTTTTTGCTACTTTAAATTAACTTTTTCACATTCCATTTTATTATCTCCAATGTAAGGGAAATGCTGACATACCTTTATATCCTAATTTATTTTATTCTCATTAATATTTTTACTTAAAGTAACATAGAGCATAATTTTTTATTTATTCTTTTTGGGGGTTCAAGTTTGCCTCTCTTAATTCCACTTTTTTTCCAGGTGAGATGTGTCACACAATATTAATGGTCACATTTTGCAATGTTCAGAAATTCACATTTATAGGTAAATAGTTAATTTCATTCAAAATTGCATGTGCAAATATTCTTTAAACAAGTTTATTTAATAGTAACCAATTATGATAAATTTGTATAAAGTTAAAATCAAAATGTGTGTGGATAAACCATCATTTGTTTAATGATGTTTTTGTGTTTTTTTTTTAAATTTATCCTGATGGAGTAATTATAGAACACAAGTTGCTATACTTAAGAAAAATTGAGTTTTGCTAAGTATGCTGAAAAATGAATCCATTTCCAGTCTGAATGGCTTTTATGTTTATCATCTGTCAGTGGTTCTTAATATTGTTGGAAAATGATAAATAAATAAAGGCTGATATTACAAAATCCAAAGTCTGTTTTTCAATAAATACCCCATGACAATTTTATAAGAATTTCTATTGTAGACAGAAACGTTTCATCCAAAATTTACCAGTCATTTGTCTGGTCATAAGCATAATGAATAGTTCAGTCGAATCTATGAAAAAGTACTATTAGGCAACACAAATTATTTTTATTTTTAGAGAATAAATGGATAAGAGGTGGCCTCTAACTCCATGTGGTCATTAAGCACACCGATTAAAAAACTGTTGGCATCAAAAATCACTCAAACAACCAGTAACATTTTAACATGTGATTCAAGATGTTAATATATCCACTAAAGTATTGTAAATAATTTTTTTGTTGTTTTTTATAAGAAAAAAACAGGACCAAAGTAGCAAAAATTAAACCACCACCATTAGGCACAATCGAAATGATCAATATGCACTTTCCTGAAAACTTTTTTAAAGCAGATAAAATCACAGTGAATAGCCTCCCTGAAATAAAGCAATAGAAATAAATCAGACCATGATTTGTTTTTAAAAATAGAAAAAAATCATAGTTTTTGGGGTTCATAACAGTGCATAACTGGAGAAGCCACCCAGAGAGCTGAGGGGATCCCACTCTAGATAGACACATGATGTGGCTGCAGCATTGCTGAGCAGTTTAATGGTGGCAGGGCTCACAAAGGGCTCGGGTGACAGGTGCCCAGACAGCTAGTCCTCTGAAAGCAAAATCCAAATCCACAAAAACAGAGCCACCCAACAAGCAAAGCATCACAAGCACTCAGAAATGACAAAAAGGCATGAAGAAAACTTACCTTGTGGAAAAACGGTCCTCAATGGTACTGGCGTGTGACCAGGAACTCCCTTCCTTCTGATTTGCAGAAGAACTTTGTCAACCCTGAGTGTGTGGTCACAAGGCAGGAAGTGACTAAAATGACAAATCATCAGCCAAGAAAGAAATAGATTTTGTCTTTATAAGGACATTTTACTTAACATTTTTCATGTCTCCTCCCCCACAAAAATCACCTAACAGAACCACAGGTCACACTGAAATTTAGAAGCCTCTTACCACTTCCTCTTTATAAGCCTTTTCCTCTTTGCTTCCTTTTTTCTTTTCTCCTCTGTTTGTTAGGTTCTGGGCTACTTAAACCTGTCTGAAATCTGTCTGATTTCAGATAACAAGCAGCAACGTCAGCTTGTTGCCTTGCCTTCTTTCTCTGATGCCAGTTGAAAATGCAAAGTCCAGTGTTACCAGTTGGGGTTACTAGCTAGGACCTAAGTTCTTATCAACGAAAATGAAAGTAAAGCAAAGTGGGGTTTATGGAAGATACACTCCAAATGAGGAGCAGGCCAAAGAGACAATGGCCGGCCTGCTACCAACTCACCGGGAAGTCAGAGAAAAGGGGGCCTTGAAAACAGGTTCAGGGGGTTAGCACAAGACGAGCTTCCACTGCCCATTGCTCCCCTGATTGCAAGTCTCATGGGGTCCTTTAGAGGTTGGGGGCTACATGCCTGTGGGTAATGGCACAGGTGCGCTCCTTGGAGGGAGAGCATGCTCTGAGTCCTTTGTCCTGAGTGTATTTCTCTCCCTTGCAGGCGAAACCTTAGAGGAGGCCTCAAAGGAGGGTCTTAATAGAGTATCAGCTTTCCAGGAGTGCTTTTTCAGGGTCGTGGTGTCCACTGATTGGTCAGTACAAGGGCAGGGGGTCATTAGTCGATGCAGCTGGTCCTGAGGCAGCCATGGGGTCATTTGTCTGGTTTTGCTGCTTTTCTGGGCCTGGAGCTGAAACACAACTGAGGCCTAGATGTTATCTCTGGGGAGGAAATGGTCAGGGGGGAAGTCTGAACCAATTGACCAGCGATATGAAAGATCAGGGGTCCAAACTGCATGAACAGTGATATGCTAGGGGAAGAAAGGTTACTGGCCAGCCCTGAACTGGCCCTCTGGCGATCTGCTGGCCGCTGGGCCACCCGCAGAGAGGCAGTCTGAAGGCCATGTTGGTAAACCCCTATTTAGAACCCCGGAGTAGGCCTCACCCCAGGTGCTTATGTCTAACTTCCTACCTAACAACAGCAGAGATAAACAAATTACTCACTGTAGTTAAAGAACCAAGGGGCAAAGTGGCAGTGTATCTGAGCCAAACTGAAAGGAATTTCCTTGGGAAAGCCCACCCCAGCCTAAACCAAATCCCTCTTAAGAGTCCCCGAACAATGTTATTGGTGCAAATAAAACAAAACAACCTCTTTAAGGGGAAGGGCTATAAAAACTAGGTCGCTATATTATTTACTTGTTCTTCTATTTATAGAACACCCAATGTGCTAAGGATCTCTTTAACCCAATTAACGATTTCAATTATTCAGACATTTCCTATAAAGAGCATTGTGGATAGCTTAGGCAGCTGTTTTGGTTAAATGGGCAGCTAAATTCTCCATATAGACCAGATTTATTTTTTGAATGCACATTTAATAAAATTAGAAATAGAATAAAAAAGCTTTTTTCTATACCCAAACCCCTGATGCTTGTCTTGAGATCGAATTCCTGTCATCAAATCTAAGTGCTCAGGAGTTCAATGAAGGGTGGTGAAGGATGTGTAGCACTCTGAGTAATGCTGACTGAGCATTAAGCACAGTCTGCATGTTGCCTGAAGACTGTGTGTGGCTCCACAGCCAGACTGCTATTGAGGAATCAGTATGTATGGCTGTGCTCCAGACCTGACTGAATTGAAGATGCTTGACCATTCCATTCACTTCTGTATTTTCTAGGGGCCTGGAACCCTGTCAGTGGGTACACCGGTTGGGGGACTGCCTCTAAACTTCTTTTGCTTCTTTGATTTCTTCTCTAGAAAGGTCCTGCTTCTGACCTCAAATGTTAAACCAAGATGATTTATCTAGTCCAGTGTTTCCTAAAGTGTGGTAAGCGTACCCCCAGGGGTACCGGAAGAGTTTGGTGGGGTACACGTTGCACCAGAATTTGGTGGGGATATGCACTGCACCGTGTTTAGCTGCGCCTGATTCTACATTCTCATGAGTCAAGTCAAGATAGTCTTGTGAGATGTGAGATGGTCCTGTGTGCAAATAAATGTTATTTATAATATAACTTTTATTTACATTTTATTATGAATAATTTTATTTTTTGTTTATTATTATTTTGTGTATGTACCAAAAAAAGAAAAAATAAATATATTTTGATTGTTATTAAAATACATCCTTTTTTTTTTTTACAAGGATACTCAGCATTACAAAAATTATAGAAGGGGTACACATATGTCAAAAGTTTGGGAAACACTGATCTATTCCATTAGCCAGTGGTGGCCAACTTCTTAGTCAGAACCCTACAGTGGCTACCCTGGGGATGGGCAGAAGGATAGGAAGAGATTCATCCATTTTAGAAGTAGTTCACCTCACAGAGAACTATTAGTTCTCTTGAACCTCCCCAAGGAAGTCGGAGAAAGTGAATCAAACCATGTTTTCTCCAGTAATCAGTTGCAGAAGGGTTTCAAGAAACACCTAAGTTCTTTTGGGACACCAGAGAAATATCCATGCATTGCGGTGACAGGACTAATTACATTACAACGCAGCCAAATGCTGGTGGTTTCCACGCTGATGGAGACAGTCATCATCAGGGGGCCCTACACAGGGCTCTTGATGGACTTTTGGATTAAAAAAAAATGTGAAGTGACTGTGAACTTCCCTAAAAAAATCTGGTTCTGCATCCTGCGATTTCAGGATGGAATGGAGGTCCAGCAGTAACTCTTCATAATTGGAAAGAGACCCACTTCATGTGCCTGGGAGAAGAAAAGCAGCCAGTCTGTAGGTATCGTTACCTGGTCACCAGAGACCTGCGGAATCCATAAAGAAGAGCGTTGTGTAGAGAAGTGTTGGTGTGCCTGTCTGTAGGCACTGGTGATTCAGGAATGAATAAGACACAATCCTGCTCTTAAGGAGTGTATAATCTAGTAGGAGAAAAAGACATGTAATAAATGCCATCTATTATGAAAGGGGTGAAAAAAAGTGTGCAGATTTGAGTGAAGCTGATTTAAAAAAAAACTAATTACTAGTAATTCTTTTATTTTTTTATAATTTTAAAAATCTTTTTTATTTGTTAAAAAATGTATCTTGCATATGTCCATGGGCTATACATACATGCATATACATTCTTTGGTTAATATCTCCTTCCCCGCCTCAGCCTTCCCTCAGTGAAGCTGACTTTTGAAGACCGTGAAACCTGCTTAGTTATGACTGCTAAGTAAGTAAAGATTTAGGATTTCAGATGACGTCTAGTTTCTAGGAGATGAAAGCCATTGAATTGTGCTACTTACAACCACCAACAGTTGAAGGAGTCTTTATACTCTAGCACCAACTAAACTTTGGCTGCACACTAGCCACCCACAACCACCTCACCTCACCCACTTCCTGGACCACTCCCTCCATCTTAATCTCTTTATCTGCCTCTCAGAGGCAGAAGTCTACCCAGAGGCAGGCAACTGTTTAGGTCTTAGACCAAGGCTTTTCAAAGAGGAATATTTTACCACTTTCAATGTTTAGAATTTCATGTTCATAATTATAGTAAATAGAAGACAGACTTTTAGTTTATTGTTTTTACCTTCTCTATAGTCTGTTCATCACTGATGACCTGCACCCAGAGTGGACCTCTCCCACCTCCTACCCCCACCCTCCGGGGGCTCTACTGCCCCTCCGCCACTTCTCCCCTCCCCCCTTTGAATATATTTTTATTGATTTCAGAGTGGAAGGGAGAGGAAGAGAGAGATAGAAACATCAATAAAGAGGGAACCATTGACTGGCTGCCTCCTACACATTGGACAAGCCCACAACCCAGGCATGTGTACTTGAATGGAAACCTGGGACCCTTCAGTTCACAGGCTGACGCTCTATCCACTGAGCCAAACTGGCTAGGTCCTCTGCCACTTTTTCACTGGCTGTGATACTTTGCTTTCCTCTACCCCCATTGTTCTCCCCTACTTTACCCCCCACCACTGATTTGAAACCCAGAGCCTCAATTCCTAAAACTACTAGCTATTACGCTCACAGAAACAGACTTGCAATGTTACCAATTGCTTGCCTCTAAATTACTTCTCAGAAATACTGTTATTCATTTTCATTAACTACTGAGAGCAGGCATTCTCAACCTGGGTCTATAGATCTCGCACCTCCTTCATTCTCATTGCACCTCTGTATATGTAATTTTGTGTGGATGTGCTTTTCACTGGGTCCATCATATTATTTATCATACTATACGCCTGGTGCACAAAAGCGGTGCCTGGGTACGGTCCCCAGGCCTGGCTGGCAATCTAAGTGCAAGCATCTGGCGTGGAAGGGCAGGTCCCAGCTATCCTCGGGGCCCTGGGCAGCACCTGGGCCCGGGCCCCCACACGCCCCCTCCGCCTGAGTCATGGTGCCCAAGTCACCATTGCAGAAATGTGGAGAGTATGGCCTGATGCCCAGGGCCCAGGCACAGTGTGGGACTCTGGGCCGCACAATAGTGCCACACAGAAGCCAGGCAGGCAGCATGCTTTCTCCCTCCCAGCCTTGCAGCCAGGCTCCTGCACAAATCCACAAGGAGCCCGACCAATCCCAGTGTTCCCGGCCGCTTCAGGCTCACCTGGAAGAGGCCACTTGAGTGTGGGGTGGGTTCCTCACAGGCGCCCAGCATCTGAACTCAGGGGCTTCCCCGGTACACAAACCCTGGCATCCATGAGGAGGGTAGCAGGCAGAGTGAGAGCATGCTGGGCAGACATTCTTCATTCTCATCACACTCCCTTCATTCTCATTGCACCTCCGTCCCCATCACTCCTGCCCCCAGATAGCTGGAGAGAGGTCAAAGTCTCCCCACCTTACGCCCCACTCTGAGCCCAGGTACCACCCGAGGTTGGTCACCACCCTCTGATGGTCAGTGCACATCATAGTGAGCAGTCTAACTCCTGGTCTCTCGGTTGAACTACTGGTTGAACACCACCCAAGGGGACAATTTGCATATTAGGCTTTTATTATATAGGATTATTACAGAGATGCCAAATGTTCTTGCCTCAATCTAGTTCACTCTCCTACAACCTTCCCTGGCCCCAAATTTCTGCTGCTTGCTTATTGAGATGATCAGGTCACCTGGTATGAGCCTCCTCTACTCTCACAAGATCCATCATTTACTACTACTCCTCTCCTTCTGTCTTAAAGAAGATGTTCTCCCAGCTTCTCAATAATTTCTCATTATGACCCTAATCTTACATCTTCTGCTTCCTTAGCTACCCCATTCCATCAATTAAATCACATTTTTCTAGAATCTTAAGTCACTTATACTCTGCCACTTCTCCTTCATTTACTCATGGATTTATACAAAGAAAAAATACTTCTGCTTCACTCTACTGCTTACCCTCCAACATTTGATGAGCATGGAATGAATTAAGATGTGCACAGTCCCTGACTTTGTAGAATGCCCACTATAGTCAAGGGCACAGACAAGTGAAAAGGCAGGTGGTACTCAGAACCATGACAGATGTAAAACAAAGTACCTGTAGTAACACACACCACTAACCCAGACTTAGTGGGGTGGAGATGGGGAGTAGGCGGGTCTGGGAGGCATGCAGAGGGAGCACATGGAGTGGTTAAGAGTAAAGAACCCAGCTCTAATGTTGTACTAGTTGTGGTAGCCTTGGGCAAAGTATTTAATTTCACTGGCCTCAGTTTCCTCACTTAGAAAATGGTGCTAAGTATAGTGTTTATTTTATACAGTTGCAATAAGAGGTAAGTGAATTGATATATGTAGGAAACTCCGAAGAGTGCTTATCTATATACCTGTTCATCTGTCTTTTAATATATCAGGATTAAAAATAGACCCTTCACACACATTATTTCATTCATTCCTCACAACAACCCTATGATTTTTTCTTTAATATTTAGTTAATGGCATAATTATCATACTATAAAATTCACTGTTCAAAAGGGAAATTTAGTGGATTTTGGTATATTTACAGAGCTGGGCAACCATGGTACTATATGATTACAGAATAGTTTCATCATTCCAAAAAGAAACCTTATATCAATTAGCAGTTATTCTTCATTTACCCCCACACCCCTACCCCCCAGCTCCTAATCTATTTTGTCTGTAGATGTGCCTGTTCTGAACATTTCATGAAAAAGAAATCATGTAATATGTAGTCTTTTGTGACTAGTTTATTTTACTTAAACAGAATATTTTCAAGGCTCATCCATGTTGCTAACACGTATCAATGTTGAATCCCTTCCTGTAGAATAACATTCCATCATATGTATATACCACATTTTATTTATCCATTCATTAGTTGATAGACACTTGAGTTGTTTCCACTTTATAGATAATAAATAATGTTGCTATTAATATTCATATACATGTTTTTGTGTGGGTGTATAACGTTTTAATCAAAGTAATATATGCATACAGCATTAGAAGTCAAATATTACTTCAAGGTATAGGTGAAACACCAGTGTCTTAACACACTTCCTCTCTACATTCAATTCCTATTCTCCCGAAACAATTATTTTTAATAGTTTTAGCTACTTTTTCAGCTACTCCATATTTTTAGATGCTATGCTCATACTATGTCTTGATGTTCATAATCAGGTTTTTTATTTATGTATTTGTTTGTTTTTTACTTCTTACTTGGGAGATGGAGATTTGTCACTCTCACTCCACTAACATGCATACAGTAGCCCTCCCACCATTCTTCAAAATGTTATAACACCTTTTTAATTAAATTAACATTCCAATTTTACAATGACTTGTAAATACTCACACCTGAGTTATGTAGAGCACTATGTTTATATTTCATTTTGGTATCTTTTTTGCATTTGTGAGGTTTCTTTGTATGCTGGAAAACAGATAAGTTTCACTAAAAAAGAGACGTTGACAGGAAGCCAATTAAGGTCAACAACCTTAATTGCTCTAACCTTTAGTTGAGATATTGTTAGCTGAAGCAGCCTCCACCTTGCTTGTCCCGTGTAAGTTTCTGTTATTTTTGGGCCTAATGGCTACATGTAAATTTCTGTTTATGTTGCCTAAGATGTTTTCCCCAAAGCCTCAATAAAAGGAGATGGCAGGGCCAGAGCAGGAGTAGTTCTCCCACTAGAGTTGGACTACTGCCTGGCCCCCCATATCGCCAAGTTGAATTTCTTCAAGTCTCAAGTCTCTTCATTTGTGTGTGGTCCTTCTCCAGAACCTGAACTCCGAATTGGAACTCTTTCTACATGGGCCGTGAAAGAGATTTTTATACATATGTACCTATTACTAATTCTGTACTAAACACTCCAACAGAGATAAAATAATTTTTAAAAATCAAGAAATGGGGGAACAGGGTGAAGGAGGTCAAGAGGGAACAAGGGTGGCTGAAACCGGTTTGGTTCAGTGGTAGAGCGTCGATCTGTAGACTGAAAGGTCCCAGGTTTGATTCCCGTCAAGGGCATGTACATTGGTTGCGGGCACATCCCCAGTAGGGGTGTGCAAGAGGCAGCTGGTTGATGTTTCTCTCTCATTGACATTTCTAGCTCTCTAGCTCTCTCCCTTCCTCTCTGTAAAATATCAATAAAAAATATATTTTTAAAAACAGGGAACAAGGGGGGGCATATGTAATACTTAAAAAAAGATAAATTTTAAAAATCAAAAAATGAATCCATTTTTATTTTGGATGAGTCCTTCCTATAATCCTTCGTCCTCCCATCTGGCTCTGCTGCCCATAGCCATCCAGAAATTTCCCTTCCCCATCATCCTGGGAATCCCCTTTCCCCCTCTAGGTTGGATCTACTGTTTCTGGACCACATGTCTTCCACTTTCTTGGTCTACTTCCTTGTTTTAATAAGCACATCCTCTAGTAGATTCTTAGATCATAAAATGTTTGAGACATTTTATAACTGGAACCATATATAATCTCAGAATTTCCAGTCCATACTGGAAAATCATTTTCTCTCAAAATTATGAAAGAATTGTTCTGTGTTTCAGTGTTGCTGTTGAGAGGTCTGGAACCATTTTCATTTATGGTCCTTTCCATGTTATTTATTATTTTATTTTATTTTATTTTTTAAAAATAAATCTTTATTGCTCAAATTATTACAATTGTTTCTCCTTTTTCTCCCCCATAGCTCCCTTCCACCTGATTCGCACTCCACCCTCTGCCCTTACCCCCTCCCCCCACTATTGTCCTCATCCATAGGTTATACAATTTTAATCCAGTCTCTTCTGCACCCCACACCCCTTTCACCCTGATAATTATCTATCCACTCCCTTTCTTTGCCCCTGATTCTATTATATTCACCAGTTTATTCTATTCCTCAGATTTTTAATTCACTTGATCTTCTTCCTCTTCTTAAGTAATACCTTTCAGCATTTCATATAATACTGGTTTGGTGGTGATGAACTCCTTTAACTTTTTCTTATCTGTGAAGCTCTTTATCTGCCCTTCAATTCTGAATGATAACTTTGCTGGATACAGTAATCTTGGTTGTAGGTTCTTGCTATTCATCACTTTGAATATTTCTTGCCACTCCCTTCTGGCCTGCATGGTTTCTGTTGAGAAATCAGCTGATAGTCTTATGGGTGCTCCCTTATAGGTAACCAATTGCTTTTCTCTTGCTGCTTGTAAGATCTTCTTTTTGTCTTTTACCCTTGGCATATTGATGATGATGTGTCTCAAAGAATTTTTCTTTGGATTCCTCTTGTTTGGGGTTCTGTAGGCTTCCTGTACTTGTAAGTCTATTTCTTTCACCAGGTGAGGGAAGTTTTTTGATATTATTTCTTCAAATATGTTTTCAGTATTTTGCACTCCCGCTTCTTCTGGCACCCCCATAATTCTGATGTTGGTGCGCTTGCAGTTGTCCCAGAGGCTCCTTACACTATCTTCAACTTTCTGGATCCTCTTTTCTTCTTCCTTCTCCAAAGGAGTGTCTTTTGGCTCTTTGACCTGATTCTTGTGTTCTTCCATTCTGCTATTGGATCTCTGCATAATATTTTCCAATTTAGTCAGTTTATGTATACTTTTTAGTTGGGTCTCATGAAGTTTATCGAGCTTTTCTAGGATATTCTTGCATAACCTTAGAACCATAGTTCTGAACTCTATATCCTCCATCTCTTTTGTTTGAGATCTATTTCCTTGTCTCGGCATTATCACTATTTTTCAGAATTGGTAGGATGGCTTTGTGTGTTTGGTGTCCTATATAGCACAGTGGGTCAGCCTCCTCAGTTACCTGAAGTAGACACTCTTGGTGCTCCCTTTGTGGACTGCATGCACAGCCTTGTTGTAGCTAAGTCTTTATTGTTGTGAATTGACCTTCAGGCCAATTGGATGTGGGTATCAGCTGTGTCTACTCTGGGCTAAATTCTGTATTGGAGACAGTCTTATAGGATCAGACTTGAAAAACTGCAGAAGCCTCTGCTCAGCTTGGATGGGGTGGAGTCTCAGGGCTGAACTGACAGTCTTGGCTTCCGCCCTGACCTTGTGCACTCGCCTGAGTTTCCGCCTGATCTCTGCCTTCCGCGGCTTCCCTGAGTTTCCGCCTGACCGTCCCAGTTTCCCCAACCAAGAGCGTGGGTGCCCCAGGGGCTCGCCCGGACTTGGGCTGGTCTCTGTAGTCTGGAGCTTCTGACTCCTTCCGCTACAGAGAGGCCACCACCTTGTACAGAGAGGCGGCAGCGCCTCCACAGTCAGACCTGGAGCTTCTGACTCCTTCCGCTACGGAGAGGTGGTGGTCAGACCTCAGCGCGTTCTCACTGGCGCAAGACTGTTGACCCTGCCAGCTGCGGCTCCTGGTCCCCGGTCTCCCAGTCTCTGAGTCTCTGGGTGCCTTTCTTTACAGTCCAGACTCCACCCGTATGAGCCTGGGACCACGGAATTTCAGCCGGGGTTGGGTTCAGTACAGTCGGAAAGGGTTCCGTGCAATCGGGGAATTCCTCCCCTCCCTCCAGGCAGGCATTCAGCGGCCGCACTTCCTCTCTGCGCTCGCGAGCATCTCCCTACCTCAGTACTTTTCGGCTCCCAGTCCTATCCGTGAGCCTCTCTCTTTCTTTCTAGTTGTAGCTATTCCACTCCGCCAGCTTTCCTGAGGTTTTGGCGAAGTCCTTTTTGATTTTAGTTGTTTTTTAAATTAAATTGTTGATGAGGCGGCAGCTTAGGAGACTGCCTAGGCCGCCATCTTGGTTCCGGTCTTCATGTTATTTATTTTTAGAAATATTCAGAATTTTCTCCTAATGCCTGGCATTTTGAAGTTTTATATGTTTTAGAGTGGGTCTGTTTTCATCCACTGTGGCTGGGACTCAGTGATCTCTTAATCTAGAGAGTGAAATCTTTCAGTTCTGGGATCTCTCTCTCTCTGTCTCTCTGTCTCTCTCTCTGTCTCTCTGTCTCTCTTTCTCTCCTCTCTTCACTGTTTTCTATGTTTTCTTTCCTTGGGATTAAATTTATTTGTTGCGTCTTTTGAACTGATCCTCCAATTTTCTTTTAAATTTTTTTGCTACTATTTTCTGCCTCTTGCACTTCCTTGTTCTACTGTCAGGTTTTTCAACTTTTTATTTAAAACTTCTATTGTAATGCTGAGGTGATATCTAGCATCTAGAAGGGTTCAGGAATCTGGAGAAAGTGATATAAATTAATAAATAGACTAGAAATATAATATCAATTTGTAATACATGGGGGAGCCAAGGAGCTTAGCCGTAGGGACCAAGTCCTCTTAGTCTTCAGACCCCCTGCTCTTTATTAACACAAATTGCCATAAATCAAATCAGATATACATATCAAAGATTAAGGTTTAGTAGGCAATGTTAGATTGGGGGAACTGCCTTCGGCTGTTCAGATGTTTGGCTAGCAGGAGGCAATAACATGTAGATTAACATGCCCTCAGCTGTCTGGTAATAGGCAATAATATATGCAGATCTTTAGGTTTGGGGAAATGCCTTTGGCCATTTCAACAAGCAATAATATGTATCTTCATCCCTGCTGAAGCCTCAAGATTCCATCAGTTTTTTGATGAAACTTCTTGCGTTTATGACATGCCGACACTATTGAACATTTTATTTCTATTGTAATTTTTAATAGCCCTAAACTCTTTTTCTCTGAATCTTCCTTTTATTTTTTTAATATCAAGGTGGGGTAAGAAATGTCTCACTATTCCTTATATAAATTTCTACCAAACCTTCTGTTTTTCAGCTCCATTTTGCACCTCTGCCTTCAAAGGCATGTCATGCCACAGAGTTCCGAGCTTTGCCGAGTGTCTGTGATTTGATTTAAATTGCTTCTAGCTGGCTTGTCTCATTACAGGCCTGGGGTTCAGCTTTGTTGTATATCTTAAGCACTTTTCAGTATCCATCTATTTTTATGGCTACCAACATTTTGCTGACATCTCTTATCTCCTTATTGGATATTGGGCCTCCTGCTAGACTGGGAATCCCTGAGGCAATGGACTCTGTTTGTTTTGTTACTTCTAAACACTGAACCTGACATTTCAAAAATACTTGTTAAATATTCCCAACACCATTTATTAAAGACACTTTCTTGACCACATTGTATATTCTTGCCTTCTTTGTCATAGATTAATGGTATAGATTTAGGTTTATTAGGTATAGGTTTATTCTGTGTGCTCTATTCTGTTTCACTGATCTATATATCTGTTTTTATGCCAGTATCAAACTGTTTTAATTACTATAGCTCTTTAGTATAGTCTGAATATCAGTTAGTGTGACAGTAGAGACGTTCCTAAAATTTTTTTTTTAAAAGAACTACCATATGAACCAACAATCTCATTGCTGGGTATTTATCCAAAGAAATCCAAAACACTAATTCAAAAACAACAATCTCATTGCTGGGTATTTATCCAAAGAAATCCAAAACCTATATGCATTGCAGCATTATTTACCATAGATGAGATACGGAAGCAACCGTTGATAGATGACTAGATAAAGAAGATGTGGTACATATATAAAATAGAATATTTGTTGGCCATTAAAAAAGAAGGAAATATTAACCTTTGCAACAACATGGATGGACCTAGAGGTTATTATGTTAAATAAGTTAGTCAGAGAAAGACAAATGCCATATGAGTTCAATTATATATAGAATCTAGAAAACAAAATAGATGAACAAACAAAACAGAAACAACCTCATAGATACAGAGAACAAACTAATGGTTGACAGAGGGAGGATAATTGGGGGATTGGTAAAAAAGGTGATCAATTAAGAAGTACAAATTTGCAGTTACAAAATAGTCATGAGAACGTAAAACATAGGGAATATATTCAATAATCTATAATAATAAAAGTGTAATATGCTAATTAGTTCAGACTTCCTTTTGGACCACCTTCTGGACAAAGCCAGGGTTGCGAGAGGGAAGCCGGTGCTGGCAGCTGGGGGAAGGAAGGCCAACTCTTGCATGAATTGGTGCATTGAGCCTCTAGTATTTTAATAACTATGTATGGTGTAAGATGGGTACTAGACTTATAAGGGGTATCACTTTGTAATTTATATAAATGTCCAATCACTATCCTATATATCTGAAACTAATATATTATTGAATGTCAAATATATGTTAAATAAGTGAATAAAGAGGACTAAGCTAAAACTTTTGAAGGATGAGATAAAAAGGAAAGGCAGAAATATACTTTAACCATTGGGAATGGCATGTGCAAAAGATTATAGGTGAGAGAAAGCAAAGAACATAAAGAACCTGATAAGAGTTGAGTATTTCTGCAGTGAAGAGTGTAAGGGAGGATGGAAACGAGGGTGGGGGAGGGTGCAAAGAAAGAGAAAAGACTGCAGAATAGTAGAGACCAGATCATGGTGGCTCTTTTAGCTGTGTTAAGGAGTTTGGATTTTAGCCGAAAAGCAATGGGAAGGGGGGCTATTTTAGGTCTGTATTAATTACCTAGGGCCACTGTAACAAAATACCACAAATTGGGTTATTGAATAAATAAGTTTAGTAAACATAAATTTAGTATCTCATGGTTCTGCAGACTACATAATGGATTCAAAATCAAGACATCAGCAGGGTTGATTCCTTCTGAGGGCTGAGAGGTAGAATTCCTTTTATGCCTTTATCCTACCTTCTGGTGGCTTGCTGCAATCTGGTATCCTTGGCTTAATCTAATTTAACCCTATTTATAAGGAAATAGTCATGATGAATTAGGGTCCACCCCAAATGAGCTCATCTTGCTGTGACCATATGCAAATACCCATTTCTAAGTAAGGTAATATTCACAGGCAGTGAGAGTAAGAACTTCAGTGTCTTTTGAGGGGAACACAATTCATAATAGGGCCTTAAGCAGAAAGTGACACAATCAGAACTGTCTTTCAGAAAAACTTCTCTACTTCCAATAAAAAGAATGAGATGGCAAGGGTTGGAATGAACCAGGGAGGATAAAGATCAGATATTCCAGAGGCCTTTGCCTTTAGTGCCTTATAAAGTGATGATAAGTGGTGGTGAGATAAATAGAGATAAGTAGATTCAAGGGAAACCTGATGGCAGAAATAACAGATTGAATACAGAGCAAGAAAAAGATTGAATAAAGGAGGAGGAGTCAAAGATAATCCCATTTCTGTATGGAAACGGGGTGGTACCATTTAATGAGACAGGGAATGCAGAAGTGAGTTTGCAGAAGAGAAATTATGAATTTAGGAAGTGCTACTTTATTTTCTCAATTCCCACACAGTCTTTATTGTGTGGCTCTGGCTCTTCTTATTGTTCTTCTAAAATTGTGATCTAAAAACTTTACTAAATCTTCAATGTTTTTGCCTTTATGCAACATTTGACATAGTTAACCATTCTTTCTTTTTTTCAAACTCTCTTCTCCATGAACATTATTTTTATTCAATTGCAAAATGAACAATTTTATTTTGAAATCCTGCTATCATATTAAATATCTAAAATTGAACTCATCAAGAAACCAAGATGGTAGCATAGGTAAATACCTAAACTGCTGCCTTGCACAACAATTTCAAAACTACAACTAAAAGAAAAAATGGACATCATCCAGAATAACAGGAAAGCTGGCTGAGTGAAAATTCTACAACTAGAAGGAAAGAGAAAAGCTCACAGAGACTCAGAGGAGCTGCAAGAGGCTGAGGGATGGAAACATGCATGCAGAGAGGACTGGCGGCTGAGTGCCTGGCTGGCTTTCTCTAGTGGGAGGGAAATGGAAGCTTCCAACTGCACTGAACCCCAGTTCTGACTGCACATGAACCCCAGTTCCAGGTGAGACCCTGGGGACCCAGATTCATACAGGGGGAATCTGGACTCAAAGGAAAAGTGGAAAGCACACAGAAATTCAGGGGAGCTGCGAAAGGTAGAGGTCTGGAGGCGAGTGTGCATGGAGAGGACAGACTGCTGAGTGTGCTGCTGGCTTTCTCAAGCAGGAGGGAGATGGAAGCTCCCAACTGTGCTGAACTCCAGTTCTGGGCGAGAATCTGGGAACACAGACTCATTTGGGGAGAAACTGGACTGTCTGGCAGTGGGTGAAACTCAAGGGCGGCTTTCTCTCTGAGGTGCTTGCAGTGATTACCATAGGACACTGAGACCCAGGGGCCTCTTGGGGCAGGGCTGATGGGAAGCCAAGGCTGTCTGCTCTGCCCTGAGACTCCGCCCCATCCAAGCTGAGCATAGAGTCTTGTCTCATAAGGGTGTCTCCAGCACAGAACTTCTCCCATCGTAGACACAGTTGACCTTCATAGCCAACTGGCCTGGAGGTCAATTCCTCCCAGTGATACCAACAACAATCAAGACTTAACTACAACAAGGCTGAACATGCAGTCCACAAAGGGGTGTACCAAGAGTGTCCACTTCAGGTAACTGGAGAGGCTGAGCCACTGGGCCCTATAGGACACCTAGCACACAAAGCTACTCTAGCAGCTCAGGGAAGGAGAAAAAAATGTGGAGACAAAGAAACTGATCACAAATGAAAGAAATGGAGGAAAGCAAACTACTGGATATAGAGTTCAAAACCACATTTATAAGGTTTTTCAAGAATTTCCTAGAAAAGGTCGATAAACTTAGCGAGACCCTCATGGATATGAAAAAGAACCAACTAGAAATTAAATATACACTGACTGAAATGAAAAAAATATTATACAGAGACCGAACAGCAGACTAAAGGAATGCAAGAATCAAGTCAAAGATTTGAAATACAAAGAAGCAAAAAAACACTCAACCATGAAAACAAAAAGAAAAAAGAATCCAAAAATTTGAAGATAGTGTAAGAAGCTTCTGGGACAACTTCAAGCATACCAACATCAGGATAATAGGGGTGCCAGAAGAAGAGAGAGAGCAAGATACTGAAAACCTATTTGAAGAAATAATGACTGAAAACTTCCCCCACCTGGTGAAAGAAATAGACTTACAAGTTCAGGAAGTTCACAGAACCCCAAACAAAAGGAATCCAAAGAGGACCACAACAAGACACATCGTAATTAAAATGCCAAGAGCAAAAGACAAAGAGAGAATATTAAAAGCAGCAAGAGAAAAACAGTTAATTACCTACAAGGGAGCACCAATACAATTGTCAGCTGATTTCTCAGCAGAAACTATTCAGGCCAGACAGGAGTGGCAAGCAATATTCAAAGTGATGAATAGCAAGAACCTACAACCAAGATTACTCTACCCAGCAAAGCTATCATTCAGAATTGAAGGTTTAAGAGCTTCACAGATAAGAAAAAGCTAAAGGAGTTCATCAACACCAAACCAGTATTATATGATTGCTGCAATGTAATATATATATTTGATTTTTTTACAGAGTGGAAGGGAGAGGGATAGAGAGTCAGAAACATCTATGAGAGAGAGACATCGATCAACTGCCCACTGCACATCCCCCACTGGGGATGTACCCACAACCAAGGTACATGCCCTTGACTGGAATCGAACCTGGGACCTTTTAGTCCATAGGCCAATGCTCTATTCACTGACCCAAACTGGTTACGGCTGAAAGGTATTCTGTAAGAAGAAGAAGAAAAAGGTAAAGATGAAAATTATGAACAGCAAATACATATCTATCAACAAGTGAATCTAAAAATCAAGTGAATTAAATATCCAAGGAATAGAATAAACTGGTGAATATAATAGAATCAGGGGCATAGAAAGGAAGTGGACTTACAATTCTCAGGGGAAAGGGGTATGGGGGTGTGGGAAGAGACTGGACAAAACTCGTAAACCTATAGATGAGGACGGGGGGCGAGAGGGAGGCAGAGGGTGGGGTGGGAACCAGGTGGAGGGGAGCTATGGGGGGAAAAAGAGAAACAATTGTAATAATATGAACAATAAAGGCTTATTAAATTAAAAAATAGTTTCAGAAGGTCATGTGCAGGTACCTTACTAAAGGGTCCCTGGTTCGATTCTGGTCAAGTGCACATGCCCAGGTTGTGGGCTCATCTCCAGTGTAGGGCATGCAGGAGGCGGTCGGTTGATGGTTCTCTCTCATCATTTATGTTTCTCTCTCTCTCTCCTCCCTGAAATCAATAAAAATATATTTTAAAAAATTGAACTCATCATTCCTCTGACAAATAAGCTACTACACCTTACTTCCTTAGTTCCTTAGTTCAGGAACTAGTTCCTTCCTTAGTTCCTTAGTTCCCTTACTTCCTTAGTTCAGCTGGCACATGATTGTTCAGAGTACTCCTTGACTCCCAGTTTTCCTCAATTCTTACATGTAGCCAAAGTTGCATCTATTTTTTCCTCATAGTTTTCTCTCAATTTTTTATTTCTATGCCTCTCCTACCTTATTTAAGCCCTATTACCATACCCCTAGGCCAGTGTTCAGCAAACTCATAGTCAACAGAGCCAAATATCAACAGTACAATGATTGAAATTTCTTTTGAGTCAAATTTTTTAAACTTAAACTTCTTCTTAATGCCACTTCTTCAAAATAGACTAGCCAGGCAGTGGTATTTTGTGGAAGAGCCACACTCAAGGGGCCAAAGAGCCGCATGTAGCTCGTGAGCTGCAGTTTGCCAACCACAGCCCTAGGGTTTAGATCAGCTTCATGATTTTGTTGTCTGCCTCACTGCTTCTTAATCCATCTTAAATACTGTCACCACACAAATCTTCATAAAGCTACACCTCCCACCAATTTCCTGCTTACTAATCATCTGAGATTACTCATCACTTCCAAGATAGTATCCAAACTCTGCCTTAAATTATTTTTCAAGCTTCATTATAACAACGTACCGTATTTGCCAGCGTATAAGACGATTTTTTGGCCCTGAAAAATACCGTATTTGCCGGCGTATAAGAGACTGGGCGTATAAGATGACCCCCTAACATTTCCACTCAAAATACAGAGTTTGTTATATACTCGCCGTATAAGACTATCCCCCACTTGGAGGCATATTTTTCAGGGCCAAAAAATCGTCTTATACGCTGGCAAATACGGTAAGTCCTTTGGTGTTCTTGAGGTGGTCTGTTAACCCTCTAACATGCCTATAGATTTCACATTGTGTCTATCATATTTTTATACTTTCTATTGTTGCCTATTCTCCCCACTTCACATTTCTGTAAATCTGAATCATTATCCTAGAACCAAGATAATGTTAGGGGCCAACTCAAGCATACCAACATCAGACTTATGGGGGTGCCAGAAGAAGAGAGAGTGCAAGATACTGAAAACCTATTTGAAGAAATAATGACTGAAAACTTCCCCCACCTGGTGAAAGAAATAGACTTACAAGTACAGGAAGTGTACAGAACCCCAAACAAGAGGAATCCAAAGAGGAACACACCAAGACACATCATAATTAAAATGCCAAGAGTAAAAGACAAAGAAAGAATATTAAAAGCATCAAGAGAAAAGCAGTTGGTTACCTATAAGGGAGCATCCATACAACTATCAGCTGATTTCTCAACAGAAACTATGCATGCCAGAAGGGAATGGCAAGAAATATTCAAAGTGATGAATAGCGAGAACCTACAACCAAGATTACTGTATCCAGCAAAGTTATCATTCAGAATTGAAGGGCAGATAAAGAGTTTCACAGATAAGAAAAAGTTGAAGGAGTTCATCACCACCAAACCAGTATTATATGAAATGCTAAAAGGTATTATTTAAGAAGAGGAGAAGATCAAGTGAATTAAAAATCTGAGGAATAGAATAAACTGGTGAATATAATAAAATCAGGGGGAAAGAAAGGGAGTGGATTTATAATTATAAGGGGGAAAGGGGTGTGGGGGTGCAGAAAGAGACTGGATTAAAATTGTACATCTATGGATGAGGACAATGACGGGGGTGGGGAGAGGTAAGGGCAGGTGGGGTGTGAACCAGGTGGAAGGGAGCTATGGGAGGAAAAAGGAGAAACAATTGTAGTAATCTGCGCGGTAAAGATTTATTTTTTTTAAAAAAGACAATGTATTCAATAAATGTTATTAAAAATTGGACAGATAAATGCAAAAAATGAAACTAGATAATAATTTTACACCATACACAAGAATGAACTCAAAATTAATTAAAGACTTAAATGGAAGACTCAAAACCATGAAATTTATAGGAAAAAGTATGGGCAGTAAAACCAATATTTTTTTTAAATATATCTCCTCAAGCAAGGGAAACAAAATAAAAAAAAAAGGAATGAGGTTACATGAAACTAAAAAAGTTTTGCTTAGTAAAGGAACCCATTAACAAAATGAAAAGACAATCTATTGAATGAAAGAATATATTCACCAATGAGGAATCTGTTAAGAAGTTAAAATCCAAATTTTATAAAGAACTCAGACAACTCTACACCAGAAACACAAACAATCCAATTAAAAAATGGGCAGAGGACCTAAATAGATACTTCTCTAAAGAGGAATACAGATGACCAATAGACATATGCAAAGATGCCCAACTTCACTAATCAGTTGAGAAATTCAAATTAAAACTATGAGATATCACCTCACACTTATCAAAATGGCTCTCATCAATAAATCCACAACAAAAAGTGTTGGTGAAGATGCAAAGAAAATGAAACCTGCATGCAATGTTGGTGGAAATTTAGGTTGGTGCAGCCACTATAGAAAACAATAGAGGACCCTCATGACCCAGTGATTTCATTTATGGGTATATAACTGAAGAAACCCAAAATACTAATTAGAAAAAATATATGCACCCTATGTATATTGCAGCATTATTTACAAAAGTCAATGTATGGAAGCATAAACAACTGGATAAAAAAAAAGTGGTACATATTTGCAATGGAATATTAATCAGCCATAAAGAATGAAATCTTACCATTTGTGACAGCATGTTTGGACTTAGAGGGTATTATCCAAAGTGAAATAAATCATTTAGATAAAGACAAATACCATTTGATTCCACTTATACGTGGAATCTAATGAGCAAAAATAAATAAATAAATAAATAAATCAAAACAGACTCCTATACACAGAGAATAGACTGATAGTTGCCAAAGGGGAGGGAAGTTGGGACTGGATGAAGAAGATAAAAGAATTGGAAAATTACAAATTGGTAATTACAAAATAGTCACAAGTATTAAAGTATAGCATAGAGAATATAGTCAATAATCTATATTATTAAAACCCAGTGGGCCTAACACTGTAATGACCAAAGACTGGTGTGGGTAGGCGGGGCTGTGAGCATGGTGAGGCTGAGTGGGTGGGTGGGGCTGCGCAATTTCACACACTGGGCTTCCAGTATTATAATAACCATGTATAATATCAGGTGACTACTGGAAATATCAAGGGGGACACTTTGTGAGGTATATGATTGTGTAAATACTAGGCTGTACACCTGAAACTGATAAAAATAATATTGAATGTCAACTATAACTGAAAAATAGAATTTAAATAGAAAAAAAAAAACACTGGACAGTCATGTGTAAAAGAATGAAATTAGACCACTATCTTATACCATTCACAAAAATTAACTAAAAATGGATTAAAGACTGGAATGTAAGACCTAAAATAATAAAATACAAAAAAGAGGAGCTCCCTTCTCTTTGCTAGACAGGCTGCTGCCCAATACATTAATCATTTAATAAAGCAAATTAGATTTTTAAAATTTAAAATAAAATACAAAAATGAAACTATAGGCAACTAAGCTTCTGGACATTGGTCCCAGAGGTGTTTTTGTAAATTTCACCCGAAAAGGAAAGGAAACAAAGCAAACACATCCAAATAAAAAGCTTCTGCATGGCAAAAGACACTATGGTGTTACCATAACAAAAAGGCAGCCAACTGAAGGGGGGGAGATTTTGATAATGACACGTCTAATGAAAGGTTAATATTTTAAAAATGTAAATAATTCATACAACTGACCAGGAAAAAAAATACATGAACAATTCAATTAAAATTGGACAGAAGATCAGAATAGATATTTTTCTAAGACAGACATACAGATGTCCAAACACACATATGAAAAAATGTTAAACATTACTAATTTTTAGGTAAATGCAAATTAAAACCATAATGAAGGGGTCACAGCCCCACACCAGGCTCCATAGACTATGGTTCCAGTGCCTGGAAGAGAAGTTCCTATAAATTCTGGCTGTAGAAATCAGCAGGGATTGGGGCTCACTGAGACAGAGGAAGACTTGAGTCCCAGGCGTTCCTCTTAAAGGGCTTAAATACAGTTTGACTTACTGAAGCACTGGGGCAACAGCTTGAAAAGCACCAGGATATACAGAGAAGAATTGAATTGTCTGCGTTCAGGATGAGGGCCGGAGGGGCAGCTTTCTCCCATACAGTAGTACTGGCAGCAGCCACTGCTCCTTTGTCAAACCCTCTCTCCACTCACCTTGCACATGCAGGCCGGCACCAAGTCTGAGTCTCCATCAACATGGATAACATTGTTAGCCCCACTGGTGATTCCATGAGACTCTGCCCCACCAAAATAGCTGGCCCATCCCTCTAGCCCAGGAATAGGGGACCTTTTTTATGCCAAGGACCATTTGGATATTTAGAACAAATTTGCAGGCCGTACAACATTATCAACCTAAAAATTAGCTTGATATATTTGTTTTTTTTTAAATATTTTTTATTAAGGTATTATCTGTGTACATAGCTTATCATTGCCTCCCCCCCCCATAGATGCCCTCCCTCCCCAGAGTTTTGTGTCCATTGGTTGTTCTTATATGCAAGCATACCAGTCCTTCGGTTGATCTCTTATCTCCCACAGATCTCCCTACCCTCCCCTCCCCGCCCCCCCCCGCTGTCATTTGGCATTCTGCCTGATGTTTTACTGTCACTATATCTATCTTTCTGTTCATTCGTTTATAATGTTCTTTAATATCCATAAATGAGTGAGGTCATGTAGTGTTTCTCTTTCATTGACTGGCTTATTTCACTCAGCATGATGCTCTCCAATTCCATCCAGGTTACTGCAAATGATGAGAATTCCTTCCTTTTTATGGCAGCATAGTATTCCATGGTGTAGATGTACCATAGTTTTCTGATCCATTCATCTGTTGACGGGCACCTAGGCTGTTTCCAAGTCCTAGCTATTGTAAATTGTGCTGCTATGAACATAGGGGTGCATATATCCTTTCTGATTGGTCTTTCTAGTTTCTTGGGGTATATTCCTAGTAGTGGGATTACTGGGTCAAATGGGAGTTCCATTTTCAGTTTTTTGAGGAAGCTCCATACTGTTCTCCACAGTGGTTGCACAAACCTGCAATCCCACCAGCAGTGCAGGAGGGTTCCTTTTTCTCCACAACCTCGCCAACATTTGTTGTTTGTTGTTTTGTTGATGTTGGCCATTCTGACAGGTGTGAGATGGTACCGCATTGTTGTTTTGACCTGCATCTCTCGGATAATTAGTGACTTGGAGCATGTTTTCATGTGCCTCTTGGCCTTCCTTCTGTCTTCTTTTGGGAGGATTCTATTTAGGTCCATTGCCCATTTTTTAATTGGCTCATTCATTTTCCTTTTATTGAGTTGTATAAGCTGTCTGTAGATGTTGGAGATTAAACCTTTATCAGTGATATCGTTTGCAAATATGTTCTCCCATACAGTGGGTTTTCTTGTTGTTTTGTTGATGGTTTCTTTTGATGTAAAAAAGCTTTTTATTTTGATGTAGTCCCATTTGTTTATTTTCTCCTTAGCTTCCATTGCCCTAGGGTTAGTATCAGTGAAGAAGTTCTTTAGGCATATGTCTGAGATTTTGCTGCCTGCGGATGCCTCTAGTATTTTTATGGTTTCCCGTCTTATGTTTAAGTCCTGTATCCATTTTGAGTTTATTTTTGTGTATGGTGTAAGTTGGTGATCTAGTTTCATTCTTTTGCATGTATCTGTCCAATTTTCCCAACACCATTTATTGAAAAGACTGTCTTGGCTCCATTGTATGTTCGTGCCTCCTTTGTCAAATATTAATTGAGCATATTGATTTGGGTTGATGTCTGGATTCTCTAATCTATTCCATTGATCAATATGTCTGTTCTTGTGCCAGTACCAGGCTGTTTTGAGAACAGTTGCTTTGTAATACAGCTTGAAATCTGGTATTGAGATTCCTCCTACTTTACTCTTATTTCTCAAGATTGCTGAGGCTATTCGGGGTCTTTTATTGTTCCAAATGAATTTTTGGAGAGTTCTTTCTAGGTCTGTGAAGTATGTCCATGGTATTTTCATGGGGAGTGCATTGAACTTGTATATTGCTTTGGGAAGTATGGACATTTTGATGATGTTGATTCTACCAATCCATGAACATGGTATGTTCTTCCATCTGTTTACATCTTTCTCTATTTCTTTTTTCAGTGTCGTGTAGTTTGCTGCATATAGGTCTTTTACCTCCTTGGTTAAGTTTATTCCTAGGTATCTTAATTTTTTTGGTGCAATGGTAAACGGGATTGCTTTTTTAGTCTCTGTTTCTGTAAGTTCACTATTGGTGTAGAGAAATGCCATTGATTTCTTGGCATTGATTTTGTATCCTGCTACATTTCCAAATTCGTTTATTAAGTCTATTAGCTTTTTGATGGAGTCTTTTGGGTTTTTTATGTACAATATCATGTCATCAGCAAATAGTGACAGCTTTACTTCTTCTTTTCCAATTTGGATGCCTTTTATTTCCTCTTCTTGTCTAATTGGAATGGCGAGTACTTCCAGTACTATGTCAAAGAGGAGTGGTGAGAGTGGGCATCCCTGTCTTGTTCCTGTTCTTAGAGGGAATGGTTTTAGTTTTTGCCCATTGAGCATGATGTTGGCTGTGGGTTTATCATATATAGCTTTTATTATGTTGAGGTATGATCCTTGTACTCCCACCTTGTTGAAGCTTGATATATTTGATCAAACATTTAATTAACTCACCTTGCAAGGTCAGGCAAAATTATTTTGAGGGTTTTACATGGTTCCAAATCTAGTATGAGTGGGAGGAAAAAGGAGAAACAATTGTAATAATCTGAGCAGTAAAGATTTATTTTTTTTAAAAAAGACAATGTATTCAATAAATGTTATTAAAAATTGAACAGATAAATGCAAAAAATGAAACTAGATAATAATTTTACATATATAATAATTTCAATATATATAACCTCAGTTCACAGCTTATTTAGTCTCTCCCAGAAGCCTCCAAGCCCAGCACAAGCAGCAGCCATCTGCAAATCACTTTGTAGCTTATACCAGGAGGCTCTAGGTCAGGCAGAGGCAGCAGCTGACCTTGGCCTGCACCAACGCTTCTCCCAAGAAACCCCAGAATCAACATACCTGGTGACAAGCTTCAGAACACACAAAGAATCACACAAACATGTCCACAAGCCATATACACAAAGGTTACACTCAGCAGGCACTGGAGTCCTGCTAAAGGAAATCTTGCTCTGTGGGGTCAGCCCATGCACTAAAGCTCCTCTGCTGTAGTCATGGCCAGTCCTTGCAGCCAATCAATATGAGAGTCAATCCCTCCCATTAACATGGCGACAGCAACCAAAGCTCAACTACAAGAGGGCACACAAAACCTACACAAGGAACACTCCTGGAGCCCCTGAGTTAGGTGATCAGGGAGACTATACCACTGGGTCCCACATGATACCTACTACAGAAAGCCCTTCTGCCAAGACCATGAAATGTAGAAGCTCCACCTAATACAAACACAGGGAGGCAGCCAAAATGAGAAAACAAGGAAACATACCCCAAATGAAAGAACAGAACAAAAATCCAGAAAAAGAACTAAAAATGGAGACAAGCAATTTATCAAATACAGAGTTCAAAACACTAGTTATAAAGATGCTAAATGAACTGAGGGTAAGAGTGATTGTACTTGGTGAGAACTTTAAAAAGAGATAAACACAAAAATAAAGATAGAAAGCAATAAAATAACCAGTCAGAAACAAAGAAGACAATAATTAAAATGAAGTATACAATAGAGGAAATTAATAGTAGGTTAGATGAAACAGAGGATAAAATCAGTGATTTGAAAGACAAGGTAGCAGTAAACAACTAATCAGAAAACAAAAAGAAAAAATATTTTAATACATGAGGATAGTTTAAAGATCCTCTGGGATAAAAATTAAGCTTACCAACATTTGCATTATAAAGGTACTAGAAGAAGAAAAAAGGGAGCAAGAAATTGAAAATTATTTGAAATAATGACAGAAAACTCCTCTAACCTAGCAAAGTAAATAAACAAGCCCAGGAAATGCAAACTCCCAAACAAGATAAACCCAAAGAAACCCCCATCACACATCATAATTAAAATGAAAAATGGAGAACCTTTTTAAAAAAAAAATTTATTGAGGTATTATATGTGTACATAGCTTACCATTGCCCCCTCTACTTCCCATACATGCCCTCCCTCCCCAGAGTTTTGTGTCCATTGGTTGTACTTATATGCATGCATACCAGTCCTTCGGTTGATCTCTTATCTCCCCCCAGGTCTCCCAACCCTCCCCGCTGTTATTTGACAGTCTGCTTGCTGTTTTACTGTCACTATATCTATCGTTCTGTTCATTAGTTTATAATGTTCTTTATTATCCATAAATGAGTGAGGTCATGTGGTATTTCTCTTTCATTGACTGGCTTATTTCACTCAGCATGATGTTCTCCAATTCCATCCAGGTTGCTGCAAATGATGACAATTCCTTCCTTTTTATGGCAGCATAGTATTCCATTGTGCAGATGTACCATAGTTTTCTGATCCATTCATCTGCTGATGGGCACCTAGGCTGTTTCCAAATCCTAGCTATTGTAAATTGTGCTGCTATGAACATAGGGGTGCATATATCCTTTCTGATTGGTGTTTCTAGTTTCTTGGGGTATATTCCTAGTAGTGGGATTACTGGGTCAAATGGGAGTTCCATTTTCAGATTGTTGAGGAAGCTCCATACTGTTCTCCACAGTGGTTGCACCAACCTGCAATCCCACCAGCAGTGCATGAGGGTTCCTTTTTCTCTGCAACCTCACCAACATTTATCGTTTGTTGATTTGTTGATGTTGGCCATTCTGACAGGTGTGAGATGGTACCACATTGTTGTTTTGATTTGCATCTCTCAAAATGGAGAATCTTAAAAGCAGAAAGAGGAAAGCAGTGCTCCCTACAAGGGAATTCCCATAAGAGAGTCAGCTGATTTTCAATGAGACTTTGTAGGTCAGAAGGAATTAGCACAAAATATTCAAAGTGATAAAAACCAAGGATCTACAATCAAGATTATTCTACCCAGCTATGCTATTAGTTAGAATCAAAAGATAAAGAGCTTTTCAGACAAGAAAAAACTAAAGAAGTTCATCACTACCAAACCAGAAATATTAAAGGGTCTTTTTTAAGAAAAAGAAGAAGAAAAAAGATAAAAATATGAATAATAACAGCAATAACTACATACCTATCAACAGTTACTTTAAGTGTAAATTGATTAAATCCTCCAATAAAAAGACATAGGTGGCTGAATGGATAAGAAAACAAGACCCATATGTATACTGCTTACAAGACATCCACTTCAGATCAAAAGACACACACAGACTGAAAGTAAAGGGATGGAAAATATATGCCATGCAAATAGAAATTTTAAAAAGCTGGGGTAGCAATACTTATATCAGACAACATGGACTTTAAAACAATAGCTGTAACAAAAATCCAGAGACTATAACAATAAAAAAGGACCAGCAATTTCACTTGTAGGTGTTTATCCAAAGAAACCCAAAACAGTAATTCAAAAAGATATGTGCATATCTATGTTCATTGTAGCATTATTTAAAGTGGTCACAATGTGGAGGCAACCTAAATGTCCATTGAGAGATGAGTAGATGAAGAAGAGTGATACATATAGACTATGGAATATTTCTCAGCCCCCCCAAAATATATATATATAATCTTGCCCTGTGCAACAATATGGTTGAAGTTTGGAAGGTATTATGCTAAGTGAAATAGCTCAAACAGAGAACAACAAATACCATATAATTTTATTTATATGTGGAATTTAAAAAACAAAATAAACAAATAAAACAGAAACAAACTCATAGATACAGAGAACAAATTGATGGTTGCCAGATGGGAAAGGGTATAGAGGATGGTGAAAAGGAATAATAAATTAAGATGTGCAAATTACTAGTTTTAAAAATTAAAATCACTAGTCATGGGGAATAAAGCTAGCTAGTGGCCCAGTGCACGAAATTCATGCACAAAGGGGTTCCCTCAGCCCAGCCTGAACCCTCTCCAATTGAACTTCCCTCTCACAATTTGGGACCACTGGCTCCTAACCACTCACCTGTCTGCCTGCCTCATTACCCCTAATTGCCCTCCTCTGCTGGCCTGATATTGCTCCCAATGGTCTTCCCCTGCCTGCCTTGAAAGATGCTCGCCCCCAACTGCTCTCCCCTGTTGACCTGATCTTGCCTCCAACTGCTCTTCCCTGCTGGCCTAATCTCTCTCCCAACTGCCTTCCCCTGCCTGCCTGGTTGCTCCCAACTGCCCTCCCCTGCCTGCCTGATCTTGCCCCCAACTGCTCTCCCCTACCAGCCTGATTTCACCCCTAACTGCCTCTGCCTGCCTGACCACCTCTAACTGCCCTCCCCTGTGGCCTGATCATCCCTAATTGCCTCTGTCTAGGCCCCAACAACCATAGCTTTGTCTGGAAGGAAGTCAGATATCTGGAAGGTGACTAGTCAAACTGGTTTAATTGGCATATTACCCTTTTATTAATATAGATATATTATATAAGATAGGATTGCTTAATTGCGGGGGGGGCTTTTTCACAGGAGGAGATGCTCTTGGCAGACAACAATACATAATCCCTATATCTGGACTGATAGCCAGCCATATGCACTATATTGCCAAACCAGTCATTAAAAAATTGAACCGCTTTCTTACACCTTACACCAAACAGTTGTTGCCCTTAAAATTTCTCCTCAGCCCCCATCTTTAAAAAAAAATAAATTTTATTGATTTTTTATAGAGAGGAAAAGAGAGGGATACGGAGTTAGAAACATTGATGAGAGAGAATCATCAATCAGCTGTCTCTTGCACACCCCTACTGGGAATGTGCCTGCAACCACGGTACATGCCCTTGACCGAAATCGAACCTGGGACCTTTCAGTCCGCAGGCTGACGCTCTATCCACTGAGCCAAACCGGTTTCAGTTCAGCCCCCATCTGAGGTTCTGCCTTCACAGTTCACCCAGATTAGGTTCTGATTGATTGGATTTTATGCCAGTTAGCACCAGAAGCTCTGCCTTCTAGGCAGCCATTGGCTCCTTTCACTTCACCTAGATTTGGTTCTGATTGGTCATTATCTATGCCAGTCAGCATCTTTGAGCCTATCTCCAGGCCTGATCAGAGAAGCAGGGCTGATAAGCAGCTCCAGAAGAAGCCCAGAGAGAAATAGAGGTGCTTCTGCTGGCAAAGTCTGGAGAGAGAGAAGCAACAGCTGATCAACAGCTGCCATGGAGGCTGTGGATCAGACCCTGCCTCTCTCTCCAGGTCTGACTCACAGCTCCCTAGGTACCTGCAGCGGTGTCAGTCAGTGCACTGACCACAGGACTGACTTCTAGTGTTCAGTTGAGCTTTTGCTCATTACAGACTGTGGGTTTTTATATATTAGGATAATATTGTAATAACTATGTATGGTGTCAAACAGGTGCTAGAATTATCGGGTGATCACTTTGTTAAGTTATATAAATGTCTGACCACCATGTTGTACATCTGAAACTAATATTTTGTGTTGTGTAATAAAAAAAAAAAACTTTTTAATTTAAGTAAGACCTCAATGAAATATCACCTCACATCTGTTAGAATGGCTATTAACAAACAAAAAGAAGAAATAACAAGTGCTGGAGAGGATGTAGATAAAATGGAACTTTTGTGCACTCACTCTTGGTGGGATTATAAATTAATGCAGCCATTATGAAAAGCAGTATGAAAATTACTTAAAATTAATACTAGAACTATCATATGAGCCAGCGATTTCTCTTCTGGGTATTTACCCAAGATTTATGAAAATAATTTATAAAGATACATGTACTTCTATGTTCATTATAACATTATTTACAACTAGAGGGCTAGTGTACCAATTTGTGCATGGGTGCGGTGCCTCAGCCTGGCCGGTGATCCAGGCAGATCATGGCTGGCTGGCCAGATAGGGGGGACCACAAGATATTGGCTGGCCATGGGAAGTTGGCTGTGGGAGTCCACTGACCACCAAGGAGAAGCTCCTGCATTTAGCATCTGCCTCCTGGTGGTCAGGGCACATCATAGCAACCAGTCATTTGGTTGTTCAGTCATTCAGACATTTGGTTATAAAAGTCGGTTAGGCTTATATCTATATCTATATCTATATCTATATCTATATCTATATCTATATCTATATCTATATCTATAGATAGATAGCCAAAACATGGAAACAATCTAAGTGTTCATCAATAGATGAATAAAGAAGATATAGTATATATATTAAAAATTGCAATATTTCATCTTTTTTGGATGAATCTTGAAGTATAGTGCTAAGTGAAATAAATGAGAGAGAGAGAGAGAAAAGAATACAAACTGAATGATCTCACTTATATGTGAAATAAAAAAAAGTGAAAAACAAACTAACAACTCAAAACAAACTCATAGATACAAATAACGAAATGGTGGTTACCAAATGGGAAAGTGATGGGGGGAGGGCAAACTGGGTAAAGGGAGTCAAATATATGGTAACAAAAAGAAACTAAACTTTGGGTAGTAAATATGCTATAGAGTATACAGATATCAAATTATAATGATGTATACCTGAAATTTATATAATGCTATTAACCAGTGTTACCTCAATAAATGTAATAAAAATAAAGAACAGCCCAGCTGGTGTGGCTTAGTGATTCAGCATCAACTCATGAACCAGAAGGTCATGGTTTTATTCCTGGTGAGGGCACACGCCTGGATTGTGAACTCAATTCCCAGTAGTAGGTATGCAGGAGGCAGCTGATAGATGATTCTTTCTCATCATTGGTGTTTCTAACCCTCTTTCCCACACTTTTCCTCTCTCTAGAATAAATCTATATAATAAATGCCTAAGTGAACATTAAGGCAAAACAACTGGATGATCTGTCGCTATGATGCACACTGAGCAGGCAGGCAAGTGAGCAGTTAGGGGCAATCAGGCAGGCAGGTAGGCAGGCAGGTGAGTGGTTAGGGATGATTAAACAGGCGGGCAGGCAAAGCAGTTGGGGGTGATCAGGTAGGCAGGCAGGTGAGCGGTTAAGGGCAGTTAGGCAGGCAGCCAGGTTAGTGGTTAGGAGCCAACAGTCCCGGATTGCAAGACGGGTGTCCAATTGTGAGAGGGCACAGGCCAGGCTGAGGGACTACACTCTCATGCACGAATTTCATGTACTGGGCTTCTAGTAAAAACATATTTAAATTACTACAGACCAGGTGCACAAAATTCGTGCATGGGGAGAAGGTCCCCCTCAGTCCAGCCTGCATAGTTTCCAATTTGAGACCCCTCAGGGGATGTCTGACTGCCGGTTTAGGCCTGATCTCTGAACATCCCTCTCACAATCCTAGAACACTGGCTTCGAATTGCTCATCTGCCTGCCTTCCTGGTCACCCCTAACTTCCCCCGCTTCACCAGCCTGATCACCCCTCACTGCCTCTGGATGCCGGTCTGATCCCCCCTAACTGTTCCCCCTTCTGGTCAGGTCACCCCCAACTGCACCCTCCCTGCCGGCCTGGTCACTCCTAACTTCTCCCCTCCACTACTGCTGGCCAGGTCAGTCCCAACTACCCCCTCCCTGCTGGCCTGGTCACTCCTAACTGCCCCCCCCACTGCCCCTCACTGTCCCCTGCCAGTCTAATCACTCTGAACTATTCCCCCCTGTGGGCCTGGTCATCCCCCACGGCATTCCCAAGCCAGCCTGGTCACTCCTAACTGCCATTTCGACCAACTTGGTTATTTCTTACTGCTCCCTTGCCTGCCTGGTCACCCTCAACTTCCCCTCCCCTGCTGGCCTGGTCACCCTTCACAGGCCCATCCCCCACCCCTGCAACCGGCCTGGTCACCCAGTGCAGCCTGCTGTTCAGTCATTTGGTCGTCCCTCACTAACCCGCCTGCCAGCCTAGTTGCTGTAGGCAGCAATCTTGTAAGGGTATGGTGATCAATTTGCATATTACCTCTTTATTATATAGGATAGTAATAAAAAAGAACAGACTCCTTCCATGACCACCAGTCCAATTTTTCTTCCCCTAAAACCTACAGTATTTGTTTGTAAGCCATTCCTTTTAAAAAATTTATATAAATTTATTAAGGTATTATCTGTGTACATAGCTTACCATTGCCCCACGCCCTCCCATAGATGCCCTCCCTCCCCAGTGTTTTGTGTCCATTGGTTGTTCTTATATGCATGCATACCAGTCCTTCGGTTGATCTCTTATCTCCCACAGATCTCCCTACCCTCCCCTCCAACCCCCACTGTCATTTGACAGTCTGCTTGTTGTTTTACTGTCTCTATATCTATCTTTCTGTTCATTCGTTTATAATGTTCTTTAATATCCATAAGTGAGTGAAGTCATGTAATGTTTCTCTTTCATTGACTGGCTTATTTCACTCAGTGTGATGCTCTGCAATTCCATCCAGGTTACTACAAATGATGAGAATTCCTTCCTTTTTATGGCAGCATAGTATTCCATTGTGCAGATGTACCATAGTTTTCTGATCCATTCATCTGCTGATGGGCACCTAGGCTGTTTCCAAATCCTAGCTATTGTAAAGTGTGCTGCTATGAACATAGGGGTGCATATATCCTTTCTGATTGGTGTTTCTGGTTTCTTGGGGTATATTCCTAGTAGTGGGATTACTGGGTCAAATGGGAGTTCCATTTTCAGTTTTTTGAGGAAGCTCCATACTGTTTTCCACAGTGGTTGCACAAACCTGCAATCCCACCAGCAGTGCTGGAGGGTTCCTTTTTCTCCGCAACCTCGCCAACATTTGTTGTTTGTTGTTTTGTTGATGTTGGCCATTCTGACAGGTGTGAGATGGTACCGCATTGTTGTTTTGATTTGCATCTCTCAGATGATTATTGACTTGGAGCATGTTTTCATGTGCCTCTTGGCCTTCCTTCTGTCTTCTTTTGAGAGGATTCTATTTAGGTCCATTGCCCATTTTTTAATTGGCTCATTCATTTTCCTTTTATTGAGTTGTATAAGCTGTCTGTAGATGTTGGAGATTAAACCTTTATCAGTGATATCATTTGCAAATATGTTGTCCCACACAGTGGGTTTTCTTGTTGTTTTGTTGATGGTTTCTTTTGATGTAAAAAAGCTTTTTATTTTGATGGAGTCCCATTTGTTTATTTTCTCTTTAGCTTCCATTGCCCTAGGGGCAGTATCAGTGAAGAAGTTCTTTAGACATATGTCTGAGATTTTGCTGCCTGTGGATGCCTCTAGTATTTTTATGGTTTCCCATCTTATGTTTAAGTCCTGTATCCATTTTGAGTTTATTTTTGTGTATGGTGTAAGTTGGTGATCTAGTTTCATTCTTTTGCATGTATCTGTCCAATTTTCCCAACACCATTTATTGAAGAGACTGTCTTGACTCCATTGTATGCACGTGCCTCCTTTGTCAAATATTAATTGAGCATATTGATTTGGGTTGATATCTGCATTCTGTAATCTATTCCATTTATCAATATGTCTGTTCTTGTGCCAGTACCAGGCTGTTTTGAGAACAGTTGCTTTGTAATACAGCTTGAAATCTGATATTGAGATTCCTCCTACTTTATTCTTATTTCTCAAGATTGCTGAGGCTATTCGGGGTCTTTTATTGTTCCAAATGAATTTTTGGAGAGTTCTTTCTAGGTCTGTGAAGTATGTCCATGGTATTTTTTTTATTTTTTATTTTTTAAAAAATATATATATTTTATTGATATTTCACAGAGAGGAAGGGAGAGAAATAGAGAGCTAGAAACATCGATGAGAGAGAAACATCGACCAGCTGCCTCCTGCACACCCCCCACCAGGGATGTGCCCACAACCAAGGTACATGCCCTTGACCGGAATCGAACCCGGGACCTTTCAGTCAGCAGACCGATGCTCTACCACTGAGCCAAATAGGTTTTGGCGTGTGCATGATATTTTAATGGGCAGTGCATTGAACTTATAAATTGCTTTGGGAAGTATGGACATTTTGATGATGTTGATTCTACCAATCCATGAACATGGTATGTTCTTACATCTGTTTACATCTTCCTCTATCTTTTTTTTCAGTGTCGTGTAGTTTTCTGCATATAGGTCTTTTACCTCCTTAGTTAAGTTTATTCCTAGGTATCTTAATTTTTTTGGTGCGATGGTAAACGGGATTGCTTTTTTAGTCTCTGTTTCTGTAAGTTCACTATTGGTGTAAAGAAATGCCATTGATTTCTTGGCATTGATTTTGTATCCTGCTACATTGCCAAATTCGTTTATTAAGTCTATTAGCTTTTTGATGGAGTCTTTTGGGGTTTTTTATGTACAATATCATGTCATCTGCAAATAGGGACAACTTCACTTCTTCTTTTCCAATTTTGATGCCTTTTATTTCTTCTTCTTGTCTAATTTCGATGGCGAGTACTTCCAGTACTATGTCAAAGAGGAGTGGTGAGAGTGGGCATCCCTGTCTTGTTCCTGTTCTTAGAGGGAATGGTTTTAGTTTTTGCCCATTGAGCATGCTGTTGGCTGTGGGTTTATCATATATAGCTTTTATTATGTTGAGGTATGATCCTTATACTCCCACCTTGTTGAGAGTTTTTATCAGGAAAGGGTGTTGGATTTTATCAAATGCCTTTTCTGCATCGATAGATATGACTATATGATTTTTATTTCTCAATTTGTTTATGTGATGTATCACGTTTATTGATTTGGAAATATTGTACCATCCTTGCATTCCTGGAATAAAACCTAATTGGTCATGGTGTATGATCTTTCTGATGTACTGCTGGAGCCGATTTGCTAGAATTTTGTTGAGGATTTTGGCATCTATGTTCATGAGGGATATTGGCCTGTAATTCTCTTTCATTGTGTTGTCTTTATCTGGTTTTGGTATTAGGGTGATGCTGGCTTCATAAAAGGAGTTTGGCAGTGTTCCTTCCTCTTGAATTTTTTGGAAAAGTCTGAGGAGGATAGGTTTTAGTTCTTCCTTGAATGTCTGGTAAAACTCTCCTGTGAAGCCATCTGGCCCTGGGCTTTTATTTGCTGGAAGCTTTTTGATGACTGCTTCAATTTATATCCAAGTTACTGGTCTATTGAGATTTTTAGATTCTTCCTGCTTGAGTTTTGGAAGGTTGTATTTTTTAGGAATATGTCCATTTCCTCCAGGTTGTTCAGTTAGTTGGAATAGAGTTGTTCATAGTATTTTGTAACAATCCTTTGTATTTTGGCAGGGTCTGTTGTTATTTCACCTCTTTCGTTTCTGATTTTATTTATTTGGGTCCTCTCTATTTGTTTATTGGTTAGCCTGGCTAGAGGTTCATCAAGCTTGTTTATCCGTTCAATGAACCAGCTCTTGGTTTTGTTGATCTTATGTATTGTGTCTTTGGTCTCTATGTCGTTAATCTCCGCTCTGATTTTTATTATTTCCTTCCTTCTGCTTACACTGGGCCTTTCTTGCTGTTCTTTTTCTTACTGTTTGAGTTGTAGGGTTAGATAATTTGTTACCATTCTTTCTTGTTTTTTGCCATAGGCTTGTAGAGATATGAACTTCCCTCTCAAAACAGCTTTTGCTGTGTCCCATAGATTTTGGATTGTTGTGTTTTCATTGTCATTAGTTGCCATGATGTTTTTGATTTCTTCCTTGATTTCTCTGGTAACCCAGTCTTTGTTCAATAGCATGCTATTTAGTCTCCACGTGTTTAATTTCTTTGGATTATTATTATTATATTTGATTTCCAATTTTATGGCACTATGATCTGAGAAAATGCTTGATATGATTTTTATCTTCTTGAATTTGAAGAGATTTTGCCTATGTCCCAACATGTGGTCTATCTTTGAGAATGACCCATGTGCACTTGAGAAGAATGTATATTTTGTGGCTTTGGGATGAAATGTTCTGAAGATGTTGATTAATTCCATCTGGTCTAGTACGTCATTTAGGATTGATGTTTCTTTGCTGATTTTTTGTTTAGATGATTTGTCCAAAGGTGACAGTGGAGTATTAAAATCTCCTACTATGATTGCATTGCTATTAATCTCTCCCTTAATGTCTTCCAGTAGTTTCTTTATGTATTTGGGTGCTCCCATATTGGGTGCATATATGTTTACCAGGGTTATTTCTTCTTGATGGATTGCTCCCTTTAGTATTATGAAGTGGCCTTCCTTATCTCTTGTTATGTCCTTCACTTTGAGATCTAATTTGTCAGATATAAGTATTGCTACCCCAGCTTTTTTTTTTTTTTTTCATTTCCATTCACCTGGAAAATCTTTTTCCATCCCTTCACCCTCAGTCTGTGAGTGTCTTTTTTCTGAAGTGGGTTTCTTGTAGACAGCAGATGTATGGGTCTTGCTTTCTTATCCAATCTGTTACCCTATGTCTTTTGATTGGAGCATTTAAACCATTTACATTTAAGGTTATTATTTATAGGTAGGTATTTGATGCCATTTTTATTCTAACCTCCTGTGTTCCTTCTTTGCTTCCTATTTCTTTATTTTTACAGTAGACCCTTTAACAGTTCTTGCATTGCTGGTTTGTTGGAGATAAATTCCTTTAGTCTTTTTTGTCTGTGAAGTTCCTGATTTCACCTTCAATTTTGATTGATAGCCTTGCTGGGTATAGTATTCTTGGATTCAGACTCTTCCTTTGCATGACTTTGTATATGTCATCCCATTCCCTTCTGACCTGATGAGTTTCTGTTGAAAAATCAGTTGCTAGTCTGATGGGGGTTCCTTTATATGTAACTTTCTGTCTCTCTCTGGCTGCTTTTAAGATTCTGGTTTTCTCTATGGTGTTTGCCAATTTAATAATAATGTGCCTAAGTGTGGGTCTTTGGGGATTCATTTTGTTTGGGACTCTGCGAGCATCTTGGATTTGTGTGGTTTTTTTTTTCTCTATCTCAGGAAAGTTTCCTGTCATTATTTCTTGAAATACTTTTTCCATATCTTGCTCAGTTTCCTTTCCTTCTGGAACCCCTATTATTCTAATATTGTTGTGTTTTGTATTGTCCCAAAGCTCCCGTAGGCTCTCCTCCTGTTTTTTATTTTTATTTTTCTAGCAGCTGCTGTAATTGGGTATTTTTTTCCATCTTGTCTTCTAGCTCACTGATGCGGTCTTCTGCTTCTTCTAGTTCACTCTTGATGCTTTCTATTGAGTTCTTCATAGTAGCGATGCCATTTTTCATTTCTTCTTGGGTCACCTTCATTTCCTCTTGAGTCTTCTTCATTTCCTCTTGGGTCTTATTCATATTGTCAATTTTGTCTTCCATTCTTTTTAGCCAACTCATTACATTACTTTGAATTCTTGCTCTGGTAGGTTGCTTGCCTCTAACTCGTTTACTTCCTTTTCTGTTGATGCTTGATTTTCTTTCATAGGCGGGTTGTTTCTTTGCCTCCCCATGATTTCATTTTTTAGGATGCCTGGTTACGTAGTTCTCTCCCTCCTCCTTTGATTTAAAGGCACAAAATACAACACAACCAGGTACAACACACAAGGCACTGAACAGAAATGTGTTTGCAATATTAATATCCTCCAATAATGGTGACTAGAACCCAGATAACAAAAACATACAATCCAATAAAAAGAATAAGCAAACCAATCTTACAAAAAAAGCATAAAACTTCGATATAGTTAGCATTCAACATACAATAACAAAGGGGTAGAGAGAAGGATTTTTTTTGGGGGGGGGGCAGCGACAAGGTAGGTGTGAATGGGCTTGGAGCAGGGGGTTGGGAATTACAGGTCAAGTGAAAATTTTGGAGGGGTGTAAACAGAAAGAGAAAGGGAAATCTAGAGCAGTAAAGAGTTAAGATAAGCAGGACACTAAAGGGAAAGGATTAGGAAGAGAGATATGTCATAAAGGTAGGTTTGAGATAGAATAGAGCATTGGAGAAGGAAAGGTACAAATAGTCTTTAGAATAGTAATCCAGCAGGAGGAAAAAAGAGAAAGAAAGAAAAAAAAGGAATATAATATGACATTTAAAAAGTAGTAATAAAAATAAACAAAATAAAATAAGATAAAAAAGGTAAAATAGTAGTAGTAATAATGTTGATTATCTATAAAATGAATTAATTAAAAAGGTAAAATCAAGTGAGGGAAAAATAATTTCTTGAGTAAACTTTGCAATTAAAGTAGGTAAAAAACAAAAATTAAACAGTTAAAAAATAAAAATTAAAAATTAAAAATTAAACAAAATTTGCAGTAATGAAGGTCATTCACTTTCTGTGTTGTTCTGTCTGGCACGCCTGTTCCCCATCTGGGCGGTAGTTGCAGTTCCCTGTGTTTCACTGTTCCTCCGTGTTGATTACAAGTCCTGATTTTTAAGCAGATCTAGAGGCCATATGTGTTTTAGCCTCTGGGTGGCAGTGTTTCTGGATGACTTCCAGGGCTCTAAAGCCTTTCTATCTTTTCCCCCCTCTCTGTGTCCTTGATCTATGTAGGGCTGGGGGTGGGGCAGTCCCGAGCTGACTGCACTCCCCTGTAATTATGCGGATATTTCTTGGATTCAGATCCAGATGTGCTGCTCCTTAGATATCCCCCCTCTTAGGAACCCTGTCCACAGTCAGGGGCGCCTCCAGCCCCAAACCCTGCGGTTTCTTGTAAATCCAGGACCAGTCCTGCAGCCTCTGTGCACCTGGCGCATGAGAGCTGGTGCGCGCAGGTTGCTGCGCTGAGGGGGACTCAGGGCTACCGGGCCGAGGGGGACTCACCCACCAGATCTCCACGAAATCTGACCTTTTAGCCTTCGGATGAAGTGCTCCTCTGAGTCCAAGTGTTCGCGCTGACTATGATCAGTGTTCTGGGTCTCACAGCTCCTTGGTGGTCCTTGGGGCTGTGGGTATTCGGGCCTCCGACTTGAACCTCTTCCCTTCCAAGATGGCGAGATTTCTCCATCCACGCCAGTAAGTATCTCAGGTAAGGGACCCAGCTGTGGGTGCTCAACTGTCGGGGGCACCCTGATCAGCAGACCCCAAGTTTCCTCTGGTGTTTACCAGTCTCCTGGCTTGTTGACCAGCACTCCCAGCACGATCCTCAGCTGCTCTCTCTCTCTTCCTCTGGACAAGACTCAGAAACTGCCCATCTGCTCTTCCGCCATTTTTTTCTCCTCTGTAAGCCATTCTTGACATTTATTTCATGCCACTTTTCTTTGTCAATCTCTATGACTGTATAACTTTATGTGCTTGTATCATCTTTTAGGTAACATACCTAACTACTTCATGTGCTAGGCCATCAGAAAACAAAACTAACAGACTTATGCACAAGCAGTTCATAACCTGTGAAGTTATCAAACATACTAATAATTATAATACTCTGTGATGAACACTATTCTCAGGGTACTAGTGACTTGGGAGTTGGGCTGCAGAGAGGAAGGCATCTTAGAGTACCTGAAAGTGAGCCTCAAAAAGTGTGGGACCTAGGAAAGAGAGTGGTGAAGGCCTTTTAGAAATGCAAACCTATATAAACATAAAAAACTAATCAGAAAAATATTTAAGAAGAATGACACATGGGAAAAGCAAAAGATCTGATATTGGAACTCTTACAGATGAGTCTTGATTCCAGCATATGTGAATGGATCTTGTACAATGCATTTTTACTTTCCCTAGTTGAACTAATATGTAATTGGAGAAAATGCCATTTGTATCACAGGTTTATTTTGAAGAATAAATGAGAAAATATATACCAACACATGTAACACAGTGGTCATAATGTCAAAATTTTATTGAATCTCAATTAGTAGATTGTGATTTATATAAAATACTTAAATATTCCATTATGTCAGTTCAAATTCACTCATTCCACCAACCTCTTTATTAACATTCAACTAGAATGCATCTACTCATATCCTGTGCTGGGTGCCTTAACACATCACATTTAATATTTTCAGCAAGCCCATGATGCATTTATTCTAAGAAAACTGAAGCTCAGATGAAAAGTTTTTGTTTGTTTATCTGCAGCTGCAATAAGAAAATATTTCTGGCCAAGTTCTCCATTTTTTAAAATAGAGATATGAATCAGCTGCCAATTCTCTGCATATCAGGTTAAAGGACAGCTTTGGTGAATTCATATGACACAGCTTCCTTATTTCAAGCACTCATTTATTAAGCAAGTATTTACTGTGTATAATGAAGTGGAAAGGAAGATACAAAACAAGTACAAGTAAAGAGAATCATACAAACCTTAGGCAGTAGAGAGTATAACAATAAGATAGATTATTTTTAGATTTGTCTGTTGGCAGAGAAATGGTATAGAATAGGAAGTGACTAAAAACAAGCAAGGTTAGGAAGCTATGGCTGTGGATGAAATATAAGGCAATAATTGTCATGCTGGGGATGGGCACCAGCAATAGGAGAGAGAGAAACATAAGAAGTGTACCAGAGGTTGACTTTATAGACAATAAATGAGAAAGGTGAGTCAAGGATTACCGTGATTAATCGCTTAAGGAATGCAGGGGAGAGTGATGTCCCAGATTGAAACGTGGCATTTAGGGAAGACAAGGATGAAATCTACTGCCCACAATCAGACTGAGGTAGCACTGAAAAGACTCAGGGAGCTGGCCTGTGCACAATGCAAACTGTGTGACTGTAGCTGTGGGCTGGGTCAAGGCAGAAGGCATAAACTTGTGCTGCAGCAGCATGAGATAAATCAAGCTATTGGCTAGTCAACTCTAGAAGAAAGCACTTACTAGTAGAAGCAAATGAGCAGAAATTCAAGGACTGACATCTAAAATAAAGAGGGGAAATAAAGAACAAAGTCCAGTTAAATCAAATCAAATTAAATTAAATTTTGATACCTATTAAAATAGAAGGCATGTTCACTTCAAATTATGTCAATTTCAAAAATAATCATTCAGGGAAAAGAAGTAATGGCTAAAAATGAATTCCTTGAACCAAACAGGCAATATTAGTAATGGAATCATAAACACCAATGTGTAGATAGCTTTTGCCAGCAAATTGAAATGATCACAAAATCCTAGAATTATCATAACATGCAAATTCATCCACTATTTTCCTCATTCATATTTCCTTCTGCAAGTCTTAAGCAGAACCATATGAATATGTCAAACAGATAAAAGTATAGTTCTCTTCTTGGAAATGCAGTGGAGGGAAGAAAAAAGCCATATAATATGTCTTCCCCATGGCTCCTGAATAGAGTTTTTCACCGTAGCCTCTTCCCTTGGAGAATATTACTTCACCTAGAATAACTGGCAGAGCAACTAAAGGAGCCTTCTCCTATCAAGGCAGATGACTACCTGGGACAGGTTGAAGAGAGAAGCAATGACCTGGAATTTATTAATCTCAACCCTGATAAAATCTCTGACACCAAAACATAAAGGTGGGGGGTTGGTGTTATTGTATATCCTGAAGGACTGTCAAAAGCATACTAACATCACTTCATGATATTGACATATTTCAAAGTCTGGTATGTACATTAGAAAAAAACTGAGAAAGATTATGTGTTTGTGGAATACCTTTCCCTCTAGCCACTCAAAGGAGGGTCACTTGCAACCCTTTAACCTCTTCTGCCTTTGTTAGGATTAGTTGCCTCAAGGATGCTGAGAACAAGGCGGCTTTTATCTTTGGGTCAATGGCTGAAATGCATCAAGGATTCAGTCTAGCTTAGTTAATGCTAACAGGAGTTCATGAACTCAACTCATGTGAAGGACAAGTCAAGGCTCCCTTACAACATGGTACTTGGACACTTTCAGGCACAAATATCTCATAGGTCCTCTGTGGCTCAGGGGGATATAAAGACCAGTGACATATTGTAGGAACAAGAGCATGGCACTTGTTTCACAATCTGAGAGCTCAGGAAAAGTCAAGTACCCCACCCTAGGGGATACTGCTTGCCCTACTCTCAGAAAACTGGCATCCACCCATTGCATCTCAACCCCTGAAGAGGAGGCAGCAACAGAGGCCAAGCCTACAGGTTTAAATGGCCTCAGAGAACATCAGTGACTGGCTTCAGGATAGAGCCATCTTCCCCTTGTCTTGGGAACCTGACTGGTACTCCCCCATTACAGGAGAGCTGATAGAAACTCCTGGCTCCAACTAGTCCCACTGAACTGCATAGGAGGATCTCCACCCAGTCGAGGACAGGGAAATATTGGCACACTTGCAGAGAAGTAGCTCTGAGATGATGAAACACAACCACCATTTCCCCTGAAATCTGAAAGGCAGTTTCCCCTCACAGGAGATCTGTAGGTCTTATACTCTCAATTCCACCAAAACCCCTCTCAGAAACAGCATTTTCAGTGATTAATACTGTCAGATGGCAACTCTTTCATGCTGATATATTAGCATGACAAAAAGTGTCTCTCACACCACAAACAAAGGAGAGAATGTGAGTCATTTTACCACTAAATCTTACATAGATAACATCTCAGGATATTGTGGTGTGTGTGTGTGTGTGTGTGTGTGTGTGTGTGTGTGTGTGTTATTTTGTTGCTGGCAAAATGGATGATTAACACAATTTTAAAATATGAAGAGGCCAACAAGAGTGCTAATGCTGTGAAGGGTGTGAAAGAAACAATGATCACAGGCAACTGAAGAGGTAGAAAAACTATTATTGATTTGGATTTGGATAAAGGAAAAGCAGCAGTGACAAGCATTTTGGAGACAGTGATATGTGAAAAAGTAAAATTGCTGCATACTGCCTTCCTAAAAAACACCCCTGGAATGAGTGCTGAAAGTTATTAATTAAGGCTCATAGGGGGTGTTCAATAAATTTTCAAAAGAAATGTTTGTTTATAGATTAAACAGTACATTAGACATGTACTGTGTATAAGGCAGATTATAAAACAGGGAATTACTTGGTGGTCTGGAGCAAATAAATTCAATTTACATTATTTGAATTGGAAAAAAGTAATTAATTTTTTAAAACAAATTGCTTCTGAGCATCTTTCCAGAACAAATTAAGTTTAACAACTGAGCTTTCACTGTATCTTCATTGCTTTATTAATTTATCTCTTTTTTGGTAGAACCTCCCTTCCTCCAGTTGATGGACAGACATAAACCCCACCTGTGGCCAGACATTCCTGAGCTCTGAACCACCAATCAGCACCTGCCAAATACCATAGCCCCTGATTCCTAAATCCCTCGGTCCCTAATCACCAATCAGCATGTGCTGAGTGCCCTAAACCCCGTCCCCTATCCTTAAAGGTGCTTTTACCCCAGCGCTCCCTCTCTTCTGCCCCTCTCTGTGGAAGCAGCCGGCAGGGGTACCCTTCCCTCCAATAAAGCCTGTGTGTGTCATGCCATCCCGATCTCTGGCTACCTTCTCTATTTAATCTATCATGATGGTGCCTCAGACTCGGGTGAATGTGTAGGATCCTTAGTGACCCTGCTCGGTGGCAGGGTCCTGAGTTGATTGGCCTGTTCAGAACCCCTCTGGAACCCTGCCGTACCAGGACACGTGGGAATCTCATCACTTCCTTACCGGTAGGCCTCAGGGATCTCCCTCCCCTCCCACCCCGGTTCCCTTGACCTGGAAGGGCCCCAGAGTTTTCTCGTCTACTTGGCTAAGCATTGTACATTTTACCTTCACATTCTATGTTCTACGAAAGCCCAGGTGCCTGGCCGGGAAAACTCTGTTCTACTCCAGGAGAAAGGTTTCGAGGGTGACGACCTTGGGACCTTTTCTCGTCTTTTTATCTACAGGTTGGCTAGTGGGAAAAGAAGGACACTTCTTATTCCCTCCCCAACTTCTCTGTGGCCCTTTCCCTCTTCGGTCATGGGAACCTCTCAATCCAGATGCCCCTAAGGTATCTTCTCGCCAATCTCTCGACCCTTGGTCTTTCTGGCTACATCAAACCAAAAAAGCTCATTTAAAATGGCATTTACAACATCCTCTGCCAAACTGCCTCGTAAAACGGCATTCCTATATCCTCCGGGATCTAGATAATTTTGCCACAGGACAAGGAAGCCTCAGAGATTCCAACAACAGGCTGCTCCTCCCCCTCTCACCCCCGCTCTCCCACCTCACTTTACTCCTCTTGTTCCTTTATCAGCTGGAAATCCTCTCTGCACTCTCAAACCTGTTCTAAAACCCCTTTCTCTACAATCTTAAACCTGTCCCACTCTAACTAAGCACTTTTCCCAGGTCGGTGCAGGGAGTGCCAGAGTCCTTGGGGTGTAGTTTTCATATTCTTTTTTCCTTCAGCTGTGGTGGCTGTAGAGCCAGAAAGCAGCGGAGGTGTTTGCAGGCCCCTCCCTGAGCAGTCCCTCCTAGTCCTGCCCTTGTAGGGTGGGGCATTCCTACCTGAGAATTCTAACTGTACCCACCTTCCCCTGTGCTCTCCACCTCTGCTCCTGTGGCCTCCAACAAAGGAATTCACAGGTGGTTGAATTTCCTTCTCACTCTCTGATCTTTCTCAAATTGAACCAGCAGCTGCCTTCTCCCCAGTCCTTGAGAGCTCAAATCCGAAGAACCTCAGCTCCAAATAGTAAATGTGATTTCCATGTGGTCGCTGCCACCTTGGCATGGCGAGTGCTGCTTCTTCTCCTCTGGTTCCCAGGGGCCTCCACCATCTTGGCGCTACAAGCCCCGCCCCCCTCTAACCACGTGGTCTCAGGTAGATGGCCACCACTTTAAGTCCCACCTCCACAGATAAACTCCGCCCTCCCCCTCCTCCTCTTCCTCTTCCTGAGTCTACATTCCATTCTCTATGTCTAGTCTCACATATTGAGAGGCATCTCAGGTTTCTTTTTCCACTGACCTTTACTCCCACAACATACGCCATAACTTCAGGTCCCCAAACCCCTCAAAAAGACCTCGCTAACCTGACCTTTCAGGTCTTTAATAATAGAGACAAGGAGACCCAAATCCAACAACAGGCGAGATCAGGCCAAGGCTGAGGCCCATTAGGAGGCCTCCCAGCTCCTAGCCACCACTCTTACGAACCCCAAACAAAGTGCCAGTCCTCCCGCAGGTAAGTCAGGGGCTAAGCCTTCTCCGGGCCCATGCTTCACATGCAGCAAGTAAGGACACTGAGCCAAGTCCTGCTCAAACCTGAGATCTCCGCCTGGGCCCTGCCCAAGGTGCGGAGGGAAGGCCACTGGAAATCAGACTGCCCTCTGGCCCTCTGGTCTGGCCTCAGCCAGTCCAGCATGGCCGCCCTCTGGATCTGGTTTGGAGCTCCCAGACCTCCTGGGACTGGCCACCGAAGAAGCTGCCCAGGCCCTGACAGGGCCCCACAGACTTACATCACCAGGACAGAGCCTCAGGTAACAACTGTGATGGCAGGTAAGCCGATCTCCTTTTTACATTGACACTAAGGCCACTCATTCTGCCCTCTCTGAATTCACTGGGACCCTTGTCCCCTCCTCAGTCTCTATTATGGGGTTGACAGATCAGTCTCACAGCCATTAGCCACCTCAAATTCCCCATTCACTCTTTTCTCATTCTACCTTGGTACGTCACCAGGGCTACTGTGCATCCCTTCATAAAACCCAGTTGTCTCAAACCACAGTCACCTACCTCAGTTTCACTCTCTTGACCTACAAGGTCGAGCAATTTCTATGACTGTAAGCACCTTATCTCCTTATCTCCTCTATCTCTAGGAAGAATGCAGGCAGTTTAAAAACTCAAGTGGCTAGAGGCCTGACTAGCCTGGAAATGGCTGTGGAGCCGGTTCCATCTCTCCCCTCAACTCCTGCCTTTTAGAAACACTTAATGGAAGGTCTGAGGCATGGTTATGCATTTTTGAAGGACATAGAAGAAAGGTTTGAAGGCTAATTGAAATTGTGAAGGTTTTTGTGAAGGTTTGTGCATGTGATGAGATGGAGAAGAGAAGGAAGAAAAGAAAAGAAAGAAAGAAAGAAGAAAGAAAGAGAGAAAGAAAGAAAGAAAGAATAAGTAAGGTACTCTCAGCAAGAAAGTGAGGCTTTAGTCTCCAAGCCTGGCAGGACAAGGTTGCTGGACACATCTTAAGCTAAACCAGAATATTCAGTGTCTAACCTCTTATCCAACCATCCAGGTCCCTGGCTTTCACTACTCCTTTCCTTCCTTTTCCCTCCCATTTAACTGCAGTACAATCTCAATCACTTATCTGCCACCTCTTATTAGTAGCGCCATGGTGACTACTCTCTCAGCTTGGAGTGCGGAACTAGAAAAAGGAATCTCATACCCTTTAGTCCACCTCTTCTCCCTACACCTATCATCTCGTCTCCACCACCAGGGATTTTTCTTCCTCTGTGGGGGAAACTCATACATCTGTCTCCCCATCAGCTGGACAGGAACCTGTACTCTCATCTATCTCTCACCCAATGTAGATGCAGCCTCAATAATCAGTCTTTACTTGTCCCTGTATCCATCATATCTGCCACAAAAGAGGAGTCCAGATTATCCCTCTGCTTCTAACCCTTGACATCACAGCAGGAGTTGAAACTGCCATAGGGAGCTTAACCACTGCTTTACCTACTTCAAAACCCTGTCTCAGGAACTATAAGAAACATGTGGATGCCCAGCAAGGGGCAAAACTGGAAAAACAAGAACCTACTTCCAATAGTAACCAATTCTCCCCTTTCATATCACTAGTGACTGGAATCCGGGCTACACCAAGGAGCCCCACCTTTTTACCTCCCCAAGAATCCTACCCCCCAGGTTGTCTTTCAGCTCCAGGCCCAGAAGAGCAGCAAAATCAGACAAGTGATGCCCTGGCAGCCTCAGAACCAGCTTTTACTTCCCAAGTGACTCAACAGGATCACTCTCAAGGCTTTATCGACCAGTTTCTTGGAGAAATCATGCTGCTGCACCCCTTGACCAGGAAAAACTACCTGTTTTTTATTCACTTACTCCATGGCTCCTCCCACTATTAGGCCCACTGGTATCTATACTCTCAATTTTTTAAAATTTTGATCTTTGGCCCATGTCTCATGCATTGTTTCACCATTTTCTTGCAGAACACAATGCAGGCATTAGCCAACCAGAAGGTGGGAGAGATCTATCCGGCACTGAATTCAGAACCGAACACCAGAATCTTTGAGACCCCGGCTAGATGCCCCTAAGAGACTACACCCCCTCACAGCTGGAAGTAGCTACAGAAGACTACCTTTCCTGGACTCTCAATTAAAATAAAAATTACCAGAAGCCTGGAATGATAGATCCTTCCTTCTTCCAGTCGATGGGCAGACATAAACTCCACCTGTGGCCAGACATTCCTGAGCTCTGAACCACCAATCAGCACCTGCCAAATATCCTAAGCCCCTTATTCCTAAGTCCCTCGGTCCCTAATCACCAATCAGCATGTGCTGAGTGCCCTAAGCCCTGTCCCCTATCCTTAAAGGTGCTTGTACCCCAGCGCTCACTCTCTTCTGCCCCTCTCCGTGGAAGCAGCCGGCAGGGGTACTCTTCCCTCCAATAAAGCCTGTGTGTGCCCTGCCATCCTGATCTTCAGCTACCTTTTCTATTTAATCTATCATTTTTTCTTTTATATCTCTAAATTTTCTCACTCTATTTTTCCTCTTTCTCCTGCTTTCTCATCTTTTTCACTTTTCTTATTTTTCTATCTTTATTCTGTCTCTTTTTTCCTTATTATAAATTTTTTCTTCCTGTTTTCTTCCATGCCATTTGCTTTCTCCTATTTTTTTATTCTTACTTGTTTTCTTCCTTTCTGCCCTTTTATATTTCTGTTTATTCCTGTAAGGTTTGAGGCGCAGGAAACTGAAGTCAGAGACCACCAAGACATATTAAAGGAAAGTTTATTTCCTAGTAATGAGTGGGACTCATTACAGAGGGAGAGAAATCAGAATTAAAGGAGTGGGGAGAGGAGAAAAGACCCAGCCAGGCTGCCTCCACAGATGGAGATGGAGAGAGTAGCACATGGAAGGGTGGGGGAGCCTTTTGAGAGAAGGAACAGGAAAGGGTTGGACTCAGGGCAGAACAGGAAGGGGTGGGCTCCAGGGCACTTTGGCACACGCTGATTGGTGGTTCAATGTCTTGGAGATGTCTCCGTGGCAGATGCCAGTAATGTCATAACTCCACCCACCAGTTGGGGGGAGGGAGAATCTCACAATTCCATTTTCTTTTCCTTCTTATATTACTTCTTTTCTCTTAGTATTCTTATTCTATTTTCTTCCTCCTAATTCTATTTTCTTCTGTGATTACTTTTGTTGTTATTGTAGGTGGTCTTTTCTATGTTTTTCTTTTGTTTCTTGTTTTTTATTCCTGTCAGCATCTGCACAACAGCTTACACAACATGGTCAGGTTGAGCTTACCAGTCAGCCTGCCTGACAAGAGATCCCAACCATAATGTGAGACAACAATAATTAAGACCCAATTACAACAGGAAATCCCCAAAAACCCACATAAGGAATACTTTTAGAACATCCAGCTTCAGAGATCAAAGAGATTGCACCACTGAGACCCACAAAACACTTACTGAATAAGGCCACCCTATGAAAAATTCAAAGCATAGCAGTTTGATCTAATACATAGAAACAAATACAAAGGGATAGAAAAAATAGGGAGACAAAGAAATATCTCCCAAATGAGTGAAAATGAGGAAACTTCAGAAAAGGAGCTAAACAAAATGGAGGCAATTTATCAGATATAGATTTCAAACTAATGGTTATAAGAATACTCAAGGAAGTTAGTGATAATTATAAGAAACAGTGTAAATTACAATAGCATGAAACAAGAAATAGAAATCATGAACAGGAATCACTCAGAAATGAAAAATAACATATCTGACATCAAGAATGCACTGGAAGGGAGAAGGAAGATGGCTGCCAACAGGAAGGCAGACTGCAAGATAGTGCTTGAGTGAGAGAACAAATGGACAGTGTGCGGACACATTGGGAGTGTATATTTGTAAGTGAGTGTCAGCTATATTCCAGTGGACTGTGGAGGATTGCTGGACAGGATTCCCATGACAGGGCTGCTGGGATCCCTCCCAGAGCAACCGGCTCTGATGCAGAGACCACGCCATCTTGAAGGGGAAAGTGGATGTTGTTGGAAGCCTGAAATTCCCGGGAATATGCAACACCTGCACACAGCAAACAGTTGTAAACTCAGGAACACTGGTCCCCAAGTGCTACAAGCATGCGGATTTGGAGGAGCTTGGCACCTCCTCAAGGAAAGGTCAGATTTTGCCTGGGATAAGGTGAAGTCTGTGGTCCAGACAGGAGAGGGAAACACGCACAGCAGGAACCATAGGATCCGGGGAAGTCTCCACCCAGAAAAGTCTATGACCATTGGGACTGGCGTGATCTGTGAGTGTGGAAGGGAATCCACCAGGCTGCTAACAGAAGGGAACTTTAAAAAGCAACCCATAGCTGAATGGGGCGCAAAAGGCCAGCCTAAAAATTTTAACAGTGTGCCAGCTGCTTTGACCCAAGGGGAAAAAAGACTGCAGGGACTTGCACCACAGCACAGAAGTTTGACACTCACTCTGGCTCCTTTTTCTCTTCCTTCCTTCCTTCCTTCCTTCCTTCCTTCCTTCCTTCCTTCCTCCCTCCCTCCCTCCCTCCCTCCCTCCCTTTCTTCTTTCCTCCCTACTTCCCTCCCTCCCTCCCTCCCTCCCTCCCTCCCTCCCTCCCTCCCTCCCTCCCTTCCTCCCTCCCTTTCTTCTTCCCTCCCCTTTTCTTTCTTTCTTTCTTTCTTTCTTTCTTTCTTTCTTTCTTTCTTTCTTTCTTTCTTTCTTCCTTCCTTCCTTCCTTCCTTCCTTCCTTCCTTCCTTCTTTCTTTCTTTCTTTCTTTCTTTCTTTCTTTCTTTCTTTCTTTCTTTCTTTCCAATCCCCCTGCACTAAGTCCATACACACCTCTCTCTTCACTATCCAAATTTTTTTCTCTCTCTGTCCTTTTGTTGTTGTTTTCTTGATTATTGATTATATTGCTTTTATGCTTTTTTTGTTATATTGTTTCGCTTTTTCTTTTCATTTTTTGTTTGTTTGTTTCTTGCTTATGTATTCCCTCGCCTCACTTGTTATTAGTTGTTTGTAGTTTGCATTTATCTCTAGGTGTTTGCTGCTGGCATTTGTTTGGATTAGTGGCTGTTCTATTGGAGTTTTCTCCCCATATGAATAGTTCTTTCCCCTCTTCTTTTTTATTCTCTTTCTTTTTTTTCTTTCCTCAATTCCATTTTTGCACTCTTCCCCCACCCCTTTGTTCGCTTCTTCTTTCTTTCATATCCTCTAATTCTCTTTTCTCTGGTGGTCACCTTTATTTGGGGTTATTAGTATTATGAATATATTTGTATTCAGTGCTTTGTGCATTATGCCTTGTTGGTTGTATTTCCTGCCTTTAAATCAACATAGGAGAGAGAGAACTACATAATTAGACACCCAGAGAAGAGAGATCATGGGGAGACTAAGAAAGAGGCCACATATGAAAGAAAAGCAGGCATCACCAGAAAAGGAATTAGACAAAATGGAGGCAAGCAACCTGTCAGAGAAAGAAGTCAGAGAAATGGTCATAAGGTGGCTGAAAAGAAAGGAATACAGATTCAACAATATGTGTAAAAACGAAGAGGAAATGAAGAACCAAGAAGAAATGAAAAATGACATTGCTGCTATTAAAAACTCAATATAAAGTATCAACAGTAGCTTAGAAGAAGCATAGGACCACATTAGTGATCTAGAAGACAAGGTAGGAAAAAATACTCAAAGCAGAGCATCTTCTAGAAAAAAAAAATAATAAAAAGCAGCAGGAAAGCATAAGCGAACTTTGGGACAACACAAAACAAAACAACATCAGCATAATAGGAGAGCCAGAAGGAGAGGAAACTGAGCAAGGAATAGAACACCTGTTTAAAGAAATAATGACAGAAAACTTCTCTGATACAGACAAGAAAAAAACTCACACAAATCCAAGAAGCTCACAGAGTCTCAAACAAAATGAACCTCAAAAGACAGATGGCAAGGTACATTATAATTAAATTGGCAAACACCAATGACAAAGTAAGAATATTAAAAGCTGCCATAGAGAGACAGAAAGTACATACAAAGGATCCCCCATCAGACTAGTAACTGATTTCTCAACAGAAATACATCAGACCAGAAGGGAATGGGATGAAATATACAAAGCCATACAAAGGAAGGGTGTGAATCCAAGAATATTGAACCCAGCAAGGCTATAAATCAAAATTGAAGGTGAAATCAGGAGCTTCAAAACCAAAAAAGGACTAAGGGAGTTTATTACCACCAAACCAGCAATGCAAGAAATGCTAAATGGTCTGTTGTAAAAAGAAGAACTAGGAAGCGAAGAAGGAACATAAGGGTAAAGAATAAAAATGGCTACAAACAAGTACACATCAATTATAACTTTAAATGTGAATGGATTAAATGCTGCAATCAAAAGACATAAGGTAACTTAGTGGATAAAAAAAAACATGACCCATATATCTGCTGTCTACAGGAAACCCACCTCAGAAAAATAGATGCACTCAGATTGATGGTTAAAGAATGGAAAAAATTTTTTCAGGCAAATGGAAATGAAATAAAAAGCTGGGGTAGCAATACTTATAACTGACAAATTAGATCTCAAAATGAAGGACATAAAAAGAGATAAGGAAGGCCACTTCATCATATAAAGGGAGCAATCAAAAAAGAAGAAATAACTCTGCTAAACATATATGCACCCAATACAGGAGCACCCAAAAACATAAAAAAAAAACTTCTGGAGGATATCAAGGAAGAGTTTGACAGCAATACAATCATAGCAGGGAACTTTAATACCCCACCATCACCATTGGACAAATCCTCTAAATAAAAAATCAGCAAAGAAACCTCAATCCTAAATGACTCACTAGATCAGATGGAATTAATTGACATATTCAGAACATTTCACCCCAAAACCACAGAATATGCATTCTTCTCAAGTGCACATGGGTCATTTTCAAAGATAGGTCATATATTGGGTCATAGGAAAAGTCTCTTCAAATTCAAGAAGATAGAAATTATATCAAGCATCTTCTCAGATCACAATGATATAAAACTTGAAATCAATTACAATAAAAACAACCCAAAAAAAGAAAATCAGCGGAGGACTGAGAAGGTGGGGCAGTTCTGTACCGTGCTGCCTTCCACTGGGTAAGACCTCCAAGAGCAAAGGCCTACCAAGGTGAGGATGCCCCTACTGTCACCTGTAGAGGGGCAGCACTGAGCTGGCCAATATTTGTGGTGGTACTGCTTGTCCTGGCTCAGGGGAAGCGTTCCACTAAGTCTGAAAGACTAAGACATCGCGGGGACTCTCCATCACCGCCCGCGGCCTGCTCTGCCAGGCCTTTGCGCGCGCTGTGCTGGCGCTGCGCCTTCCATTGGCAGACCCGGAGAATCCTCTCTCCGCTGCCACATGGCCAGGCCAAAGCATCAGACACTACCACCATGCGGATTTTAAAACTACAGGGGAAATTGACCCACAGGAGCTACCATTGCTGCCGCACCCACCGCCGCCCCCAAGTATGGGAATCCACCAAAATCAGAGCTCACTACACACCGGGCTCATAGAGAGTGTGGCTTCAGAGGTTAGCCTCTGCATCCACAGCAGCTCCACATCCGCAACAAAGAGGACACCATTGAGGGCGGACTCTCCCCATGCAGCCATCACAGCCCGCCCACAATCTTCCCAGCACACCCACCATGCTGGGAGGGAAAAGGAGCGCGCTGGTGAGGAAATGGCACGGTGCCTTCCATTGCCCACCCAGGCGAGCCCATCCTCCGATGCCACATGGCCAAGCCGAAGCTCTCACCACCACCGCCATATGAACTTTAAAACTACAGTGGTAATTGAACCACAGGAGCGACCGTCAATATTGCACCTGGCACCGCCACCCGCCACTGCCGCCGAGAATAAAGGAAATCCACCAAGAACAGAGCTCACCACGCCTTGGGCTCAGGGAGTGGGCGACCTCAGAACTTAGCCTCCATGTCTGCAGCTGCTCCGCCCCCACACCGAACGAGACACCTTTGAAGGTGGTCCCCCCGCCTGCAACCATCTCAGCCCAACTGCAGCTGTCCCAGCATGCCCACCATGCTAGCAAGAAGCTAGCGCGGCGCCTCCAATATGCGACCCCAACACCCTAGAGGGGCCGTGTGCCCCGGGTAAGCCGAGTGTCCCAGGGGGCCGTGTGCCCCGGGTGAGCCGAGTGTCCCAGGGGGCCGAGTGCCCCGGGTGAGCCGAGTGTCCCAGGGGGCCATGTGCCCCGGGTGAACCGTACCCCCCATAGGGGAAGGGGATCCTGGGTGAGCCGTGTGTCCCAGGGGGCCAAGTGCCCCGGGTGAGCCGAGTGTCCCAGGGGGCCGAGTGCCCCGGGTGAGCCGAGTGTCCCAGGGGGCCGAGTGCCCCGGGTGAGCCGAGTGTCCCACGGGGCCGAGTGCCCCGGGTGAGCCGAGTGTCCCAGGGGGCCTAGTGCCCCGGGTGAGCCGAGTGTCCCATGGGGCCGAGTGCCCCGGGTGAGCCGAGTGTCCCAGGGGGCCGAGTGCCCCGGGTGAGCCGAGTGTCCCAGGGGGCCATGTGCCCCGGGTAAGCTGTACCCCCCAAAGGGGAAGGGTGTCCCGGGTGAGCCGTGTGTCCCAGGGGGCCAAGTGCCCCGGGTGAGCCGTGTGTCCCAGGTGGCCGAGTGCCCCGGGTGAGCCGAGTGTCCCAGGGGGCCATGTGCCCCGGGTAAGCCGTACCCCCCAAAGGGGAAGGGTGTCCCGGGTGAGCCGTGTGTCCCAGGGGGCCAAGTGCCCCGGGTGAGCCGTGTGTCCCAGGGGGCCAAGTGCCCCGGGTGAGCCGTGTGTCCCAGGGGGCCGAGTGCCCCGGGTGAGCCGAGTGTCCCAGGGGGCCGAGTGCCCCGGGTGAGCCGAGTGTCCCAGGGGGCCGAGTGCCCCGGGTGAGCCGAGTGTCCCAGGGGGCCTAGTGCCCCGGGTGAGCCGAGTGTCCCAGGGGGCCGAGTGCCCCGGGTGAGCCGAGTGTCCCAGGGGGCCGAGTGCCCCGGGTGAGCCGAGTGTCCCACGGGGCCGAGTGCCCCGGGTGAGCCGAGCGTCCCATTGGGCCGAGTGCCCCGGGTGAGCCGAGTGTCCCAGGGGGCCGAGTGCCCCGGGTGAGCCGAGTGTCCCAGGGTGCAGTGTGCCCCCGGTGAGCCGTGTGTCCCAGGGGAAGCAGTGGGACCCAGGGGAAGGGGCAGTGAAAACCAGTGGAGGAGCGGACTCTATTCATATGGTTCTGAGATAGTCACCATAAAACAAGCAGACTGCCAAATGACAGCGGGGAGGGGAAGGAGACCTGGGGGGAGAGAGGAGAACAACCAAGGGACTGGTATGCATGAACATAAGTACAACCAATGAACACAGAACTCTGGGGAGGGAGGGCATAAATGGGAGGTGGGGGGGGGGCAATGGTAAACTATGTACACAGAAAATACCTTAATAAAATAAAATTAAAAAAAAAGAAAAAAAGAAAATCAAACACATGGAGACTAAATAGCATGCTATTAAACAATGATTGGGTTATCAGAGAGATCAAATAAGAAATTAAAAAAAAAATCATGGCAACAAATGACAATGAAAACACAACAATCCAAAATCTATGAGACACAGCGAAAGCAGTCTTGAGATGGAAGCTCATAGCTACACAAGCCTACTGCAAAAACAAAACAAACAAACAAAAAAACACAAGAAACAATGGTAACAAATTACCTAACCTTACAACTCAGAGATAGAAATAGAGCAACAAGAAAAGCCCAGTAGAAGCAGAAGGAAATAATAAAGATCAGAGCAGAGAGAAGAGACCCAAAACGACATAGAGACCCCCCCAAACAAAACAAAACAAAAAATACAATACAAAAGATTAATGAAACCAATAGCTGGTTCCTTGAAAGGATAATAAGATTGATAAACCTCTAACCAGACTCACCAAAAATCAAAGAGAGAGGATTTAAATGAACAAAATCAGAAATTAAAAAGGTGAAATAACAACAAACCCCACAGAAATACAAAGGATTGTTAAAAAATACTATGAACAACGCTATTCCAACAAACTGGACAACCTGGAGGAAATGGACATATTCCTAGAAAAATACAACCTTCCTAAACTCAATCAGGAAGAATATATCATCTCAATAGGCCAATATCTATGGAAGAAATTGAAGCAGTCTTTAAAAAATTTCCAGTAAAAAAAAAGCCCATTGTCAGATGGCTTCACAGGGGAGTTTTACCAAACATTCAAAGAAGAACTAAAACTTATCCTCCTCAGATTATTCAAAAAAACTCAAGAGGAAGGAACACTTCCAAGCTCATTTTATGAAGCCAGAATCACCCAAATAACAAAACCAGATAAAGACTACACAATGAAAGAGAATTACAGGCCAATATCCCTCATGAACATAGATGCCAAAATCCTCAACAAAATTCCAGCAAATCGGATCTAGCAGTACATCATAAAGATCATATACCATGACCAAGCAAAGATGATACAATATCTGTAAATAAATGAGCGTGATACATCACATAAACAAATTGAGAGATAAAAAACACAGTTATATCAATTGATGTAGAAAAAGTATTTGACAAAATCCAACACCCATTTTTGATAGAAATTCTCACCAAGGTGGGAACAGAAGGATCATACATCAATATCATAAAAGCCATATATGACAAACCCACAGCCAACATCATACTCAATGGGCAAAAAGTAAAACCATTTTCCCTAAGAACAGGAACAAGACAAGGATGTCCACCTTCACCACTCCTGTTCGACATAATTCTGGAAGTATTAGTAATTGCAATTAGATAAGAAAAAGAAATAAAAGGCATCCAAATTGGAAAAGAAGAAGTAAAACTGTCCTTATTCACAGATGACATGATACTGTATATAAAAACCTCTAAAGAATCCATCAAAAAACTATTATATGTAATGAATGAATTTGGCAATATAGAAGGATACAAAATTAATGCCAAGAAATCTATGGTATTTCTATACACAAATAGTGAACTTATAAATGTTGGAGATTAAACCCTTATCAGTGATAGCATTGGCCAATATGTTATCCCATGTAGTGATCTTTCTTATTGTTTTGTTGATGCTTACTTTTGCTATGCAAAAGCCTTTCATTTTTGATGTAGTCCCATTTGTTTGTTTTCTCTTTATTTTCAATTGCCTTAGGAGCAGTGTCGGTGAAGAAATTCCTTTGGCATATATTTGAGATTTTGCTGCCTGTGAATTCCTCTAATATTTTTATGGTTTCCTGTCTCATGTTTAAGTATTTTATCCATTTTGAGTTTATTTCAGTGTATGGTGTAAGTTGGTGGTCTAGTTTCATCTTTTTGCATGTATCTGTCCAATTTTCCCAGCACCATTTATTGAAGAAACTCTTGATTCCATTGTATGTTCATGCCTCCTTTGTCGAATATTAATTGGGCAGAATGGTTTGGGTCGATTTACAGGGAACTCATACAACTCAATTAAAGAAAGATAAGCAATCCAAAAAAGAAATGGGTAACAGACCTAAATAGAAACTCTCAAAAGAAGACAGAAGGAAGGCCAAGAGACATATGAAATCATGCTCAAAGTCACTAATTATCAGAGAGATGCAAATCAAAATGACAATGTGGTACCATCTGACACCTGTCAGAATGGCTATCATCAGCAACTCAATAAACAACAAATGTTGGCGAGGATGCGGAGAAAAATGTATCCTGGTGCACTGCTGGTGGGAATGCAAACTGATGTAGCCACTGTGGAGAACAGTATGGAGTTTCCTCAAAAAACTAAAAATGGAACTTCCATTTGATCTGGTAATCCCACTTCTAGGAATATATCCCAAGAAGCTAGAAACATCAAACAGAAAGGATATATGCACCTCTATGTTCATAGCAGCACAATTTACCATAGGTAAGATTTAGAAACAACCTAAGTGCCCATTAGCAGATGAGTGGATTAAAAAGCTGTGGTACATCTACACAATGGAATACTCCCATGTGCTAAAAAGGAATGAATTTTTACCATTTGCAACAACATGGATGGAGATGGAGAGCATTATGCTAAGTGAAATAAGCCAGTCAGATAAAGATAAACATCACATGATCACACTTATTTATAGAATATAATGAACAACATAAACTTATGAACAAAATAGCTCCAGAGACAGAGAAACATCCATCAAACCATCAAACCTCAGAGTGAAGGTAGGGAAGGGTGGGGATAAGGGGAAGAGATCAACCAAAGGACTTGTATGCATGAATATAAGAATAACCAATGGACACAGACAACAGAGGGATAAGGGCATGAGTTGGGGGGTTAGGGGTATAATGGAGAAATAAGGACATATATGTAACGCCTTAATCAATAAAGAAATAAAAAATAGTGAAGTTACAGAAATTAAGATACCTAGGAAAAAACTTAACTGAGCAGGTAAAAGACCTATAGACAGAAAACTACAGGACACTGGGGAAAAAAAGATAGAGAAAGACATAAACAGATAGAAGAACATACCATGCTCATGGAATGGTAGAATCAACATCATTAAAATGTCCATACTACCCAAAGCAATCTATAGATTCAATGCACTCCCCATTAAAATACCAATGGCATATTTTACAGACCTAGAAAGAACTCTCCACAAATTCATCTGGAATAAAAAAGACCCCGAATAGCTTCAGCAAGCCTGAGAAAGAAGGGAAAAGTAGGAGGGATCTCAATGCCACATTGCAAGCTGTATTACAAAGCCACTGTTCTAAAAACAGCCTGGTATGGGCACAAGAATAGACATATAGACCAATGGAACAGAATAGAGAACCAAGATATCAACCCCAAATACTATGCTCAAATTTATATTTGACAAAGGAGGCATGAACATACAATGGAGTCAAGAAAGTTTCTTCAATAAATCATGTTGGGAAATTTGGACAGACACATGCAAAAAGATGAAACTAGACCACCAACTTACACAATACACAGAAACAAACTCAAAATGGATAAAGGACTTAAATATAAGATAAGAAACCATAAAAATATTAGAGGAATCCACAGGCAGTGAAATCTCAGACATAGGGCGAAGAAATTTCTTCACCAATACCCCTCCTAGGGCAATGGAAACTAAGAAGAATAAAAACAAATGGGACTACATCAAAATAAAAACCTTTTGCACATCAAAATAAAAACCTTTTGCACAGCAAAAGAAAACATCAACAAAACAATAAGAAAGCCCACTCTATGGGAGAACATATTTGCAAATGTCCTCACTGATACAGGTTTAATCTCCAACATTTATAGGAAACTCATACAACTTAATACAAGGAAAATAAATGATCCAATAAAAGAGCGAGCAATGGACCTAAATAGATACTTTTTGAAAGAAGATAGAATGAAAGCCAAGAACATATGAAAACATGTTCAAAGTCACTAATTATCAGAGAGATGCAAATCAAAATGACAATGCAGTACCTTCTCACACCTGTAAGAATGGCTATCATCAACAAATCAACAAATAACAGTGCTGGCAAGGATGTGGAAAAAAAGGAATCCTCGTGCACTGCTGGTGGTGATGTGTACTGGTGCAGCCCTGTGGAGAAAAGTATGGCATTTCCTCCAAAAACTAAAAATGGAACTCCCATTTGACCTAGTAATACCACTTCTAGGATTATATCCCAATAGAAACACCAATTAGAAAGGATATATGCACCCCTATGTTCATAGCAGTTCAACTCACCATAGTAAAGATTTGGAAACAGCCTAAATGCCCATCAGCATATGAGAAACATGAGCATTAGAAAACTGTGGTACATCTACACAATGGAATACTATGCTACTATAAAAAAGAAGAAATTCTCACCATTTGCAGCAGCATGGATGGAACTGAAGAGCACAATGCTAAGTGAAATGAGCCAGTCAGTGAAAGAAAAATACCACATGATCTCATTCATTTATGGATAATAAAGAACATTATAACTGGATTAACAAAAAATATATAGAGAGTCATTAAAGCATAGAAATGTCTGTCAAATTACAGCAGGAAGGCTGGGGAGTGTTGGGGATGGGGAAAAAGATCAACTGAAAGACTTGTGTGCATGCATATAAGCACAACCAATGTACACAAGACACTGGGGGTGGGGGTGGGATGAGGGCATGCAACAGGCGATAGGGGAGACTGGGGGAAGGCCAATGCGGAGGATATATATGTACTACTATGTGTAATACTTTAAACAATAAAAAATGAACTGTAAGTAATCAAAAGTTGAGTGAATGAGGCAGAAGATTGAATAAGCGACTTGCAACACAAGATAGAAAAACATCCAATTGGAGTTGCAAAAGCAAAAATGTGTTAAAAAGCAGAAAGAAAAAACCAGGAGGATAATTTAAGAAAACTGGGACAACATAAAATGTAATATTATTCATATCATAAGGGTACAAGAAGGAAAGGAAAGTGAGCAAGGATTAGATGATCTGTTTAAAAAAATAATGACAAAAATGTTTTCCTATCTCAGTGAAGGTAAAGGTCACACAATTTTAGGAAGCACAGAGAATTCCAGTCAAGATGAACCCTAAGACACACACTCCAAGACACATAGTGATTAAAATGACAAAGAAATTAATAGTAATTAAAGACTTAGTGGATAGAGCATCAGCCTACAGACTGAAGGGTCTTGGGTTCAATTCTGGCTTTAGCACCAGTCCTGGGTGCATGCAGGGGTGGCCAATCAATGTGTCTCTCACATGGATGTCTCTCTCTCTCTCACTCTCTCTTTCTCTGTCTCTCCCCTCCTTCCCAGTCTTTGGAAATCAATAAAAAATATCATCAGGTGAGGATTAATAACAACAAAAATAATACAAGAGACCCACCTCAGAACAAAAGATTTGCACAGATTTAAAGTGAAGAGATGGAAGAAAATATTCCATGCAAATGAACAACAATAACAAAAAAGCTGGGGTAGCAATACTGATACCTGACAAAATTTAAGACAAAGGACATAATAAGAGTCAAGGAAGGACACTACATAATACTAAAGGGATAGCTCCAACTAGAGTATATAACCCTGGTCAATATATATTAACACAACATAGGAATATCCTATCTAATAAAAGGGTAATATGCAAATTGACCACACCTCTGCTATATCCACAAGCCATGCCCACCAGCCAATCAGGAGCAAATATGGAAATCTAACCAAGATGACCGCAGCACAGAGAGCAGGAGGGAGGCTTAGATTTCCCTGGCTTAGGCCTCCATTCAATACTACAAAGTTTCAATGATAGAAGATTAATAAATCCCAACAAAAATGATGGCAGCCACAGAACTGGAGAGAGCAGGAGACTAGGGTTGCCCCCCGTGATGGAGGAAGCCAAGCTTCTGCAGCCCTGGCTGGCTTAGGCTTCTACTCCAAGCTACAAAGTTTTAATTAAAGAAGATAAATAAATCCTAACAAAAATGGCTGCTGCCATGGAACAAGCAGAAGGCTTGGCTCCGCTCCAGGCTACAAAGTTTAATTGTAGAAGATAAATAAATTCCAGATACCAGTGCCTCCACTTGGGTCTCTGAGGGACATGGCTGGTCTGAAAACCACTACAGACCCCTCGCCCAGGCTGCCCCACAGCCCAAGGGATCCCCCACGCTGATCTGGAACACCTTTCAGGGAAAACCATCTGGCCCCCACCCATGCAGCAGGCCTCTATCCTATCGAATAAAAGAATTATATGCAGATTGACCATCACTCCAACACACAAGATAGCTGCCCCCATGTGGTCAAAGATCCTGCCCCCATGTGGATACAAGATAGCCAGCAGGGGAGGGCAGTTGGGAGGGACCAGGCCTGCAAGAAAGGGCAGTTGGGGGAGACCCAAGCCTGCAGGGGAGGACAGTTAGGGGTGACCAGGCCAGTAGGGAAGGGCAGTTGGGGTGATCAGGATGGTAGGGGAGGGCATTTAGGGGCAAACAGACTAGCAGGGGAGTCAAAGATCCTGCCCCCATGTGGACACAAGATGGCCAGCAGGGAAGGGAAGTTGGGGTGACCAGGCCTGCAGGGAAGGGCAGTTGGGGGAGACCCAGGCCTTCAGGTGAGGGCAGTTAGGGGCAAACAGACTAGCAGGAAAGCAGTTAGCCATCAATTGGGCTGACAGGGGAGTGGTTAAGAGGTGATCAGGCTGGCAAGCAGAATTAGTTAGGGGCAATCAGGAAGGCAGGCAGACGAGCAGTTGGGAGCCAGCAGTCCTAGATTGTGAGAGGGATTTCAGTCTGCCCATTTAGGTCCGATCCCACCAGGATCGGGCCTAAATGAGCAGTTGGACATCCCTTGAGGGGTCCTAGATTGGAGAGGGTGCAGGCTGGGCTAAGGGACACCCCCCCACCCTATGCACAAATTTCATGCACCAGGCCTCTAGTCTAAATATAATAAGGAATTCTAGGAAGCCCTTTAGGCAGAGACCAATAGCAATGCAGTCATAGTGGGGGCCTTTATTTACTAATTAATTTTATGCTCACTCAAGGATATTTTTCCCATCGATTTCTAGAGAGAGTAGAAGGAAGGGAGGCATGGAAGAAAGGAGAGAGAGAGAGAGAGAGAGAGAGAGAGAGAGAGAGAGAGAGAGATGAGAGAAATACATTGCCTGGTTGCTTCCCACATGTGCCCCTAACCGTGGCTGGACAACTTTCAACTGAGTTACGTGCTATGTGCCCTTGATTGGGAATCAAACCCATGACCCTTTGGTATGCAGTCCGACTTTATAATCACTGATGCAACCCAGCCATGGCAATAGTAGGGACTTTAACACCTCACTGTTATTATTCACTGATGACATGACATCGTACATAGGAAGCTCTAAAGACTCCATCAAAAATCTACTATAAAAAAACCCTAATATATTTAGTGAACAAATTCAGCAATGTAGTAGGATACAGAATTAAGACATAGAAATCAGTGGCATTTTTATATACTAATAATGTACCCTCAGAAAGAGAAACTGAATAAAAAATTCCATTTACTATTGCAGCAACAACAATAAAAGATACCTGGGAATAAACTTAACAAAGAAGGTAAAAGACCTATACTTGGAAAACTATAGGACATTTAAAAAACAATAGATGAAGATACAAACAAATGGAAGAATGTGTTCCTGGATTGGACAAATCAACATCATTAAAATGTCCACATTACCCAAAGCAATCCATATATTCAATGCAATCCAATTAAATTAAATTACCAATAGCATATTTCAAAGATCTAGAACAAATACTCCAAAAATTTTGTAGAACCAAAAAAGATCCCAAATGGCTGCAGCAATCTTGAGAAAGAATAACCATCTTAGAGGGAACACAGTACTGGATAACAAACTATACTACAAAGCCATTTTATTCAAAACAGCCTGATACTGGCACAAGAACAGGAATATAGATCAGTGGAACAGAACAGATCCTAGAAATTAGCCTAAGCCATTATGCTACATTAATATTTGACAAAGGAGGTAGGAGCATACAATGGAGTAAATATAGTCTCCTCTATAGATGGTGTTGGGAAAATTACACAAGAATCAAGAATAAACTGAAAATGGATAAAAGACTTAAATATAATTCAGTAAACCACAAAAAATTCTGGAAGAAAACATAGACAGTAAAATCTCATACATCTCTTCTAGCAATATGTTTACAAACACATCACTTAGGACAAGAGAAACCAAGGGAAAAATAAACAAATGGGACCATATCAAAATAAAAACCTGGAGACCGAAACAAGATGGCGGCCTACGTAGTCTCCTTAGCTGCCACATCATCAACAATTTGGAAAAAAACAACAGCTAAAATCAAAAGGGATCACATCAGACCCACAGGAAAGCTGGCGGAATGGGATGGCTACAACTAGAGACAAAGAAATGCGCCACCGCTGCCATGTGGAGTTAAAACTACCATGGAACCAGAGCCACTGGAGCCGCCTCCACTGCGAGTGAGGGAAACCCACCGAGAGCAGAGCTCACTCCGCCCCGGCCCAGGGAGTGGGCTGCTTCGGAGCATGGCCTCCTCGTACGCAGCTGTTACGCTCCCGCCAGGAACGAGACCTCTTAGAGCATCATCTCCCGGCCCGCAGCCATCTCAGCCCCACCCCTGAGCCCGCAGCCGTCCCAGCCCACCTGCTGTGCTGGGGAGGAGATGTTACGGCGCCTTCTGTTCAAGACCCCAGTGCCCCAGTGGGGCCGTGTGCCCCCAAGAGAGCTGTGTGCCCCAGTGGAGCTGTGTGCCCCTGGAGAGCGTGTTCCCCAGGGGGCCATGTGCCCTGGGAAAGTGGTGGGACCGGGAGGTGGGGAGGTGTGAACCGGAGGAGGAGTGGATTCTATTTGTGTGGTCCTGAGATAGTCACCATAAAACAAGCAGATTGTCAAATGACAGCGGGAAGGGGAGGGAGATCTGGGGGAGATAAGAGATCAACCGAAGGACTGGTATGCATGCATATAAGTACAACCAACGAACACAAAACTCTGGGGAGGGAGGGCATGTATGGGAGGTGGTGGGGCACAATGGTAAGCTATGTACACATATAATATCTTAATAAATTTTTTTAAATGAAAAAAACCCTTCTACACAGCAAAAGAAACCATCAACAATAGGAAAAAGGATACTACTATATGGAAAAGTATATTTACCAATGATACATCTGTTAAAAGTTTAATTTCCAAAATATACAAAGAACTCACAAAACTCAACACCAAGAAAACAAACAATCCAATTTAAAAAGTGAGCAGAGGATACCTAGGAATAAATTTAACAAAGGATGTAAAAGACCTGTAGTTGGAAAACTACAGGACATTGAAAAAAGAGAGAGGAAGACATAAACAAACAGAAGAATATACCATGTTCATGGATTGTTAGAATCAACATCATTAAAATGTCCATACTACCTAAAGCAATCTATAGATTCAATGCAGTATTAAAATACCAATAGTGTATTTCCAAGATCTAGAACAAACTCTCCAAAAATTCATCTGGAATAAAAAAAGACCCCAGATAGCCACAGCTATCTTGAGAAAGAACAAAGTTGGAGGGATCACAATACTAGATACCAAGTTATATTACCAAGCCACGGTTCTCAAAACTGCCTGGTACTGGCAAAAGAACAGACATATAGACCAATGGAACACAACAGAGAACCCAGAAATCAACAGAAGCCATTATACTCAATTAATATTTTACAAAGGAGGCAAGAGCATACAGTGGAGTCAAAATAGTCTCTTTAATAAATGGTGCTGTGAAATTTGGTGAGATACATGCAAAAAAATGAAACTAGACCACCAACTTACATCATTCACAAAAACAAATTCAAAATGGCTAAATGATTTGAATATAAGATGGTAAACCATAAAAATCTTACAAGATTCCATAGGCAGCAAAATTGCAGACATGTCATACCAATAGCTTTACAGACACAGATCCTAGGGCAAGAGAGACTAAGGAGAAAAATAAACAAATTGGATTACATCAAAATAAAAAGATTCTGCACAGCAAAAGAAACCATCAACAAAACAACAAGAAAGCCCACTGAATGGGAGAACATATTTACCAATGTTCTCCCTGATAAAGGCTTAAGTGTCCAATATTTACAGGGAACTTATACAACTTAACAAAAGAAATATAAACAATACAATAAAAAAATGGGCAAAAGATCTAAATAGACACTTTTCAAAACAGGACATTCAGAAAGCCAAGAGACATATGAAAACATGCTCAAAGTCATGAATCATCTGATAGATGCAAGTCAAAACAACAATGAGGTACTACCTCACACCTGTCAGAATGGCTATCATTAATAAATCAAGAAACAATAAGTGCTAGAGAGGGGAGGATGTAGAGAAAAATGAATCCTTTTGCACTACTGGTGGAAATGTAGATGGTGCAGCCATTGTGGAAAACAGTATGGTGTTTCCTCAAAACTGTAAAAATGGAACTTCCATTTGACCCAGTAATACCACTTCTAGGAATATATCCTAAGAAAACAGAAACATCAATCAGAAAGGATATTTCTATCCCTATGTTCATAGCATCACAATTTACAATAGCTAAGATTTGGAAACAGCCTTAAATGCCCATCAGCAGATGAGTGGATTAGAAAACTGTGGTACATCTACACAATGACATACTATGTTGTTATACAAAAGAAAGAATTCTTACCATTTGTAGCAGCATGGATGGAACTGGAGAACATTATGTTAAGTGAAATGAGCTAGTCAGTGAAAGAAAATACTACATGATTTCATTCATTTATGGAAAATAAAGAACAGTTTTAAGCTGATGAACAAAAAGATAGATACAGAGGCAGAGAAGGATTGAACAGACTGTCAAATTACTGCAGGAAGGCTGGGCAAGGCTGCGGGGGGGGTGGTAAAAGATCAACTAAAGGACTTGTATGCATTTATATAAGCATAACCAGTGGATGCAAGACACTTGGGGGGCAGGGAGGGCATTGTTCCAGGGGTTAGGGGAGGTCAGGGGAAGTTCAATGGGGGAGAAAAGGAGACATATGTACTATTATTTGTAATACTTTAAATTATAAAAGTAATAACACACACAAGTTAAAGAAAGCTTTAGTACAATAAAAAAAATCCTATCTAATAAAAGAGTAATATGCAAATTGACCATACCTCCACTATACCCACAAGCCATGCCTACCAGCCAATCAGGAGCAAGTATGCAAATTAACCCAACCAATATGGCTGCAGCCACTGTGTGAGCTGGAGGCTTGGGTTTCCCTGGCAATGGAGGAAGCCAAGCTTCCTGCATATCCTGGCTGGCCGTGGACCCCACTTAAGGCTACAAAGTTTCAATTATAGAAGATAAATAAATCCCAAATACCAGGACCTTTATTTGGGTCGATGGGGGGTGGGTGGCTAGCCTGCAAACCACCATAGGCGCCCCCCCCCCCCAAGCCCCAAAGGAACTCCCACCCTGTTCCAGCATACCCTTCAGGGCAAACCAGCTGGCCCTCACCCATGCACCAACCCTCTATCCTATCTAATGAAAGAGTAATATGCAAATTGACCATCACTCCAACACACAAGATGGCTGTCCCCATGTGGACACAAGACTGCCACCACAAGATGGCCAGCATTGAAGGGAAGTTGGGAGGGACCAGGCCTACAAGGGAGGACAGTTGGGGTGATTAAGACTGCGGGGGAGGGCAGTTAGGGGTGACCAGGCCAGCAGAGGAGGGAAGTTGGGGGTGACCAGGTCTGCAGGAAGGGAAGTTGGGAGGGACCTAGGTCTGCAAGGGAGAGCAGTTGGAGGGACCAAGCCTGTGGTGGAGGGCAGTTAGGGGTGACCAGGCCTGCATGGTAAGGTAGTTAGGGGCAAATAGGCTGGAAGGGGAACAGTTAGGTATTAATTAGGCTGGCATGGAGTGGTTAGCGGATGGCAGGCAGAAGCAGTTAGGGACAATCAGGAAGGCAAGCAGGTGAGCAGTTGGGAGCTAGCCATCCTGGATTGTGAGAGGGATGTCTGACTGCCCATTTAGGCCCGATCCCACTGGGCAGTCGGACATCCCTTGAGGGGTCTTAGATTGGAGAGGGTGTAGGATGGGCTGAGGGATACCCTCTTTCCCTTCTTGCACAAATTTTGTGCACTGGATCTCTAGTAAAAAATAAAATAAAATAAAATAAAATAAAATAAAATAAAATAAAATAAAATAAAATAAAAAGTGGACAGAGGACATGAATAGACACTACTACAAAGAAGACATACAGATGACCAATATACATATGAAAAAATTCTCAAAAATCGTGAGTCATCAGAGAGATGCAACTTAAACTACAATGAGATATCACCTACCACCTGTCAGAATGGTTATCATCAATAAATCAACAAACAAGTGCTGGTGAGGAGGTGGAGAAAAAGGAACTCTAGTGCACTGCTGGTTGGAATGCAGACTGGTGCAGCCACTGTGGAAAATAGTATGGAGTTTTCTAAAAAAATTAAAAATGGAGCTCCTGTTTGATCCAGTGATTCCACTTTTGGGACTATATCCCAAGAATATTGAAACACCAGTCATAAATAATATGTGCATTCCTATGTTCATAGTAGTGTTATTTGCAATAGCTAAGATCTGGAATTAGGCCAAGTGCCCTTTAGTAGATGAATAGATAAAACAGCTGTGGTACATTTACACAATGGAATCTTATGAGGCCTTAAAAAAGAAGGAGCTCTTACCCTTAGACAGTATGGAGGGTCCTAGAAGCTAGTATGCTAAGCAAAATAAGCTAGTTAGAGAAAGACAAATATCACATGATCTCACTTATATGTGAAATATAATGAACAAAATGAACTAATGGACAAAATAAGTCCAGAGATAGGGATGCATGAAATAGAATAACAGATTTTAGTGGGATAGGAGGGGACAGGAAGAGATTAACCAAAAAATATATATGCATATATTTGTAACCCAGGCTGGGATTGAGTGGAGGGGGGCAAAAAGGGAGAAATGGGAGTCACTTGTAATACTGTAAACAATAAACAAAACAAAATAAACTTCAGTTAGTTATAATTATAGATAAAAAAGCCTTTAAAAATTTCACTCAATGTCTAAAAGTACAGAACTTCAAATGAGTCTTTATTTATTGTTTTAATAGAGTTTAAAGTCCAATGCCTATCAAAATACTTTATGCATAGTGGGTCTTCTATTAAATTATTCTGGAATGAGTAACTGAATTCATGAATATACTTTTGAAAAAATAGACATTTGTCTTTTCATTATGTTTGGAAGGTTTCTTTGTTTTAATCTATGATATAGCTTGCATGACATTTCCATATTTGTAATGTGTGTGTGTATGTTTAAGAAATCCCAGGATCACTCTCCAGTTCAAATAAAGAAAAGGAAATAACTCTCATTGTGAAAGACAAAGAGGAATGACTAAATACCTGGCCAAAATATAATGAAGAACAGAAACAAAGTTTTTGTGTTTGCAGTAAGATATGAGGTAAAAAGAAAAGGAGCTTGCTGAAACTGGTTTGACTCAGTGGATAGAGTGTCAGTCTGTGGACTGAAAGGTCTCAGGTTTGATTCCGGTCAAGGGCATGTACATTGGTGCAGTCACATCCCTAGTAGGGGGTGTGCAGGAGGCAGGAGGTTGATGTTTCTCTCCCATCAATATTTCTAACTCTCTATCCCTTTCCCTTCCTCTCTGTGAAAAATCAATAAAATATATATAAAAAAAAGAAAAAAAGAAAAGGAGCTTATTAAATTTTAAGAAAATATATGTAAACACACAAAATAAATGTATACATTTCAGCCTTCATGCTATTGAAAAGTAAAGATATTTCCCAGTATACATACTATATAATAAAGAGGTAATATGCAAATTGACCATCACTCCAACACACAAGATGGCCGCCCCCATGTGAACACGAGATGGCCCTCAGGAGAGGGTAGTTGTGGGCAATCAGGTCAGCAGGGGAGGGTGGTTGGGAGGGACCAGACCTGAAGGGGAGGGCAGTTGGGGGCAACCAGGCCAGCAGGGGAATACAGTTAAGGGCAACCAGGATGGCAAGGGAGGGAAGTTAGGGATGACTGGGCCAGCAGGGGAGGGCAGTTAGGTGTGACCAGGCCTGCAGGGGAGGGTAGTTAAGAGTGACCAGGGCTGCAGGGGGGCAGTTAGGGGTGACCTGGCCTGCAGGTTAGGACAGTTTAGAGTGACCAAGTATGCAGGGAAGGGCAGCTAGAGGCAATCCGGCAGGCAGGGGAGCAGTTAGGCATTGATCAAGCTGGCAGGGAATGGTTAGGGCAGAGCAGGCTTGCAGGCAGAAGTGGTTAGGGGCAATCAGGCAGGCAGGCAGGCCAACGATTGGAAGCCAGCAGTCCTGGATTGTGAGAGAGATGTTCCAGATTGGAGAGGGTACAGGCTGGGCTGAGGGACACACACTCCCTCCCCATGCACGGATTTTGTGCATTGGACCTCTAGTCCTGTATAATAAGATGCTCATATGTTAATTAGACTTAAGAGCAGAACGACTATCTGGAAAATGGTACAAAGTCCACAGCTGCTTTAAAAAATGATAAGATAACAGATTCTAAAAGCCTGTAAACCATTGAAAGCACACACACACACACACACACACACACACACACACACACATCTATATATTCATCTACTGTTTTTATATCTCACTATTTCTTTTTTCAATATCCCCCTATTCCTACACAATTCCCTTTTATCCAGGATCTTTAAAGGACCAGAAAGACAAAACCATTTGCATTAAATGAACAGAAAGAAAACAATGTTGGCTTTTCGGGGGCACAGCAAAATCAGCAGGGACAACAACGTGAAAGCGCAGCAGTAAAGACATCCTAGACACCGAGGGTAATGGAGAAAAGTAAATCACTGTCATTAAGAATAAAATAGTAAAAAGGCTTGTGTGCGCCGGGTTCCTCCAGCCTTCGCTGCCCACAGCCTCCCAGGCAGCCCCACCCGAGGCTGAGAAGGGGACCTGGCTCCGCGCAGGCACTTCAGGGTGGGCCGCCTCCGTGCCTCCCGGCGCTCCCCCCCCCCCCCCCCCCCAGCACCGCCCTGCGCTCCGCGTTCCAGTTGCTAGGGCCTGTCTCCTTGACTTTTCACTGCACCTGAGGGGAGGGTGGCCTGGGTTCTTTCTCTACCAACTGCATCTGGCCAGCAGACCCACCGCCTCCCTTGGCCAACATCTCGCTGCCTAAATTCTCAGGAAAAGGAGATAAGTAAAGAGGAAAATTCTGTTGCTTTGAGAAGCAGCCGATTGCCCTACCTGAAGGACAGTAGAAGCCCAATGTTTCCAAGCACCTCTTCAGATAACATGGAGGGAAAATAACCGTCATCAAGAGGGAGGTACTGCCAGGGAACATACCTTTAACGCTTATGTTCACAGGAATCTTTTGGGGATAAAACGGCCCATTTTTGTAGCTCCAAAGCGTTTCCTTTTAGACTGTCAACAGAATAGTGAGGTCCTGGGCACTTTGATGCGGCCCCATAACTAAGTGCACATTTGGGGGGCTTACTGGCATCATTTCTAAACGGTACTAATTGGGACAGAAATCCTGGAAAATCTCATTACTCTGAAGACCATCTTATTTTTGGATTAAATAGAGATGGCTCAACTATAGTGCTTGAAATTTAAAATAAGTCATTGTTACAGAAAGAAAACACTCAGATATTGTGGGTCTTTAGAGGCTATCACAAAGTGGTGACTTTTTCATTTTTTGACCAAAAACTTTTTCCAAATTTATAGTGATAACATTTTGGAGGTAGAGAAAAAAAAAAGAGAGGGTCATTTTGACTGTTCTGCATTTACTAGCTGAAAAAGCACTGGAAGATTGAACTTTTTGCTAACATGGAAAATTTTAGAATGATTGGTCATCACATACGTATTTTAAAATTCTGCATTAATTATAAAGCTAAATTTTACCTAGATTCTCTATAGAAGTTTTAAAGAATGATTTTCTTATCCTATTTTTCTTTTATAGGAATTCTGCTTAGATTCAGTAGAGTGTTCACACCAAATAATATTCATTAAGATGTAATATAGATTCGAATGAATTCTTTTTCAACAATAATTCAAACATATTCCAAAGCTTTTCAATTTTCAACTAATAGCTGTGAAAAATAGTGCTTATTACTAATTAAAATGCAAAACCACCCACAACTTCTCCGAAGACCTTTACCTCCAAAGCTCCCAAAGCTTCCATTACATAAGACTAAAGTCCATAGAGGTATGTATATTAATGAGATATGTTAGTAACTATTTTTCATAGAAAGTTCTCAATTTGCACAGCTCAGAATCACAATAGTTAAAAGACATCAATAACCAGTAGCAGACAAAGGTTTGTTGTATGATGATAGCGTTCGATTTAATTCTACAACTATAGTTGATTCTCATTATTTGTGGATATTGTAGGTATAAATTTACCTAACTGCTAGAATTTATTTGTAACCTTCAAATCAGTGTTGTTCTGTGTTTTCTCTTTTTAAGTTAACACTATATCATTAAGAACACCATAGAGCAGCACACAGAGCTGCTTCTCACGCCTTGTGAGACTGTGTGGAGAGGGGTATAAATGGTAACTCTAGATATGCTCAGGGCAGTAAAAACACATATGTTCCCAGCTGATATATTCTGACTTTTTGTTTCAGCTCTCATATTGTAAACAACTGTCCTTTCCCAGTCTCTTTAGTGCCATGTTTTTTGAATATTTGTGCTTCTTATTGGTGATTTTGCTGCCTAAAATATCCCCCAAGCACAGTGCTGAAATGCTATCTAGTCTTCTTAAGCATAAGGCATGATGTGCTTTACAGAGAAAAATATGTGTTAGATGAGCTTTCTTTAGGCATGAGTCAGTGTTGTTGCTGATGAGTTCAATGTTAATGAATCAATAATATATGTTAAATAAAGTGTCTTTAAAATAGAAAAACATGTAACAAGATTATGAGTTGAGTAGTTGTTGCTAATGTTGAGAGGCTTGCAGAGATATAATCCTATTTTCTCTAGAAGCTACCATGTTTAGAGTGTTGTAACCCAGGAGAGACACCTCACTCGGACACAGATAAAAAATATTTAGAAAAGCGAGTTTATTTCCTGCACAGGGTCAGCAGCCTTCTCTTACAGGGAAGACGGACCGGACTGTAGCACCAAGCTCTAGAAGCCTTTTGCTTATATAGGCTTCTTATCCTTTGCAAGCAAGCAAGCTACGTGTACAGAAGCAACTATCTGCCTTTAGCCATCAGCAACTCCTAATTAATTTTTTTACATTTAACAATTCAGTTCTCTCTTCCTTCCTCCCCCCCCCCCCCCCCCCGCCACCTGGCCTTACCTCTCTTGTATCAGATAGCGGTCAGCACATCTTGCTTTCAATGAGCTTGTTTTAACGAGCTGGGCAGCAGCTACTGTGCTGGCCTTGGGAATTTTAAAGTCCATAACAAGAGGACACATTGGTCTGACACCTGGCATTGAAAAGAAGTGTAATATTTGCTTATAGAGTTTCAAATAAGGAAGAGATGATGATAAATAGTAAACATTCATTAGAATTATTTTTACTCATCTACATTGCCAGAGTTTTAGTGGTAACTGTTCAAAAACATCTTTTATACTCTATTCTTTTCTATATCAATTATGTATTTTTTTCAAGAATAAGCTCCCTACCCTACCCTTCATAAATCTTCACTCCTCCAATTATTTATTCAAACTTTATCACCGTCAGCTAAACAAAATTCCCAATAGCTGAATATATACAGAAATATTTTTAGATGGTGAGAGAGGGGTGAGTAAATAAAGTTATGAATTCCAAGACATTAGTTTTGTCCCTGACACCTTGATGAATATAATCTAATTGTGCTTCCCCCCCTCTTTTTTTTCTGATTTAGCCAAGACTGATAAAATTAAGCCATCACATCAAAAGTTTGCTCAAGATGAAACCACTTTAATTGAAGTAGATAAAACTAGTTTTCCTGATGTTGTTTCAAGAAAGAAATCACAAGCCTTTGTCAATATCCAAAATCTCTCTCTCAATTATCATGCACAAAGAAGAGTGGCTGGTATTTCCACACTGCACAAATTTTCTAAAAATGTTTATTTGAGCATTCCAGAGACTGCTACTGGTTGCATATTTCTTCCAACTTTTAATCCAGTTTCCAGGCGAGTGTTTGGGAAAGAAATAAACCAAATGGAAAAATCAAGAACACCAAAGGAAGAGCCATCTAAAATGAAAACAATTTCTGTTGACATGCTGGAAAATGTTCTGATTCTCTCCCCAGACTCTTCCAAACCTTTAAGAGTCCCTTCCATAATTACCGTTCCAGAACTCAAGGAAGTTCACCCTGAGTATTGTAGGACCTGTCCTTTTAAGCACCCTTTAATTGGTCTAAGTGCAACAATGCTATGCCCTCTCTCAAAAACAATGTCTGTTAAAGCACAAAAACAATTACAACCGTCTGACCATTTACAACAAACTACGGCAGTGATAAATATTAATCCTTTTCTTGATACTGTTCTACCAGCACCAGTTTTACCAAGAAAACCTTTCAGACAGTCTGAAATAGGTATGTCTATTCTGAACCTGGTCTGTAAAAATGGGGTCAGAGAAAAGGGAAGAGAAAGGCATATAAACAAATGGTGTCCCCTACTTGAGTTTGCAGAGTGGAATGGTTGGATTGCTCTTTGCCCATACATTTAATGTATGGGCCAGAATGCAGTAACAGAAATTTTGATCTTGCAGGTCTAATAAGACCAAGTTGGGTATTCCACCCAAATGGTGGTGGTGGGAAACAGAGAAGGAAGTTCAAAAGATCAAAAAGTATAATATAAAGAAACAGTGAGAATGAACAATCATTCAGAAGGTAATCTAGATGAACTATAGAAGCAGAATGTCAAGGCTAATGAAAGCCTTTATGGGCAGATTACCATGGATAATTCCAATTCATTAAAAGATTAACAGTTATAATGAAATAATAACAACATCAACATGAATTTTCACAAGTATTCAAAGTTGTTCCATTTTTTAATTTTTTCTAGAAACTCAGGTATTAGAAAATGAAAATCTGGAAATTGTTCCAAAGCAAAGGATGCTAACCCCATCTGAAGGTAAATGCTAGGTTTTATTATTCTTTTAAAGTTATATGTAATATTCTATCTCTGTAAAAGTATTCAATATGGACGAGTAAAAATAATTCTGATGAATGTTTACTATTTATCATCATCTCTACAAGGTACCACAAGTTCTTTTAGGTTATAACAGTAAGTATTTGTTTCTCTCTTAAGTCCAAAAAATGTACTCTGTCTACATTTTTTAGGTATTTCACTACATCAAATACATTTGCTTTTTCCTATGTGACAGAATGTTAAATGACATTTATTTTCTATTTTTTTCAATTGAGTACAATAAATAATGAGGGCCACTAAATTCCAAAGAGGAGATACCCCATGTCCCCAAAAATAAGACAGTGTCTTATATTAATTTTTGCTCCCAAAGATACACTAGGTATTATTTTCAGGGGATGTCTTATTTTTCCATGAAGAAGAATACAGTACACATTTATTGTTAAATGAAAATAAAGGAAATTTATTACCTGTATATGGTACGGTAGTACGGTAGTTGTCAACACAAATCAGACATACTGTGAACCCTACAGTATCAAGAATTTACTCATTTATTCAATGACAATCATGTCATCATCTTCTGGAACATCATCATAACAATCCAATTCCTGAATTTCCTGGTAAATTTCTTGTGACTCCATTTCTTTCAGAATCAGTGGACCAAACCTCTCATGTTTAGCAATAGCACTGTCTTTAAATGAATACTTCTTGTCAAGGTAGCCTGCTCACAGTGCATCTGCAATGCAACTGTCAGTGATTTTATCCCATGAATTCTTCACCCAAGTCACAACTTCTTGCAGTTTAGTTTCACAAAATTTTCACACTGATTTCTCTCCATTCTATTTTCAATGTAGTCATTAATTTCCACTCGCAAATTGTCTTTGAATGGCTTATTTATTGCAATATCAAGAGTCTGGAGATAGGCCGTCATTCCTGCGGGAATCATTATCTGATTTAATTTTTCTTTTGTGAAGAAATGTCTTCATGTCTTTAGTGCAGTGAGTGCTGACTGCATCCCAGACTAGCAGACCTCTTTGGCTCCCTCACATAACAAGCGGCAGCATTAAATCGACCCACTTCCTTATAACTGCTTGTGTGGCCTAGGCCTTTTCAGTTTCAAGAATAAAAACGCCCAAAACACGTTCAATCTTTTCCTTCTTGCCCTTAAAAATGATTAAAGGTGGGACTTTAGTGCCATCCAGACGAATTGCCAAAATACAGGAAACACGTGCACTTTTGTGAGCAGTGGAGGGAATGTACACTAAGGAGGCACCCCGCTGTTCGATTGTTGTTTGAGATGATTGGCCCATAAACACTGCAGTTTCATCCATAGCAATCATGTTGGAAAGATTGTATTTAGAGAAGTCAGCATCATTAATAAAGGACTTGAATGCAAGTGCTCGCTTAATAACTTGAGTATCTTCCAACCTAAACAATGTTGTAGATCTTCTTAAAGACAGTTCACTTCACTGAAGGAAATTATCCAGCCAGTGTTGTGATGCTTTGAAGTCTTAGGGGGCTATGTCAAACTGTGGTGCCATTGCAAAGGAAAATTCTTGAATCTGAGCCCTATTCACAACCAAAGCCTTTGCTCTCCTGTCAACAACCTATTCACAGATCAGGTCTTCCAGCTCAGAAAATAATGGTTGCCGACCTGATCCACACTTGCGCTTTTTAGCATTTCCCTTGTCCACTTGTTCAATATGGTTACCATACTCTGCTCGCCATTTTCGGACTAATCGGATACTCTTTGCAGAAAGCAGTAAGATTTTGGCCCCAAGAATCTTCCACGATTCCTTTCTTGTACTCGACAGAGTAGCTTTTTCTTTCTGTGCTCATTTCTAGGGGTGAAAAAAAGGAATTGGGGTATCAAGGTGGGGGGAGGGGGATCACTTAAAATGACACAGGGGGGATCAGAGAGGGGAATCAAAATGGCACAGGAGAATCAGAGGGGGATTACCATTTTAGTAACCCCTTTTGATCCTCCTGTGTCATTTTGATTGTCCCCTCTGATCCTCCTGTGTCATTTTGATTGTCCCCTCTGATCCTCCTGTGTCATTTTAAGTGATCCCCCTCCCCCCACCCCTGTGCCACTGAACACCTTCACCAGACATTCTCCCTTCCCCTTTATCAGACATTTACCCCCTGGGGCCTGCCTGGGGACTGTCGCTGGGCTTGCTGGGGCCTGATCTGGGCTGGAGCAGGGTCTGCCACTGACTGAGAACCTTCAGTCATCATGAAGGCGGCTGGGAGCATCAGGTAGTGTCACCAGAGACAGACCAGCACTCACCACCTTCGCCGCGTCCCGTCCTCTCTAATCCTCCTGTTTTTCTACACACATCTGGGAAAGTCTCCTCCTCTCTCCTGCCCCATGCTGCTCACTCCGACCTCCGCTCTGCCTCCACATAGCAGTGATGTCAGGACTCCGTGTAACATCACTGGTTGCTAGAGGCCAGTCGGGGAAGCCCTAGAGACCAGTTTATGGTAAATTAATTTTCATTCTGAGACAGAGCCTGGGGCCTTATTTTTGGGGGGATACCTTATATTTCACTCAGAAGGAAACCTGTAAGTAGGTCTTATTTTCAGAAGAAGTTTTATTTTTTGGGAAACACGGTAATATATTCATTAAGGCATTACTTTCTTATTTTTTAATATAATATGCATTTCATCAAAGTTATACATGCACATAGTTTAAGGGTAAAAAAAAACTTGTTTGTTTGAGTATGTCTATGTGATTCACACATATGTCTCACTTTATTTTCAGTTCCTTGAGCTGTTTGCTCAGCAACTATTTTTTTAATATTGACTATAAACCAAACTTTGTACTGATGTTGGGAACATAAAACCTGCAGTATTCCTAATCTGGCTGGGAAGATAGACATGCAATAATGAGAGTTAGCTACTTGACATGTGCCAGTTACTGTTTTAACATAATTACAGACCTATAATATTTTTTTACAAATACAGTGTTTGGTAAACAACAATTACCAGGCACATAAAAAGAGACAAAAAAGTGAAAACTAGCAGAAACAGTAAGCTGTAGAAACATACCCACAGGAGTTCTAGGTATTAGAATGAACAGATACATATTTCAAAATAATGCAATGACTCCTGGTTTTATCTAAGATTGAGTAGCTTGTCTTAGAAAAGTCCTTTCACCAAAATCATATACAAAAACTATCCAAAATGTAGAACCCATCTTTTTGAGGTATTGGAGATTATCCATTACAGATAAGACTGGAGTAGCTATGATCCTTAAAATAAGGGAAGCCTATGAGTTAGTTCTACATTTACCTGGTCTTTTTGGCAGTTTGGAGACAAGAGCACAAGTAGATATTGGTAGTATTACTGGGTTGAGGAGATGGCAATCAGGCAGTGGGACTGCCAATATAGCTTGGACGTGAGGGGCAAATATCATAGAGGAGAGAACTGAATCTAAATATCTGCATACAGCTGAAACCGGGTTGGCTCAGCGGATAGAGCATTGGCTTGAAAGATCCCGGGTTCAATTCTGGTCAAGGGCATGTACCTTGGTTGTGGGCACATTCCCAGTGTGTGTGTGTGTGTGTGTGTGTGTGTGTGTGTGTGTGTGTGTCCAGGAGGCAGATGATCAATGTTTCTCTCTCATCGATGTTTCTAACTATATCCCTCTCTCTTCCTCTCTAAAAAATTCAATAAAATATATTTAAAAAAATCTAAATAAGGCATGCTGCCATCTCTGATTTATTAAGTTTATTCTGCTCTAGTGGTCCCCTCTTTGGAAAGTTTTATGTGAATTTAAGGGCCCTCAGATTATTTAGACATCTATCAGAGAATTCCTAACCACCTCTTCACCTAATCTCTCTCCTTTTCACTCAAAACCAAATGATTTGGCTTAGATTGTATGGGTTAATGATTTGGAACTACAGCACACAATTATGTCTTAGTTCAATCATCTTTACATCTTAGTCAGTTTCCTTTACTATGACAAGGAATCTATGTCATGCCATACATCATCCTTCTTCATTCTGTGGTTAGCTTTCACACCTACTGATCTGAAGTAGGCAAAGAAGGCCTATTTTAGAAATTAAAAATTGCACATTGTTTCCTTTATTCTAGGATGCATTATTACCTCTCACTGAAGCAATAGCAATAAACATTACTGAGATTGTAAAATATGTTGCTGCAAGTAATACAGAAAGAATGTCTGGAAAAGTAAAAAATATTTAATAAAATTTCAAAATATTTTCTTGCCACACTTGGGTGTATACTTGGACAGGCCATTTTTTTTTCAGTTTTAGGTGTCTTTTATTTATGTTTTGACTATTAAATTTATTGAGATGACATTGGTTAATAAGATTATACAAGTTGCAAGTGTATAATACTGTAATACATCATCTGCATATTGATTTGTGTTCACATCACCCCCAAAATAATTTTCCTCCCATCACCATATATGTATTTTTCCTCCCTTACCCTCTTTAACTTCTCTCTAGTAACCACCATACTTTTATCTGTATCAGCGAACTTTTATTTGTTTACTAGAGACCCAGTGCACGAAATTCATGTGGGGTGAAGGTCCCTTCAGCCTGGCCTGCACTCTCTTGCAAACTGGAACTTCTGGCTCCTAACCGCTTGCCTGCTTTCCTTATCACTCTTAACCACTCTGCCTGCTTGCTTGAGCGCCCCTAACTGCCTCATTGCCCCTAACTACTCTTTCTGCCTGCTAATCACCCCTAACTGCTTGCCTACCTGTCTGATTGCCCCTAACTGCTCGCCTACCTGCCCAGTCACCCCTAACCGCTTCTACCTCAGCCCCTGCCACCCCACTTCATCCAGAAGGTCGCCCAGAAGGACGTCTAGAAATGAAGTCTGGAAGATTGCTTGGCTGTTTGGTCTAATTAGCATATTATACTTTTATTATTATAGATTTGTTTTATTTGTTACTTTATGGTTTATATCCCATATATGAGTAAAATCATATGGTTCTTGTCCTTTTCTATCTTATTTATTTTGCTTAGCATGATAGTCTCAGTTCCATCTGTTGTCCCAAATGGCAGTATTTCATTTTAATGGCTGAGTAGTATTTCAGTGTATATATGTACCACATCTTCTTTATCTAATAATACATCTAAGCACATTTAGGTTGCTACATTGTCTTGGCTACCATGAATATTGCTGCAATGAACATTGGGATACATGTATCTTCACAAAATGCTTTCAATTTGAAGGGGGATAAATATTCAAAAGGGGGTTGTTGGGTCATGTGGTAGCTATATTTTTAATTTTTTTAAAAGAAACTCTATGCTGTTTTCCATAGTGGCTCTACCAAGTTATTCTTACCATCATTGTATGAGGGTTCCTTCTTCTGTACATCCTCTCCAACACTTGTTATTCCTAATCTTGTTGATAATATCCTACCTAATAAAAGAGTAATATGCAAATTAACCATAACTCCCCTACACCCACCAGCCATGCCCATTAGCCAATCAGAGTGAGTATGCAAATAAACCCAACCAAGATGGCTACAGCCACAGAGAGCAGGAGGGAGGCTTGGGTTTCCCAGGCAATGGAAGAAGCCAAGCTTTCCACCTGCCCTTGCCGGCCTAAGCCTTCACTCAAGGCTACAAAGTTTCAATAATAGGAGATACATAAACCCAAACAGAAATGGCTGCTGGCCACGGAGTGAGCAGGAGGCTTGGCTCCACTCCAGGCTACAAAGTTTAAATTTTAGATAAATAAATAAACCCCAAATACCAGGGCCTCCACTTGGGTTGACAGGGGGAGTGGCTGGCCTGCAAACCACCACAGGCCCCTTATCCAGGCCGTCCCATGATCCAAGGGTACCCCCACCCTGATCCAGGACACTCTTTAAGACAAGCCAGCTGGCCCTACCCATGTACCAGGCCTCTATTCTACCTAATAAAAGAGTAATATGCAGATTGACCACTCCAACACATAATATGGATGCCCCCATATGGTCAAAAATCCTGCCACCATGTAGACACAAGGGAGGGCAGTTGGGAGGCACCAGGCCTGCAAGGGAGAGCAGTTGGAGGCGATCAACCCTGCAAAGGAGGGCAGTTAGTGGTGACCAGGCCAGCAGAGGAGGGAAGTTGGGGGCCAACAGGCTGGCAGGGGAGCAGTTAGACATCAATCAGGCTGGTATGGGAGTGGTGGGAGCAGTTAGACATCAATCAGGCTGGTATGGGGCTGGTAAGGGGGTGATCAGGCTGGCAGGCAGAAGCAGTTAGGGGCAATCAGGAAGACAGGCAGGTGAGCAGTTCGGAGCCAGCAGTTTTGGATTGTGAGAGGGATGTCTGACTGCCCCTTTATGTCCAGAGGGATCAGGCCTAAATGGGCAGTCGGACATCCCTTGAGGGGTCCCAGATTGGGGAGGGTGCAGGCTGGGCTGAGGGGCATCCCCGCCCCTGTGCACACATTTCATGCACCAGGCCTCTAGTACACTAATAACAGAAAATTGCTCAAAACTTCATGATGCCCACCAACCAATCAGAAGTGAGTATGCTAATTAACCCAACAAATATGGCAGCTTAATTTGAATATGCAGGCATGAAGTGGCTGCATATTCAAATCAGCACACCTGCTGGTACCAAGTGGCCTGCATCCTAGGGACCGGTTTCCTTTGGACCCAGGCTGCTCTAAGCCCGTAGGCCTGCATGTAGGCTCTGTATGTAGGTTTGGGTTCCTGGAAAGAACCCTGGTCATTCCGGGCCTATGCATGCAGGTGCAGAGCAGCCGGGGGTTGGGGGGGAACATCTACTGCATCGCCATGGCAATGCGGCAGATGTTCCCCTCCCACGGCTGCTTATGCGTACGCTGGCGCCAAGCGTCCTGCATCCTGGGGACAGGTGTCCTCAGGAGCCAGGCTGCTCTGTGCCTGTAGGCCGGTGCTTAGGCCTGGAGCTGCTGGGGTCTGGGAATAACCCCCCTATCCCTCCCCAGCCACTCCTGGCCTATGTGTGCAGGCATGGAGCATCCAGGGGTAGGGCGGGAAAATCCCTGGGACCCAGGCATTCCAAACCGGTGCATGCTCACAAGTGGCTGGGGGGGGGAGGGAGGTGGGGAACGTTTCTCGCAGCAAGCAAGCAGACACTAGGGCCCTGCTTTCTCTGTGGTGGTGAGCCAGAGAGCAGACAGCAGGGCCTTTCTTGCCCCTGTCCCCGGTGGCTAAGGGCAATCAGGCCCCCACAGAGAGAAGTCACCAAGGCCTGCTGTGGTGTCAAGCAGGCAAGTTCGCAGAGAGCAGAGAACCACAGGGAGAAGGCCTAAGCTGTCACTAGGACATTGGGCTTAGACCTCCCACCCCCGTGCATAAATTTTGTGCATCAGATCTCTAATAGCTATTATAATAGGTGTGAGGTGGTATCTCAATGTGGTTTTGAATTTCCCTTACAGATAGCAAGTTAAGCATCTTTTCATATATCTGTTGGCCATTTGTCTGTTCAGTTCCTCTGCACATTTTAAAAATTGAATTGTTTTTTTTGCTGCTGAGTTGAATAAGTTTTTTGCTTCTGCGTTGAATAATATCTTTAAATATATTTTTATTGATCTCAGAGAGGAAGGGAAAGGAGAGAGAGACAGAAATATCAATAATGAGAGAGAGTCACTGATTGGCTGCCTCCAGTAAGTCCCCCACTTGGGATTGAACTGGCAACCCAGTCCTATGCCCTGAGCCATGCCAGAGGGGCTATATATTTTTTATATTAGACCTTTATAGGAGATAATGTTGCAAATATTCTTCCGCATTCCATTTGTTGCCTTTTTGTCTTGTTGATTATGTTGTTTTCTGTTGTTGTTTATGAGCTGCTTATTTATGTTTTTTTCTATGCAGAAGCCTTTTCATTTGATATAGTTCCATTCATATATTTTTGCTTTTACTTCCTTTGCTTTTGGGGTCAAATTCATAAAATACTCTCTGAGATAAGGTCCATAAGTGTAGTACCTGTGTTTTCTATGTATATAATTGTTTCAGATCAGACTTTAATTTAGGTCTTTGATCAATTTTGAGTTAATTTTTGTGTATGGGGTCAAATAGCAGTCTAGTTTCATTCATTTGCATGTGACTTTCTAATTTTCTTAGCACCATCTTATCTAATAAAAGAGTAATATGCAAATTGACCACACCTCCACCACACCACAAGCCACGCCCATCAGCTAATCAGAGTGAGCATGCAAATTAACCCCAACTAAGATGGCTACAGCCACAGAGAGCAGGAGGGAGGCTTGGGTTTCTCAGGCAATGGAAGAAGCCAAGCTTTCTGCCTGCTCTTTCTGGCCTAAGCCTCCACTCAAGGTTATAAAGTTTCCATTACAGAAGGTAAACAAATCCAGACAGAAATGGCGGCAGCCACAGAGCAAGCAGGAGGCTTGGCTCTGCTCTAGGCTACAAAGTTTCAATTGTAGAAGGTAAATAAATTCCAGATACCAGGGCCTCCACTTGGGTTGACAGGGGGCGTGGCTGGTCTGCAAACCACCACAGTCCCTGTATTCAGGCTTCCCTATGCCCCAAGGGAATCTCCACCCTTATCCTGGACACCCTTCAGGGCAAACCAGCTGGCCCCCACCCATGCACCAGGCCTCTATTCTACTTAATAAAAGAGTAATATGCAGATTGATCATCACTCCAACACACAAGATCAAGATAGCTGCCCCCATGTGGTCAAACATCCTGTCCCCATTTAGACACAAGATAGCCACCACAAGATGGCCAGCAGGGGAAGGTAGTTGGGAGGGACCAGGCCTGCAAGGGAGGGTAGTTAGGGGTGATCAACCCTGCAGGGGAGGTGACCAGGTTGGCAGAGAAGGGAAGTTGGAGGAAAACAGGCTGGCAGGGGAGCAGTTAGACATCAATCAGGCTGGTATGGGAGTGGTTAGGGGTGATCAGGCTGGCAGGCAGAAGCAGTTAGGGGCAATCAGGAAGGCAGGCAGGTGAGCAGTTGGGAGCCAGCAGTCCTGGATTGTGAGAGGGATGTCCAACTGCCCAGTGGGATTGGGCCTAAACGGCAGTTGGACATCCCTCGAGGGGTCCCAGATAGGAGAGGGTGCAGGCTGAGCTGAGAGACACCACCGCCACGAATTTCATGCACTGGGCCTCTAGTTTATTGAATAAACTTGTTTCCCCATGGCTGTTTTTTTTTTTGTCAAAAGTTAGTAGTTCAATTATAGCTGGTTTGGTTCAGTGGATAGAGTGTTGGTCTGCAGACTGAAGAGTCCCTTGTTCAAACTGGTGAAAGGCCCATGCTTGTGTGTTGTGGGCTCTGTCTCCAGTAGGAGGTATGCAGGAAGCAGTCAATCAATGATTCCCTGTCATCATTGATGTTTTTATCTCTCTGTTTTTCTCCCTTCCTCTGTAAAATCAATTATATATATATATATATATATATATATATATATATATATATATATATATATTTAATTAGTAGTCCATATACATGTGGGTTTATTTCTGGGCTCTCAATTCTGTTCAGTTGGTTCTGCCAATACTATGCAGTTTTTATTACTATAAATTTGTAGTATAATTTGAAGTTAAGGATTTTGAAATTCCATCTTTCTTCTTTTTTCTCAAGATTGCTTTGGCTATTATGGGTCTTTTATGGTTCCATTGAAATATGATTATTTTAAAATTCTATTTCTTTGAGAAATGCCAATGGGATTTTGATGGGGATTGCATTAAATCTATATATTGCTTTAGGTAGTATGTCCATTACAACTCTATTGATTCTTCCAATCTGTGCACTCAAAAACATCTTTCCATTTTTTTTACTCTTCTCCATTTCCTTTCAGTAATGGCATGTAATTTTCAGTGTATAGGTCCTTCACATCCTTTATTAAGTTTATTGCTATGTATTTTAATATGTTTGTTGAAATTGCAAAATAAATTGTTTTGTTTTGTTTAGTTTTCATTTCTTTTTTGGAAATTTTATTGTTACTACATAGGAACACAATAGATTTTTAAAATATGTATTTTATTGAATTTTTACAGAGAGGAAGAGAAAGGGATAGAGAGTTAGAAACATTGATGAGAGAGAAACATCGATCAGCTGCCTCTTGCACACTCCCTACTGGTGATGTTCTCACAACCAAGGTACATGCCCTTGACCAGAATTGAACCTGGGACTCTCCAGTCCATAAGCCAATGCTCTATCCACTGAGCCAAACCAGTCAGGGCCACAATGGATTTTTATACACTGATTTTGTATCCTGAAACTTCAAGTATTTGTTTATTGTTTCTAATAGCTTTGGGTGGAGTCTTTAGGGGTATTTTTTATATAAAGAATCATATCATCTGCAAAAATTGACACTTTTACTTCTTCCTTACCAATTTAGATGTGTTTTACTTATTTTTCTTGCCTGATTGCTCTGGATAGAATTTCTAGTACTAAGTTGAAAAACAGTGATGAGAGTGGGTTCTTTAACTTAGAGGAAAAGCTTTCAGTTTTTCACCACTGAATCTGATATTAGTTAAAGGTTTATCAAATACTACAGGCCCGGTACATGAAATCTATACATTTAGTGTGTGTGTGTGTGGGGGGGGAGGGCAGAAGAGTGGGGGTGGCCCACAGCCCAGCCTGCACCCTCTCGCAGTCTGGGAGTCCTCAGGGATCCTGTTTTGAACGTCTTCCCCCTGATGGTCAGTGCATGTTATAGTGACTGGTCATTCCACCATTTGGTCAATTTGCATATTAGCCTTTTTTTATATAGTAGCTTCTGTACTCTTATATTATATTGAGGTACATTCCTTCCATGCTCACTCTATTGAGTATATTAATCATAAGTGGATATTGTATCTTGTCAATTTTTTTTTAACATTTACTGATGTGATCTTATTATTTTTATTTTTTATTTTGGTAATGCAGTATATTACATTGATTGATTTGCATACAATGAACCATCCTTCTGTCTCTGGAATTAAACTGCCCACCTTAACCATGATATATTATCTTTTTAATGTACGATTGTATTGTATTTTTCTAGTATTTTGCTTAGGATTATGGTATCTAAATTTATTAATTTATTAAAGATATTGGTCTGTAATTGTATTTTTTTGTGTGTTGTTCTTGAAAGGTTTTGGTATCAGGATGTTAGCCTCATAAAATAAATTGGAAAGTATTGGTTCTTTTTAATTTTCTGGAAGAGTTTGAGAAGAATAGGTATCAAATCTTCTTTGAATGTTTGGTAGAATTTACTAGTGAAGCCATCTGGTCCTGGGCTTTTACTTGTTGGGAGGATTTTTTTTTAATTACTGTTTCAGTTTTCTTACTATTGATTGGTATATTTTGTTTTTAAGCCCTTCATGATTTAGTCTAGGAAGGTTATATATTTCAAAGAACTTGTCCATTTCTTTAAGTTTATTGAATTTAATGGCATATAGACTTTCATAGTATTCTTGTATAATTTTTTGTATTTATGTGGGGTCCATTTGAATTTTTCCTCTTTCTTTTATTATTTTGTTTGAGTATTTTCTCTTTTGTCCTTATGAGTCTAGCTAGCCAGAGGTTTGTCATTTTATTAATCTGTTCAAAGAACGAAGTATGTGTTTCATTAATTTTCCTGTTGTCTTTTTGTTCTCTATTGAATTCTCTCTAATTTTTATTATTTCCTTTCTTCTACTGACTTTGGAATTTGGATGATCTTCTTTTTCTAGTTCTTTAAGGTAAAATGTTAGGTTATTTATTTAAGATTATTTTTATTTTTAAATCACTGTTTACGCTCGTCTACCTTCCCCCCACAATCAACACACTGTTGTCGATGTCTATGAATTCTTTCTCTATTTTTTCCTCTTTTTGCTCCATCTGTCTATGACCTCCCATTAATCTTCCCCACAACAGAAATGTGTTCCTGTCTCTATCCAGGAGTCTATTTCTTGTTAGTCCAGTTTGTTCATTAAATTCCATATATGAGTACTTGTCTTTCTCTGATTGGCTTATTTCACTTAGCATACTGTTCAAGTCCATCCATACTGCTGCAAATGGTAAAATTTTCTTCCTTTTCATGGCCAAGTAGTATTCCATTATGTAAATGTACTATCCACTCATCTACTGATGCACACTTGGACTGCTTCCAAATCTTGGCTAAATAATGCTGCAGTTAACATCAGGGTAGATATGTTCACTCAATTAATGTTTGGGGTTTCTTTGGATAAATTCCCAGAAGTAGAATAACTGGATCATAAGGCAGCTCCATTTTTAATTTTTTGAGGTAATTCTATACTGCTTTCCACAGGTTATTTATTTATTTGTCTTGTTTTTTTGAGGTAGGCCTGTAATGATATAAATGTCCCTTTTATAACCACCTTTGCTGTATCCCCAGAATTTTGATATCTCATATTCTCATTTGTATTTATATATATTTTATCTCTTCTTTTATTTCTTCTTTGACCAAGTCATTATTTAGTAACATGTTGTTTAATCTCCACATATTCCTGTATTTTCCACTTTCTTTTTGTAGTTTATTTCCAATATCAAAGCATTGCAGTCAAAATATATGCTTGGTATGATTTTAATCTTCTTGTATTTATTGAGGCTTGCTTTGTGTTCCAAGATATCGTTTATTCTTGAGAATTTTCCATGTACTAGGGCACACTAAAAAATAACGTACTTTTTGGTGTCCTGGGAGGAAGAGCTCTGTAATATTGTTTATGTCCATTAGGTCTAATGTGTTATTTAAGACTGATATTTTCCTTACTGATTTTCTGTTTGGATGGTCTATGTATAGCTGTAAATGAGGTACTTAGGTCCCCTACAATAATTATATTTTTGTTAGCTTCTCCTTATAGTTCTGTTACTAGTTGCTTTATATATTTCAGTGCTCCTAGGTTAGTTGCATATATATGAAAAGTGTTATTTCTTCTTTTTATTTTTATTTAAATTCTTTGTTGTTTAAAAAGTATTACATAAGTCTCTTTTTTTCTCCCATTGATCTCTCCCCAGCTGCTTCCACCCCCTAGCACATGCTCTCATCCCTCCCCGTCACTGTCTGTGTCCATTGGTTATGCTTATATGCATGCAGACAAATCCTTTGGTTGATCTATTATCACCTCATCCTCCTCCCCACCTTCCCTTCTATTTTGGACAGTCTGTTTTGTTTGTTTGTTTGTTTTTTTTATAAATATTATTGATTTTTTTTATAGAGAGGAAGAGAGAGGGATAGAGAGTTAGAAACATCAATGAGAGAGAAACATCGATTAGCTGCCTCTTGCACACCCCCTACTGGAGATGTGCCCGCAACCAAGGTACATGCCCTTGACCAGAATTGAACCTGGGACTTTTCAGTCCGCCTGCCAACGCTCTCTCCACTGAGCCAAACCGGTCTTGGCTTATGTTGGACAGTCTGTTTGATGGTTCTATGACTCTGGTTCTATTTTTGTTCTTCAGTTTATGTTGTTCATTATATTCCACAAATGAGTGAGATCATGTGATATTTATCTTTCTCTGACTGGCTTATTTCACTTAGGATAATGCTCTCCCATTCAATCCATGCTGTTGCAAATGGTAAAAACTCCTTTTTTACAGCAGCATAGTATTCCATTGTGTAGATGTACCACAGCTTTTTAATCCACTCATCTGCTGATGGGCACTTAGGCTGTTTCCAAATCTTAGCTATGGTAAATTGTTCTGCTTTGAACATAGGGGTGTATATATCCTTTCTGATTTGTGTTTTTGTTTTCTTGGGATATATTCCAAAAAGTTGGATGACTGGGTCTAATGGAAGTTCCTTTTTTAATTTTTTGAGAAAATGCCATCCTGTTTTTCACAGTGGATGCACCAGTCTGCATTCCCACCAACCGTGCAAGAGGGTTCCTTTTCCTCCACATACTTTGGTATTTTGAAGTGGCCCTCCTTATCTCTTGTCATGACCTTCACTTTGAGGTCTGTTTTGTCAGATATAAATATTTCTACCTAGTTTTTTTCCCATTTGCCTGTAAGATATTTTTCCATATCTTTATTTTTAATCTATGTAAGTCTCTTGTTCTCAAGTGGGTCTCTTGAAACAGCAAATATATGGGTCATGTTTTCAGGCCTCTAGTTGGTGTATAAAAAAAGCCATAGATTTCTGGGTGTTAATTTTGTAACCAGCTATGTTGCCAAATCCATTAATTAATTCTAGTAGATTTTGATGGAGGCTTTAGGTTTTCTATGTACAATATCAATGTCATTTGTGAATAATGACAATTTTATTTCTTCTTTTCTAATTTGGATGCCTTTTATTTCTTCCTATTTGATTGCTATGGCTAGCACTTGCAGTACTATGCTGAATAGGAGTGGTGAAAATGGGTATCCCTCCTTGTTCCTGTTCTTAGGGGAAATGGTTTTAGTTTTGCCCGTTGATTATGATGTTATGTAAGGCTTTTATTATGTAGAGGCATGATCCCTCTATTTCCACTTTGCTGAAAGTGTTTTTAGCAAAAGGTGTTAATTTTGTTGAATGCTTGTTCTGCATCAATTGACATGATTATGTGATTTTTGTGTCTCAATTTGTTTATGTGATTTATAACATTTATTGACTTGTGGATTTTGTACCAGCCTTCAATTCCTGAAAGAAATCCCAATTGGTTATGGTGTGTAATCTTTCTAATGTAATACTAAATCTGATTTGCTAGAATTTTGTTGAGAATTTTGGCATCTATGTTCATGGGGGATGTTGGCCTGTAATTTTTTTTGTAGTATTGTGATTAAGGTAATGCTGGCTTTATAAAAAGAGCTTTCAAGTGTGTCTTTCTCTTGAATTTTTTGGAATAGTCTGAGGACAGGTTTTAGTTCTTCTTTGAATGTTTGGTAAAACTCCCCTGAAGCCATCTGGCCTGGGCATTTGTTTGCTGGAAGCTTTTTTTCCACCAGCATTTTTTTAAATTAAGTTATTATATGTGTATATAGCTTACCATTGCCCCCTTTACCTCCCATACATGCTCTCCCTCCCCAGAGTTTTATGTCCATTGGTTGTACTTATATGCATGCATACAAGTCTTTCGGTTGATCTCTTATCTCCCCCAGATCTCCCTCCCCGCTGTCATATTACAGTCTAATTGTTTTACTGTCTCTATATCTATCTTTTGGTTCATCAGTTTATAATGTTCTTTATTATCCATAAATGAGTGAGGTCATGTGGTGTTTCTCTTTCATTGACTAGCTTATTTCACTCAGCATGATGCTCTCCAATTCCATCCAGGTTGCTGCAAATGATGAGAATTCCTTCCTTTTTATGGCAGCATAGTATTCCATTGTATAGATGTACCATAGATTTTTGATCCAATCATCTGCTGACGGGCATCTAGGCTGTTTCCAAATCCTAGCTATTGTAAATTGTGCTGCTATGAACATAGGGGTGCATATATCCTTTCTGATTGGTGTTTCTGGTTTCTTGGGTTATATTCCTAGTAGTGGGATTACTGGGTCAAATGGGAGTTCCATTTTCAGTTTTTTGAGGAAGCTCCATACTGTTCTCCACAGTGGTTGCACCAACCTGCATTCCCGCCAGCAGTGCACTAGGGTTCCTTTTTCTCCAAAACGTTGCCAACATTTGTTGTTTTGTTGATGTTGGCGATTCTGACAGGTGTGAGATGGTACCGCATTGTTGTTTTGATTTGCATCTCTCTGATAATTAGTGACTTGGAGCATGTTTTCATGTGCCTCTTAGACTTCCTTCTGTCTTCTTTTGAGAGGATTCTATTTAGGTCCATTTCCCATTTTTAATTGGCCTATTTATTTTCCTTTTATTGAGTTGTATAAGCTGTCTGTAGATGTTGGAGATTAAACCTTTATCAGTGATATCATTTGCAAATATGTTGTCCCATACCATAGGATTTCTTGTTTTGTTGCTGGTTTTTTTGCTGAAAAAAAGGTTTTTATTTTTATTATTTATTTATTTATCTATTTATTAAAATTTATTAAGGTATTATATGTGTACATAGCTTACCATTGCCCCCCCCCTTCCATACACGCCCTCCCTCCCCAGGGTTTTGTGTCTGTTGGTTGTACTTATATGCATGCATACCAGTGCTTTGGTTGATCTCTTATCTCCCCCAGATCTCTCTACACACCCCCTCTCTCCGATGTCATTTGATACTATGCTTGTTGTTTTACTGTCTCTAAATCTATCTTTCTGTTCATTAGTTTATAATGTTCTTTAATATCCATAAATGAGTGAACTCATGTGGTGTTTTTCTCTCATTGACTGGCTTATTTCACTCAGCATGATGCTTTCCAATTCCATCCAGGTTGCTGCAAATGATGAGAATTCCTTCCTTTTTATGGCAGCATAGTATTCCATGGTTTAGATGTACCATAGTTTTCTGATCCAATAATCTGCTGATGGGCACCTAGGCTGTTTCCAAATCCTAGCTATTGTAAAGGATAGTGCTGCTATGTGCTGCTATGAACATAGGGGTGCATAAATCCTTTCTGATTGGTGTTTCTGGTTTCTTGGGGTATATTCCTAGTAGTGGGATTACTGGGTCAAATGGGAGTTCCATTTTCAGTTTTTTGAGGAAGCTCCATACTGTTCTCCACAGTGGTTGCACCAACCTGCAATCCCACCAGCAGTGCATGATGGTTCCTTTTTTTTTGCAACCTCGCCAACATTTGTCGTTTATTGTTTTGTTGATGTTGGCCATTCTGACAGGTGTGAGATGGTACAGCATTGTTGTTTTTGATTTGCATCTCTCAGATAATTAGTGACTTGGAACATGTTTTCATGTGCCTCTTGGTCTTCCTTCTGTCGTCTTTTGAGAGGATTCTATTTAGGTCCATTTCCCATTTTTTAATTGGATCATTTATTTTCCTTTTATTGAGTTGTATAAGCTGTCTGTAGATGTTGGAGATTAAACCTTTATCAGTGATATGATTTGCAAATATTTTCTCCCATACCATGGGACTTCTTTTTGTTTTGTTGATGGTTTCTTTTGCTGTAAAAAAAGCTTTTGATTTTTATGTAGTCCCATTTGTTCATATTCTTTTTAGCTTCCATTGCCCTAGGGGCAGTACCAGTGAAGAAGTTCTTTTGGCATATGTCTGAGATTTTGCTGCCTGTGGATGTCTCTAGTATTTTTATGGTTTCCCATCTTATGTTTAAGTCATGTTTCCATTTTGAGTTTATTTTTGTGTATGGTGTAAGTTGGTGATCTAGTTTCATTCTTTTGCATGTATCATCTGTCCAATTTTCCCAACACAATTTATTGAAGAGCCTGTCTTGACTCCATTGTATGCTCATGCCTCCTTTGTCAAATATTAATTGAGCATATTGATTTGGGTTGATATCTGGATTCTCTATTTTATTCCATTGATCTATAGTTCTGTTCTTGTGCCAGTACCAGGCTGTTTTGAGAACAGTTGCTTTGTAATACAGCTTGAAATCTGGTATTGAAATCCCTCCTACTTTACTCTTCTTTCTCAAGATTGCTGAGGCTATTCGGGGTCTTTTATTGTTCCAAATGAACTTTTGGAGAGTCCTTTATAGGTCTGTGAAGTATGTCATTGGTATTTTAATAGGGAGTGCATTGAACTTATAAATTGCTTTGGGAAGTATGGACATTTTGATTATGTTGATTCTACCAATCCATGAACATGGTATGTTCTTACATCTGTTTACATCTTCCTCTATCTCTTTTTTCAGTGTCCTGTAGTTTTCAGCATATAGGTCTTTTACCTTCTTAGTTAAGTTTATTCCTAGGTATCTTAATTTTTTTGGTGCGATGGTAAATGGGATTGCTTTTTTAGTCTCTATTTCTATGAGTTCACTATCGGTGTATGGAAATGCCATAGATTTCGTGGCGTTGATTTTGTATCCTGCTACATTTCCAAATTCGTTTATTAAGTCTATTAGTTTTTTGATGGAGTCTTTTGGATTTTTTATGTACAATATCATGTCATCTGCAAATAGGGACAACTTCACTTCTTCTTTTCCAATTTGGATGCCTTTTATTTCCTCTTCTTCTCTAATTGCAATGGCTAGTACTTCCAGTATCATGTCAAAGAGGAGTAGTGAGAGTGGGCATCCCTGTCTTGTTCCCGTTCTTATAGTAAATGGTTTTAGTTTTTGCCCATTGAACAGGATGTTTGCTGTGGGTTTATCATATATAGCCTTTATTATGCTGAGGTATGATCCTTGTACTCCCATCTTGTTGAGAGTTTTTATCAGGAAAGGGTGTTGGATTTTATCAAATGCTTTTTCTGCATCAATTGATATGACTATATGATTTTTATCTTTCAGTTTGTTCATGTGATATATCACGTTTATTGATTTGTAAATATTGTACCATCCTTGCATTCCGGGAATAAATCCTACTTGGTCATGGTGCATGATCTTTCTGGTGTTCTGTTGGAGCTGATTTGCTAGAATTTTGTTGAGGATTTTGGCATCTATGTTCATGAGGGATATTGGCCTGTATTTCTCTTTCATTCTGTTGTCTTTTCCTGGTTTTAGTATTAGGGTGATGCTGGCTTCATAGAAGGAGTTTGGAAGTGTTCCTTCCTCCTGAATTTTTTGGAAAAGTCTGAGGAGGATAGGTTTTAGTTCTTCCTTGAATGTTTTGTAAAACTTTCCTGTGAAGCCATCTGGCCCTGGGCTTTTGTTTGCTGGTAGCTTTTTGATGACTGCTTCAATTTCTTCCAAAGTCACTGGTCTATTGAGGTTTTTAGATTCTTCCTGATTGAGTTTTGGCAGGTTATATTTTTCTAGGAAAATGTCCATTTCCCCCAGGTTTTCCAGTTTGTTGGAATAGAGTTGTTTGTAGTATTTTGTAACAATCCTTTGTATTTCTGCAGGGTCTGTTGTTATTTCACCTCTTTCGTTTCTGATTTTATTTATTTGGGTCCTCTCTCTTTGTTTCTTGGTGAGCCTAGCTAGAGGTTCATCAATTTTGTTTATCCTTTCAAAGAACCAGCTCTTGGTTTTGTTGATCTTATTTATTGTTTCTTTGGTCTCTATGTCATTTATCTCCGCTCTGATTTTTGTTATTTCCTTCCTTCTGTTTACATAGGGCTTTTCTTGTTGCTCTTTTTCTAACTCTTTGAGTTGTAGAGTTAGATAATTTGTTACCATTTTTTCTTGTCTTTTACAATAGGCTTGCAGAGATATGAACTTCCTTCTCAAGACTGCTTTTGCTGTGTCCCAAAGAATTTTGGATTGTTGTGTTTTCATTGTTATTTGTTGCCATGATGTTTTTAATTTCTCCCTTGATTTCTCTAATAACCTAGTCCTTGTTCAATAACATGCTATTCAGTCTCCATGTGTTTGATTTCCTTGGATTATTTTTTATTGTAGTTGATTTCCAATTTTATGCCATTATGATCTGAGAAGATGCTTGATATGATCTCTATCTTCTTGAATTTGAAGAGACTTTGCCTATGTCCCAACATGTGGTCTATCTTTGAAAATGACCCATGTGCACTTGAAAAGAATGTGTATTCTGTGGCTTTGGGGTGAAATATTTGGAAGATGTGGATTAATTCCATCTGGTCTAATGTGTCATTTAGCGTTGATGTTTCTTTGGTGATTTTTTGTTTAGATGATTTGTCCAAAGCTAATAGTGGGGTATTAAAATCTCCTACTATGAATGCATTGCTATTAATCTCTCCCGTAATGTCCTCCAGCAGTTTTTTTTTAATGTATTTGGGTGCTCCTGTATTGGGTGCATATATGTTTACCAGGGTTATTTCTTCTTGTTGGATTGCTCCCCTTAGTATTATGAAGTGGCCTTCATTAACTCTTGTTATGTCCTTCACTTTGAGATCTAATTTGTCAGATATAAGCTACCCCAGATTTTTTTTTCTTTCCCTTCGCCTGGAAAACCTTTTTCTATCACTTCACCCTCAGTCTGTGTGCATCTTTTTTTCTGAAATGGATTTCTTGTAGACAGCAGATATAGGGGTCTTATTTTTTTTATCCAATCTGTTACCCTATGTCTTTTGATTGGAGCATTTATACGATTTACATTTAAAGTTATTATTGATAGGTACTGATTTGATGACATTTTTAATTCTGTACTCCTGTGTCCCTTCTTTGCTTCCTATTTCTTTATTTTTACAGTAGACCCTTTAGCATTTCTTGCATTGCTGGTTTGATGGAGATAAATTCCTTTAGCCTTTTTTTGTCTGTGAAGCTCCTTATTTCTCTTTCAATTTCATTGATAGCCTTGTTGGATACAGTATTCTTGGATTCAGACCCTTCCTTTGCATGACTTTGTATATTTTATCCCATTCCCTTCTGGGATGATGAGTTTCTGTTGAGATATCAATTGCTAGTCTGATGGGGGTTCCTTTATAAGTAATTTCCTGTCTCTCTCTGGCTGCTTTGAAGATTCTTACTTTGTCGTTGGTGTTTACCAATTTAATTATCATATGCCTTGGCGTCAGTCTTTTGGGATTCATTTTGTTTGGGACTCTGCAAGCATCTCATATTTGTGTGGGTTTTTTCTTCTCTATCCCTATAGAGTTTTCTGCCATTATTTCTTGAAATACATTTTCCATGTCATCCTCAGTCTCCTTTCCTTCTGGAACCCATATTATTGTAATATTGTTTTGTTTTGTATTGTCCCAAAGCTTCCGTAGGCTTTCCTTCTGCTTTTTAATTTTTCTTTCTAGAAGCTGCTCTAATTGGGAATTTTTTCCCATCTTGTCTTCTAGCTCACTGATGCGGTCCTCTGCTTCTTCTAATCTACTCGTGATGCTTTCTATTTAGATCTTCATAGTAGCATTGCCATTTTTCATTTCTTCTTGGGTCATCTTCATTTTTTCTTGGTTCTTCTTCATTTCCTCTTGGGGCTTACTCATATTGTCAAATTTGTCTTCCATTCTTTTTAGCCATCTTATGATCATTACTCTGAATTCTTGCTCTGGTAGGTTGCTTCCCTCTAACTCGTTTACTTCCTTTTCTGGTGATGCCTGCTTTTCTTTCATTTGTGGGCTATTTTTTTGTCTCCCCCATGGTTTCTCTTTTTTGGATGTCTGGCTATGTAGTTCTCTTTATCCTGCGTTGATTTAAAGGCACACAATACAACACTACCAGGTACAACACAAAAGGCACTGAACAGATATGTATTTGAGATATTATGAACCTCTAATAAAGGTGACCACTAGAGAAAGGCAAATTAGGGGAGAGGAGAGAAAGAGAAAAGGTTAAAAAAAAAAAGAGCGAGAGAAAGAAATTTTAAAAAATCGAAAAAGAGAGATAAATAAAGATAATAAAGAAAAAAAAACGTAGTTTCAAAAAGAAATTGGGTAACAGGAAAGAAAAGAAAAAAAGAGAGATAGTGAGAAAGAGAGAGAGAGAGAGAGAGAGAGAGACAAGAATCAGACTAAGAGAGAAAAGGGGAACAAAGTATATATATGTGGAGAAAATTCCAATAGGACAACCACTAATCCCAGCAAATGCCAGCAACAATACAATATCCACTAATATCAAGCAAGTCTAGGATAAACAGAAGTAAAAAACATACAAAAACAAAGCAATTACAAAATACTAAGCAACATTAACAACAAAAGAATAAGCATATCAATCTCATTAAAACGCATAAAAATTTGATGTAATCAACATCCATGCAAACAACAACCTAAGGACAGAGAGGAAAACCGTTATTGGTTTTTGTTGTTTTTGTTGTTTGTATGTTTTTATAAACTAGTTAATATATTGAAGAGAGTTGTATTTATGCACTTGGAACAGGGGGTTGGAAACTATGTATATAAGTAGGGTGAGAATTTAAGCGAGGGGTGTACAGAAAGAAAAGGTAAAAACTATAGCAGGAAAGGGTTAAGATAAACAGGAGATGAAAAGGGGATAGGTTAGTAATAGATTGATGGCATCAAGGTTGAGTTGAGAAAAGGTTGAACGATGTTATACTAGGGATGTAACTAGAATGAAGACTAATCTCAGTGTAAAATAAAGCGAAAATAAAATGGTACTTTAAAAAAAGAAAAAGGAAACAAAAAGTGCAAAATAGCAGTATTAATAATGATGATTGGAACTAAAAAATGTAATTATTGAAGAGGTAACATCAAGTGAGGAAAAAATGAAAAAAAATTGTTTCTTAAGTAAAGGATGTAAAAAATGAAAATAAAATAAAGATGTAAAAAATGAAAATAATACAAAATATAGAAAAATTTAGCATAAAATTGTGTAGTAGTGGTCATTCACTTCCTCTGTTTTTCTATTTGGCACGCCTGTTTCTCGGTCCAAACAGTATTGCAGTTCCCTGCGTTCCACTGCACCTCAGTTTTGTAAGCTAGACCTTGATTTAAGTAGGTTATTTCTTCCGTATATTTTTGGTTAATTAAAAGTAGTAAAAAAAAAAAAAAATCAGTTTGTATATCAACCCCCTAGGTGGCAGTGTTTCTGGATTGACTTCCCCGTCTTTCTTCCCTTCTTTCTTTCTCTATGGTGCTCTCTGGGGTGTCACAACTGTTGGTGGGCTCCACTGCTGTGGGCTTTTCAGGCCTCAGGTAAGATCCTCTTGTCTTTGTAAGATGGCAAAGTTTTCCTTCTGAGCCCATAGGTCTGGGAGAAGATCCCACTGTAGAGCGGGCTGCCTGGTCAGGAAATCCTGTCCAGCAGACTTCCCTTATCTTCTCCTCGAGCTCTGCCACCACTTAGCTTGCCAACTAACACTTCCCTATCAATTCTCAGGCGCTCCTTCTATCTGCTCTGGGGCTAGGTTCAGAACAGGTCCATCTGATCCGCTGCCATTTTGGATGATTGCTTCAATTTCCTCCTTAGTTATTGGACTGTTGAGATTTTTTTTTTATTCTTCTTTACTGAATGTTAGAAGGTTGTATTTTTCTAGGAATATGTCCATTTCCTCTAGGTTGTTTAGTTTGTTGAACAAGAGATGTTCATATATAGTTTTTTTACAATCCTTTGTATTTCTGTGGGTTCTATTGTTATTTCTCCTCTTTCATTTCTGATTTTGTTTATTTGGGTTCTCTCTCTTTGTTTCTTTGTTAGTCTATTTCACTAATCTTGTTTATCCTTTCAAATAACCAAGTCTTGGTTTCCTTGATTTATTGTTATTGTTTTTGTGTTCTTTTTTGTCTCTCTTTCATTTATTTATGCTCTGATTTTTAGCATCTCATTTCTTTGCTCACTCTGGGCTTTTCTTGTTGCTGTCTCTCTAATTTTTTAAGTTGTAGAGTTAGATAATTTATTACCAGTTTTCCTTTATTCTTTTCTTTTCTCTCTTTCTTCCTCTCTTTCTTTCTTTCTTTCTTTCTTTCTTTCTTTCTTTCTTTCTTTCTTTCTTTCTTCCTTCCTTTCTTTCTTTCTTTCTTTCTTTCTTTCTTTCTTTTTCTTTCTTTCTTGAGGTAGCCCTGTAATGCTATAAACTTCCCTCTCAGGATTGCTTTCACTGTGTCCCATAGGTTTTCGATTGTTGTGCTTTCTTTTTTTTTAATGTCTTTATTTATTTATTTATTTATTTATTTATTTATTTATTTATTTTTATTAAGGTATTATATGTGCACATATCTTTCCATTGCCCCCCCCCCCATACATGCCCTCCCTCGCTGGGGCACTTCTTAATTTCATAAAAGAAATTAGATATGTCTTAGAGGTCCATGTATGCTAATTATTTTTTTTCAATTTATTTTTATTTTTATTTATTTATTTTATTAGGCTATTATATGTGTACATAGCTTACCATTGCCCTCCCCCCCCCCCCACGAACTCCCATTCATTACTCCCTCCCCAGAGTTCTGTGTTCGTTTGTTGTACTTATATTCATGCACACCAGTCCTTCGGTTGTTCTCTTATCTCCCCCCAGGTCTCCTTCCCCTCCCCGCTGTCATTTGACAATCTGCTTGTTTTATGGTGACTATCTCAGAATCACAGGAATAGAATTTCTCCTCATTTGGGAGTCTGCTTGTTTTATGGTGACTATCTCAGGACCACATGAATAGAGTCTGCTCCTCCTCTGGTTCCACTGCCCCTGCCCCCGGGTCCCACTGCTTCCCCTGGGACACATGGTTCACCCGGGGCACACGGCCCCCTGGGACACACGGCTCATCTGAGGCACACGGACCCTCTGGGTCACTGGGGTCGCGAATTGGAGGTGCCGCGCTAGCTCCTCGCTAGCACCACGGGCAGGCTGGGACGGCTGCAGGCAGGCTGAGATGGCTGCAGGCGGGGAGACCGCCCTCAAATGTGTCTCATTCGGTGTGGAAGCGGAGCAGCTGCAGACACAAAGGCTAAGTTCTGAAGCTGCCCACTCCCTGAGCCCTGGGCGTAGAGCTCTGTTCTCGGTGGATTTCCTTTATTTGCGGCGGCGGTGGCAGGTGCGGCAGTGACGGTCGCTCCTGTGGTTCAATTTCCACTGTATTTTTAAAGTTCACCTGGTGGCAGTGACGGAAGCTTCGGCCTGGCCATGCGGCTGCAGAGGAAGGACTCGCCGGGGCTGGGAATGGAAGGCGCCGAGCCAGCTCCTCACCAGCAAGGTGTCCGCGGAAGCCGGGCTGAGCTGGCTGTGGGTGGCGGTGGAGGAAGGACTGGCCGGGGCCGAGAATGGAGGGCGCCTCACCAGCTCCTCACCAGCATGGCGTGCGCGGAGGCTGGGCCGAGCTGGCTGTGGGCTGGAAGACGCTGCGCCATCTCTTCACCAGTACAGGCGGTGGCAGAGGAAGGACTGGCCGGTGCTGCGAATGGAAGGTGCTGCGCCAGCTCCTCACCAGCACAGCGTGTGCGGAGGCTGGGCTGAGCTGTCTGTGAGTTGGGAGATGCTGCGCCATGTCCTCACCAGCACTGCAGGTGGGCTGGGACAGTTTCGGGCTGGATGGTTGCAGGCAGGGAGGCCGCGCTCACAGGCTTCTCGTCTAGGCAGGAGCCGAAGGCGAAGCCCCACATCAGCTCTCTGGCTCCCATGGCAGCCAGCAGGGCTGGCCCACTCCCTGGGCCTCGGGGTGGATTGAGGTCTGGCTTCCCTCATTCCTGGCAGCAGCGGCTCAGGCAGGTCCAGTTACGCCGTAGTTTTAAACTCCACATGGCAGCAGCGGTGTACTGCTTTGTGTCTAGTTGTAGCCTTCCCATTTCGCCAGCTTTCCTGTGGGTCTTGTGCGATCCCTTTCAATTTTAGCTGTTGTTTTTTTTCAAATTGTTGAGGAGGTGGCAGCGTAGGAGACTACCTAGGCCGCCATCTTGTTTCGGTCTCCTGATTGTTGTGTTTTCATTGTCATTCATTTCCAGGATGTTTTAAATTCCTTCTTTGATCTTTTTGGTAACCCAATCATTATTTAATAGCATGCTATTCAACCTCCAAGTATTTGAATTTTTAATTGTTTTTATTATAGCTGATTTTTGATATTATGCTATTGTGATCTGAGAAGATACTTGATATGATTTCAATCTTCTTGAATTTGGGGAGACTTTGCCTGTGACCCAATATGTGGTCTATCTTATTAAATGTTCCATGTTCACTTGAGAATAATGTATATTCTGTAGCTTTGGGATGAAATGTTCTGAAGATGTCCATTAAGTCCATCTGATCTAGTGAGTAATTTGGGATTGCTCTTTCTTTGCTGATTTTGTGTTTAGAGGATTTATCCAGTGTTCTCAGTGGTGTATTAAAGGCCCTTTCTATAATTGTATTTCTGTAAATTTCTCCTTTGATATCTTCTAGAAGGTTTTATTTTTATGTATTTGGGTGCTCCTGCATTGTGTGCATATATGTTTACCAGGATTATATCCTCTTGTTGTATCAATCCTTTTAGTATTATGAAGTGGCCTTCCTTATCTCTTGTCATGACCTTCACTTTGAGGTCTGTTTTGTCAGATATAAGTATTGCTACCCAGCTTTTTTTCCCATTTTTCCATTTGCCTGTAAGATATTTTTCCATCTCTTTATTTTTAATCTCTGTGAGTCTCTTGTTCTGAAGTGGGTCTCTTTAGACAGCAAATATATGGGTCATGTTTCATTTACATTTAAAGTTATTATTGATAGGTACTTGTTTGTAACCATTTTTACTTTTTGTGCCTGTATTTCTTCTTCCCTCACTCCCTTTTTCTTCTTCTTTTTACAACAGTCACTTTAGCATTTCTTGCCTTGCTGTCTTGGTAGTGATAAACTCCCTTAGCCTTTCTTTGTCTGTGAAGCTCCTTATTTCCCCTTCAATTTTGAATGATAGTCTTGCTGGATAGAATATTCTTGGGTTTAATCCCTTGCTTTGCATCACTTTATATATTTCCTTCCACTCCTTTATGGCCTGATGTGTTTCTATTGAGAAATCATTTAATAATCTAATAGGAAGTCACTTTTAGGTAACTTTCTGTCTCTCTCTTCCAGCTTTCAAGATTGTCTCTTTGTCATTAACGTTTGCTCTTGTAAGTATCATGTGTCTTGGTGTGGGGTTTTTTTGTTTGTTTGTTTGTTTTTTGTTTTTTTGTTTTTGTTATCTTAATGTGTCTCTCTGTGCTTGTGTGACCTTTTTCTTCTCCAAGTCAGGGAAGTTTTCTGACATTATTTTTTAAAATTGATTTTCTAGCCCTTGCTCTTCCCTTGTGGTGCTGGCACCCCTATAATATGTATGTTGCTTCATTTAATGTTGTCCAAAGCTCCCTCAGTCTCTCCTCCTGTCTTTTGATTTATTTCTCCAATTGAAGTTCAGATTGTATGTATTTTGCTTCCCTGTCTTCTAATTCACTAATTCAGTCCTCTGTTTCTCCTAGTCTACTGTTGAAAGCTTCCATAGTGTTTTTTATTGTAGCTATATCACTCTTTATTTCCTTTTGGTTCTTGCATAGATTGTTGATTTTCTCATCCATTTGGTTTATGAATTGTATGGCCCTTATTCCGAATTCTTTTTTTCTGACATATTTGATACCTCTGTTTAAGTTAGTTCCTTTCCTGGGAATTCTTCCTTTTCTTTCTTTTGGGGGTTGTTCTGTCTCCCCATTTTTGCTTTCACGGAAGGATCTAGGTGTAGAGTCACACAGGGCCTGTGGCTTCAGTGGTAGGCTTGGTGGTGAGTGGCATGGTTGCACATCAGGTGGTCGCAGTGGCTGTTCCTCACACAGCTTTTCATACTGTTGCAGGCTGCAGCTACTCCTTGGGCAGACACGGCAGCAATTGCTGGTGTGGGCAGTGTCTTGGGATAAACCTTTAGGTCTGCAGGAGGGGAGTGCATTTGGGAAGTCACAGGAGCCTGTGGCTGTGGAATCTTGAGTCCTGGTGTCCATGGTTCTGTAGTCAAGGCAGCAGGTTCCTGGCCAGAGTGACTGTAGGATCCTGGTGGTATCTGAGAGCACCCTGGGTGAAGATGAGGCTGTGCTCCCAGTCAAAGAAGCTCTCCTCTTCAAGATGGCATGGCTTCTACAGCAGAGTTGGCCTCCCCAGGAGTGATTAGAGTTTGGGCAGAGGCTTCCCAACTAGGTGAGCCCAGTCCACCAGCCCCTGAACGTCCTGAGGGATCTAACTGTGTCACACACACACACACACACACACACACACACACACACACAGACACACAGACACACAGACACACACACACCATATCCACACACTCCCCTTTCGCTCCCCCACTCACTCACACTCTCTTCTTCACTGCCATCCTCCTGGCCACCATCTTCCAATATCTGTTATTTCTTCTTATGTCTCTTCCCCTTTATCATTACAAAATGTCCATTTGTTGTCTCATATTATCTTTTTATCTTTAAATGTATTTTGTCAGATATAAGTATGGCTACACCTGCTTTTCACTAGAAGCCATTTTATTGGTGTACCATTTTCTATTCTTTCACTTTGTTCTATGTTTGTTTTTGTAGCAGAGATGTTTCTCATGAAGGTAGCATATACAGCTGGGCTTTGTTTTTTATTCAGCCCACTACTGCCTTTTAACTGGTAAGTTAAGTTCTTAGAAAGTGATTACTGATATATGAAGATTTTAATTTTGTTTTCTGGTATTGCTGTATCTCCATTTTTTCTTTTCCCTTGTGCTTCTTTTTGTTTGCTTTAGTTTGATGGTCTTTTATGATGTTTTCCTCCATTTCATGTTTTATTGTTAGGTATTTCAGTTCTGGATTTTTTTGTGGTCATCATTAAGTTTATGCAAAAGAAATATTCATATATACAATAGTGCTCTTTTTTTCTGAGTCCATCTTATCTCTATTCACCAGTGTAAGTTCTTTCAAATTTCACTCTAAGTAATAACACATTTGTTTCATGTATTTTTTTTATTTAGGTATTACTAAACCTAGAAAACTAGATGAGGAAGATGAAAAAGTTGTTCGTGGTGAAGGTTTTAAGACTGTTTCAGCAACAAAATATGAAACAATAGCAGCAATGACTGACCTGGCTATAGTAAACTGTAAAATATATGGAAGAAATGCACTTAATCTTAAGGTATGCTAGATATTTTAATGGCATGTTTTGTTGTATTATCAATTATTTTTGTTGTAGGTTTCCTAACTTAAGTTAGTATTAAAGGAATCTTTCTTATTGCAATAGAGACTTCCCCAGGAACAAATTAAAATTGGATCTCTAAACATATCTGTCCTAGTTTGCATTCATTCCAGCTTTTAAAAACGCTTATGTTCAAAGCAATTATAATGGTTTTTTTAAAATTATTTAACATGATTAACATAGTGGGATTCAGAATGATCATTAATTTATCAACAGTTTTTGTCCTTTGTGCCACCTCTAACACTAAGCTAGCTTTTCACTGAATTTAAGCCCAGTATAATGAACTAGATGCCTGGTGCATGAAAATTCATGCACTCTGGCGGGGGGGGAGGGCGTCCCTCAGCTCAGGCTGCACCTTCTTACAGTCCAGGAGCCCTCAGTTGATGGGGAGCAGGCCTAAGTCACAGTCTGGTCTCCCTCTGCAGGAGGCAACTGGTGGGGCAATCAGGGGATGGTGAGTGGCCAGTCCCACCCCCTACAATTGCCCCTCTGCCACAGCTGCTCACTGCTGCCTACCAATCACCATCCCCTCCCTCTGCCCATTAGCGCATGCCTTGCCTGGTCTGGCAACACCTGCTTACCAGCCTCGCCCTGCAATGGCCAGTTGTTCTATTGTTCAGTCAACTTGTATATTCCACTTTTATTATATACAATAACTGTAATAATAGTTAACATTTATTAAGCACCCTCTATGTGTAAAGCAAATGTTAGTTTTCAAATGTATAATTCAGCAATAAAAAACACACAACAACAAACAACCAATTTATAATTTAGCAAAGTAGGTATTATAATCTTCATTTTACAGATGAGAGCACTGAAGTTCAATGAAAGTAACTTGCAGATCGCAAAGCAAGCAAGTGGCAGAACTTTGCCTTTGAACCTAAAACTCTTTGACCTCAAAATCTAATTTTATATTAAAACTAGAGTCCCGGTACATGAAAGTTATGTACAGGGCCGGGGGCAGGGTGAGCCCCTCAGCCCAGCCTGTACCCACTCCAATCTGGGACCCCTCAAGGGATGTTCGACTTCTGGTTTAGGCCCAATCTCACCAGGCAGTTGGACATCCCTCTCATAATCCAGGACTGCTGGCTCCCAACTGCTCACCTGCCTGCTTTCCTGATTGCCCCTAACCACTTCTGCCTGCCAGCCTGATCAACCCCTAACCACTCCCATGCCAGCCTGATTGATGTCTAACTGCTCCCCTGCCAGCCTGTTTGCCCCCAACTTCCCTCCTCTGCTGGCCTGGTCACTCCTAACTGCCCTCCCCTGCAGGGTTGATCACCTCCAACTGCCCTCTCTTGCAGGCCTGGTCCCTCTTAACTGCCCTCCCTTGCAGGCCTGGTGCCTCCCAACTGCCCTCCCCTGATGGCCATCTTGTGGTGGCCATCTTGTGTCCACATGGGGGCAGCTATTGTGTATTAGAGTAAGGGTAATCTGCATATTACTCTTTTATTAGATAGGATAGAAGTCTGACAAATGGGTGGGGCCAGCTGGTTTGCCCTGAAGGGTGTCCCAGATCAGGGTGGGTGCTTCCTTATGGTGTGGGTTGGCCTGAATGAGGGGCCTATGGTGTTTTGCAAGCCAGCCACACCCCCTGACAACCTAAGTGGAGGCCCTGGTATCTGGAATTTATTTACCTTCTACAATTGAAACTTTGTAGCCTGGAGCAGAGCCAAACCTCCTGCTCGCTTTGTGGCTGGCAGCCATTTCTGTTTGGATTTGTTTACCTTCTATAATTAAAACTTCGTAGCCTTGAGTGGAGGCTTAGGCCAGCAAGGGTAGGCAGAAAGCTTGGCTTCCTCTGTTGCCTGGGAAACATAAGCCTCCCTCCTGCTCTCTGTGGCTGCAGCCATCTTGGTTGGGTTTATTTGCACACTCACACTGTTTGGCTGGTGGCGTGGCTTGTGGGTGTAGCAGAGTGATGGTTACTTTGCATATTACTCTTTTATAGGTAGGATATATTTTGAAATATGTTCATTAAAATTGAAAAAGTAGGAAATGTTACAGAAAGAGTTTTTTTGGGAAATTAGGACATTAAAAAATGTTTATGTGCCTGGCTGGTGTGGCTCACCTAACTTCTTTTGCTATCATCCAATCACCCATGTGTGCTCTCTCTTTTCCTTGGGATCTGAGATGCTCTTCTATGTTGACACCTTCCTCATTATTTGGGTTCTGTCATCCTATACTGAAATTTTATGATGTGTAGAATTCCTCTCAGCCCTACTCAGGTTATGATGAATTATGTTGGAGTAATCCTTTCCTGCCCATATAGATGTCTTTTGTTTTGGCTAATTTTAATATTTTCTTTTTTGTCATTGAATGTAAGCAGTCTTACTATGATGTGCCTAGGTGTAATTTATTAAAATACGTATCTTTCTATAGTTCATAGCACTTTTTAAATGTATGGCTTTATAATGCTTGTCATTTCTGGCAAAATTTTCTTCCAATATTGCCCCTGGCTCACTCTTTATGTCCTCTTCTTATGGGAATTCAGAGACATGTTTCTGAGGCCTTTTCATCCTGTCCTTACTCTCTTTCCTGTATTTTCCTTTTACTCTCTGTGCTTTATTCTGAGTTTTTTTTTATTACTTAAATTATAGTTCAATTTTATTCTCTTCTCAGCCAAATTTTTGATTTTTGTTATTTTATCATCTAAATATTTTGTTATTAAAATTTTTATTTTATTATCTAATTTCTTGAACCTATTAACCAGTTATTTTATTTTTTAAAGACTTTAAAAATATATATTTTATTGATATTTTACAGAGAGGAAGGGAGAGAGATAGAGAGCTAGAAACGTCGATGAGAGAGAAACATCGACCAGCTGCCTCCTGCACACCCCCCACCTGGGATGTGCCCACAACCAATGTACATGCCCTTGACCGGAATCAAACCCGGGACCTTTCAGTCCGCAGACCGATGCTCTACCACTGAGCCACACCGGTTTGGGCTATTTTTTAAAGATTTTTAAAGTTGATTTTTAGAAAGAGAAGAAGGGAGAGGGAGAAAGAGAGAGATGGAGAGAGGGGGGGGAGAGAGAAAAACATCCATGAGAGAGCAAAACCTCAATGGGCTTCTGCCTACATGTCCCCCACAGGGAATGGAGCCCACAACTCAGCATGTGCCCCAATCAGGAATCAAACCAGGAGATGTCCAACCTTCACAGGAGATGTCCAACCAACTGAGCCACACTGGCCATGGCATAGTTATATTTTAATCCAATATGTGGATTCTCTGTGGGTCTGTTTCTATGATGTACCATTTATCTTGATTTTTGTCCAATTATTATCTTTTTGCATATCTTTTTATTCTTGACTAGAGGCCTGGTGCACAAGGTATCACTCAGCCCAGCCTGTGCCTTCTCTAAATCCAGGACACCTCAGGTAGGATCCCTAGGTCTGGCCGGGGATCAGAGTCTATCAGGGCTTTCCTTCCCCTGACTGCCAGCAGCTGGCCCTGCTTCCACTGCTGCCACTGCTTTCACTGCACCCTCAGCAGGTGACAGGCGTGGTGTGAGATCGCGTGGCTGGCCTGGGCCTCTCTCTGTGGGGCACTGCCTGCCGGGTAGCCTGGGCCTCCCTCTTTGGGGTGATCCATTGCAGAGCCACCTCCCCTCATTGATCACCCACAGAGGGTGGTCTGGGCCTCATTCTGCAGGGTGATCACTGGGTGATGGCAGGGCCCCCCAACCAATTGCATTGTGCCTATCTTGGCTGGCCTGGCACGAGTGCATATCATAGCATGGCCATCCAGAAGGTTGTCCAGAAGGTCGTTCTGCTGTTTGGTCATTCTGTCAATCTCTGTGTTATGTTTTTACTACGATAGACTGCTTGGTAAATGTTGTTTAAACGGAGTTCGAGGACCTAGATCCTGTTCTCTTCTTTCAGAGAATTTTTATTATTGCTCTGGCAGGCAGCTAGGGAATATTCACTTTAATTCAGTCAGATAGTAAACTGGTTTTATCCTGGGCTCTACCCTTTGTAGAGGTTTTCTATAACCTCTTATCTCAGGGCTATTATAGCCTTTCAGCCATCTTATACCACCTGTGGCCTCTCTTCCTTGCTATGTCCTGAATTCCATGTTTTGTCTCCCTCGTCCAATGAGACTGGCTATAGTTCTATTCAGCTTCTTGATAACAATTTTGGTTTAGGCAAATGACTTTGTGAGAAATATAGTATTGAGTGTTGTGTTTATCACTCTGAGATTTTCTTCTTTCTGGAGTTTTGGCTTATAAATTCTAGTTACCTTGGAAATTCCTTAAGTCTTTGTTGTGCTACATTTGTTTTTGTTTTTTGTTTAAGTAGAAGAATTAATTTGAAAAAAGGCCAGTAGTAGAAGTGAAAAATCATTTTATCTAGTTTTGAAGTGAATTCCTTTCATCAAAGTTATCAAGCTTTTTCTGTAAAGGGCTAGGTAGGAAAGTTGGAGGTTTTGAGGGCTATATGGTCTCTGTCACAACTACTCAACTGTGTTGTGTTGTAAAAAAGTGTTCATATACAATAGTTAAACTTGTGTATATGCTGTCTTCCAATAAAAATTTGTCAAAAACAAAACAAAACAAAACAAAACAAAAAACAGATGGCCAACTGTATTTTGCTACTCCCCTTTTAAATGGAAGAAGAATACATCTTTTAAAAAGTTGGTTGTATCTAGTCAAGAAAAAATACTTCCACAGCCATTAATATCATTTTTTTAAATATTGGACTCCAGAGTAGGATCCTGAGCTCTGTACATAGATAGAAAAAAATTAAAAGTCATAATTTCTGGAGTTTATTAAAAAACAGATTTTATATAAACAAAAATTTACACAAATCAAATGTACTGGTCAATAGTATATAGACTAAGTGCATAAGTGCTTAAAAGTTACCAGAGCAATTAAAAATTTGAGAAAGCCTTCACATTATTATTTAGGTTTTTACATTCCTTGCATAACAACCACAGCATTGAAGTTCAAAACAAAAAAAAGCTCTTTCAATCTTTCCGTCTTTCATCTCTAGTCTTATTACCTTCCCTCTAATTTGGGCAAAAATGAATGGGATTTGAACCTGAAGATGCCCACTCAGTAGTCAGCATGACAAGATGAGGGTCCTGCTTCCTGGCTAACCCAGCTCTGTCACAAACCCCCACTCTATTAATAAATCACTGTGATATGCACTACTTCTTTGCACACAAAAAGTGAATGGATCTATCACTTAAACCTACAATCTTATCTATTACCAATAAAGCCAAACTTTAATCTTCGGAGGATTTGAAGTTGAAGATTATAGTGCCTTTTTTTTGTCTTTTGTTCTCAGGACATAAACCCTGACTTCCACCTTAGCCTCTTTTCTAGACTCCTCATTTTGAAACCACCATTTGAAGTTCCCCTCATGTACCAGGTTACTTCTCACTCCATATGTACCTCTTTTTTCTTTTGGGAAGTTTGCCCTTATAGAAAAAGTAAAATCTTGGTCATCAAAGTTAGTTCTATTATAATAGCTCTTCAATAAATATTTCCAATTCCTTAGTAACCACTATATTTTACCATTTTAAAAGTGTACATTGAGAAAGCCTTCACATTATTATTTAGTTCTTCAGATCCGTTCCACAATAACCACAGCAAACAGATTTTATGATGGAACAGTAAAAGAGAGATCTAGGGCACCTGGTGTAGGCAGGCCTAATGTTATACCCACAGTCCTAGACATTCACTCATTCAGCCAATATTTATTAAGGACCCACTATGTACCAGGGTAAACTATGTGTCTCACTATGTATTAATGTACAAAACAAATAAAAATGCCTATTTCATGGAGCTTATACTTTAGTGGGGTGAAATTATACAGTACATATAGTTATACATAGCCTGTTCTGTGGTGAAAAGAGCCATGAAAAAATAAAGCAAGTGGATGGTCAGGGAGAGGTTGCTATTTATGATGGGCTGGTCAGAAAAGCCCTCTTTGTTCAAATGACTTATGAGTTTACAGCCGACTATAAGCAAACTGCTGACTGAGGTGAGAAGATAATTCTTGGGAATAGATAGGGGGCAAATTATCCATGCAGACAGAAATGTAAAGGCCTTAGTTATGTGCACACACTAAGCTGAACAGTTAGAAACTGTAATAGACACATTTCTGCTACATAATTTAGTGTACCACCAATTCTGCCAAGAAGAGAAAAATGTTTAATACCTGAAAACTACTTTTATCAACTACCAATATGTAGACATTTACAAATATTCATATTTTACTAAAATGTCAGTCTTGTACTGTCAATTCCAAGATTTTTTAGTCAAGAACCTTTCATTCTTACATAGTATTTGCCATAGCCTAATGATTGGCAACAATACCCCATTCACTGCAAGCTTAGGTGTTTGATCAGCACTAAAGTTCCTTGGTGCATTCAGTTTGTCACTACTGATTCTATGATAACCTAAGAAACAAATTTAATGCTTCAACTTTCCAAAAGCATTAAATATACTGAGGGCAACAGTCATGCTTTAGTCAGTTCAGGTTGTTATGATAACATACCATAGATTGTGTGGCTTAAACAACATTTACTGATTATAGTTATCATGGTGAGAAAGTTTAATATTGAGGCCAGCTGATTTTGTTCCTAGTGAGAGCCCTCTCCTTCACAGTTGTCTTCTTGCCGTATTATCATATGGCAAGGAGAAGGGACAGGTCAGGGTAAGAAGGGAGAGGAAGAGGGCACTCTGGTCCCCTCCTATTCTTATAATGGCTCCACCCTTCATCAGGGCTCCACCATTAAGACCTCCTCTAACCCTATTTCCTGAAGGCCTCTTCTCTACAAAACATCACAGTGGGACTTAGTGTTTCAACATATGAATTTGGAGGCACACAAACATTTAGTCCATAATAATATATAAGTTTTCCTTTCAGAAATTTGTATATTTAAGCAATAAATTTTATATAGGTGTCAGATTAATACAAAGATAACAGAGAAATAGAAGTATTGGTGGCAATGTGGGCTCTCAGTTCTTGGTGTTATGCAAGAAAGATTTCACAGTATGAGTCCAGGTGATTTTGAGAGTACATTTATTAAAGCTGGGGAGAGTGAAACAAAGGAAGGACTTAAGATAGAAGAGGCAAGATCATAGCCACATAAGTGACCTAGGAGGAGCTCCTTGGCTTTTTGGAAACATGAGTAAGAGTTGAGCCTAGGTGTAGCTACCTTGGTCCTTTTGAAGGAAAACACAGAAGCAGAAGAAATGAGCCAGCTGGGCTATGTGGATTCAGGAAACAAGTTATAGAGGCAAAAGAAGGGCTATTGACAACAGACTCATGGGTTAGTCCAGGATGAGCTGTCCCCCCTGGTTGTAATTCTCCTGGGAACCTTTAGAGCTTACAGGATAAAGAAAAGCAGAGATATAAGCCTGAGGAAAGAAGTGGGGAAAGACCATGGGTGTACTCCAGAGAGATGGAGAGAGAGAGAGGGGGGGGGGGAGAGAGAGAGAGAGAGAGAGAGAGAGAGAGAGAGAGAGAGAGAGAGAGAACAGGATCCTTTGCCTTAAGAGGTTTTATCAATTTTCCAAAGACAAGAATTTTAGGGGAGGTCTCAAGGGAGAATATCAATAGAATATTCATCAGCTTTCCAAGTGTGTCTTTGAAAAGTCATGGTCTCTACTGTTTGGTGGGCACTATGGTAGAGATTCATTAGTCATTGATTAATTCTTAAGGGAGTGGTAGTGCAAGGGAGAAGGAGGCAAGGTGAGTCAGGGTGCTGGATAAGGCCAATTTGAATTAACTATCTGTCTCAGTTTCCCTATTCAACTTGCCAAGGAATTTTCCTGGCATCTTATTATCCTACCTCAGAACTAGAGACATGAAAAAAAACAGGTGGTGAAAAGGAAAATTAAATACAAAATATATTTATGGTTTCATGACTTACATTTAAGTCTTTTATTTATTTTGAGTTTATTCTTGTGTCTGGTGTGAGTTGGTGCTCTAATTTCTTTCTTTCTTCTTTCTTTCTTTCTTTCTTTCTTTCTTTCTTTCTTTCTTTCTTTCTCTTTCTTTCTTTCTTTCTTTCTTTCTTTCTTTCTTTCTTTCTTTCTTTCTTTCTTTGCATGTACCTGTCCAATTTTTCTAGCAGCATTTATTGAAGAGACTGTCTACTCTATTGTATACTCTTTCCTCCTTTGTTAAGTATTAATTGAGCATAATGGCTTTGGTTGATTTCTGGGGGTTTCTGTTCTGTTCCATTGATTTATATGCCAGGGCCAGGGCCAGACTGTTTTGACTATAATGGCTTTATAGTATAACCTGACAGATGGTATTGTGAGTCCTCCAACTTGGTTCTTTCTCAGAATTGTTGTAGATATTTGGTTTTATTTTTGTTGTTGTTTTTTGGTTCCATGTACATTTTTTGAGTATTTTTTCTAGATCTGTGAAATATTCTGTTGGTATTTTAATACAGATTGCATTGAATCTATAGATAGCTTTATGTAACGTGGACATTTTAATGATGTTAATTCTGCCAATCCATGAACATGGTATACTCTTCCAATTGTTTCTATCTTCCTCTATCTCTTTTTTTCAGTGACCTGTAGTTTTCTGAGTACAGGTCTTTTACTTCCTTGGTTAAGTTTATTACTAAGTATCTTTTTTTGTTGTTGTTGCTGCAGTAAATTTTTTTAGTTTCTCTTTCTGAGAATTCAATATTAATGTGTAAAAGTGCTATAGGTGGCAAAATCTGACATCTCTCATAGCCAATACATCTCCTGGGGCAGGAAAAACAAAGGAGAAAGTAAACAAATAGGACTACATCAAAATATAAAAAGCTTATGCCAAGCAAAAGAAACCATCAACAAAATGAAAAGGGAGCCCATCCTATGGGAGAACATATTTGTCAATGATATATCTGATAAGGGGTGAATAGTCAAAGTACATGAGGAACTTATACAACTTAACAAAAAGAAGACAAACAATCCAATTGCAAAATGGGCAAAGGACCTAACTAAACATTTCTCCAAAGTAGGCATATAAAGACCAATAAACATAGGAAAAATGCTAAAAGTCACTAATCATTAGAAAGGTGCAAGTTAAAACTATAATGAGGTATCACCTGACCCCTGTCAGAATGGCTACCATCAACAGAGCAACAAATGACAAGTGATGGTGAGCATGTGTAGAAAAGGGAACCCTAGTGCACTGCTGGTGGGAATGCAGACTGGAGCAGCCATTATGGAAAACAGTATGGAGATTCCTCAAAAAATTAAATATGGAACTCCCATTTGACCCAGTAATCCCACTTCAGGGAATATATCCTGAGAAGCCTGAGTCACTAATCAGAAAGAATGTACATATCTCTATGTTCATAGCAGCACAATCTATAACAGCTAAGATCTAGAAACAGCTCAAGTGCCCATCAGTAGACAAGTGGATAAAAAAACTGGTACATTTATATCACAGAATGCTATACAACAGTTAAAAAAAAGAATCTCTTATCTTTGAAACAGCATGAAGGGACTTGGAGAATGTTGTACAAAACATAATAAGCTGGTCAGAGAAGACAAGTTGATACGTGGAATCTAAACAACAAAATAAACTGCTGGACAACATAGATCCAAAGACATAAAAGCCTGGAAGAGACTTTCAAATCTCAAAGGGAAGGCAGGGGTGGGTGGTTTGGAAGTGATTAACCAAAGAAGTTATATGCATATATGCATAACCCATTGCCATAGACAATAGTGTGGTGAAAGCCTGGAGTGGGGTTTGATATAGGATAGAAGGGGTTAACTTGGGAGGGGGGAGAGACACATGTAATATTTTAAACAATAAAGATAAATTTTAAAATATATATTTCAATATGTAGTGAATGCTCAAAATGTTTGCTCATTATTAATTGATGTCCTATGACACATATGTTTCTATACTTACTGAATACATAAATAGTTACTAGTATTTCTATCTGATTTCTAACTCTTACATATTTAAGAAATTACTAGAGGCCCAGTGCACAAAATTTGTGCATGGGGATGTGTGTCTCTCAACCTAACCTGCACCCTCTCCAACCTGGGACCTCTCAAGGGATGCCCAATTGCCTGTTTATGCCCGATCCAATTAGGATTGAGCATAAACACGCAGATATCCCTCTCACAATCCAGGACTGCTAGCTCCCAATTTCTCACATGCCTGCCTTCCTGATTGCCCCTAAGCAATTCTGCCTGCCAGCCTGATCACCCCCTAACCACTCTCCTGTCAGCCTGATTGATGTCTAACTGCTCCTTTGCCAGCCTGTTTTCCCCTAATTGCTCTCCCCTGCAGGCCTGGTCACCCCTAACTTCCCTCCCCTGTAGGCCTGGTCCCTCCCCCCCAACTGCTCTCCTCTGCAGGCCTGGTCACCCCTGACTGCCCTCCCCTGCAGGCCTGGTTCCCCCAAACTGCTCTTCCCTGCAGGCCCATTGCCCCCAACTGCCTTCCCTTGCAGGCCTGGTTTCTCCCAAAAGTCCTCCCCTGCTGGTCATCTTGTGGCAGCCATCTTGTGTCCACATGGGGGCAGTCATCTCTGACCACATGGGGGCAGCCATCTTGTGTGTTGGTCAATTTGCATACTATCCTTTTATTAGATAGAATTAGATAGGATAGAGGCCTTGTGCACAAGTGGGGGACAGCTGGTTTGCCCTGAAGGGTGTCCCAGATCAGGATGGGGTTCCCTTGGGGCATGGGGCAGCCTGGGCGAGGGGCCTGTGGTGGTTTTTAGGCTGGCCATGTCCCCCAGTGACCCAAGTGGGGGCCCTGGTATCTGGGATTTATTTATCTTCTATAATTGAAACTTTATAGCCTTGAGTGGAGGCCTGGGCCCACCAGGGCATGTGGAAAGCTTGACTTCTTCAATTTCTGGGGTCAACCCAAGCCTTCTTCTCTCTCCATGGCTGCAGCCATCTTGGTTGGGTTAATTTGCATACTCACACCTGATTGTCTGGTGGACATGGCTTGTGTGTGTAGCGGATGTATGGCCAATTTGCATATACTCTTTTATTAGCTCGGATTATCATGACAGATTAAAATGAATGAGTGGGAAATAAGTATAGGATTATTAGTGTACTGTGTAAACCACTGTAAGTCAGAATATGTGATTTTAAAATATTTTGTATAAAATATTTTATGTATTGTTAATAATTAACCTCTTATCTCTGATCACTTTCTTTTAGGGCTTTTTTATCCTGAATTGCCCAGACTTAACACCTTTGGCTTACCAATTGATATATCTTAACTTATCATTTAATGATATCTGTTTATTTCCCAGAGAAGTAAGTCCATTTTTATTGTTGTATAAACTTCAATACATTTATTATGAATAAAAAATATTATAATAAATAGATAGATGATATCCTTGAATTACTATGAAGTAAATATATTTTGGATTGCATCCCAAAAGGCTTATTTTCAGAAGTATGAAAAGTACTGTACATCTCTCTTAGGAAGTCCTGTGACATAATCTGTAAAGATTGTTATTATAGTCAGGCTCTTAAATATGTTCTCATAATTATACAATGTATATAAAATAAATTATCTATTTTCACTCTAAATAAAACCTAAAATAAAGCTATTCATGTGTTAATCAGAAGTTTTAAAAACACAGTTTAGTGACCAGGTAGTATGATACTATAACAAGTTTTAGCTATTATGGGTCAAAATAGGATATTCTGCTTAATAAAACATGTAGAATAATCACATATGGGAATGAGCTAATGTATTGTTATTTTATTTTACTATTATTTTTTAGTTTTTGACATTTTTAAACTTTTATTATTGAGAGTATTACAATGTCCCTTTTTTCCTCCATTGCCCCCCTGCACCCAGTTTTTGCCCCAGGCCTTCATCACCCTATTGTCTGTGTCCATAGGTAATGCATATAAGTTCTGCTATGAATCTATTCCTGCTATGCCTCCACACTTCCCTCTGAGATTTATTGGTCTGTTTCATGTTTCCATGCCTCTGGTTCTATTTTATTCATCAGTGTATTTTGTTTATTAGTTTTTTGTCCATTTATTTTGATTTTTACATTTGTTGATAGATATCCATTTATTGCCATTTTATTATTCATAGTTTTAATCTTTTATTTTTTTTGTCCTCTTCCTCCTCTTCCTCCTCTTCTTCTCCTTCTCCTCCTCCTCCTCCTCCTCCTCCTCCTTCTCCTTCTTCTTCTTTTCTTCATCAAGAACATCCTTCAATATTTCATGTAATACTGGCTTAGTTGTGATGAACTCCTTCAGCTTTTCCTTGTCTGGGAAGCTCTTTACTGACTTTCAATTCTAAATGATATCTTTGCTGGGTAGAGTAAACTTGGTTATAGGTCATTGCTTTTCATCACTGAATATTTCTTGCCACTCCCTTCTGGCTTGCAAAGTTTCTGTTGAGAAATCAGCTAGCAGTTGTGTGGGTGCTCCCTTGTAGCTAACTAACTGCTTTTCTCTTGCTGCTATATATATATATATATATATATATATATATATATAATTGATTTTTTATAGAGACTAAGGGAGAGGGATAGAGAATTAGAAACATCAATGAGAGAAAAACATAGATCAGCTGCCTCCTGCACTCTCCCTACTTGTGCCCGCAACCAAGGTATCTCTTGACTGGAATCGAACCTGGGACCCTTGATTTCACAGGTCGATGCTCTATCCACTGAGCAAAACTGGTCAGGACTTCTATTGCTGCTTTGAAGATTATCTCTTTGTTTTGAACTTTCAGCATTTTAATTCTGATTTGTCTTGGTGTGGGCCTCTTTGGGTTCATGTTGTTTGGGATTCTGTGCTTCCTGGACTTGTATGTCTATTTCTTTCACCAGTTAAGGGACGTTTACTGTCATTTTTTCAAATAGTTATTTGATATCTTGCTCCTTCTCTTCTCCTTCCAGTACCCCCATGATGCAAATGCTGGTACAATTGAAATTGTCCCAGAAGCTCCTTACACCATATTCATATTTTTTAAAATTCTTTTTTCTTTTTGCTGTTCTTATTGGGTATTTTTTGCTTCCTCATATTCCAAATTCTTGATTTGATTCTCAATGTTCTCTACTCTACTATTGATCCCCTGTAAATTATTCCTTATTTCAATTAATGTATCATTCTTTTCTGACTTGTCTTTTTTTATGTTGATGTTCTTGTTAAGTTCCCTAAAGTTCTCATTAGGTTCCTTGAGCATATTTACAGCATTGATTTGAATTCAGTATTTAATAGTTTTCTTGCTTCCATTCCATTTAGTTCTTTTTCTGGAGATATTTCCTGTTTTTCCTTTTTTGTTTTTGTGTTTTTTGTTTTCATTTGTGATATATTTTCTTGTATCTGCATTTTGGCTGTGTTTGTTTTCATGTATTATGTAGATCTGCTATGTCTCCTAAAGTTAATAGAGCGGCCTGGTGTAGTAGGTGTCCTGTTGGGCCCAGTTACCAGATCTGGGCACTCCACGTGCACCCCTGTGAGAATTATGTACACTGTCCAATTATAGTTGAGCCTGATGTATGTATTTGTGTCATTGGGAAGAGATGACCTCCAGGCTAATTGGATGTAAGGTCCACCTATGACTATAGTGGGAGAGCTGCTGTGCAGGAGCCAATCCTATGGAGTAGGACTTGCTTCATTTGGGCTTTGGTGCTCACTGAGTCTGCCATTTGCTTGTGTCACTTGTGGAGGTGGTAGGATTGTAATCCTGTGTGGTTGAAGCTGACTACCAGGTGCACTGACTCTGGGACCTCCCAGGGGGTGCAAAGAGCTTCTGCCTGTGCACTGTCTGAGGCCACCCAGCATGAGTTACAAAGCAATCTGCAGATGGCTACTACTTGTGTTGAACTTGGAGAAGCCAGGGAGAGGCCAAACTATGCATTAGGGTGGGCTGCCACTAGTGTCAGGTCTGAAGCCCCTTATTGAGAAGTACAAAGGTCACTAATGCCAGGTGCTGCTGTTTGAGAGATTTTAGGAAATTAAAATGAGAGAAGAGAGGCCAGTTGTATGGAAAAGCGACTGGAAATGGCTTGGATGAACTTGAAAGTAAGGAGGGGTGGGATCTCAGGGAATCACTGTACAGGTCAAATAGTATGAGCCAGATTGATGGAGATTCAATCCATCAATTGTCAGCTCTGTGGCAGGGAGGGTTCAGCAAAGGAACAATGGCCTCTGCCAGCACTTTTCTTTGGGAGAAAGCTGTACTTTCAGCTCTTGTCCTGATTCTGGACAATTTAGTTTCTCTGTTAGTGGCCCAGGTTTCTTTCAATCTGCTACCCCAGTGCTGGAACTCAGAGGGAGTGAGTCGAAGTAAGTCTGTGCATGGGCCCTTTAAGAGGAACTGCCTGGGACTCCAGCAATCTTTGTGTCACTCAGCCACAATCCCTACTGATTTTTACAGTCAGAAGTTGTGGAAACTTCTCTTACCAAATCTGCGACCCTGGATTGGGGGCCTGCTGTGGGGCAGAGACCCCTCACTCCTCAGGGAAACCTCCACAGTCAAAATATCTTTCCTGATTTTAAACCACCACATGTGAGTGTGGGACCAGCCAGTTCTGCGATTCCCCCCATGCATCTATGCTTCTCCTACTAGTCCTGATGCACTTCTTCTTTAATTCTCTAGCTGTAGTACTTCCATTCAGCTAAATTTCAGGTAGTTCTGAATTATGGTTGTTCTGTATTTTAGTTGTAAATTTTGATGGGGTTGTGGGAGGTGGCAAGTATCACATTTACCTACACTTCCATCTTCTCTAAAAGCCTCAATGTCATTTTAAATAAATGGGTCATTACAAGTAATTATGATAGATTATTTTCTCTGTGTCTTTATACAATTCTTTATTGGTCATTGGGTGATTGGTTGTTCTGTGAATTGACTTTCGGAATATTGACTTTTAGTGAACTGATTTTTAGCAAATTGACTACTATATAATATTAAAAACATCCTATCTAATAAAAGAGTAATATGCAAACTATCACTCCAAGACACAAGATGGCCACCCCCATGTGGTCAAAGATGGCTGCCCACATGTGGACACAAGATGGCTGCCAAAAGATGACCTGAAGGGGAGGGAAGTTGTGGGCAGTTAGAGGTGATCAGGCCAGCAGAGGAGGGCAGTTGGGAGTGTCCAGGTTGGCAGAGGAGGGCAGGTCAGCAAGGGAGGGCAGTTAGTGACGGGGCCAGCAGAGGATGACAGTTGGGGGAGACCAGGTGAACAGGGGAGGACAGTTGGGGGGGCAGGCATGAAGGGATGACAATTGGGAGAGACCCAGGACTTTAGGGGAGGGCAGTTGGTTGGGGGACCCAGGCCTGCAAGGAGGGCAGTTAGGAGTGACCGGGCCAGTAGAAGAGGGCAGTTGGGGGAGACCAGTTCTGCAAGGGAGGGCCTTTGTAGGTGATCAGGCCAGCAGAGAGGGGAGTTAGGAATGACAGGGCCAGCATAGGAGGGCAGTTAGGGGTGTCCAGGCCAGCAGGGGTGGACAGTTAGGGGAAATCGGGCCTGCCAGGGTGCAGTTAGGTGTTGATTAGGCTGCTAGGATGATCAGCTGGTAGGCAGAAGCGGTTAGAGGCAATCAGGCAGAGGCAGGCAAGTGGTTGGGAGCCAGCAGTCCTGGATTGTGAGAGGGATGTCTGACTACCCAGTTTGACCCAATCTGGGATTGGGCCTAAATGGGCGGTCAGACATCTTTCAAGGGGTCCCAGATTGGAGAGGGTGCAGGCTGGGCAGAGGGACACCAACCCCCCTCCCACTCTGTGCACGAATTTTGTGCACCAGGCCTCTAGTATTTTTCACAATTTCTCTGTAATATTATACTTTTGCTTTTGCTAGAAGTTATTTTTTTTCTTTTCTAATGTGTAATAACTATTTTATAAATTTGACTAGGAGAAATTGATAAGAATATAGGGGTCTTTTTTCTTCAGGTTAATTTTAACTTTTTTTTCCTTTTCTTAAATAGTTGTAGATAAAGCCATGTATCTGCAAAGCATACTCTAACTACTAAAAGAAGAATGAATAAATAAGTGTTTTTCAAATGTAAAATTTAAATTTCCCACTTTTTTTTTTAGAATATTCTTTTTTTTAAAACTATATTTTATTGATTTTTTACAGAGAGGAAGAGAGAGGGATAGAGAGCTAGAAACATTGATGAGAGAGAATCATCGATCAGCTGCCTCTTGTACAGCCTCCTCTCCCCCCCCCCCCCCCCCCCCCGGGGATGTGCTTGCAACCAAGATACATGCCCCTGACCGGAATCGAACCTGGGACCTTTCAGTCTGCAGGCCGACACTCTATCCACTGAGCCAAACTGGTTTCAGCAATTTCCCACTTTTTAAATGGATAGAAATCAATAGAACTTGCCATTAACATACAGATCTGTATTATATAGCACTAGAGGCCCAGTGCACAAAATTCGTGCATGGAGGGGGTTCCTCAGCCCAGCTTGTGGCCTCTTGTATTTTAGGACCCTTAGGAGGATGATCCCCCCCAAAAGGTCAGGCCTAAGTTGGCAGTCAGACATCCCTCTCACAGTCCAGGGCCCCTCCCTCCTTACCACTCACCTACAGTGGAGGCAGGAGAGGTTTCCACCAACACCATTGCATTTGCCAGCTGTGAGCCTGGCTTCTGGCTGAGTGGCACTCCCCCTGTCAAAGTGCAATGACCACCAGGGACAGCTCCTGCATTGAGCATCTGCTCCCTGGTGATCAGTGCACATCACAGTGACTGGTCATTCTGCCATTTGGTCAATTTACATATTAAAGTTTTATTATATAGGCTAGATGAAATTTTCCAACCAGAATGGTAATATTCAGTCTTGGAAGGGCTGTGCTGGGAGTAGGCTTATGATAACTAGTCATCAGCATAGTGTAAATGCAATCAATAGAAGACCAAAGGCTGGCATGAGTGTTGTGATTGAAATTGTTACAAATTTCATGGAAAATTCAAGATGGTAGACTTAAGCAAAAGACAAAGTCTATTAAAAATAGTTTAAGACACACAAAGAAGATAGAAGCAGAAATGGTAAACAAGAATGTTAATATAACAAACTGTATAGATATATATTCCATCTTCTTTTCAAATCTCAGATTATTTAAAAACACATAACAGTAATAATTAATTATAATAATATATTGTTGATCTTTGATGAGGAACAAGAAGGCTCACTGTGTGCTCAATATTGCTTGAATAATCTATTGCAAGGGGGATATTTTAGCCCTGTGGAATTATCTTATATTGCACATCAGCTAGATGGAGAAGAGAAAAGAACAGCAGAAGAAGGCATTATCAGTAAAGACTATAGCACAGTTTTAATAGCAGCCTTCTAGAAAAATGGATGATAGTGGTATTTCTCTATTCAAGTTATAAGCAATACCTTGACAGTTTGGGTTTTACAACTATTCCTATTTAATAGTCCAGCATATCAAAGGCTCAGGATCAATCTCATAAATCAAAGGTCATTTATATACAATTATAGAAAGCACTAGAGGCCCGGTACACGAAATACATGCACCAGGGAGGAGGGGTCTCTAAGCCCAGCCTGCACCCTCTCCAATCTGGGACCCCTCAGGGGATATCTGGCAGTCAGACATCCCTCTCATGATCCAGAATTGCTGGCTCCTAACTGCTCCTCTGCCAGCCTGATTAACACCTAACTGTTCACCTGCTGGCCCAATCTCCCCCAACTGCCCTCCCCTGCCTGCCTGGTTGCCTCCAACTGCCCTCCTCTGCTGTCCTGATCTCACCCCCAATTGCCCTCCCCTGCCGACCCAAAATCACCCCCAACTGCTCTATCCTGCTGGCCTGATCTCGCCTCAATTGCCCTCCTCTGTCAGCTAATTTGGTTCTGATTGGTCAGTTTCTATGCCAGTCAGCATCTCTGGGTCTATCAATGGGGCCTGATCAGAAAGGTGGGGCTGATCAGCAGCCCCAGTAGAGGTTTAGAGAGAAACGGAGGAGCAGCTGATGGCCAGGCCTGGAGAGAAAGAGAGAGGCAAATGCTGATCAACAGCTGTTCACAGAGGCTATGGATCAGACCCTGCTTCTCCCTTCAGACCTCTCTCGTGATTCGCAGCCCCTTCAGAAGTCAAGGCTAGGTTACCGTACCTACAGCCATATTAGTCAGTGCTGGGTCACCACGCAACCCAACACTGACTGCAGGATTGACTTCTGCTTGGTTGAGTTTCCGGTCATTGTGGAAGTGATGGGCCCAGGGTTTTTATATGTTAGGATTGGTTTATAGTTAAAAAAATTAGAAAAACAGTGATTCAACTTTAATTCTCTCTTTATGGGTCTAGAATGAATATCAGATACATGCTAAGCACTTTTCTTGGCTCAATTACAACAGATTATTCTATATTTGTTGTTAAGGACAACCTTCCAGATTGTGAAGCTGAACGACTTCTGCAAATGGTCAGGGTCCAACAGAAGTATTGACCAAATCTTATGGAAGAAAAAAAGAGTTAGTACAACTAAAAACAGATCTAGAAAACAGATATGAGATGAGTCTTAGAAGCAAATGATGAGTCAGGAATGTTAGATAAAGATGAGGGAGATTTGCAGTAAGTTTTGGCACTAAGTCACCAGCAAATTGACATGGAAGATGAAGAAGCACATCTCTGTAGGGCTGTTCAGCTCATATGCAAGGCAGTTGAAAAAAAAAATCTCAAGATATTCCACAGACATCAAGTCAGAAGACATCTAACTTTAGAGAAGCCTACTTTGAAAAGCAGCAGCAGCAACAGCTGTAGGAGCCACAGGGCAGCTCTCATACCAACCATAAGTTCAGAAGCATTTGGCAGTGATCTTGGTGATGATATGAGCAAGGAAGACATGCTTCAGGTAGCTGTGACAATGTCTTTAGATACTGTTAGAAATAATTTCATAACAGAAAAAAGTAATACATCTTACAAAATCTCTAAAATATTCATATTTGTGTGATTATAGCAAAGGGTCCATTTTTATAATATGTAAAAGAACAATGTTCAACAGAGGAAACAAGACTTTTAAGTGGTTTGCAAACAAAAATGTGAGAACATGGCAAAATACATCAGTTGTAGGACTAAATAGTAACCCTTCAAATACTAGCCAAAGAGGCATTCAGCAATTAAATAAATTTAAAATAGTTTTCTAAATGTTTGTTTTTCATTTTTAGTGTTCAATAGCTAACATGTCTAAAATTGGGGCATTTTTTCTTGGATCTTTTTGCAGACCAGCTAATAAGCTCTTGCCATAGAACTTCCCTGTACATTTGGTTTTCTTCTCTTCTGTGTAGGTAATTTGGCTCACTTTCATCACTTACTAGTTGCTTCTATGTCTCCTTTTAGGACAGTATTTCTTCTCTGTGTTGCTGATAGTAATGGTTCCAGAAGGATAAGAGTTCTCCCTCTACCTATGTATTATGCACTTTGGTGTCTTCTCATATTATTGTTTTTTATCACAATTTATCTGCTATCTTGTTATTATTTTTTTAAATTCTATTAAATAATGCTAATCTTTCTTGAGATTTGCTTTTTAAACCCTCCAAGATGAGATTATCATTTCATAATTCTGGTGCATTCCTAAATTCTAAAATCATCTCTGCATAAGTATTTAAGAATAAATGAACATTTAAAAAAATAATAATGTATTGTTAGGTCTATAACATATATGGATGTAGTACGTATAACATCTACAGTGCAAAAAAAAAGGAAGAGGCAATAGAGCTATTAAGGAAGATTTCCATATCTCACTGGAATTAAGTTAATATAAATCTGAGGTATATTATCATAAGATATATATTACAACCCCTATAACAATTGTTAAGAGAATAGCTCAAAAAAATATAGTGAAAAAGTTATTAAATTAATTAAAATATAGTACTAGCAAATATTCATTTGATACAAATGAAGGCACCAAAGAAAGAACAAAAAGAAAATTACATTTAGAAAACTGTCTGTACTATATTTAAAATGGTGATGTAAATCCAGTGTGCCAATAATAACATTAAATGTAAATACAGCAAACAATCTAAAGATACACTTAAGAGCAAAAGATACAAAGAATTCAAAGGTAAAAATATGGCAAAATATAACATGCAAACAGCAACTATAAGAAAGCTGGAGTGACTGTACTAATATCAGATAAAATAAATTTCAAAACAAAATACGTTACTAGAGATTAAAAAGGGACTTTTGTCAATCTATCAGGATAATCTTACCTAATAATAGAGTAATATGCAAATTAACCATCACTCTGCTACATCTACCAGCCATGCCCACCAGCCAATCACACCGAGTATGCAAATTAACCCAACAAAGATGGTGCTTAATTTGCATTTGCAGAGGGAGGGAGAAGTGAAGACTGAAGACAGCATAGAAGGAAGAGGGAGGGAAAGTGGAAAGCAAGGCAGCTGTGGCTGCTGGAGAGAAAGCACTGAGAGCGCGTGTGGGGTGGGGTGGGGTGAGGCACACAGTGATGGCGCCCACGCCACGGAAGCATTGGCAGTGGGAGGCAGTTGGGGTGGCTGGTCTAGTGGGCAGGTAGGGGTGTGTGCGTGGCCAAGGAGGCAGTGGCAGTGGTGGCGGGTCGGGCGTGCAAGGTGAGGGGCACAGGGGTGGTGGTGGTGGTGGTGGTGGAAGCATGCACAGCCGCAAGCATGGTGGTGGTGATGGCCATGGGTGTGGTGGGGCGGGCAGGATGGATGGGGTGCACCTCACCCATCCCACCCCACCCCGCTCTTCCTCGCCATAGCGGGAGAGGTGAGGGGGCGGGAGAGGTGGCGGTAGTGGGAGGGATGCCTGCCGGAAGTATTGTAGGAATATTCCTGCAACAGGTCATTAGTATCCTATATAATAAAGAGGTAATATGCAAATTGACCCTCACACCCTTGCATCACAAGATGACTGCCCCATGTCATTACAAGATGGCCACCATAAGATGGCCACCCCCACATCATCACAAGATGGCCACCACATATTGTCACAAGATGTCTGGCAGGGGAGGGCAGTTGGGGATGACCAGAAATGCAGGGAGGGCAGTTTGGGGGCAATCAGTCCATTGTGGGGGGTGGGAGTGGGGGGGGAGAATGCACTGTTAGGGTCAATTAGGCCAGCAGGGGAGCAGTTAGGTGTCAATAATGCCAGCAGGTGAGCAGTTAGGGGGATATCAGGTTGGCAGGCAGAGTGGTTAGGGGCAATCAGGCAGGCGAGCAGTTAGGAGCCACTCATCCCAGATTGTGAGAAGGATGTCTGACTGTTGGGAGTCAGACATCCCCCAAGGGGTCCCAGATTGGAAAGGGTGCAGGCTGGGCTGAGGGACACCCTTTGCCCCTCAGTGGATTAATTTCATGCACTGGACCTCTATTCATTATATACATATATACATACATATGTACACAGCCATAGAATACAAAAACTGAGAAAATTAGAATTTCAACAATAATACTTATAAATTTTAATGCTCCACTTTCAAAAATGCATAGAACAACTAAGCAGAAGATTAACAAAGAAATAGAAGACTTGAACAACACTTATAATTACTTAGACCTAACAGAAATCTATGGGACACTTCAACCAATAGCAGAAGAATACAGAATTCTCAAATTCACATAGAATATTTTCAGGATAGACCATAAAGTAAGTCTCATACATTTAAAAAATTGAAAAATCACAGAAAATATATATTTTTGCCACAGTGAAATGTAATTAAAAGTCAATAATTGAAAGAAATTTGGAAATATATGAAAATTAAGCAACACATTATTAAATAACCAATGATTCAATTAAAAATCAAAAGTGAAATTTGAAAGTACTTCAAGGTGACTATAAATGAAGAGACAGCATACCAAAATTTATGGGATGCCTTTACATCAGTGCTCAGAGCGGAATTTGTAGCTATAAATACTTTTATTTTAAAAAGAACAATTAATAACCTAATATTCTATCTTAAGCCACCATAAAAAACAAAGAGCAAACTAAACCTAAAGAAAGAATAAAGGATAAAGTAATAAAAATTAGTGCAAAAATATGTGAAATTAAGAATAGAAAGATGGAAAAAAATAAACAAAACCAAGAGTTGTTACTTTAAGAAATCAACAAAATGGACTAACCTTAAATAGACTGATCAAGGAAAAAGAAGACCAAATTACTAAAATTAGGGATGAAAGATGGAACATTACTACCAACCTCATAGAAATAGAAATATTTTATGAGAATTCTATATTTAACTGTAAATCAACCAACTAAATAACTTTGATAAAATGGACACATACCTAGATAGAAACAAGAATGGACTCAAGAAAAAAAATAGAAAATCTGAATGGCTTTATAAAAAGGAAAAAGTTCAATAGTAATTTTAAAACTTTCCACAAAGAAAAGTCCAGGACCAGACATTAGTGAATTTTTATTATACATCTTAAGAAGAATTAACACCAATCCTTTACAAATTCTTTTAAAAAAAATAGAAGAGAAGAAAAAAAATTCAAACTATACCTAAACTGGACAAAGATATGGAAAGAAAAACAAACTACAGAACAATATCTTTCATGACTATAAATGTAAAAATCTTCAAAATGCTAGCAAACATTTTACACCATGACCAAGTGATATTTATTCTACGAATGCAAAGTTGGATAAACATACAAAAATCAGTCAGTATTGCACACCATTTTAACATAGTAAAGGGGGGAAACTATACAATTATCTCAATAGAGAGGAAACAAATTTAACAAATCCAACATCCTTTATGATAAAAAATATTCAATATATAGAAATAGAGGTGGATGTTTACAACTTTATAAAGGATATCTACAAAAAACCCACAGCTTATATAATATTTAATGGTGAAAGACTCAATGTTTTTCTCCTAAGATCAGGAATCAGATGAAGATGTATACTAGTACTCTTTCCATTTTGTATTTAACGTTGTACTGCTAAAGCAAGACAGAGAAATAAAAAACATCCAGCAGGAAGGTATGGGAGGGTTAGGGTTAGGAGGGTAAGAGATCAACTGAAGGACTTTTATACATGCATATAAGCACAACCAACAGACTCAAGACACTGGGGGCGGGGGGACTAGGGCAAGTGCCTGGGGGTAGGGGAGGCCAGGGAGGCGGCGGGGGGGGGGGTGGTCCATGGGTGTGGGGAAGAGACATATATACTACTATTTGTAATACCTTAAACAATAAAATTTAAAAACAAACATCCAGGTTTAAAAGGAAGTTAAGCTTTCTCTACTTGCAGATGGCATGGTCTTATATATAGAAGTCCGAAGGGATTCATTAAAAATATATTAGAATTGAGTTTAGCAAACTTGTAGTGTACAAGATCAATATAGAAAAATCAATTGTATTTCTACAAAATAGCAACAAGCAATCTTGACAATAAATCAAGAAAGAAATTTTATTTACATGAAAAAGAGTAAAATACTTGGGAGCAAATTTAACAAAATTACAAAACATCCTGTGAAAACTACAGAACATTGTTAAATTAAAGGAAATGTATACTCAGATGACAAGACATCCCATATTCATGGATGTGAAGACTTAGTATTTTAAAGATTGCACTGCTCTCAAATTGATCTTCAGATTTATTGCAATCCCAATGAAAATTACAACTGACCTATTTTGTAGAATTTGAGAAGCTGGACTGAGTTTATAAGGAAATTACTCCAAATAACCAAAGCCATCTTGAAAAAGAAACACAAATTTTGAGGATTTAATTTCTGATTGCAAGAATGAGCATGATCTATTCCACCAATTGTAGATTTTTATGATTATAAAAAGGTTTCATTTAATGTTAAAGATAGCTAATGTAAGACCTTATTATGATTCACCAGAGGGCAAGAAATATATTAATCAAGCAAATATCATAGGTTTAAATGGTATATTCTACTATTAAATTCATATGAAAAATCAGTGTATATGAAACAAGCTGGTTATAATAGCCGCCACCTCATTGATTACTAAGGTTAGTTACCTTTTATTTCTGCAGATATTTCCTTCCTCCCTTCTTCTTTGCATAATTGCTCCTCATGAACCCATAGGTTGATCAAATAGGATCACTTTCTCATTTAGAAAATAACCATTTTTGAGTTAAAGAATATGTGTAAAGCATTATTTTACATACCATGCACAGTATGATGGCCTGTCATTTTGAAGGCTTCCAAAGATATTAGATATATGTGATACAGACAATTAATGTTACTGTACTGATTCTACTACATTAATTCAAAGGGTTTTTAAAATGGAATAGGAATTTGCATACTTTATTATTCAACTCATGTTTGTTTCTTTTTTCTGTTCCTCAGATATATTGTCTTAAATATTTACAAATACTGATCCTGAGAAATAATCCTATCAGAATAATCCCTGATGAAATTCAGCAACTTAAGCACCTTAGAGTTTTCAACATTGCCTTTAATATGATTATGACTCTTCCTCTTGGGTAAGGTTGATAATTTTAGATTATAAACGTAGAAAATAAAGAATTTATGATATAAAAAAGGATCAATCCCCCTTTTGAAAGCAGCTAGGAACTTTTTAGCTCATTAATCATTCTTATTCTTTTCCAATTAGTTGACTTGTTTTTCATTGCTGTGTTAAAAATAATCCTACTAGTCAGATGCCAATTAACCTTTCTTGGCCTCAATCTCCTAATCTATGAACCAAGAAATTGGTCTTTATGATATTTAAGAACCTTTAAATTCTAATAAGAATGTTAATATTTGGGTTTAAAAGAGATGGCTTTTCTCTACGTATAAACTGGTAATTATTTGATTACTAATAACATTTTAAAATCAAAGCCTTTACCAAATGCCAAAACAAGATACCACTTGCAGTAAATGCTTATCAAATTGAATATAGGTTAAGGACAAAAGTATGGGGACTCTGAAATAGTTGAACAGTATTTCTCAAAAGAAGATTCTTATAGTAATTAAGAAAGTGCATCAAAATTCTTTTATAAAGTTTTTCATCTAGCAGTTTGTAATTAACAATCCAACAAATTCTACATTCATAAACCTTAAAACTATTTAGTCATTTAAAAGAACAAAAAGGTATGTAAAATATTATACTATTTCTGTATAAAAATTTAAAAATCACACATTATAAAAACACTAAAGCAGTAAGAAAATTGCATCATGGGGATTTTAGTTGTTTGACTCACCTGTATTTGTCCACAGTAACATAAATTGTATTTTTCTCTGCCTTGATATTAGAATTATCCATTTCTCTAAGAAAACCCTGTTTTTGTTTTTATTAATCCTCATGCAAGGGTATGTTTTGATTGTTTTAGAGAGAGGGGAAGGGAGAAGGAGAAAAAGAGAAACATCAATTGGTTGCCTCTCACATGCACCTTGAGTGGAGATCGAACCCACAACCTGGGTATGTGCTCTGTCCAGGAATTGAACCTGCAACCTTTGACACATGGGATGACACTCCAGTCAACTGAACCCCACTGTCCAGGTTCTGTTTTCCTTTTATTGCAGAATGATAATTGAAAACCACTGTCTAAGTATTGAATATCTTCATTGCTACTGAGATGACATTGCTTATAGACACTCCCAGTATACAGTGCTTAGTAATATATGTATTTAGAAATCTATGTGTATACATGTCTATAATTATTTATCTGTCTATCTTTATTTATATGCACACTTCATATATACACACACAACTATATATACACACATATGTACATATATGCATCTAAATCAATGAATACTGTATAATCTATAATAACAATTACATACTTTAAATAACCATCACTTATTTAAACAAAATGTAAAAATACCTAAAGCATCTAAAAGTTTGTCATAACTACATGGTCAACATTGTACATTGTTTAGAGATTAGGCAAACTAGTTCGAATTATAAACAAAAGTTTTAAGAAGCCCTCACATCTGCCAGAATGATTGTCATCAATAAATACACAAATGACAAGTGTTGGCAAGGATGTGGAGAAAATGAAACCCTTGTGCACTGTTGTGGGAATGCAGATTGGAACAGCCACTATGGAAAACAGTATGAGGTTTCCTCAAAAAAATTAAAAATGGATCTGCCTTATGACCCAGTGATTCCACTTCTGGGGATTTATCTAAAGAAATCCAAAATATTAATTCAAAAGAATATATGCACCCCTATGTTCATTGCAGTGTTATCTACAATAGCCAAGCTATGAAAAGCAGCCCAAGTGTCCATCAATAGACAAGTAGATAAAAAAAAGCTGTGCTACAATGGAATATTACTCAGCCATAAAAAATAATGAAATCTTACCATTTGCAACAGCGTGGAAGGACCTAGAGGGTATTATACTTAGTGAAGTAAGTCAGTCAGAAAAATACAAATACTATATAATTTAATTGATATGTGCAATCTAAAGAACAACACAAGTAAAGAAACAACATTGAAACAGATTCATAGACACAGAAAAAAAACTGGTGGTTGTCAAAGAGGAGGTGGTTGAGGGACTTAGTAAAAGATGGGAGAGAGAAGAGGGAATGAGTGAAAAGATAAAGAGCCTGACCCAGGAACCAAGAAGTAACTGGGTTGATCTCTGTCAGAGCATATGCCGGGGTTGTGGTCTTAATCCCCAGAAGGGGCCATGCAGGAGGCAGCCAATCAATGATGTTTCTCAGTGATATTTCTATCTGTCTATTTCTCTTCCTTTCTCTCTCTCTCTAAAAATTAATAGAAACATTTTTTAAAGAAAAAGATGAAGAGATTAAGAAGTACAAATTTGTAGTTATAGAATAGTTCTAAAGATATAAATACAGCATAGGGAATAAAATCAATAATCAACCAAATGGCTGAACAGCAGAACGACTGACTGGATGACCATGCTATGATACACACTGGTGCCAGGCCAGCCAAAGTGGGTGTGATGTGATTGGTCAGGGGGCCCTGCCACTGCCCCATGATCGCTCCATGTAGGGAGGCCGAGGCCACTGGCTGGCAGATGGGTGGGGCTTCCCTCTGCAGAGCGATTGATTGTGGGGCTCCCTGACTGTGAAAGGGTGCAGATCAGGCTGAGGGTCACCCTCCCGACTGCACAAATTTTGTGCACCAGGCCTCTAGTATTGTAATAACTATGAATAGTGTCAGATCGGTACTAGATTTATCAGGTGGTCACTTAGTAAGTTATATAATGTTCAATCACTGGGTTGTTCACCTGAAACTAATATAACATTGCATGTCAACTATAACCGAAATTTTTTTTTAAAGTTTCAAGGAGCTATCTTTTAAAAATAGCAGTGTTTCTAAAGCAGTACAATTTTATTAAATGCCATCGGATATGTATACAAATCAAGAGATGATTGAGGAGCATATTGAAGCCAAGTATAAATAATGAATTATGGGAATAATAATATAATTATAACTAGAGGCCTGGTGCATGAAATTTGTGCCCAGCATGACCCTTTCCAATTGGGACCCCTTGCAATATGGGACTGCTGGCTCCTAACTGTTCACTTGCCTGCCTTCTGATCACCTCTACCTGCCTCTGCCTGCCAGCCTGATCACCCCTAACTGCCCTTCTCTGCCAACCTGGTTGCCCCTGTCTCTGCCTGCCTATATAATTGTCCCTAAATGCCCTCCCCTGACAGCCTGATCTCACCCCCAACTTCCCTCCTGCTGGCCTGATCTTGCCCCCAGCTGCCCTTCTCTGCTGGCCTTTTGGTTCTGATTGGTTGGTTTCTATGGCAGTCAGCATCAGAAGCTCTGCCTCCTAAGCAGCCATTGGTTCTTCGCAGTACCCACATTTGGTTCTGATTGGTCAGTTCCTATGCCAGTCAGTGTCTCTGGGCCTGTCAATGGGGCCTGGTCAGAAAGGTGGGCCTGATCAGCAGCCCAGGTGGAGACCTGAGAGAAATGGAGGTGTGGCTGCTGGCCAGACTTGGAGAGAAAAACAAAGGCAAGTGCTGATCAAAAGCTGCCATAGAGGCAATGAGTCGGTCCCTGCTTCTCTCTCAGGCCTTTGTCTGGGTCTGATTCGCAGCCCCCTCAGCAGTCAGTACTGGGGCACTGCACCTTCAGTGGAAGCAGTTAGCATTGGATTGCCTTAGCAAGCCAGAGTTGATTGCAAGACTGACTTCCAGTTGGTCGAGCCTCCATCGTTACTGGTCCTTATGACCTAGGTTTTTTATATATTAGGATTGTTATGGGGATTAACTTTATTGAACCTCAGAGAAGACTTAGAACAAGCTCTGGCATAGGTAAACATGTTCATTTGCAGAGATTGTTAGATGCAAACTCACACAGAGGAAACTTATACAGTACTGGATGAAGGTGCTAAATTTTTTGTCTTTAAAGGTTATTATCAGAACTCTAGCTTTCTGAGCAAAGAAGACGCAATATAGAGTAGCAGGAGTAGGGGAGCTGTAACTGAATAAAATTGAGTGAAATGAACTGAACCAATTGGGTACTTGGATGTTATTGCTGTTACAAGTAATAGCACTGATATATTTTTAATATTATATTTTCGTTTTTGTAATTAATTCAGTAAATGTTTGTGAAGTATCTATTGTGTGCTCCCTAATTGATCACCACCTAAGGGGAAGGCAAACAATTGCACATAATTAGAGAAAGTAAAATGATGGAGATGCACTTTATAAAATTCCAAACAGTGCATGTAACCCAATCTGGAGAGTGAGAGGTGGCTCCCAGAAAGAGATGACATTTAATGCAAATGTCACTGAGTGTGAATGAGCCACATTAATAGTGAGAAGGGGTAAGTATGACTGATTATGGGTTAGATATTTCCTTAAATAAAAGTGATAATACATATAGAAATAAATGAGATGTGAAGCAGCATATATAATGTGGAGTAGGAATTGCAAGCAGTTTGCTGTTTGGAAGCTTAGAAAGCAAGGCCAAGTGGTAAGAAATTAGAGTGGTGGAGTAGGCAGAGACCAGGTTGTCTGCAGGCCTTGTAAGCAAAGGCAAAGTATTTGTGGAAGGGTTTCCCAAAGAGGAGTGGTGGATTCAGATCTGCATTTTAGCTCTTGGTGGTGGCAGTGTGGAGGATGCATGTGAGGTGATAAAATAAAATAGAAGGCTATGACAGTAGTTCAGGCAAGAGCTGCAAAGCATATCTAGGACAATGATCACATAGAGAAAAAGGAACAAATTGTTAACAAACTGAAGTAAAATTAGCAAGATCTAGTATTGACTAGACATAAATGATGTAGGGAATGGGGGCATCCAAGTAAAAAAATAGTCAAGGTTACTCCAAGATTTCTAGTTTGAGTGAAATAATTCAAACATGTAAATATACATCTATTAAGTATCCTTTATAATAGAAGCCTAATATGTTAGGTGTCCGGTCATCTGGTTATCTGTACAACCAATCTAAGTATAATATGCTAATGATATGCTAAGGCTGCTCAACTGCTTGCTATGATGTGCACTGACCACCAGGGAGCAGACAGTTGACCAGTCAACCAGTTGCTATGACGTGCACTGACCACCAGTGCAGATGAGGGCAGATGCTCTGGCAAGTATATTAACTTGCTGCTGGGGTGAGGCCGACTGAGACTGAGCAAGACAGGCCGGACATGCCCTGGAGCCCTCCCATGCTCCCTCCCCAGCTGGCCAACCTCCCAAGTCCCTTCCTAGCTCTGATCATGGGTGGGTGGGTGGAAGGTAATCAAACAAAGACTATCCTATATAAAAAAGGCTAATATGCAAATAGACCAAATACCTGAACAACCAGTCACTATGACGCTCACAGACCATCAGGGTGCAGATGCTCAATGCAGGAGCTGCCCCCTGGTGGTAATTGCACTCCCATTGGGGGAGTGCTGCTGAGCCAGAAGCCCAGCTCATAGGTGGTGAGCGCAGCCACAGTGGCGGGAGCCTCTCCCACCTCTGCAGCAGCGCTAAGGATGTCCAACTGACAACTCATCCATCAGTCAGACATCCCCCAATGGGCTCATGAACTGCAAGAGGGCGTAGGCAGGGCTGAGGGACCCCCACCCTAGAGTGGATGAATTTCATGCACTGGGCCTTTAGTTTATTTAATACTAAGCTTTGTGCTAAGATTTGGGTTTAAGATGATAAATGAAAGGGGCATTATTATTTCTCTATTGGAATTTAGAATCCAGGAAAAGACACAAGAATTTCTAACAGAGATCACAATAAATACATAGATACAAAACATCCTAAGGGCTATAAATGAAGAGATCAATAAGAAAGATATCAGTAGTATATCCAAGATGGCAGTGGAGTAGTTGAAAGGTACATTCACCTCTTCCCAGGACCAAACAAAAATTACAACTAAATTATAGAAAAATCATTGTTAATAACCAACTGAAGACTAGCTGAACAGAAGTCTTATAACCAACGATTTATAGAAGAAACTATATGGAAACTATTAGGAAGGGTGGAGATGCAAAAAGGACTTGCCCTGCTCCCATTGGCAGTAGTAGAAATTCCAGGTTATATCTCAGTTGCATAGGTCACCTTTAAGAAGCATGCGGTCTTGAACCCAACCCAGGCTTTGCAGCCCAGAGCACCAAAGCAGAAAAGAGGCACCCATATAACATCTGGCTGTAAAAATCATCTGGGATTCTGTCTACCAGGGAGAAGTAATAGTCCTAGAAATATAGGCACCCTCTTAAAGGGCCAATGCACAAACTCTAATTTGCAGACACTAACGTTGGACTCCAAAGAAAGAGCAGAACAGACTAGAATTGTGTGAGGAGAGACTGGGGTTTGTGGCTCTGGGGAGAGAGCTAAACAGATAGCCACCACGATCCCGAAGCTGAGTTCCTCTTCCATACTACAGATACCATCTTTCTTAGATGGAGCACTCCCCTACAAGTGGCATCAGCTCAGGGGAATGCAATAGCTGCATTCTCTGGTCCCCCTGCCACCAGCCCTGCTGAAGAGTTGGCTGCTTTGGCTGAAGTATGGAGGTCTGGGCAGACTAAAGGGGTGTCAGTTAATTGAGTTGTGTGGCTTTGGAGTGAGAGCATTTTCTCACTTTCCCGTGAACTTTGCTCACACCTCCCCTTCATGGGAGATCTGCTAGTCCCAAATGATGGGCTCCTGGTAGCCCCACCCTCATGACTCCTGATGGCTCCACCTCCTGAGGTCTGGGAAGGTTCTGGGATGGACATATTGGTGAGGCTCTGGGACAGGGGCCACTCTCCTCACCTTCCCCCAAGTCTGATCAGCACCTCCGACACCAGAAATTCACTAGCTCCATCCTCCTCACTTCTGGGAGCCCCACCCTGCTGAGATTGGACTCTGGGGTGAATCCAGAGCAAACTGAGTCTTATAGCTCTATGACAGGGACCGTTTTTTCCTTTCACACCCAACAGTGGCAGAGCTCTCCCTTCACACAGCCAAAACTTGGGCCTGATAAACTCTGCTAACCTTACCCTAACAACACCCTGAAACCCTCCCTCATCAGAAAAATGTGTAAACAACTGGTGGGTGGCAGTTAGATCTGGTATACTTGGATACATTTGCTGAGCAGCCTCAGACTCAGCATAGCACCAAGACTGAACTTGGTATTAATCTGGTGAACATGATTTGCCCTACTTTTTGACTCATTGAGAACCTCCATAATGCAACTTGAGTACTACCAGAGGTTCTTTCAGACTAAACCTAACAGGCAGCCAACAGGCAGAGGCAGGTGGGGGTGGATCTTGGGGTTACTTGAGACTTTTGCTGACCTTTCCCTTGGCCTATTGCTGGTAAAAGCTGTCGTTGGTGCACAGCTTGATTCTCCTCATGCATACCCAGGACAGTCACACTGTGAATTGTGTTGTAGCTTTAAGCAGGTTACCAAGGGATAGTCACAGGCAGTGTCTGACATTGATATACCCCAGAGTCCCTACCAAGAGGCTCTAAACCAAAATACCCAGAGGCTAGTATCAGACAACATCAGAGCAGGATCCATTTAGCTTCTCACGGGCCATATTTAAAGGGAGACCTGGGCTGGCATCAGACCCTACTGAAGCAAATGTTACTATATGTGGTCAACAGCTGCACAGTAGCTCAAACAATATGCTCAAGGTTGTTCCTCACAGTCAGCCATCCTGAGTGTTGAATCCACATATGAAGGAGCCAATAGTAATCAAGATTCAATTATAATAGGAAGGTCCACATAACCTACATAAGGGACACACCTATAGCATCCAACTCAGGTGATCAAGGAAACTATGCCACTGGGTTCCATAGGATATCTACTATGTAACACCACCCTACTAGGAATGGAAATCACAGCAGATCTACCTAATACAGAGAAACAAACACAAAGTGGAGGCAAAAATGGGGAGACAATAAAACATGCCCCATATTAAGGATCAGGAAAAAATTCCATAAAAAAGAACAAAATAAAATAAAGGCAAGCAATTAATTAGTTATAGAGTTGAAAACAATGGTTATAGGGTGCTCAAGGAACTTACTGAGAACTACAACAGCATAAAAAAGAACATAGAAATCATAAAAAGGAACCAGTCAGAAATGAAGACTACAATATCTGAAATGAAGAATACATTAGAAGAAATAAGCGGTAGGTTGAATGAACATAAAATCAAATCAGCTATTTGGGAGACAATGTAAGAAAAAACATCCAATCAGAGCAACAAAAAGAAAAAAGAATTTTTAAAAATGAGGATTGTCTTTAGGACCTTTTGGACAACATGAATCATGACAACATCTACATCATAGGGTTACAAGAAGGAAAAGACAGGGAGTAAGGGATAAAGAACCTATTTTAAGAAATAATGAACAAAAACTTTCCTGGCCTGGTGAAGGAAAAAGGCACACAAAGCCATAATGTGAAAAGAGTCAAACCAGCTAGGGTACATGTGGTCTATTCTAGAAAACAGTTCATGTGCACTTGGAAATAGTGTAAATTCTGCTGTTTTGAGATTAAATGTTCTGACGATATGAATTAAGCCCATTTGATCTAGTGTGTCATTTAAAGTTGCTTTTTGCTTATTGATATTCTATCTATAAGATCTATCCACTAATGTTAATAGAATGTTAAAAGCTCTAGAATAGACCACATGTACCCAGCTGGTGTGACTCCATGGATAGAGCATTGGCCTACAGACTGAAGGGTCCTGGGTTTGAGTCCAATCAAGGGCACATGCCTTGGTGTGGTCTTAAGCTCCAGGGGGGCAGCTAATCAATGATTCTTTCTCGTCATTGATGTTTCTCTCTCTCTTTTTTTCCTCTCTCTCCTTCTCTCTTCCTCTCTAAAATCAATAAAGTATATATAGAATAGACCACATGTTAGAACACAAAACAACTCTCAATGAATATATTAAAATTACGTCAAGCATTTTCTCTGACAAAAATGGTAAGAAATTAGAAATTAATCACAAAGAAAAAAATGTACATGAAGACACGGAGGCTAAACAACATGTTACTAAACAGTGAATGGGTTAGCATGAGATCAAGGAAGAAATCAAAAGATACTGTGAAACAAATGAAAATGAAAAAACAATCCCAAACTACTCAGTGGTAGAGTGCCGGTCTACGGACTGAAAGATCCAGGGTTCGATTCCGGTCAAGGGCATGTACATTGGTTGTGGGCACATCCCCAGTAGGGGTGTGCAAGAGGCAGCTGGTCGATGTTTCTCTCTCATTGACGTTTCTAGCTCTCTCTCTCTCCCTTCCCCTCTGTAAAATATCAATAAAATATGTTTAAAAACAAAACAAAACAAAACAAAACAACAATAACAACAAAAAAACAATCCCAAACTATGAAACACAGCAATAGCAGTCCTAAGAGGAAATTAATAATATTACAGGCCTATCTCAAGAAACAAGAAATATATCAAACAATCTAACTTTATAATTAAAAGTACTTGAAAAAGAACAAAGAGCCTAAAATGAATAGAAAAATGGAAGTATCCTATATAATAATAAACATGCAAATTGACCGTACCTTCACTATGTCACACAGCCAATCAGAGCAAATATGCAAATTAACCCAACAAAGATGGCGGTTATTTTGCATATGCAGGCACTGAATGGTCTGGGTCCCAGGAACATTCTCTGGACCCAGGCTGCTCCTAGCCTGTAGGCCCACACTTAGGTCCTGAGTGGCAGGGGTCCCAGAACACCCCCTGGCCACTCAGAGCTTATGGGTGCAGACCCCCAACAGCTTGCAAATGCTATGCCCCCAGCCCAGCGTCCATGGCCCCGGGGTGGGGGTGGGGGGATAGGCTGCTGGCCTCTGTGGTGTGCAGAGACCCTGGAAGCCACCGCTGCATGTGGCCCAGGGTCCCTGCATGCCCCCAGCCTGGTGCCCATTGTGGACCTGGCTGCTGGCCTCAGGGGCGTGGGAGCTTTCGGTGATGGGGATGTTCCTGTCCTGCCCCCAGTGGCTTTTGTGAGCTCTGGCACCAAGTGACTGTTTGTGTCCACGCCCCTAGCCCAGCACCTGGAGGGGGGCATGGCTGCCAGCCTCTGGGGCGCGCGGCCACCACTGGGTGGCAGGGACACACCCCTAGCCCAGTGGACACAATGCAGGGGCTGCATGAGCTGTAGAGGAAACACCTTTTTAAAAACATATATATTTTATTGATTTTTTTTTTTTACAAAGAAGAGGGGAGAGGGATAGATAGTCGGAAATATCACTGAGAGAGAAACATAGATTAGCTGCCTCCTGCACACTCCTCCTGGGGATGTGCCTCCAACCAAGGTACATGCCCTTAACAAGAATCAAACCTGAGACCCTCTGTCTGCAGGCCAATGCTCTATTCACTGAGCCAAACCAGTTTGAGAGTAAAATACCTTTTCTGACAGCTCATTGGCTAAGCTCCCTGTAGGCCATCACTTGTAGTATTCTTGGTAACTTGGGTTATAAGAATCTAAGAAAGTGATCTAGGGTTTTTCCACCATACTCCTGGAGGAAAAAATGAAAGTCCACTACTGGAGGAGGAAAAAATGTCATAGCCTGCCCTAGCTAGTTTGGTACAGTGGATAGAGCCTTGGCCTGCTGACTACAGGGTCCGGGTTTGATTCTGATCAAGGGCATGTTCTTAGGTTACAGGCTCTTCCCTGACCGGGGCCCAGGTCAGGGTTCATGCAGGAGGCAACTAATCAAAGTGTCCCTCTCACATTGATGTTTCCCTCTGTCTCTCCCTCTCTCTTCCACACTTTCTAAAAATCAATGGAGACATGTCCTCAGATGAGGATAAAAATATACCGTATTTGCCGGCGTATAATACGATTTTTTGGCCCTGAAAAATACCGTATTTGCCGGCGTATAAGAGACTGGGCGTATAAGACGACCCCCTAACATTTCCACTCAAAATACAGAGTTTGTTATATACTCGCTGTATAAGACTACCCCCCACTTGGAGGCATATTTTTCAGGGCCAAAAATTCGTCTTATATGCCGGCAAATACGGTATATATAAAAGAAAGAAATGTCATATCCTATGAAAGATACATCTTGAAAATGCCTAAAGAAAGTTGTCGTTTTTTCACAGTGAAGGGACTAGAGTCTGTGTTGATGAAAACACCTTGGTGGCTGCAGTGGCTATCAGTGGCTGCAGCAGTAGGGTGATGGGTCTGGTGCCTTCCCATGATCAGACGGGTTGCCTGACATCTCTTGAGGGGTCCCAGATTAGAGAGGCTGCAGGCTAGGCTGAGGGACAACACCCCCTGCACCCTGCCCCCTCACCCCTGTGTGAATTTTGTGCACTGGGCCTCTAGTTTATAATAAAAACTCTTAGCAAGCTGAGAATAGAAGGAGTAATAAAGGTCATATTTATGTGACCAAAGTGTGGAACCTTAGAAAAAATTTTGTTGCTGCTATTTGTTTTTTATGGAAAATTTTTGTGAAAATCAAGGCATATTCACAGGATCATGAAAAGGAAACATTAAGGAATAGAGTGTAGCTGATGGTGCAAGATTTTATGACAGGTGAGAGAGAAAAGGGCATAGATGGATTTGTTGGCCTAGACCAAGAGGATTAATCTTCATCTCCTAAAATTGGAAAATAGGCAATTATATGGGTAAGAAAATAGAAAATTTATTCAGTCAACAAAGATTTACTTAGCTCCTACTATGTATAGTTGAAAAAGATTCTCTAAAATGATTTTTAAAAATCTTTGAGAATAAGAAAAGTGAAGATTAGTAAAATCTTTAAAGACAGTGTGATGATTTAGTGTTAATATTAAGAGGAATGCCAAGGAAAGTAAAATACACACAAAAAAGTTTGACAGAAAATTATGTGGGCTTAACTGAGACTAAAAATCATGACTTTGTAGTGATTTTCTTTAGTAGTTCTTGGTCACTCATTTACAAAAGAGAGAACGTAGATCTTAGCCTCAATTAAAAACAAACAAACAAACAAACAAACAAACACCTTCCATGAGAATGTCCATAGCAGTTTTATTCACAACTAGAGGCCTAGAGCTTCACTTCATGCACAGGTGGGGTCCCTCAGCCTGGCCAATGATCAAGGCCTTTTGGGAGGCTGGCTGGCTATGGGGAGGGGCTGCAGGAGGCTGGCTGTGGGATCCCACTGACCACCAGGGGGTAGCTCCTGCATTGACCATCTGCCTCCTGGTGATCAGTGAGTGTCATAGTGATTGGTTGACCGGTCATTTCAGTGGTTTAGGTCATTTGGTCATAATAGTCACTTAGGCTTTTTTATATATAGACTAGAGGCCTGGTACACGAAATTTATACATGAAGGCTAGGGTGGGTTTCCCTAAGCCCAGCCTACACCCTCTTCAATCTGGGACACCTCTGACAATCCAGGACTGCTGGCTCCCAACTGCTCGCCTGCCTTCCTTGCTAATTTACTGTAACTGCTTCTGCCTGCCAACCTGATCACCACCTAACCACTCCCCTGCCAGCCTGTTTGTCCCAACTTCCCTCCTCTGCTGGCCTGGTCACCCCTAACTGTCCTATCCTGCAGGCCTGGTCACTCTTAACTGTCCTACCCTGCAGGCCTGGTTACCCCCCAACTGCTCTCCCCTGCTGGCCATCTTGTGGTGGCCATCTTGTGTCCATATAGGGACAGCCATCTTTGACCACATGGGGGAAGTCATATTGTGTGTTGGAGTGATGGTCAATCTGCATATTACTCTTTTATTAGATAGGATAGAGGCCTGGTACATGGGTGGGGGCCAGCTGGTTTGCCCTGAAGGGTGTCCTGGATCAGGGTGGGGGTTCCCTTGGGGTGTGGGGCAGCCTTGGCGAGGGGCCTGTGGTGTGCAGGCAACCCAAGTGGAGGCCCTGGTATCTGGGATTTATTTACCTTCTACAACTGAAACTTTGTAGCCTGGAGCTGAGCCACGCCTCCTGCTCACTCCATGGTAGCAGCCATTTCTGTTGGAATTTAAGTATCTACTATAATTGAAACTTTATATCCTGGAGTCAAGGCTTGAGACGGCCAGGGCTGCAGAAGCTTGGCTTCCTCCATTGCCCGGAGCAACCCTAGCCCCCTGCTCTTCCATCTCAGTGGCTGCTGCCATTTTCATTGGAATTTATTTACCTTCTATAAAACTTTGTACCCTTGACTGGAGGCCTGGACTTGCCAGGGTGTGTGGAAAGCTTGGCTTCCTTCAGTGCCAGGGAAACCCAAGGCTACCTCCTGCTCTCTGTGGCCACAGCCATCTTGGTTGGTGTTAATTTGCATACTTTTCTCTGATTTGTTGGTGGGCATAGCTTTGCAGGTGTAGCGGGTGGTGCTTAATTTGTATATTACTCTTTTATTAGAAAGGATAGCTTAAAACAGGAAACAATTCAAATGTTCATCAACAGAAAAATGGAAAAACTAATTATTTTACTCACCATAGCCAAAAGATAATAACACACCAAATGTTCATTAACAGATTAATGTATAAACAAAACGCGTCACATACATACTATACATTATTCTTCATCCATAAAAATGAATACATTTTGGTACATACTACAACAAAAATTATCTTTGAAAACGTTATGCTAAGTGGAATAATTCAGACCACAAAAGAACAAATATTGTATAATTCCACTCATATGAAGTACCTAGAGATGTCCAATGTGATATGTTAACATTACATGGCAAAAATAATTAAAGTTAGAGGTAGAATTAATTTTCCAGTCAACTGGATTTTAGGAAGATTACCCTAGATTATCAGGGTGGGCCCAATCTAATTAGAAGAGCTCTTATAAATGGAAGACAGAATTAGTAGCATGGATCAGAGAGATGCAACATGAAGATGTGACTTGCTATTGCTGGTTTTTAAATGAAGGATGGTGGCTATGAGTAAAGGAATGTGGCAATTTATAGAACCTAGAAATGGCCTTCAGTTTATAGCCTGCAAGAAATCAGGGCTATCCGACCCATGTGGTTCAGTGGTTGAGCCTTTATCTATGAACCAGGAGGTCATGGTTCCATTTCCAGTCAGGGCACATGCTCGGGTTGCAGGCTCAGTCCCCAGTAGAGAGCATGCAGGAGGCACAAATCAATGATTCTCTCATCATTGATGTTTCTATCTCTTTCTATCTCTCCCTACCTTTCTGAAATCAATAACATATTTATATATATTAAAAATAATTTTAAAAAATGTTTTAAAAAAAGAAGAAATAAGAGCCATCAGTTGTACAGTCAGAAGGAGCTGAATTCTGCCAAAAACCTCAGTGATCAAGGGAAAAGATAATCTAAAAGTCTCCAGATGGAATGCAATTCTGCTGATGCCTTAATTTTAATATGGAGAGACCTGTGCCAGACTTCTGACTTATATAAATTTAAGATAATAAATGTATCATTTTAACTCACTAAGTTTGTGTTGCAATTTGCTACAGCAGCAATAGGAACTAATATAAAACCAGTCAAAGATTTCTACTGTTTGGGGGATTACATTCTTACAGGGGGAGATAGTCCTATATAATAAAAGCCCAGCAACTGAAATGGTGGAACCAGAATGACCAGAGACCAGAACGACCACAGCTGCTGCCCCAGCTGGCCCCATGCTCCCAGTGAGCAGTTAGGGGCAATCAGGCAGGTTGGCAAGTAGTTAGGGGTGATGAGGCAGGCAGGCAGAGTGGTTAGGGTGATCAGACAGGCAGGCAGGGGGTTGGGAGCCAATGGTTGCGAGAGGGATGTCTGACTGCCAGTTTAGACCCAATCCTGCTGTGTATCAGGCCTAAACTGGCAGTCAGACATCCCCCAAAAGGTCCCCGATTGCAAGAAGTTGCAGGCCGGGCTGAGGGAACCTCCCCCTCTTAACAAATTTTGTGCACTGGGCCTCTAGTCAATAAATAAAATATATAATAAATAAATTACATAATATGTTAGACTGTAATAAGTAATACACAAAAGTAAAAATTAGAAGAGGAAAGTGAGATGAGAGTGCAATTTTAAAGGGGTAATTAGGGTGGGCCTTTTGTAAAAGGGACAATTGAACAAAGGGGGTTAGCAGTATAAATTTAGCAGCTCAAATAAAATTTAGTAGTATTTTACTCAATAAAATAATGGGTTACCTAATTTGTTTGAAATAATAATATTAGAATTTATAATAAGGCATATACTTTTTTCAAGGTTTATCCAACATAGAAAAAAAAATTGTTGTTCATTATATTGGCTAAACATAGTATTTGAAAGATTGTCTTTTTCTATTTTTCTTATTCTTAGTCTAAATGTTTCTTATGGTTTTCACATTTAAAAAATACATATATTTATCTCAAGATATATTATATTGGAAGCCTCTCAAAGTTTTTCTAAAAATGTGATAGAGTTCTTTCACTATTTCCATTTCTAACTAGATCTTTCTAGTTTTTTAGAACAGAAGAATATGTTAGGTACTATCTGAGGCAAGCTCTTCATCTTAGATGCTACAAACTTTGGCAGGCTGTTGACCCACTCTTAACTTCCATGAACTCCTGGTTTCTATCTGATAGAGAAAAATTGCACCTGTTTACAAGAGTGTTATAAAAATTTTTAAATCTTGTAAATTTCTTTGTAAGTTATTTTAATTTGTGTATACCATCTCAAAAGAACTTTTCTTATTTTGAGGCAAACCATTCAGAGACACAATTTTCCACTTCTTCATATGTTTTGAAGTGCTGCTCAGAAAGTGCATGTGCCATAGATAGGAACAAGTGCTAATATGAAGGAGCAAGGTCTGGTGAATACAGCGGGTGGGTTAATACTTCCTAGGCAAAATCTTTTAAGATGTCTTTAACTGGTTTTGAAGTGTGTGATGATGTGTTATCATGAAGCAAAATTACTTTTTTTGCTTCTGGCCCATTCTGGTTGTTTCACGACCAAAGTGTGGTTCAAATTGATCATTTGTTATCGGTAGCAATCAGTATTAATGGTTTCACCTGGAAGCTCATAATACACCACACCTTCCTGATCCCACTAAACGCAAAGCATTGTCTTCTTTCTAAAGTGATTTGGCCTTGCAGTCAATGTTGTTGGTTGACCTGGATAAACCCATGATTTTGTGAATTTGGGATTCTCAAAATAAATCCATTTTTCATTGCCAATCACAATTCGATACAAAAAAGACTTTCTTTCATGCTGTTGAAGCAACATTTTACTGATGACTTTTTGGTTTTCCTTTTGTCTTTTGTTTAGTTGATGTGGCACCCATTTTCCTTCCTTTAAAATCTTTCCCACGCAGTAAAAAAGTTCTTGCCATTTGTAACAGCATGGATGGAACTGGAAAGCATTATGCTAAGTGAAATAAACCAGTCAGAAACATAAACTGATGAACAAAAATAGATCTAGGAACAGAGAAACATAGATCAGACCATTAAATCTCAGAGGGAAGATAGGGGAGGGTGGGGTAAGGGGAAGAGATCAACCAAAGGAGTGTATGCATGCATATAAGCCTAACCAATGGACACAGACAACAGGGCGGTGAGGGCATGAGTGGGGAATAGGGGGAGCAGTAATGGGAGAATAAGGACACATATGTAACACCTTAATTAATAAATTTTAAAAAATAAATTAGCCGAAACCGGATTGGCTCAGTAGATAGAGCATTGGCCTGCAGACTCAAAGGTCCCAGGTTCTATTCCGGTCAAGGGCATGTACCTTGGTTGCGGGTACATCCCCAGTAGCGGGTGTGCAAGAGGCAGCTGGTCGATGATTCTCTCTCATCAATGTTTCTAGCTCTCTATCCCTCTCCCTTCCTCTCTGTAAAAAAATCAATAAAATGTATTTTTTTAAAAAAAATAAAATAAATTATATTGAAGAAAAAATCTTTCCCATTGCTTGTAAACAATCAGAAATTGTTTGCTGAGCATCATTTAATCATTCTGCAAGTTGTTTTTGAGTCTGACATGTATCTTCATTCAATAATACCATTCAATAAGACCAAATTGTTGGTCTTCAAACTTTTTTGGTTGACCTGGACGTTCTTTGTCTTTCACATTAAAATCATTACTTTTAAAGCATTTAACAAACATTCACAAGGATCTTGAGATAGAGCATGTTCACCATAAACTTCCCAAAGTATATGATAACTTTCAAGAGCACTTTTTTCAAAATAAAGTAATGAATTAAAACTTCCCGCAAATGCTCTTTTTTTAAACAAAATTCGACATTTTTTAAGCGTAAAAATATCTATGTTAACACCTTCAGAAAATTTGACATATGAAGTTTTGAAGCTTGCTGTCAATACAACAAAATAGCATACATATCAAATTGCATATATATCAACATGTGTGTAACTCCATCTCTTGAAAAAAAATCCGCATTATTAACTGGTACACCTGGTAAGTAGCTCATTGCTCAATCATGTGGTGATGAATAAAGCAATTAAATAAGTGTAAAACAATATACACATCCTAAAAATTGACATAGATTTGGTGCTGGTGGGGTATAAAGTATCAGATCTAACTGAGAATATCTAAACAGATTTGTGTTACTCAAAATCATATGTGTAACACAAATTTCAACACTAAAAAATGCAGTTTCTTAATAAGCTTCTTCAATGATTCCTACAATTCCTGTTAGACATCACATTAACAGGAATTATCATTAATGGTGAAAGCCTGGAACCACATAGTTCGCCAGTTCTGACGTGGTAAGGGAAGACAAATTGGTTTTTAAAACTTCCTGATCCAAGGAAATAAAATAACATACCGTAACTTCGAATTGAAAAATAAGCAGATGATGATAATATTTTTAGAGAGGTAATAAGAAGTCTGAGATGACCACTAAATTGAAAAGACATTTCTTTTGCTTTTTTATTCAATCTCATTAATTTCTCAGAGCAAATAATTTTAAATTAACTAGAATCACCACTCCTTATATTTAATTGTAATTTACTAAGCACTTATGATGTATTAGGTGCTATTCAAGACCTTAGCTATACTGAAATGTAAAATTGAATTGTTGGCCTCCAGAACCTCCTAGTTTAGAAGACAGACATTTATTATACAATGTATAAGTTCTATGACTGTGATAAAGAGAAACAGAAGAGGCTGCTCATGCACTGATGATTTGGGAAGAGTTCCTTGGCAGAGATTATAGCTGAGCCAAGACTTAAAAAAATGAAGACATTGATTGATGACTCAAATTTGGAGAAACTGCATTTCATATTTGGAAATATGTGATATGAGAACTGGCTTTCAGGGAATTTTAGCAAATATTGGTAAAGGCTGGATCATAGGTGAATGTGTTAGGATGGGATAAGTAGTCTGTGTCCAAATCATGTGGACCATTATATAATAGACTAAGATAGTAGGAAGTAAATGAGATATTGTGATCAGATTGCTTTTATTAATGTTTATGAAAGTAATTTTTCATCTTTTATTTATATGGAAAATAGGAAAGTCTTTGAAAACAGCATATAGAAAGCTATATTTACTAGAAATTTTAATAAATGCTTTACTTAGCACTTCAATTTCAGTCTTGAAAAATCAACTGCCATTCCCAAACTGTAAGGTACAAGGCTCTCAGTGTTAGTCTTTGTGTTTTTTGGTTCTTCTTTTTAGTAAAGCTTAGCTTAGTGGTATTTGAAGACCAAAGGTATTTCACTAGGAAAATCATAATGCAACTGCACTGGGTTGAATAGTGTCCCTCAAAATTTCATGTCAATGCAGGACCCTATCATGACCTTAGGAAATAGGAATCTATAGATGTAATTAGCTAAGTTAATATGAGGTTACTGATTTAGGGTGGGTTCAAAATCAAATAAATTGCATCACAACAAGAAGAAGATATGAAGACAAAGGAATAGATTGGAGTTAGGCTGTTACAAACGAAAGAGCACCAACAGTTGCTGGTAGCAAGGGGTAGTTTCTTCTTTAGAGCCTCCATAAGGAACCATCCCTACCAGCAACTTGATTTCTAATTTCTGGCCTTGTGAACCGAGAGAGAATAGATTTCTATATTTTTATTTATTTCGGCTCTATTAAATATAGTAAGCAAGAAATATACCTAAATGTTGTTCGGCATTTCTCAGGTGACTTTTTCTAGATGGGACTTTACCTATTCCAAACATTTCAAACCACACTTACTGGATAGATGAATAAGTTTTAGGATATCTTATTATAATTATATCATCTACTAATATAATGTAGAAAAGTCTATGTAAATTTCAAGATCTTAGAAAAATATTAGTGACCCTCTATGCCTATATATTTATTCAAATATTTAATTCTTATTTATGCTTAGATATGACAAATAGATAATTTTTACAATTTATTTTCTCTTTCTATTGAAGGTTATTTTCTTTGTCCCGCCTTGAGGAACTTGATATTTCCTACAATAGTATTGATTCTATTCCAAATGAAATCCAGAAACTCAGGTATTTTGGAAGTAGTAAGTACACAAAAAATCATATTCCCCTGAAGGGTATATTTGGTGATGATGGAGAAAATTCAGTTCATTCATTTATTTAATAACCATCAAATAAATGTAAAGCAGCCTGGCCAGTGTGTCTCAGTGGTTAAGCCTCAACCTATGAACCAGGAGGTCATGGTTCGATCCCTGGTCAGGGCTATGCCAGGTTTTGGGCTTAATTCTCAGTAGGGGACATGCAGGAGACAGCTGATAGATGATTCTCTCTCATTAATGTTTCTTTCTCTGTCCCACTCCCTTCCTCTGTGAAATCAATACAAAAATATATATTTTTAAATGTGAAGCATAAAGTTTATCAAAAGATAACTTGAATGATTGGAATTCTGTATTTTTAGGATGTAATGTTTCTAATAATTATTTAAAGAACACTATTGATGTCCACTTAATAGAATGACAAGCTACTCCTGTTGATTTTTTCACATTTGCTCCTGTAGTTGTTATCAGCTTTATTTTATTTTATTTTATTTTTTTTGTAAGGAGATAGATATACACAAAATGCTAATAATACACAATGTAATTTTAATGCTAAGCTCCAATTCTTTCTCACATTAACCTTTTAAAAGTCTCTGAAATTTATCTATATTCTTCTAGTTTGGTACCATACTATGTTGATTATGACTTTAGAATATTTTTTAATAGCTATTAGGAAGATTAGATTTCAATAATAGTCTCTTAACTATTTTCTTTAGATCATGATATTTAAAATATTTGATATAATTTCAAGCCCCTTCTCACCCAAAACACATAAACACAACATTGGGATTTTAATTGGAATTACCCTGAGTTTAGATGTAAATTTTGAAAAATTCACATTTCTGATGATAATAAATATTTTTGTTCTAAAACATATATTTTTCATTTGTTCAGATCTTATTTTATATTCTGCATAAGAATTTATTATTCACTTCACATATGTTCTTTGTCTTTCTAAGTATTTTATAATTGTGTTGCTACTGAGTATGTAGTATTTTCTCTATTTTTTTCCCTAGCTCACTATTGCCAGTACAGAATAGAAAAAAGCTTGTGCTTCTTTACATTAATTTAAAATCAGCTTATGTAATCAAATTATTTTATTCTGGTTGAGTTTTACTTAGATTTTCTTTGATTTACAAGAAGCATAATCTTAACTTCAACAAAATTAGATAATTTGTCTCTACTTTTCTAATATTTATGCCAATTATTTAGTCCTTTGTATTTTATTAGGAAAATTGAAGCTGTTCAGATTTGAAATGACTAATATGTTTATTTTTTGCCTTATATTTGTATTTACTATCTATTTACTTTCTCCTTTTTCTATATATTTCTTTAGTAGTTTTTTCAGGGTGTTATTTGTTCTCTTTTTTCTTCCTTGTTAATTTCAGAACTCTACTGTACTTTTCAATCTCTTACTAACTGTAATTCCTTTCCCAAAACTCATAAACAAATATATTTTTCTTTAATATCTTACAAAAACAAGCTAAAAACCACTTTCCCCAGCATAGTAGTCTGTCTCCTCACTGCTGTGTTCCACCAATAGTTAAGACCTTTAGAATACTTTAATTTTCCTGCTTTCTTGAGTTCCTTCTCAATGCACTTACCCCTTATCTAATTAAAGATTTTGCTGAGACAGTTTAGGAATTTTTATTTCAGATTCTCATTAGTATTTTTCCTTTTATTATGTCTCTTTACTCAAAGACTATAAACCCTTAGATCTCACAAGCTTAACAAAAAAAGCAATGTCTCTCATTGGTGGGCAAACTCACATTACAGCCCTTTCACAAGTAGTTTTCATCTTCATGTCCTCCCTATAGCTTTCAGAGTTGCACATAAGGTATCTGCTGCCAGTTTAATTTCTTTTTCTCTTTACATGGTTCTTATTTTTATCTGGAAAGACTATGGTTTTCTCATTATTCTTTTTTTTAAAAAAAAAAATGTATTTCATTGATTTTCCACAGAGAGGAAGGGAGAGGGACAGAGAGCTAGAAACATCGATGAGAGAGAGACATCGACCAGCTGCCTCCAGCACACCCCGAACTGGGGATGCACCCGCAACCAATGCACATGCCCTTGAAGGAATCGAACCTGGGACCCCTCAGTCCGAAGATCAGATAGGCGCTCTATCCACTGAGCCAAACCAGTTTCAGCTCTCATTATTCTTGATCTTCAGAAATTTTGTCAGATTATGCTTAACAGTATGTCTTTTTTATAAATAATCTGTTTAAAAGTTTCCTACATCCAATTCCACTCTGGTAAGGGACAAACCAACAAGCAATTCTTGGACACTAGCTGGGTGTACTACAATTCAACTCAATTCTGACACTATCTCCCTGGAGACAGCATAGATCCCACTGATTGTAGGCTCAGTCCCACAAGACTGCCCCCCACTTCAGATGCCTCTAGGTTGTAAATCAGAGGTTCATTCCCATGACCCTTCCTCAGGTGTAATTAATTTGCTAGAGCAGCTCACAAAACTCAGTAAACCTATTTACTATAAGCTTAGAGCACTAGTTAAATATACAATTTTACCTATAGGTTCCCCAAAATTCTAGTTTAGCACTTCTTAGTTGGGATTCAGGAATCTGTATTTTAACAACTCCACCAGGTAATTCTCATCATGAGAGAAGTTTGGGAAAGACTGATCTAGATTACCAATTTATTACAAAGGACATATATTTAAAAATACAAATGCACAGCCAGATGAAAAGATACATAGGGTGAGATCCCAAACAAAATAGCTTCTGTCCTCAAGGATTTTGGGGCTCAGTAGAGTTGTACAGTGAACCGTTCTGGTTCTCACACCTGGAAGCTCTCCTAATTCCCTCTGTTGGGTTTTTATGGAGGCTCCACTACATAGGCATGATTGATTAGAGTACTCACCATTGGTGATTGATTCAACCCCCAGCCCTTCTCTGCTCTCCAGAGATGAGGAGCCCACCCCGTTAGTAATGGCTGGTTGTGCTGGCATCCTGCACCGTTCTCAGGTGCTTTCCAGCAGCCACCTCATTAACATAAACCTAGCTGTGGTAGAAAGGGGCTTGTTGTGAATAGCAAGATGCCCATTTTATTTTCATGGTTTTAAAGCAATTTCAGAAACTGAGGATACCAAATATAACAGATGTCCCCATTGCTCCTATTATTACTCAGGAAATTCCAAGCATTCGGAGAGCTATGGGCCAGAATCTGTGGATTCAGAACAAATATATATGAGAAATATATTTTGGTTATTTGAGTGGCCAAATATATATTTCTTACAAATCATGATATCATGTCTGTTTTTATTGATATTCGGTGAATTCTTCTAACCAGCCAGTTCAAGAAGGCATTTATCTGTTACACTATCAACAATAAAAAATATACCAAACTTTTATAAAATTAAGAAATGTTTAATTATTGCCTTTCCTTCTCCATCTGTTTTATTTTCTCTCGCTGAAACATGTATTACTTACATGTTAGATATCCTGGATCTGTCTTCCAAGACATCTACATTGTTTATCATCATCATTATTTTTTAAAGTGCTTTTGCTCTATTTCAGTTATTCTACTTATTTGAGTTATTTCTTCTATTTTGTCTTTTCCTTTAACACATATCTCTACCAATACCATGTTTTTCTTTAGTTCATCCACCTAATTTTTTTTGTTTTACAAATGATGTATTTTGTCTCTGTATGAGTGTGTGTGTGCGCGCGCACCCTATATTTGAATCTTATTGTTTTTCCTGCCCAATTTCTTATCTGTCTCCACAGAGAAATAAGTAAAGAAGTGCCTGCCTTAGGAAAATGGTTTTGTATGTTTTGCTTCTTTTTCTCTTCTGGCTGCCATATCTTCAGTTCAGGTCTAATAGCAGTCTCAGAGTACCATTCTGAGCACCAGGTGTGTTCGTGGTGTAGCTGAAGGAGGTTTCTCTGCTACGTAGGATGTAAGATGCAAAAGTTATTTCAACATGGAGCTCTTTAAAGACTATTTAGCCTTAAAAAGTAGTTATCCTACTGAGCATCCCCAGAACTCTTTGAGACGATGGGTGCACCCATATTGGTGGGACCTCTAAGATAAATCAACTCGGGCAGGGCAGCCTCACCAGTGGAGGTTCTGGGACTCTCCATGGCATTTCCCTAGAGCGCACCCCTTATTCTGATTGTCCAGAGGACTATCTTCTGGCCCCTTGGTTGTGTTTTCTTTAGAGAAAAAAGTGACTATGCCAGCTCTCTCCTTGGGGACCAAAGCAGAGGTAGAGTTTGGCTCACCCTTTCTAGACTGTGAGAAGCCAGTAGTCAAACTTTGATGGAAGAACAAAACTAGTTGAGGTACCCACTTCTTAGCCTTACTGTCTTAAATACTTTCTTTGATCATTATCAGCAGTAATCATAATTAAAGAACTTAAATTGTATGTATAAGAGATGTGAAACTAGACTACAAATGAGAATCTATAGCCACCATCACCCCTGGCTGTTTATTACCTATTTTTATTTAAAATCTATAGCTAGTTGGTTATATCAATGTCTTCCCTCCTAATACATTTGACAAATTAGACAAGCTTTTGATTTGGTTTTTATTTTTTATATCACTTTATTTTATTTTATTTTATTTATTTTTCCATTTTTTAATTAAGGAATTACATTGTACATATCTTCCATTGCCTCCCCCACTCCCATGCATGCCCTCACCCCCCAGTGTCTTGAATCCATTGGCTATGCTTATATGTGTGCATACAAGTCCTTTGGTTGATCTCTTAACTCCCCCACCTCTCCCTAATCTTCCCTCTGTAATTTGACAGTCTGATACTTTACTGCCTCTGTATCTATCTTTTTGTTCATCAGTTTATGATGTTCTTTATTATCCACAAATGAGTGAGATCATGTGGTACTTTTCTTTCATTGACTGGCTTATTTCACTTAGCATAATGTTTTCCAGTTCCATCCAGGTTATTGCAAATGGTAAGAATTCCTTCTTTTTTATAGTATTCCATTGTATAGATGTACCATGGTTTTCTGATCCAATCATCTGCTGACAGGCACCTAGGCTGTTTCCAAATCTTAGCTATGGTGAATTGTGCTTCTATGAACATAAGGGTACATATATCCTTTCTGATTGGTATTTCTAGTTTCTTAGGATATATTCCTAAGAGTGGGATTACTGAGTCAAATGGGAGTTCCATTTTCAGTTTTTTGAGGAAACTTCATACTGTTCTCCACAGTGGCTGCACCAGTCTGCATTCCCACCAGCAGTGCATGAGGGTTCCTTTTTCTCTGCATCCTCATCAACACTTGTCTTTTGTTGATTTGTTGATGATAGCCATTCTGACAGGTGTGAGATGGTACCACATTGTCGTTTTGATTTGCATCTCTTGGATGATTAGTGACTTTGAGCATATTTTCATGTGTCTCTTGGCCTTCTTTCTGTCTTCTTTGGAAAAAATTCTATTTAGGTCTGTTGCCCATTTTTTATTGGATCATTTATCTTCCTTTTATTAAGTTGTATAAGTTGCCTTTAGATGTTGGAGATTAAACTTTTATCAGGAATAACACTTGCAAATATGTTCTCCCATAGAGTGAACTTTCTTGTTATTTTGTTGATGGTTTCTTTTGCTGTAAAAAAGCTTTTTATTTTGATGTAGTCCCATTTGTTTATTTTCTATTTGGCTTCCATTGCCCCAAGAGCAGTATCAGTGAAGAAGTTCTTTAGGCATATGTCTGAGATTTTGCTGCCTGTCGATTCCTCTAGTATTTTTATGGTTTCCCATCTTATGTTTAAGTCCTGTATCCATTTTGAATTTATTTTCGTGTATGGTGTAAGTTGGTGGTCTAGTTTCATTTTTTGCATATATCTGTCCAATTTTCCCAACACAATTTATTGAAGAGACTGTATTGACTCCGTTGTATGTTCATGCCTCCTTTGTCAAATATTAATTGAGCATAGTGGTTTGGGTTGATATCTGGATTCTCTATTCTATTCCACTGGTCTATATGTCTGTTTTGTGCCAGTACCAGGATGTTTTGAGAACAGTGGCTTTGTAATACAGCTTGAAATCTGGTATTGAGATCCCTACTACTTTATACTTCTTTCTCAGGATTGCTGTGGCTATTTATTTATTTATTCATTTATTTTATTCCAGATGAATTTTTGGAGACTTCTTCCTAGGTCTGTGAAATATGCCATTGGTATTTTAATGGGGAGTGCATTGAATATATAGATTGCTTTGGGTAGTATGGACATTTTAATGATGTTGATTCTACCAATCCATGAACATGGTATGTTCTTACATCTGTTTATGTCTTCCTCTGTCTCTTTTTTCAGTGTCCTGTAGTTTTCCACATATAGGTCTTTTACCTTCTTTGTTAAGTTTATTCCTAGGTATCTTAATTTTTTTAGTGCGATGGTAAATGGGATTGTTTTTTTAGTCTCTCTTTCTGTAAGTTCACTACTGACTCCATTGTATGTTTAAGTTATTTTTTTTATCCTAAGGAAATACTGACTCCATTGTATATTTAAGTAATTTTTTGATTCTAAGGAAATACTTAAACACTTGTAATTTGTCATTGCTAAGTTTTATTCTAATTTGCAAGAACATTGAGACAGAATTTTACTTAAGTATTATAAATTGCATAAAGGCCTTAGAAAAATCTTACTGTTGAGAGTATTATGTTCTTAATTTTTCCCCCATTACTCTCCTCCATCCAGTTCCCATCCTACCCCAGGCCTTTACACCCTATTGTTTATGTTCATAGTAATGAATATCTGCACTAATAAAAAGAGAAAGATGCTAATTGACCATACCTTCGCAATGCCCACAGCCAATCAGGAGTGATATGCAAATAAACCCAATGAATATGGCAGGTAAATTTACATATGCAGATGAGGAAGGCAGCACCTGACATCGCATGCAGGGTCCAGGGAGTGATCGGGGACCAGGCAGCCTGGCAGGAAGTGCCTGAAGCTACCCACGGGGTCCAGGCAGTGATTGGACCTGGGCAGGTGGCATCAGCAGTGCCTGACATCACCCAAGGGGTCCAGGTGGCAATTGGGACCGGGCAGGACTGGCAGGCAGCGCCTGATGCTACCCATAGGGTCCAGGCATGATCAGGAACCCAGGCAGGCAGCACCTGCAGTGCCTGATATCACCGGCTGGGTCCTGGCAGAAACTGGGGACCTGGATAGACAGGGGTGGACAGGCTCTCCAGGATCACTGCCTGCCCCCGGGCTGCCTGCGGACACAAGTGGAACAGGCCTGGGTTGAATATTTTAATGAAAATTGGATGCCTGTGCCCCACTCCACTGCACCCAATCCCTGGCAAGGAGAGGAAAATGAGCATTTAAGAGGCATCAGGTCTCCGAAGGGGCTGGGAGCAACCTGCAGGCATGCTACCAGGAAGAGGTGCTGAACCATGAGGATGCAGAGGGCTGGCTGATAGAGGTGCACAAAGGTGCAGATGAGGTGGCTCTCACTGGCACTGAGCTGGAAAAGTGCATTGACAACCTGATGGACGAAATCGTCTTTCTGAAGAAGGTGCACGAAGAGGAGATCACTGAGCTGCAGGCACAGATCCAATATGCTCAGATCTCCGTGGAGATGGACATGTTCTCCAAGTCCAACCTCTCCATTATGCTCAAGGACAGTAGCGCCCAGTGCCAGAAGCTGGCTGCCAAGAACATACAGAATGTCAAATAATGGTACAAGAGCCACTTCACTGTGCTGACTGAGAGCGCTGCCAAGAACAACTACGCCTCTCCTCATCCTACCAGGCCATTAGTCTCATATAATAAAAGCATCATATGCAAATCAAAAACACTGCAGAACGATGGATCAGTGGGGGGTGAGAGGGGCGGGGCTGACGAGCAGGTGGCACTAGGCCAGCCAAGGTGCATGCCAGCAAACAGAGGGAGGGGACAGCAATGGGGTAGGGGATGGTGGTGACCGGTGGCAGGGCAGTGGGGGCCGGTGCCATTTTCTGCTGGCCTGCCTGGTCAGTTGCCACTTACAGAGAGAGGCCACCTGCAATAGTGGTGGGGCAAATTGGAGCAGGGCCGGCCCCTCACCATCTCCAGATCACCAGGTCACCACCTGCAGAGGGAGGCCACTGGCAGTGGTGGCACAATGGGGGACATGGCTGGCAGCTTACCACCTTCACTGTCCCTTGATCAGACCACTGGTCACCTCCCACAGAGAGAGGCCCTACTGTGGCTTAAGCCCACTCCCCAGGTGGACATCCCCTGAGGGCTTCTGGACTGCGAGAGGGCACAGGCCTGGCTGAGGGACCCTCCCCTACCAAGTGCCAGAATTTTCATGCACTGAGCTTCTATCCTATCTATCAGAGTAATATGCAAATTGACTGTCACTCCAACACACAAGATGGCTGCCCCCATGTGGTCAAAGATGACTGCCCCTATGTGGACACAAGATGGCCTCCACAAGATGGTCAGCAGGGGAGGGCAGTTGGGAGGGACCAGGCCTTCAAGGGAGGGCAGTTGGGGGCAATCAAGCCTGCAGTGGAGGGCAGTTAGGATTGACCAGGCCAACAGAGGGGGGAAATTGGGGGTGACCAACTGCAGGGTAGGGCAGTTGGAGGGAACCCAGGCCTGCAGGAGAGGGCAGTTAGGGGTGATCAGGCCTGCAGAGGAGGGCAGTTAGGAGCAAACAGGCTGGCAGAGGAGCAGTTAGGCATCAATCAGCCTGGCAGGGGAGTGGTTAGGGGGTGATTAGGCTGGCAGACAAAAGCAGTTAGGGGCCATCAGGAAGGCAGGCAGGCAAGCAGTTGGGAGTCAGCAGTCCTGGATTGTGAGAGGGATCCCATATTGGAGAGGGTGCAGGCAGGGCTGAGTGACACACACCCCCTCCCTGTGCATGAATTTCATGCACTTGGCCTCTAGTATGCATATAAGATCTTTGGTTAATCTCTTCCTGTTCCCCCCCTTTCCCTTCCCTCCGATATTCATCAGTCTTTTCCATGTTTCCATGCCTCTGATTCTATTTTATTTATTATTCTATTTTGTTCATTAGATTCCTTGTCCACTTATTTTTATTTTTAGATTCAATTATTGATAGATAATGTATTTATTGCCATTTTATTGTTCATATATTTTTTGTTCTTGTTCTTTTTCTTCCTCCTATTAAAGGACACCATTCATCATTTCATGTAATGCTGATTTGGTGGTGATGAATGCCTTTAGCTTTTCCTTGTTTATGAAATTCTTTATCTGACTTTCAATTCTAAATGATAGCTTTGATTGTAGATCCTTGGTATTCATCACTTTGAATATTTCTTACCACTCCCTTCTGACCTGAAAAGCTTCTGTTGAGAAATCAGCTGAAAATCATATGGACATTCCCTTGGAGAAAACTAATTGATTTTCTTTAGCTGCTTTTAGGTTCTCTCTTTGTTTTTAACCCTTGGCATTTTAATTATGATGTGTCTTCATGTGTGTCTCTTTGGATTCCCCTTGCTTGGGATTCTCTGAGTTTCCTGAACTTATAAGTCTATTTCTTTCACCAGGTAGGGGAAGCTTCTGCATTATTTCTTCAAATAGATTTCAAATCCTTGCTGTCTCTCTTCTCCTTTTGGCACCCTCAAATTCTTGAAGTTGTCCACAGGCTCCTTCCACTATCTTTCTATTTTTGGAATAATTTTTCTTCTTGCTCTTTTGATGGGTGTTTTTTTGCTTCCTCATATTCTAAATGATTGATTTGATTCTTGGGATCATCTACTCTACTGTTGATTCCCTGTAAATGATTATTTCACTTAGTGTATGTTTAATTTCCTACTGGTCCTTTTTCACGTCTTTGACATTCTCACTACGATCCTTGGAAGTCTCATCAAGTCCCTTGAAGCTCTCATTAAGATCCTTGAGCAAACTTATAACCATTGTTTTGAATTTTGCATCTAGTAGATTACTTGGATTCATTTCATTTAGATCTTTTTCTGAAGATTTCTTCTGTTCTTTCATTTTGACATTTTTCTTTGTCTCTGCATTTGAGTGCTTCCTTGTATTTGTTTCTATGTATTATGTAGATCTAGTATGTCTCCTGGAGTTAGTAGAGTGCCTTATATAGTAGGTGTCCTATAGGGCCCAGTATCTTAGTCTCCCCAGTAACCTGATCCTGCACTCTAGGTGCATAGTTCTTGTCATAGTTGAACCTTGATTGCTGTTAGCATAACTGGGAGGAATTAACCTCCAGGAACTGACCCTATGGTGCAGGACTTGCTTCAGTAGGGCTTTGGTGCTCATTGAATCTGCCTCTTGAGTGTGTCTCTTGTGGGTGTGTGGAGTTATTGTCTGATGTGGTCTGAAACTGTCCATCAAGTGCACTGATTCTGAGGACTCCTGGGAGGCAAAGTCAGCCACTGCCTGTGGCCACCTATCAGGAGCTACAGGGGGATCTTCAGATAGCTGATATTTGTATTGGTCTTAGATGTGACCAGCTGTGAAACAAGACAGGCTGATTCTAGTATCAAGTTTTGGGCCTTTTATTGATAGGTTTGACACCAGCTGCTGCTTGCTTGAGAGATTTTAGCAAAGTTTTGAAGCCTGAACCAGCACAGGCCATTTGTATGGAAAAGCTGCTGTAAACAGCTTAGATGGGGCTGAAAATTGGATGGGGCAAGGTCTCAGGAAATTATCATGTTGGAGCAAACAGTGTGGGCCAAGCTGATGGAAACTCATAAAAGGCTGCCTGTCAGTTCTGTAACAGAGGAGGTCCCAGATCAAGGACAATGACTCCTGTGAGCAGCCTCTTCTGGGAAAAAGCTGCCCCCAAGTTCTTTCCCTGATGCCAGACAATCCAGTTTCTCCAAGAATGTCCCAGGTTCCTTGTAAGCCACACCTCAGTGCTGGATCCCAGAGGTATGAAGTCCTTACTGTCTATGTGCCGGCCCTTTAAGAGGAATACCTGGGACTCCAGCAACCTCTGTGCCACTCAGCCACAACTGCACTGTATTTTACAAACATGAAGTTATGGGGACTTCTCTCACAGCTCTGGAACCCTGGGCGAAGGGTCTGGTGTGGGCTAAGATCCCTTGCTCCTCACATGAGGCTTCCACAGCCATGACATCCCACCCCATTAAAAAAAAAATGCCACATATTGGTGTTGGACCAGCCTATTCTACCCTTCAACCCTCCTACCAGTCTCAATGTGCTTTATTCTTTACTTCTCTAATTGTAGGACTTCCATTCAGCCAGATTTAAGGTGGTTTTAAGTGATGGTTGTTCTGTATTTTAATTGTAATTCTGCTGTGGTTGTGGAAGGCAGTGAGTGCAGCATTTACCTATAACACCGTTTTGGTTATCTCATAAATTCCTTTTAATGTATGGTTTTCTTTATTTGCAGATCACTTAAAAAATTGATTGTTGATGGGAATGACCTGACATATTTTCCATCTGGAATTTTGAAGCTTCACCTGAAAAAAATCCATTTTGAAAATACCTTCACTATTCCTAGTCTTTGGAAAGAGCATTCTTTGAATAGTCCACTGCGTCTTACTCATATTGCTTCTTTGTTCTTTTTAAGAAATAATCTACATGAACATTATGATGCAATCCCAGATAAAATTCAAATGTTACTAAACTGGTAAGAAATTCCAAAACTCTTTTAACCAAAATGCACTTTTAAGCATTTAAATTTTTCTTTATTACAGGCTCAGATAATAGGTTTCCTATGAACACACACACACACACACACACACACACACCTCATATCACTCACCACACATAAAAATATATACACAATTCTTTAAATTGCTCCTCTGGCTCTTCAGGCATAATAATGTAGTCTGAATTCAGCCCATCTTCTAGCAGTCTAGAGTTATTATTTAAATCTAATGTGAGATACAGATTGCTAAATTGTAGCTGGCAACATCTATAGAGTTGTCATATAAATATTTTCTATGAATCACTAAGGACATAAGGTGCATTCTTAAAAAAAAAGTGACTCTTTAGCCCCATGTACACTATGCAGGGAAATGCTTTACTGTATTCTAACTTCTTAGAGACCAGGAATAGACATATATAGAGCAACTTCTTTTACTCCAGGATCAATGGCCAACCTCAGGACTAGGTTCTTAAATGCCACACACTTTCAATCTACTCAAGCTTATCTCTTATTTCCTTCAGGTGGTTTAAACTATTTTTATTGCAGTGCTAATCATCAGTGCTTATATTATTGATTTAATAAGTATTTGTTGTATGCCTAAGGGAAATGGTTTCTCATGAGTATATAAATTAGAAATATTGACTCAATAAAAGGCAGAAAACATGTACAGATTAGTAACTATTGAATAAATTTTAATAGGTGATTAAAAATATACCAGTAAAAATTAACAAGACCCCAAAGTGTTCAACTTTATTATTATTTTTTAATCTTCATGCAAGGATATATTTATTGATTTTAGAGAGAGAAAGAAATATCAATTGGTTAACTTTCATATGTGCCCAAACAGGGATTAAACTCAAAATTTAGGTATGTGCTCCAAATAGGAATCGAACTTGCAACCTTTTATTTTTGTGTGTGTGTGTATATGAGATGATGCTCCATCCAACTGAGCCACCCAACCAGCTAGAGCCAAAGTTTCCATTGTTATGCATTGAGATGTCAGTGCTTATGAGATTGGAATGCACCTAAGAAAGTAAGAAAAATCTCCAAGGACAAGCAAACAAACCAACAAACCAAAAAAGTAAAATAAAACCTAATTAGTGAATGGTAAATAGATACGAGACCAAGAGGTTGGAATTCACCACATATTTTTGTGAGAGAATGTCCTCAATTTATACTTTGAATACTCAAAAAAATTAAGCTTAAATGAGTATTATTTTGCAATTTAAAAAAATTTCCAAATATATGAGAAAATAAGCCACCAAGATTAAAAGTCAGCAAAAACATTCAATAGATATATTGTAAATCACTTAGGATGCAATGTATTAGAATTGTTTACAGGATATGAAATAGCTATTTAAGTATTTTAAAAAATAAAACATAATTTCAAAAATACTTAAGGAATAAAAGACCATCAAATATGACCAGACAAATATGAAAAAGAAATTTTAAATGAAATAAAATTCTGGAAACTAGAAAGTATAATAGTTGATATTAACTTCATGTATTGGTGAGAAATATAAATATGTATAATAAAATAGCAATAAATATGCACATTTATTTTTTGTACATATCAATAATCATTTTAAATGAAATTATATTAAATGCTTCAGTCAAAAAAACATAGGACAGCTGAATAGATGAGAAAATAAGACATATATATTTGCTTTTCTCTAAGAGATGCATTTCAGATCAAAAAGCACACACAGACTGAAAGTAAAGGAATGAAAAAAATATGCCATGAAAATGAAAAAAAAAAATCTTGAGCATCTTTATTAGGGTAGTAATCCTATCTAATAAAGACCAAACATGCAAATTGACCATCACTTCGTCATAAAGATGGCAGTGCCCACAGCCACAAGATGGTGGTGCCCAGTCCCTTCAGCCCCATCAGAGTCATCCTTTTAGTCCTTGCTGCAGTGAGAGGCAAGCAAGCCCCTACAGAGAGCAGACAACAGGGCCCCCCACAATCAGCAAACAGCAGGACCCTGCTTACCCCTGGCCACAGCAGTGAGGGGCAAGCAGGCAACAGGAAGCAATAACATGCATATTAAAATGCCCTGAGTTGTCTGGCAGTAAACAATCCTATTCAGGTTTGGAGGAAGCGCCTTTGGCTATTCACTGGTATCATTTATATTAAATTCTAATAATAAGTACAGCATTTTCCAGAATCTGGAGTTGTTATAACAAATTATCAAACCTGGTAAAGGGGCATCACTGGAGCCACTAATTTGTAGCCAAGTGGAGAAAAATGTGGATAGGCTGAGGAACTGTATATTAAGTGGGGGCAATATTGTAGGACTGAGCTCTTAAGCCTGTGGAGTCTGGCACTTATTCCCAGTAATTAGTGTCAAAATTTAATTGAATTGACTTTTAGGACACCCAGTTGGCATCTGCAATAAATTAAACATTGCTTCATGTCAGAATAAACTTCTAACAAATAGGTAATCTTCATGCTTTACATGTCATGTAAATATACATAAAAAGTCATTCTTCAACTTGTTTTTTATTCTCAACATTTTTAAGATTTGTTCATATTGATTTCATATAAATTTAATTCATTAACTCCTGTATAGTTTTCCTCAGATTGAATATTTCTAAGCTATTCATTCTTTCTCCTGCTGATGTGAATTAGTTCCAATTTTACTATTACTAAGTCAACACTAATGATTTAAAAACATATCTCCTTATGTAAATTGGCAAATGTCTTTCTATATTATAGAGTATGTGTATCTTCAACTTACATAGAAATTGTCAAATTATGCTCCAACATGATCATATTAATTTATATGTTACCAAGAAATTGTGAGAGTTTCTGATGGTCTCATCCGGATCAAATTTTGCACTGTCTGACTTTTGAATTTTGGCCGTGTGATTATTGTAGATTGATATTTCTATTCTAGTTTGTTCTTATTCTCTGATCACTGATGAGATTGACACACTTCTCACGTTCTCTGGATATTCAGGCTTCTTCTTCTGTGACTAGTCTGTTCATGTGCCAATGTTAATGTGCTAATGGGTTAATGTCCTTTTAAAAACAACTGACTTGTGAACATTTAAAAATATATATGCCTCCTATTAATACTAACAACAATCAAGACTTAACTATAATAAGGCTGTACACACAGTCCACAAAGGGGTGCACCAAGAATGTCCACCTCAGATAACTGGGAGGCTGACCCACTGAACCATATAGGACACCTTAACACACAAAGCCACCCTACCAACTCAGGGAAGCAGCGAAAATGCCAAGACAAGGAAACAGATCACAAACGAAAGAAATGGAGGACAAGTGACTGGATATAGAGTTCAAAACCACGCTTATAAGATTTTTGAAGAATTTCCTAAAAAAGGCCGATAAAATAAACAAGACCTATGAGTTTATGAAAAGGGATCAACTAGAAATAAAGAATACATTGTCTGAAATAAAAAAATATTATACAGAGTCTTAAAAACAGAATGGAAGATTGAAAGAATCAAGTCAAAGATTTGGAACACAGCCAGAGGACACACCTTTGCAGAAGCAAGAAGACAAGAGAATCCAGAAAGTTGAAAATAGTGTAAGAAACCTCTGGGACAACTTCAAGGGAACCAAAATCAGAATTATGGGGTCCCAGAAGATGACAGAGAGCAAGATACCGAAAACATATTGAAAGAAATAGTGACAGAAAACTTCCCCCACCTAGTGAAAGAAATAGACTTACAAGTCCAGGAAGTGCACAGAGAACCCCAAACAAAAGGCATCCAAAGAGGACCACACCAAGACACATCATCATTAAAATTCCAAGAGCAAAATACAAAGAAAGAATATTAAAAGCAGCAAGAGAAAAGCAGGCAGTTACCTATAAAGGAGCACCCATACGATTGTCAGCTGATTTCTTAACAGAAGCCATGCAGGCCAGAAGGAAATGGCAAGAAATATTCAAGGTGATGAATAGCAATAAATATTCAAGGTGATGAATTTACAGCCAAAAATACTCCACCCAGTAAAGCTATCACTCAGAATCGAAGGCCAGATAAAGAGCTTCACAAAAAAAAAAAAAAAAAAAAAGCCTAAAGGAGTTCATCACTGCCAAGCCAGAATTATATGAATTGCTAAAAGGGGTTCTTTAGGAAGAGGAAGAAAATAAAGATAAAAATTATGAACAACAAATATGTAACTATCAACAAGTGAGTCTAAAAACCAAGGGAAATAAAAAATATGATGAACAATATTAACTGTTGAATATAATAGAATCAGAGGTATGGAAGGCAAGTGGACTGACGATTCTCAGGGAAAAGAGGAATGGAGGGTGCAAGAAGAGACTGAAAATGAACTGTGCACCTATGGATGAGGACAATGGGAGATGGGGAAAGAGTAGAGGGTGGGATGGGAACCTGGTGGAGGGGAGCAATAAAGGGGGGGGGATGGGGAACAATTGTAATAATATGAACAATAAAGATTTATTAAAAAATAAAAATATATATGGACACTAATTCTAAACTAGTTTATGTTATACCCTCTATTTTTAAAATAAAATATTTTTGAATTATATAAATAACATTTATTATAGAAAAACTTTATGAATAAATTTAGAATTACCTGTGATTACATTGTCCAAAGATAATTACTGTTTTTCATTTGGGATCTATCTTTAGAGTGTTTTCTTAGTATGAATCTATACTTTTTTATTTTAAAAAACAGGTTGTTTTATACACACATATCTATTAACTTGTAATTGTTCACTTGTATCTGTCTTAGCTCCTCCATTATATGGTAAAATCAATGATGATAAAAATCATAGTTTCTATTACATTCTTACATAGCATCAACAAAAAGTCCTTTCTTTACTAGAAATTTACTAAATATTGACTTAATGTTTATTTCATTGCAGCACATCCAGATGTGAATGGTGTTTTGGTCCTAAGTTTGAGGAAGATTATCGTGTCATCCAATCCTGCAATGTTTTTGGAGCAACACACCTTCCTGTTATGTTTCATGTCTGTTCTTCTTTCTGCTACAGAGAAGTACTTGAAAACAGTTCCTGGTGAAAGAATAACTCTAAATTCTGAGTTGATGATCATACAATGATTTTTGAACTCCATGTTAAAAGCCATTAAACATTATGTAAATACCAATTAATTTCTTGGAGAGTACAGATTCTGTATGGAAGACATTAGCATCTTCTCACACTTTTGTGAATCTTTTTTGTACTTCTACCTCCTTATGAAAGTTTGTGATTGTTAGGAAGTTAAGAAGGATTAATGAAGATTTTTGAATTTCAAGGAAGATCTATAAAATTTATTTCAGACAAATTTTACTATAAAAAGATAAATGTTATATTCCTCTGCAAAAATAATTTATCTTAAAACTGGCCTTTTCATGCATCCATTTTAACTGATAACATTTCAAAGTCATCAGTTGGGATTTTGCCTCACGTAGCTTCAACATGATGTATCCAAGCTTTCAACATTTGTGCATTTCTATGGAAATTTATCCAGTGCCAATCATCTGAATTATAGATTGCTTCTGGGAATAAAAATTTACTTCCAACAATGGCTGGTGTTGCAGAGTGGTTAGAACATTAGGTCCCACACAAAAAGGTCGCAGGTTCAATTCCCTGTTAAGAGCACATACCTGGGTTGCAAGTTCCATCCCTGGCCCTGGTAGGAGCACAAGCAGGAGGCAACCAATTAATTTGACTCTCTCACATCAATGATTTTTTTCTCTCTTTCCCTCCCTCCCTCCTTTCCATTCTCTCTAAAAATAATTGGAAAAAATCTCTTCAGGTGGGATTAACAATAACAAAAAATTAATTTCACACAGACACACTCATAGAACTAAACTATGAATCTATACTTTTTTATTTTAAAAACTTTAAAATAAAACTAAACTAGGGAATTAAGTAATTTAATTCCCTAGTTTATTAAAAATAAACTAGGGAATTAAAACTAAAATACAAAAAAACCCACCCTGAATAATAAACTGAAGACTAGCTGGAGAGAACCCTGATAACCAAAGTTGGAAAGTGGAGACCACATAGAGACTGGTAGGAAGGGCAGAGCACAAAAGAGCTGGTCAGGCTCCCACAGACAGCAACTAAAATTCTAAAGAGATATCTGAGCTGTGGGGGGTTGCCACTGAGAATTCTGAGATCTAATCCCCAATTACCCCCACCCCCAGCAGAGAGCCCCAGAACTAAGAAAGATGTCCACATAATATCTGGCTATGAAAAGCAGCAAGGGTGCTGTCTGTCAGAGAGAGAAGGATGGAAATGCAGACAGCCTATTAAAGGGCCAACACACAAGATTTAGAGTGCAGCCACTCACCTTGGACTCCAGCAGAGGAAGGGCAAAATGGAATGGAGTTGTATATGTGCAGAAACCAGGGTGGGAGGCTATGGGTAAGAGTTTGGAAGGCAGCAACCCCAGTTTCCTGTGCTGTGGCATTCCCTCATGTCACAGAAGTCTTCTTAGGCAAACCTTTTCAGTTTTTGCCTGGGGGAAAGAGAGTTGTCCCACCCTATTGGAAAACCCTTTGTCATATCCTGTGGAGTTTCTGGGGCTTATTAAGGGCATGAGAATAATAATTAGCCTTCTGGCAGAAACAATTACCCCACCCTGTTGGAAAACCTCTTGCCACACCTGTGGACAATTGCATGAGGCTACTCAAGACTGAATATAATGAGTCTGCAGGCAGAGGCAGGACTCTGGAGGCTTTGAGTCTTCGCCTGATATAATTAGTCAGAAACAGCATTTAGTACTGTCCTGCACTAGAGATTGTGAGGCATAGCAGATATATCTCATACATAGGCACAAACCCAAACAGACAGTCAAATTGGGGAGAAAAAAAACAACCCCCAAATGAAAGGATAAGAGAGTTATCCAGCATAAGAGATAAATAAAATGAAGATAAGAAATTGATCTGATATAGTTCAGGATAATGATGGCAAAGATGCTCAACAATATGAGAAACAATATAATAACTATGAAAAAACAACAGTCAAAAATAAAGAATGACATAGCACTAATGACATAGTGGAAGTAATACATAGCAGATTAGGGGAAATTTGGGATTGTTTCAGTGAATTAGAAGACAGGGTAGAAAAAAATCAATCAGAAAACCAAAAAGAAGACCAGAACCAAGATGGCGGCCTAGGCAGTCTCCTAAGCTGCCGCCTTATCAACAATTTAATTTAAAAAACAACTAAAATCAAAAAGGACTTCACCAAAACCTCAGGAAAGTTGGCGGAGTGGAATAGCTACAACTAGAAAGAAGGAGAGAGGCTCATGGATCAATCGGACTGGGAGCCGCAAAGCACTGAGGTAGGGAGACGCCCACAGTGGAGAGGAAGTGCGGCCGCCGAATGCCTGCCTGGCAGCAGGAGGGGAGGAATTCCCGATTGCACGGAACCCTTTCCGACTGTACTGAACCCCAATCCCGGCTGAAATTCTGTGGTCCCAGGCTCATACGGGTGGAGTCTGGACTGTAGAGAAAGGCACCCAGAGACTCAGAGACTGGGAGACCAGGGACCTGGGAGCCGCAGCCGGCAGGGTCTACAGTCATGCAAATGAGTGAGTATGCACTGAGGTCTGACCGCTGCCTCTCCATAGCGCAAGGAGTCAGAAGCTCCAGGTCTGACTGCAGAGGCTGCCGCCTCTCTGTACAAGGTGGTGGCCTCTCTGTAGCAGAAGGAGTCAGAAGCTCCAGACTACAGAGATCAGCCCAAGTCCAGGCGAGCCCCTGGGGCACCCACACTCTTGCACAGGGAACCTGGGATGGTCAGGCGGAAACTCAGGGAAGCCGCAGAAGGCAGAGGTTAGGCGGAAACTCAGACAAGTGCACAAGGACAGGGCAGAAGCCAAGACTGTCAGTTCAGCCCTGAGACTCCGCCCCATCCAAGCTGAGCAGAGGCTTCTGCAGTTTTTCAAGTCTGATCCTATAAGACTGTCTCCAATACAGAATTTAGCCCAGAGTAGACACAGCTGATACCCACATCCAACTGGCCTGAAGGTCAATTCACAACAATAAAGACTTAGCTACAACAAGGCTGTGCACGCAGTCCACAAAGGGGAGCACCAAGAGTGTCTACCTCAGGTGACTGAGGAGGCTGACCCACTGGGCCATATAGGACACCAAACACAGAAAGCCATCCTACCAACTCTGAAAAATAGTGATAATGCCGAGACAAGAAAATAGATCTCAAAAGAAAGAGATGGAGGATATAGAGTTCAGAACTACGGTTCTAAGGTTATACAAGAATATCCTAGAAAAGGTCAATAAACTTCATGAGACCTAACTAAAAAGTATACATAAACTGACTAAATTGGAAAATATTATGCAGAGATCCAACAGCAGAATGGAAGAACACAAGGATCAGGTCAAAGAGCCAAAAGACACTCCTCTGAGAAGCAAGAAGAAAAGAGAATCCAGAAAGTTGAAGATAGTGTAAGGAGCCTCTGGGACAACTGCAAGCACACCAACATCAAAATTATGGGGGTGCCAGAAGAAGCGGGAGTGCAAAATACTGAAAACATATTTGAAGAAATAATATCAGAAAACTTCCCTCACCTGGTGAAAGAAATAGACTTACAAGTACAGGAAGTGTACAGAACCCCAAACAAGAGGAATGCAAAGAAAAATACTCCAAGACACATCATCATCAATATGCCAAGGGTAAAAGACAAAAAGAAGATCTTACAAGCAGCAAGAGAAAAGCAGTTGGTTACCTATAAGGGAGCACCCATAGGACTATCAGCTAATTTCTCAACAGAAACCATGCAGGCCAGAAGGGAGTGGCAAGAAATATTCAAAGTGATGAATAGTGAGAACCTACAACCAAGATTATCCAGCAATATATCATTCAGAATTGAAGGGCAGATAAAGAGCTTCACAGATAAGAAAAAGTTAAAGGAGTTCATCACCACCAAACCAGTATTATATGAAATGCTGAAAGGTATTGCTTAAGAAGAAGAAGATCAAGTGAATTAAAAATCTGAGGAATAGAATAAACTGGTGAATATAATAGAATCAAGGGCAAAGAAAGGGAGTGGATAGATAATTATCAGGATGAAAGGGGTGTGGGGTGCAGAAAGAGACTGGATTAAAATTGTATAACCTATGAATGAGGACAATAGTGGGGGGAGGGGGTAAGGGCAGAGGGTGGAGTGGGAATCGGGTGGAAGGGAGCTATGGGGAAGAAAAAGGAGAAACAATTGTAATAATCTGAGCAATAAAGATTTATTAAAAAAAAAAAGAAAGAAAACCAAAAAGGAAAAAAATTAAAAACAAGAGAAAGCTTAAGGGAACTGCGGAACAATATGCAACATAGCAATATTCACATAATAAGTGTGTCAGAAGGGAAAAAAGTGAGCAAGTGTTAGAGAACATATTTGAAAAAATAATGGCAGAAAACTTCCCTAACCTGGTGCAGGAAAAATTCAGACAAATTTGGGGCACAGAGAGTTCCAAACAAGAATAATCCAAACAGGCCCACACCCAGACACATCATAATTAAAATGCCAATAATTAAAGACAAAGAAAGAATTTTAAAGGCAATAAGAGCAAAGGAATTTGTTATCTACGAAGGAGCTCCCAAATGGCTGGCTATCAACTGATTTCTTGTCAGAAACTATAAGCTAGAAGTACTCAAGGTAATGAATAGCAAGGGTCTGAAACCAAGATTACCATATCCAGTAATGCTATCATTAAAAAATAGATGGTGAAATAAAGATTCACAGATAAAAAGGCTAAAGGAGTTTTTCATCACCAAGCCAGCATTATAAGAAAAGCTAAGGGCACTGCTGAAATGAGAAGAAATAGAGGAAGAAATCTAGGCATACAGAATTAAAATGGCAATAAGTAAGTACCTATCAATAATAAACTTAAATGTAAATGGATTAAATACTCCAATCAAAAGATATGTGATGGATACAAAAACATGACCCAATTTTATGCTTTCAACAAGAGTCTCTCCTCAGAACAAGACTCACACAGGATGAAAGTGAAGGGATGGGGGAAATTTTCCATGTAAATGGAAACACCATCACCAAGAAAAGCCGCAGTAGTAATTACAGATGATTCCCATATCCTCCCCTACCCCAGGGCCACCTTAACCCAGTCCCTGATCCTTCCCTCCCTTGACATTTACCATTGTCTGTGTCCATGGGCATTACTGTATATGCTTTGGCTAATATCTTCACCTTATTTTATTAATAGCCCCCACAAACCTCTTCCCTCTGTCAGCCTGTTCCATGTATTCATATTTCTGGTTCTATTTTGTTTATCAATTTATTTTTTCTTTAGATACCACATATAAGTGAGATATAGTATTTGTTTTGCTAGGCCTGGTTTATTTCACTCAGCATAATAATCTCCAGATCCATCCAGGCTATTACAAAAGGTAGAGACCCTTCTTTTTTAGAGCTGTATAGTATTCAGTTGTGTAAAGATATCACAGCCTTTTCATCCACTCATGTACTGATGGGCATTTGGGTGTTTCAAGATCTTGGTTACTGTAAATAATGCTACAACAGGGGTATCTATATTATTTTTGATTGGTGTTCCAAGATTCTTAGGATATAGCCCCAGAAAAAGGATTGTTAGTTCAAACAGCAATTCCATTTTTAATTTTCTTTTTTGGAAATTCCATACTGTTTTTCACATTAGCTGCACTAGTCTGTATTCCACCAACAGTGCTCAATGGTTCCCTTTTCTCCACATCTTTTCGAGCACTTGTTTGTTGATTTATCGATGGTGGCCATTCTGACAGGTGATATCTCATTGTAGTTTTAATTTATATCACTCTGATGATTAGTGATGTTGAGCTTTTTTTCATATGTCTATTGGTCATTTGTATGTCCTTTTTGAAGAAGTGCCTATTCAGATCCTTTGCCCATTTTTTAATTAGATTGTCTTCCTGATGTTGAGTTGCATAAGTTCTTTATCTATTTTGGAAATTAAACCCTAATTGGATGCATCACTGGCAAATATGTTCTTCTATACAGTAGGCTTGCTTTGCATTTTGTTGATGATATCTTTTGCTTTTTATATTTATGTAGTATAATTGATTTATTCTTTTGCTGTTTTCTTTGTCTTAGGAAATACATAGGCAAAAATATTGCTCCAAACGATGTCTGTAATTTTACTTCCTATGATTTCTTCCAGGATTTTTGATTCTAAGTCTAACATTTAAGTCTTTAATGCAGCTTATTCATGTGTATGGTTTAGGTAGGTGGTCTAGTTTCTTTACTTTCCTTCCTTCTTTTCTTCCTTCCTTCCTTCCTTCCTTCCTTCCTTCCTTCCTTCCTTCCTTCCTGCTTTCCTTCCTTCCTTCCTTCCTTCCTTCCTTCCTTCCTTCCTTCCCTTCTTCCTTCCCTTCTTCCTTCCCTCCTTCCTTCCCTCCCTCCTTCCCTCCCTCCCTCCCTCCCTCCCTTTCTTTCTTTCTTTCTTTCTTTCTTTCTTTCTTTCTTTCTTTCTTTCTTTCTTTCTTTCTTTCCTTCCTTCCTTCCTTCCTTCCTTCCTTCCTTCCTTCCTTCCTTCTTTCTTTCTTTCTTTCTTTCTTTCTTTCTTTCTTTCTTTCTTTCTTTCTTTTTCTTTCACTTGTATCAATCCAATTTTCCAGCATCATTTATAGTATTGATACTGGAGAATTCTGCAAATTACTTAACTATAATTAGTTAAGAAGGATTAATGAAAGTCCATTAGCTCATTGTATGTCTTTGCCTCATTGTCAAATATTAACTGACCATAAAGGCATGGGTCAATTTCTGGACTCTGTTCTGTTCTATTGAACTATAAGCCTATTGTTGTGCCAGAAGCAGACTGTTTGTCATTATAATGACCTTATAATATAGTTTGATATCACATAATGTAATCCCTCCAAATTTGTTCCTTTCTCAAGGTTGCTGAAGCAATTGGGGTAATTTTTGGTTTCATATAAATTTTTGGAATATTTGTTCCAGATCTGTGAAATATGCCATTGGTATTTTAATAGAATAGCACTGAATCTATAGATTTCTTTGGTTTGTATAGACATTATAATGATGTTAATTCTCCCAATTCATGAACTTAATATGTTTCCACTTGTTTATATCTTTCTCTATTTCTTTCTTCAATGTCCTATAGTTTCCAAGTACTATTTCATTTATCTCTTTGGTTAAATTTATTCTTAGGTGCCTTATTTTTGTTGAAACCACATGATCTCACTCATTTATGGATAATAAAGAACATTATAAACTGATGAACCAAAAGATAGATACAGAGAGTAAAACATCAAACAGACTGTCAAATTACAGTGGGAAGGTTAAGGAGAGGTTGGGGGGGTGGGGGAGAGTTTTACTGAAGGACTTGTATGCATGCATATAAGCACAACCAATGGACACAAAACACTTGGAGGTGAGGGCATATATGGGAATGGAGGGGGACAATGGTAAGATATGTACTCATATAATACCCTAATAAAAAATGAAACAAAATAAATTGATTATCCTTTTTTTAATTCTTTTTAAAAATAGGGTTTACTAGTTGCCTTTTTTTGTTTTGTTTTGTGTGTTTTTTAAGGTATTTTCTAGCACAGTGTCTTATACATATTAGGCACCTTCTACAAATTTATTCAATTGAATAAATTCTCAACAGATCAAAAAGTGGCTCTCCTCTACTGGTTTGGCTTAGTAGATAGAGATCGACCACGAGCTGAAGGGTCCCAGGTTCAATTCCAGTCAAGGGCAAGTACTTCAGTTGCATGCTCAATTCCTGACCTTAGTAGGGTCATGAGCAGGAGGCAACCAATCAATGTGTCTCTCACACACAGTGATGTTTCTCTATCTCTGACTTGCCCTCTCACTTTCACTCTCTCTAAAAATCAGTGGGAAAATATCCGTGGGTGAGGATTAACAACAAAAAAGTTACTCTAATAATATATTGTATATATTATAACTTCCAATTTTAAATATTCTGACCTATTGTCAGATTCAGATGAGATGGTAGACTATTCTCATTTTTAAACATTAGATATATGGTCACAATGTTTAAGGTATTTATCATAATAAAAAGAAACTATTATTTGAATACTCATAATTTGCTCAATTAATCTCCCTACTATATTTTATTCACTTCAAATTTTTACATACCATTATACAGCATATTACATTGACTAAATGTTGTATAATTTTAGTATTACTTGTGTGGCACAGAAGACTGATTACCCACAGCATCACCTTTCTCCTTTCCCTTCTTAAGAGTCACATTTTGATTTACCTAGGCTAAATTGCCTCCTATATATAAGATATTACATCTCCCAGGCTCTCTTGAAGTTAAATCTCACTAAATTTTAGCCAATGAAATATGAGTGAAATAAGAAGGCTAAAAGGCTAATTCCAGTGTAACCTTGATGTTTGGTGGGGGTGGTAAGCAATCTGAATCTGTGCCAGTAACCTAGTGTACATGCTTGATAACCTATAATTAAGTCACTGCCCCTTTCTCTACAATCTGGTCTTATAAGATCTGTTACCTAAATGCTCACATTTTACAGAGGTCATAAACCATGAACAATACACAACCCCCGGAGGGGGTTATCAGCACTGACACCAGGCCAGACCCTTAGATATGGTCTCAAGGCCCCCAACCCATCACATGGGTTTTTTTGCAAAATATACGAAAAGTCTGGAAGTATGTTCCATATGTGGGGGACAAAGAAACCAAAGGGGATAAAAGAAGAGCTTCAACCATATCAGTTTGCTTAGACTTTGAAGGGAACTCCTGTGAGACCACAGGCGTAATAAAGCTGTGTAGCTCCATTTCTCTAAGCATTGCTTGGGTTTCTTTGATCTTCTACAACAAAAACATTGGTAGAACTCAAGGGAAGTTGTTTAAGGGAAGCAGGTTGATTTAAGAGAAGACTTTTTGGTCTTTCCCCCTTCCTACAGCCTAGAATGCAGACAAGATAACTTGTAGTTTCAGTAGCCATTTTGGATCATGAAATGACCTCGAAAATATAAAGTACAAGCCTAAATCTTTGATGATACCATAAACCACAATATGAGACCTAGTATTGCTTACCTTGTACATGAAGATAAATAAATTTCTATCATGTTTTAGCCACCAATATTTTTCTATTATCTCCAGCCAAATTAGTCTTAACAACTACAGCTAGTATTATCCAATCAACTACACTAGCAAAGAGATATAAAGAAATATTTATTGGGTTCATCTACTAGAGTAAACTGGTTTTAGCTCATTTCTTTACCTCTCCAAATGACTCTTAACTGACTTTTAAACCTCATTGCAGGAAGAACCAAGATGGTAGCCTAGGTAGTCTCCTAAGCTGCTGCCTCATCAACAATTAAAAAAAAACCCACAACAACTAAAATAAAAAAGGACTTCATCAAAACCACAGGAAAGCTGGCAGAGTGGGATATCTACAACTATAAAGAAGGAGAGGGGCTCATAGATCGGACTGGGAGTCACAAAGCACTGAGGTAGGCAGATGCTTGCGCGAGAGTTGGTGCGGCCAAATGCCTGCCTGGCGGGAGGGGAGGAATTCCCGATTGCATGAAACCCTTTTTGACTGTACTGAACCCCAACCCCGGCCGAAACCCTGTGGTCCCAGGCTCATACAGGTGGAGTCTGGACTGTAGAGAAAGGCACCCAGAGACTCAGAGACTGGGATACTGGGGACCTGGGAGCCACAGCGGGCAGGGTATACAGTCGTGTGCGAGTGAGTATGCGCAGAGGTCTGACCGCAGAGGCTGCCACTGCCTCTCCATAGCGGAAGGAGTCAGAAGCTCCAGACTACAGAGACCAGCCCAAGTCCGGGCAAGCTCCTGGGGCACCCACGCTCTTGCACGAGGAACCTGGGATGGTCCGGAGGAAACTCAGGGAAGCCACAGAAGGCAGAGGTCAGGCGGAAACTCAGGCAAGTGCACAAGGGCAGGGCGGAAGCCAAGACTGTCAGTTCAGCTCTGAGACTCCACCCCATCCAAGCTGAGCAGAGGCTTCTGCAGTTTTTCAAGTCTGATCCTATAAGACTGTCTCCAATACAGAATTTAGCCCAGAGTAGACACAGCTGATACCCACATCCAACTGGCCTGAAGGTCAATTCACAACAATAAAGACTTAGCTACAACAAGGCTGTGCACGCAGTCCACAAAGGGGAGCACCAAGAGTGTCTACCTCAGGTGACTGAGGAGGCTGACCCACTGGGCCATATGGGACACCAAACACACAAAGTCATCCTACCAACTCTGAAAAACAGCGAAAATGCCAAGACAAGAAAATAGATCTCAAAAGAAAGAGATGGAGGATATAGAGTTCAGAACTACGGTTCTAAGGTTATGCAAGAATATCCTAGAAAAGGTCGATAAACTTCATGAGACCTAACTAAAAAGTATACATAAACTGACTAAATTGGAAAATATTATGCAGAGATCCAACAGCAGAATGGAGGAACACAAGGATCAAGTTAAAGAGCCAAAAGACACTCCTCTGGAGAAGCAAGAAGAAAAGAGAATCCAGAAAGTTGAAGATAGTGTAAGGAGCCTCTGGGACAACTTCAAGTGCACCAACATCAGAATTATGGGGATGCCAGAAGAAGCGGGAGTGCAAAATACTGAAAACATATTTGAAGAAATAATATCAGAAAAGTTTCACCTGGTGAAAGAAATAGACTTACAAGTACAGGAAGTGTACAGAACCCCAAACAAGAGGAATGCAAAGAAAAATACTCCAAGACACATCATCATCAATATGCCAAGGGTAAAAGACAAAAAGAAGATCTTACAAGCAGCAAGAGAAAAGCAGTTGGTTACCTATAAGGGAGCACCCATAGGATTATCAGCTGATTTCTCAACAGAAACCATGCAGGCCAGAAGGGAGTGGCAAGAAATATTCAAAGTGATGAATAGTGAGAACCTACAACCAAGATTACTGTATCCAGCAAAATTATCATTCAGAATTGAAGGGCAGATAAAGAGCTTCACAGATAAGAAAAAGTTAAAGGAGTTCATCACCCCCAAACCAGTATTATATGAAATGCTGAAAGGTATTGCTTAAGAAGAAGAAGATCAAGTGAATTAAAAATCTGAGGAATAGAATAAACTCGTGAATATAATAGAATCAAGGGCAAAGAAAGGGAGTAGACTGATCAGGGGGGAAAGGGTGTGGCGGTTGCAGGAAGAGACTCGATTAAAATCATACACCTATGGATGAGGACAATGTGGGGGGAGGTAACGGCAGAGGGTGGAGTGGGAATCGGGTAGAAGGGAGCTATGGGGGAGAAAAAGGAGAAACTATTGCAATAATCTGAGCAATAAAGATTTATTTTTTAAAAAACAATCTCATTGCATTTAGGTTTATATGTTATGCTGGGTACAAGTTTAAGTAAACTGATTTACCTGTGATCCCATCTGTGTACCTCTATATACTATATAAAAGGATTTTTAGAAAGTGTTCTAAATCAACAAATCAAGAAAGCCTGGGAACAACCTGTAAGATCTGTTTTGTTATTGAATTCCCCATCATTTACTGGAACAGCAAATTCCAAGCCCTGCATCATCATAGCCCCAGACTCAATGCAAACATCACTAATCAATCCAAATATATTCACCTTCTAGGCACCAACCTACCTCTGGATCCTTGTCAATATAACTCACCAAACTAAGCTTATCCTTGTTTACTAGTACATGTTAGCACTTTATAATGCATTTGATATCATCTCTTCATTTGTTAAGCTATTGTTTGCTGCTGGTTATCAACTATAACAACTATAACAGGATGCTAAAATGGGACTCTTGCTGTTTCTATTTTAGCTTGGGCCTAGATGCTTAAAATAAAATGATAACGTTCCGAACTGGGGTATTATACATAACATTCCAAGTCAAAATGTTATACAGAACTTGGAAAGAAGGTAGACAAAACTAATTTTATGATAGCTAGTGGGAGCCACAGTGGGAAACACCTAGTAAGTGAAGGACTCCCCAAGAAACCCACAAAATTTCCCAGAGAATGTCAGCTTTGAGCACCCAGTAATCCCAGGTGGCACAATTTCAAATCATGACAGTGCCAGGGACTACGTACATCCTTTTCTCCTAATGCCCTGCCCCCTGGGACACTAATCTGAAAGGGTCAGAAAATGCAGCTAAGCAATGGGAGGAAAGGGTTGGGAAGGGGGGACAGAAGCAGCTGATCGTGGCTCCTACTTCACTGTGAGTGTGAGGCCTGTCAATACTGTTCTCACTTGTTTAGCTTGGAGTGTGATTATTACACTGGACTGGATGTTTTGTTGATGTTCTTATGACTCAAAAGGGCTGGAAATACTCCTGGACCTTCCAGAGATATCATGAAGTCTGGGAAGTAATCAGTCCTTGGAAGAGGTCATAAAGGACTGTGGAGAGAAGGGGTCAAGTTATTCCAGGCTGATTCCAAGTGCTTCCACCCTTCATTGGATATCACTTGCTCCAAAAAGCAGTCACACTGCCTTCACAATCAGGCCCCTCATGGTCCACACACAATGCTGAAATCCGTGGCACTGGAACCACCTGTCCCCTTTGAGAAAATTTCCACCTGGCTGCTCTTGAAAATTGGAAAGGATGTTTCCTGACCCCTGGAGCATGAGACAAATAAGGGTCAGTCTCCTCAAAGTTTCACAGCAAACTTGAAATGTTATCTGACCACCGTAATGACATTTCCTCAGCAACTTGCTGAATTTGTTGGATCGCTGATTAAATCTAAACCAGTTAACTTTTCACTATATTTCAAATAACAGAAAGCTGATGATAAAAAATATTGCAACCTGGTCAGCATGGCTCAGTGGTTGATCCCCAATCAGGGATATGCAGGAGGCAGCCAATCAGTGGTTCTTTCTCACCATTGATGTTTCTGTCTCTCCCTCTTCTTTCCTCTCTGAAATCAATAAAAAATATATTTTTTAAAAATTCCAGCCCTCAACAGTTTGGCTCAGTGGACAGAGCATTGGCCTGCAGACTCAAAGGTCCCAGGTTCGATTACAGTCAAAGGCATGTATCTTGGTTGCGGGCACATACCCATAGGGAGTGTGCAGGAGGCAGCTGATCGATGTTTCTCTCTCATTGATGTTTCTAACTCTCTGTAAAAAATCAATAAAATATATATTTTTTAAAGTCCAGAAGCCAGAGGTATCTCCAGAATACTATTATGATTAAATTTTCTTAAGCTGAAACTTTATGGGGTCAATTAGCATTTTCCTCAGAAACTCAGCCAAGCCACTTACCATAATTTTTAAAACTTTGATGAGAATCATGGGCTTGCTTGAAACCATACAAATAATATCTTGACTTTCTTCTTTTATTTTTCACTGGCTCTATTTCACTTAGCTTATGGGCTATATAAATACTTTGTACTAAGAAGAGATGCACACAAATTGTACTTTTTTTTTTTTTTTTTACAAATTGTACTTTTTGATCCCTGGGTCATTTTTACTTCTGTCATACACTTTTGATTTAAGAAATGATTCAATAAAAAAAATATGGTAACATATAAGAAGTAATTTGTAGTAATGCAAAATTTGACTCAACAAGCAGATCAATAGTCTCCATAAGACCTAGAGCAGACACAGAAACAGCTACAAAAAGTCATTATCTAATTGGGAAATATCTGCCCAGACACTAGCTTTCCAACTGATGTTAACTGAAGTTTCTCTTGGCTCAGAAAACAGTTCTTGGAACAGCATCCATACAAGGGTACTTCTTTGTAATATTAGGCATCATAGAAAGAATTGTCCTAATGGGAACTTTCAAATTTCCTTTTCCCCTGTCATTTGACAATACATAAAGGAAGAAACCTCTAATTATCCATAATAGTTCTTTTGACAAAGCTCAAAGAAACTTTAAATGTCCTTGCATTTAGATTCCAAATGTGTTCATTCCATTCTAATAATAGAGGGTGTTTTGTTATGACTAGATCTAGCTCCTGTCCCTTCATTTTACAGAGCAAATAGGATTACACCTATGTGTAGTTATCCATGGACAAAGTGGATAATATGTCCTGTGTAAAAGACAAGTAAGTTTTTAAGTAGGAAAACAATATCACCTCATAAAGATAATGGGGATGCCAATAAACATTGTCCCAGCCTAAGGGTCTAGATCAGTGATTCTCAACCATTTTTTTGGCTGGGCCCCACCTAAATTTCTCTAAAATCCTGATGCCCCCCCACTGTGACATATAATTCTTATTATTAAAAAAGTGAACTCCCATTAACGTGGAAGAAGCCTACAAGGCCATTAATTTGGCCTAAACAAACTTCCAAAGAACATGGCATCCATGAAAAAGAAAAAGAAAAAGAAAAGAACAAAAGGATAGTTGAAGTACTGAGAAAGAAATCACTAAGAAATTGTTTAAAAATAAAAATAATATGAAGTGATATGGAAAAAAATAACAAATAAAGTTTCAAAACATATAATAGAGAACTGAAATGCATAAATATGTCACAATACATATTTATATACTGTACATGAGGCCCCTAGAGCCATAATAAATACAAAAAACTCACTATTAATGACTCATTCTCAAATTGCCCTCCCCTATGAGGCGTGTGCCCCACATTGGTAGCCAATTTCTCAAAGTGTGGTACGCGTACCCCCAGGGGTACGGGAAGAGTTTGGTGGGGGTACATGCTGTACTGGAGTTTGGTGGGGATATGCCCTGCACCGTGCTTACCTGCGCCTAATTCTACATTCTCATGAGTCAAGACAGTCTTGTGAGGTGTGAGATGGTCTGGTGTGCAAATAAATGTTATTTATAATATAACTTTTATTATGAATAATTTTATTTTTCATTTATTATTATTTTGTGTATATATATATATATATATATATATATATATATATATATATATATTGTTATTAAAATACAATCATTTTTTTTGACGAGGGGTACTCAGCGTTATGAAAATTATAGAAGGGGGTACACATATGTCAAAAGTTTGGGAAACACTGGTCTAGATCTTATTCAGTTCAGCAGGTTACAGGTATCCTGAGGCCTTGTGGGGAGGTATCTGCACTGCATGGGGCAAATGGACAGACACAGGCTTTGTGGCACTGCTGGGGGTCATCCAGTTAGTCTTTCATCTCAGGAGGCACAGAACAATTAGAGCCCAGGTTTATCCTACATGCAGTTCAGAGCTAGAAGGGAAGGAGGTCTCCATATTCCTGAAGGCTGGATGGTTAGTGATAAAAACATCATTCAAGATAGCTCCCCGGTGCCTGAGAGGCACCTGGTACAAGCCTATGGGCCTGTTCCTCCAGACTATCTCCTCACTTTCCTGACAGCCTTCCCTCCCCATTCTGACCACCCCCTTTTGCTCAGGTCCCAGTTAACTGAGTCTCCATCCCATAACCACTTTTTTCAGATCTCTCTTCTCTGTTCTCTGAGAATAGAAGGCTCATATTTTATACTGTCTTTACTACCTTCCCAAACAGCTGAATTCTCCACTTTTCTTTCATCTAAACCACAGTCCAGTTATTACCAACCAAAGCCCATCTGAATCCCCCTTCCTTTAGAGCCAGGAAGGCACTGTCTTCAAAGACCTTTTTATTTATTCAAAGACCTTCAAATAGACCCAGGTCCTAGTCCTACAGTAGTGTCCAGTGAGAAAAATTGACAAGTCCACACTAAACACACAATTACAGGCACTAAGTGCTCACTAGAATGTTCCCTAAGGGAAACACTGTTTGCCCAAAAGTAATACATAAAAATAACATGTTTAGTTTTCTTTTGTCAAAAAAAATTCAACATTTTAAAATAATATGTCTGAATTAGTTATCTTTAAATCGCATAACCTTGAGATATTTTAAGAGACTAATTCCAGAACTGAGTGAAAAAATAAAATAAACTCTTCACATTTACCTTAATTGGTTAAATTTTTCATAAAGAAAGATTTATGAGCATTTTATTACCTACTCTAGTAGGGTAAATAATGATCACTCTACCACAACCCCACCTCACCCCAGGTTGTCTATGCCCTAATCCTGGGATCCTGAAATATATATATTATCAAATTGCAAAACAGACTTGGCTAGTGGACTTAAAGTTACTAGTCAGTTGACATTAAGGTCAAGAGATTGTCTTAGGTTATCCAGGTGGACCCAATGAATCACATGAGCCTTGTGAGACTCTTAGTAGAGTGACAGCTAAGCTATTCAGTCTTCTGAAATACAGAAAGTATCTACACTAATAAAAGGGTAATATGCTAATTAGACTGGGAGACCTTCCAGGAGACCTTCCAGATGTCCTTCTGGACAAAGCCATGGTAGCAGGGCTGACATAGAGGCAATTAAGGGTGAGCAAGCCAATGGGGGGAGCTGTTGGAGGCGGTCAGGCCAGCGGGGGGGGGGGCAGTTGGGTGAGCAGGCCATGAGAGGGTAGTTGGGGGAGAGCAGACCGATTAAGGGGGGGGGGCAGTTAGGGGCTAGCAGTTCAGCAGGAGGGCAGTTGGGGTGATCAAGCTGGAGTGGTTAGGGTCAATCAAGCAGGTAGGCAGGTGAGTGGTTAGGAGTCACCAGTTCCAGATTATGAGAAGGTGCAGGCTGGCTGAGGGACACCCCCCATGCAAAATTTCGTGCACTGGGCCACTAGTGAGATAATTAATTCATACTGTTTTGTTGTTTGTTTGTTTTTTTAAAGAACTGAATCAGAAGTAAGTGTTCCAAAGCTCTCTTTCTAAAATGGTTTTTAGGTTTGCTCAAGAACATGGAGTTATCAATGTTCCAAATTTTTATGCCAGAGGTAGAAGAAAGATTACTTTTATTTTTTCATTAATAACTATTTCTAAGAATTGTCAAGCACACATTATATGCCAGTTATCTATTATTTCCACACAATTCTATGAAATAGTTTCTATTTTACAGGTAAGGAAACTGAAAAAAAATGATTTAAAAAATTGGTATGTTCTAAAGAGCATAATTTTAGGTTATAAATATAGGTATGTTTAAGGATCTTGATACAGAAAGCCGATTTGCTTTCTAGAAAATGTGTGCCTGTCCATGGACACAACCTAGCAATAGTTACATGAAACTTTCCACAATACATTTACCAGGATACTGAGGATTACCTTTTAAATTTTTTAATCATTTGATAGAGGTGAAAGGATTTTTAGGGACAAAATAGGCAGGCTTAGGGAGTCTTAGGAATCAAGAGGGTCCATGGGGGAAGAATGCATAGATGAGAGGTTGGAGCTGCCAAAAGTGGGGTAGCTGGGGGTGAGCAGACCAATGGGGGACAGTTGGGGGCAACTTAATGAATATGTAGCTATACATTCATAGAGAATAAGTTCCATAGGATAAGGGGAGAGGGAAGCATACATTCACAGAGGATAAAGAAATGTCCACAGATGCTGGAAAGAAGGGAAACATGTTCACAGGAGATAGAGAAATATTACAAGGGGAAGAGGAAGAAAGGATACTGTTTGGGTTTTGGACTTTGAAGCTGATATTCTGCAAAAGAGTGACCAATTAGAAAAGCAGAGGGCCATAAAATGGGGCAAGGGTCCTATTAGAAGGGAGCATGAAGAGACAAAGAAATACTGTATTTATAAGTTTTAGAAAAAGGGGCTTAGTGGGTTACCCCCATGGGAATCCCTCCCTATAGGGGAGTCTGTAGTTGCATCCAATAGATTACACCCTTTTAGTCTGAGAATTTTATTCTTCAAACTTTGTGAGGCAAGAACCCACAAAGAGGAGATCCACTCTCTTCAGGAAAAAAAAATGGTGCTTTATTGTAGTTATTTGAATTGCCTTTATTTAAAATTCCCCGTTTTATTTCTTTTTAAAAATATTTTTTATTCATTTTTTTTTACAGAGAGGAAGAGAGGGTTAGAGAGAAACATCAATCAGCTGCCTCTTGCGCACCCCCCACTAGGGGATGTGCCCGAAACCAAGGTACATGACCCTGACCGGAATCGAACCCAAGACCCTTCAGTCCCCAGGCCAACGCTCTATCCACTGAGCCAAACCGGTTTTGGCTAAAATTCCCTGTTTTATAATGGTTCAATAATGTAATACTTCTGAATTTTGTGGGGAATAAAAGTGGCATAAATTACACAAAAATGGGTAAATGCTTCACTACTTTACCTGGGGCCAGCTTTAGTTTTTTTTGTGTGTGTTTTTGTGTTTTGTTTTGTTTTGTTTTTATAAAGAAAAAAATTAGACAAGGTTGCTGCTGAAAGGATCCAACACTTCTACAGCTTGTTCCAAAAATAGAACCGGCTTCTTTACTCAGAATCCAGGAAGAAGTTTGCACTGTTCTTCTCTGCAGCCAGTGTGTCAGCACCACCATCAGCATCACCAGAGAAGCTGAAAGCTGTAGCCTGAAGTGATTGGAAGGACATGAGCGTATCTGTGCCAAATCTAGTTTGTGCCTCACTCTGCTTTTTCTCCTCTTGCATAAATTCATCACTGGAATGGTCATATGTTAGTGTCTTCACATGCTGAGAATTCTATGCAACTTAATGAATATGTAGCTATCAAATGCCCGTGTTCAAGCTTGAGGAAGTAGGTCAAGAGTTTGCTCCTGTTACAATGCCTTTCACACTGCATCAGAAGGGTTGCATCAGACAGGATGGTGGGTGTTGCAAGGGGCAGAAACCACAAACCGTCTGTCACCACTTCCAGGCACCGAAACACCTCATTGTTGCTCTCTCTCAACCCTTTCCTGGGTCTAACACATTGCCAGAGGGCAGTGCTTTCTGGAAAGACTGCAACTTTAAATAGTCTATGATCAGAGAAGAGACAAAGAAAAATTAGATTACCAGCTATTGTAGAATAAAATTAAATTTCCAAGTCTGATTGCACCCAAATGCAAACCATTGATTTTTATTCAGCACTAACAGCATAGCTAAAGAAATTGAGAAACTGGGGGAGAGAGGCAAGTCTCAAAGGAAGCAGCCTTCCGGCTTTAGCAGATTTGTGTTAGAGCAGAGGTGTGTCCTTCAAAAAGCTGTGACTCCCTGAAGGTGATGTAAAGATTGCTCAAGGACAGCAGGAACAATGTTCAGATGAAAGGTGTACTCATTTCCTACAGTTTGTGTAACAAATTACCACAAAACAGTGGCTTGAAGTAACACAAACATCATCTTAGAAAAAGATAATACGATTCTGAAGGTTTGAAGTCTAAAATGGGTTAAAGTCAAGGTGTCAGCTAGGCTGCATTCTTTCTGGAGGTTCCAAGGGGAGAGTGCATTTTCTTGTCTTTCCACCTTCTAGAGGCCGCCTACTTTCTTTGGCTCATGGTCTCATTCCTCTATCCTCAAAGACAGCAATGTCAATCTTCCTCATACTGCCATCTTTGATTCTTCGTCTTCTATCTCCCTCTTATGTAAGGAACCTTGTATAAATTAATGATTCAGGATAATCTCTCTAAGATCAGCTGATTGGCAACCTTAATTTCATCTGAAATCTTAATTTTTCCATTGCCATTGTTCCAAGGGAGATGATGAGACCTTGGTTTTTTGTTTGTTTGTTTTTTGAGGGAAAGATTTTAATCAAGAAACAAAGTCTAGAAAAGTAAGAATTTATTGACCACAGCAAAAATATACTTAAGGCAGTGAAACAAGGAAGGGCATAGGAGAAGCAACAGGAAAGTCTAGGTTGGGCTGCCTTGGCTTATTGGGAAGTTAGAGAGTAGGGGGCTTTGGAGACAGGTTCAGGAGGTTAGCCTGGGATGAGCTGCCACTGCCCATTGCTCACCTGGTTGCAAGCCTCATGATTTGTATAATTCTTTTATACTACACACATACATATAAAAAGAGCACATATTAAAGTTCCTGTGAAAATTAATTTTGACTGGTTTAAATTTCAGTTTTATTTTAAGTGATTTTCATTTTTACTAATTAAAAAAAAATCTTTATTGTTGAGAGTATTACAGATGCCCTCCTTATTTCCCCACATTGCTCCCCTCTACTCCGTTCCTGCACCCCAGGCCTTCATCACCCTACTATCTGTGTCCATAGGTAATATATATATGTATATAAGATCTTTGGTTAATCTCTTCCTGACACCATTCCCCCATTCCCTCTGAGATTTGTCATCAATCTGTTCCATGTTTCCATGCTTATGATTCTATTTTATTCATCAGTTTATTTTGTTCATTAGATTCCTTGTTTATTTATTTCAATTTTTAGATTCAATTATTAATAGATATGTACTAGTATTTGTTGCCATTTTATTATTCATATTTTATATTTCTCTTTGTTGTTGTTGTTGTTGTCCTCCTCCTCTTCCTCCTTCTCCTTCTGCTTCTCCTTCCTCTCCTCCTCCTCCTTCTCTTCCTTCTCCTCCTCCTCCTCCTTCTTCTTATTCAACATCCTTCAACATTTCATGCAATACTGGTTTGGTGGTGATGAACTACATTAGCTTTTCCTTGTCTGTGAAGCTCTATATGATCGTCAATTCTATCTGCTGGCTTTGCTGGATAAAGTAATCTTGATGATAGGTCCTTGCAATTCATCACTTTGAATGTTTCTTGCCATTCCCTCTAGCCTGCAAAGTTTCTGTTGAGAAATCAGCTGATAGTCATATGGGAGTTCCCTAGTAAGTAACTAACTGCTCCCTAGTAGGTAACTAATTTGTTCCTTTAAATTTTTTTTCTTTTAAATTCTTTTTTCTTAACCCTTGGCATTTTAATTATGGTGTCTCTTGGTGTGGGCCTCTTTGGGTTTCTCTTGTTTGGAACTATGTGTTTTCTGAATTTGTAAGTCTATTTCTTTCACCAGGTAGGGGAAGTTATCTGTCATTATTTCTTCACATAGGTTTTCAATATCTCACTTACTCTCTTCTCCTTTTGGCAACCCCACAGTGCAAATATTGGTACACTTGAAGTTGTCCCATAGGCTTCTTACACTATCATAATATTTTTGGATTATTTTTTCTTTTTATTCTTCTGATTGCATGTCCTTTGCTTCCTCATATTCCAAATTGCTGATTTGATTCTCAGGATTCTTTACTCCCTATAGATTACATTTTATTTCAGTTAGTGTATGCTTAATTTCTGACTCATACTTTTTCATGTCTTTGTTATTCTCACTAAGTCCCTTGAAACTCTCATGAAGATCCTCATAATCATGGTTTTGAATTCTGTGTCCAGTAGTTTTTTGCTTCCATTTATTTCATTTGTGACATGTTTCTTTGTCTCTGCATTTTTGCTGTTTCGCTGTGTTTGTTTCTATGTATGATGTAAAGCTGCTACATCTTCTGGAATTGGTAGAGTGGCCTGTATAGTAGGTGTCCTGTAGGGCCCAGTGGCTCAGCCTACCTAGTCACCTGAGCTGGGCACTCTAGGTGTGCCCCAGTATGGTCTATGTGCACAGTCTTGTTGTAGTTGAGCCTTGATTGCTATTGGCATCAATGGGAGGAATTAATTCCAGGCCAGTTGGCTGTGAGGATCATTTACGGCTACAGTGGAAGAGCTGCTATGCAGAAGCCACCCTATGGAGCAGGACTTGCTTCAATGGGTCTCTGTTGCTCACCAAATCTGCTCCTTGAGTATGGCAATTGTGGATGCGTGTAGTAATCTGGTATGCTTCAAAACTGTCTACCAGGTGCACTGGTTCTGGGTGCTCCTGGGAGGTACAAAGTCAGCCACTGACTTTGTGGCCACCTATCAGGAGCTACAAATGAATTTTCAGATGGCTGATATTTGCATTGGATCCAGGTAAGGCCCAGCTGTGAAGCAAGGCAGGATGGTGCTAGTATCAGACTTTGGGCCTCTTATTGATAGATTTGGGGCATGCTGACACCAGCTGCTACTTGTTTGAGAGATTTTAGAAAAGTCTGGAGCCTGAGTTGGTATAGCCCATTCATATGGAAAAGGTGCTGCAAACAACTTGGGTGAGTCTGAGAAATGGATAGGGCTGGTCTCAGGAAAATACTAGGACATATTGAACAGTGTGGGCCAAGCTAATGGAAATGCATATATGGCTGCCAGTCAGTTCAGCAATAGGGGAAGTCCCTGCATAGGAACAAAGAGCTTTCAGAGCACATCCTTCTGGGAGAAAGCTGCTCCTGAGTTCCTGCCCCATGTCAGGCAATCTAGTTCCTCCCCATAGGTCCCTTGATTCCCCAAAGTTGCCACCCCAGTGCTGGAGCTCAGAGGAAGTGAGACCATGTAAGTTAATGTGCTGGCCCTTTAAGGGGAACAGCTGGGGCTCCAGCTGTGTCACTCAGCTACAATCCCCTCTGTTTTTTACAGCCTGAAGTTATAGGAATGTCTCTTCCCATCTCTGGAACTCTGAAATGAGTGTCTGGTGTAGGGATTTGACCCCTTTCTTCTCAAGGGAGGCCCCTCAGCCAAGATATCCCTCCTGACTAAAAAAGAAATGCCACACGTATGTGTCAAAATAGTCTGTTTTGACTTTTGTCCCTCCTACCAGTCCAATGTGCTTTCTTCTTTAGTTCCAATCAGCCAGATTTCAGGTGTTTCTGAATGATGGTTGTTCTGTATGTTAGTTGTAATTTTGATGTGTTTGTGGGAGGTGATGAGTACCAGCATTTATCTATGCCACCATCTTTGTTCTTCCATTTTTACTTTTTAATTATACATAATACTTATGGAAGCTTTGGTGATATTATCCTTATAAGTTTTTAAGTGGATGTACATAGTTTTAAAACTTAAAGGTCATAAAGGCTTATCATAAAATCCCTAGTCTCCTGTTCCATCTCCCCAAGTTCTCTTCCCAGCAATAGTCTCCACTTTTCTCTTTCTGCTTTTACTTATTTCCTTAGTTTCAAACAATATGCTTAAACTCTAATTTTTGTTCTATTTTAATAATATATTTTTAATTTTCTGCCACAGTAGGGAAGAAGTCTAATGTACTTATTTCCTATACTTACTTTCCCTCCTAACAGTCTTTCACTATAATTATGACACAATCTTTTGTGAAGTCTAATATTACCTCCTTTAGCGATGTGCACTATGCCTGACCTCTTTATCATATAATTCCTCATTTTTCTTAGAATAAGAATTTACATTTTTAGCTGCCATATAGCTTATGTCCTATAGCTAACTTTTATAGCTATTTTTTAAAAATACTCCTTCATTTTGGTCACATAGTCATCACTAATATTTTCCAAATACTCAAACGTACCAGCTACTTTTTATGATTTTCCCTGAAGCTCTCTGCTCTTTATGCTATACCATTGCTTAACAAGGTCTGCTGCATACATTTCATCCTGTCATTTCCTTCACTGCCATCTTAGTACTCTTCATTGTTGTATTTTGCCATTCTCTTGTGTTATATTCTTTCTGTTGTGGACCAGTATCTTCCTCGTTATTGATTAACTCCTTTGTTTTAGAGCCTATTCTCCAGTAGTTTCCTAAAAGGTATAAAAGGAAGATCATTTTTTGAGGGCTTTAAAAATAAGTTAATTCTAACGTCAGTGTACAGTTTACAGAATTCTGGATTGAAGAGCATTGTTACTCAGCATTGCTCCATTGTTTCTTTACTCTGGTACTACTGCTTGGGTATCTAATGCTGTTCTGATTTGTGATTTTTACTTTCCAGAAGCTTTCATCATCTGTATTTTTTGTGATGTGTAACTTCACAATGATAAACTTTGGTGTGGGTCTTTTCCCATTCCTTCAAAGGGCATTTAATGAGTCCTATTATTAGGAACTCAAGTTCTTCAGTCCTTCTGAGAAGTTACCTCATTTTATTGTTTTGATGATTTTTCTGCCCACTTTTCTCTCTTCTCCTTTATAAAACTCCTATTAGTTCATACTGGATATCCTAGACACATTTTCTATTTTTTTTTATTTTTAATTGCTTTAACTCCACTTAACTAGAAGTGAGCAAAGTGAGCTTCCATGGGGCACTAAACTCAGCTGCAAAGAATGCCACTTCCCCTTTTTCTTTTTTTCTTCTCCTTTTCTTGTTTTAAAATTTTTCCTTTCCTTTCTTTTTTCCTTTTTTGTGTATTTTCTTTATCTATATGCTTTATTAATTTATAATACTGTCTCTATTTGTTCTTTCATATATCTAATTTTTCTCTTCCCTTTTCTTTTTTTTCTTTTTTTTCTTTTTTTTCTTTTTTTAACTAAATCTTTATTGTTCATATTATTACAAATGTTCCTCATTCCCCCTACACAATTGCTTCCCTACACCAAGTTTTCTCTGCCCTTTCCCCATTCCCCATTGTTCTCATCCATAGGTGCAGTTTATGTTCAGTCTCTTCCCGTCCCGCTCCACTCCCCATTTCCCCGAGAATCATCAGTCCACTCCCCTTCCATACCTCTGATTCTATTATATTCACCAGTTAATATTGTTCATCATGATTTTTACTTCCCTTGGTTTTTAGACTCACTTGTTGATAGTTACGTGTTTGTTCATAATTTTTATCTTTATTTTCTTCCTCTTCCTAAAGAACCCCTTTTAGCAATTCATATAATTCTGGCTTGGCAGTGATGAACTCCTTTAGCTTAAATTTATTTGTGAAGCTCTTTATCTGGCCTTTGATTCTGAGTGATAGCTTTGCTGGGTAGAGTATTTTTGGCTGTAGGTTCTTGTTATTCATCACCTTGAATATTTCTTGCCATTCCCATCTGGCCTGCATGGTTTCTGTTGAGAAATCAGCTGAGAGTCGTATGGGTGTCCCTTTATAGGTAACTACCTGCTTTTGTCTTGCTGCTTTTAATATTCTCTCTTTGTCTTTAGCTCTTGGAATTTTAATTATGATGTGTCTTGGTGTGGTTCTTTTTGGATTCCTTTTGTTTGGGGTTCTGTGTGCTTCCTGGACGTGTAAGTCTATTTCTTTCACCAGGTGGGGGAAGTTTTCTGTCACTATTTCTTTCAATATGTTTTCGGTATCTTGCTCTCTGTCATCTTCTGGGATGCCCATAATTCTGATGTTGGTTCGCTTGAAGTTGTCCCAGAGGTTTCTCACACCATCTTCAACTTTCTGGATTCTCTTGTCTTCTTGCTTCTGTGGAGGAGTGTCCTCTGGCTCTTTGTGTTCCAAATATTGGACTTGATTCTTGCAATCTTCCAATCTGTTTTTAGGACTGTATAATATTTTTTATTTCATAGAATGTATTCTTTATTTCTAGTTGGTCCTTTATCATTTCTTGTTGATCCTTTATCATTTCTTGTTGATCCTTTATTATTTCTAGTTGATCCCTTTTCATATCTTCATAGGTCTCATTTATTTTATCGGCCTTTTCTAGGAGATTGTTGAACAACCTTATAAGCGTGGCTTTGAACTCTATATCCAGTCGCTTTTTGTCCTCCATTTCTTTCGTTTGTGATCTGTTTCCTCGTTTCGGCATTTTCGCTGCTTCCCTGAGTTGGTAGGTTGGGAGGATCAGCTGTGTCTATGCCAGGAGACAACCTTATTCCACTAGACTTGGAAACCTGCAAAAGCCTCTCTGAGTTCAGCTTGGATGGGGCAGAGTTTCAGGGTGGAGCCTACAGCCTTGGCTTCCGGTTAGCCCCGCCCTCTGAGGCTCCTGAGTCTCAGTGTACCTCAGTGTCCTTTGGTACTCGCTGCAAGCACCTCTGAGAGAAAGGCGCCCTAGAGCTTCGCCCGCTACCAGACAGTCTAGTCTCTCCCCCAACAAGCCCACAACTGGGGTTCAGAGCAGTTGGAAGTGGGGTTAAGCACAGTCCGGAGCTTATGTCTCCTTCCTGCTAGGGCAATCTCGAGGCCCAAACAACAGTCTGTCCTCTGTGCGCGCAATGTGTGCGACTCAGGGTAACTGCTTTTCGCTGGTCCCCTGAGCTTCTGTCTTACAGCCCAGATTCCCTCTGTATGAGGCTGGAGCCTGAGGGTCTTGCCCAGGACTGGGGTTCAGTGCAGTCAGAACTGGGGCTCAGCACATTCCTGAGCTTTTGAGTTTTTCCCGCAGGGGTAATTCAACAGCTCAGTGAACAGTCTGTCCTCTGCGCGCAATGTGGGCGACTCCGGGGCTCTGCACTTCCCCGCTACGCTGAGCTTCAGCCTTACAGCCCAGTTTCCCTCTGTGTGAGCCTGGATCCCAGGGTCTCTCCCAGAACTGGGGTTCAGTGCAGTTGGAGTTGGGGTTCAGCACAGTCCGGAGCTTTTATCTCCTTCCCGCTAGGGAAAGCCAGCCAGGCACTCAGCCGCCCCTCCTCTCTGGCTCCATCCTCTCCCCAAGCACACCGTGCCTCCATACCTTGGGCTTTTAAAGCTCCTTTGGTTTTCCTTCTGGTTTTCTCTTTCCTTCTAGTTGTAGAATTCCCAGTCAGTCAACTTTCCTGTAGTTCTGGATAGTGTCCACTCTATATTTTAGTTGTATTTTTTGAAATTGTTGAGTGCGGCTGCAGTTAGGCTTTTACCTCTGCCGCCATCTTGTTGTCTTTCTCTTCCCTTTTCCTACTCAATCTTTTTTATTCCTGTTCCCATTTTCTCCTTCCCCCATTGGTTTTTTTCCCCCATTCTCCCCTGCTATCACATCTTTTTTTTTTTTACTTTTCATATTTTTTACTTTTCATCTGCTTTCTCCTCTATTGTCCTTTTCAATTGTCTTCTTCTTTCTTTTAAGCCATTTTTCTTCCCCTACTCCCCAAATTTCTTATTCTTACTTTCTTTCAGATCTGCACCTATATATTCCTTTCTCTTTCCTCCTTTATTCTCTTTCTCAATTTTCCTTTTCTCCTGCCAGCTCATCTTTTTATCTTTTCTTATTTTGGATCTATCTGCTTTCTTCTCTATTTTCTTTATCAATTTTTGTGCTTTTCTTTTCTTCCTCCTTTATTTTTAAACCATTTTTCCTTCCCCTATTCCCTAAATTCCTTATTATTACTTTATTTCAGAACTACATCTGCCGATTCCTTTTTACCCCCTTTTCTTTCTTTCTTTTTTTCTCCCCTTCTTAAGTATCTTTCTTTTCCCTTTCCCCTGCTATCTCATCTTTTTTATTTTTCTTATTTTAGGTCTATCTGCTTTCTCTATTTTCCTTTTCAAAGTTTTCTTTTTGTTAATTTTATTTATTTGTTTGTTTATTTATTTATTTTGCTTTCCCTTTATTTTAAAAAATTTCCTTTATTTTAAAAAATTTCCCCTTCTCCTATTACCTCATTCTTTATTCTTACATAATATGCTAATTAGACTGGACATCTTTCTGATGACCTTCTAGATGAAGCAGGGGCAGCAAAGGAAGCACGGGTCTTGGGTGCCAGAGGGAAGCTGGTGTTGGCAGCCAGGGGAAGGAAGACCTAATCTTACATGAATTTCAAGCATCGGGCCTTTAGTATACCATATAATAAAAGGCTAATATGCAAATAGATGAAATGGCAGAACAACCAAACAACTGGTTGCCATGACATGCCCTGACCATCAGGGGGTTTGCACTGAACATGGTGGGCATTTGCCATGGCAGGATGGTGGGGCAGGTGATTGGGGACACCAGAGCAAGGCAGGGCGCCAGTCACTGTCATCGGGGAGAGCCTATGGTAGTTACTGAAAATTACTTGCTCCAGTGTGCTGTGGTTCCACCCAGTGCTTGCATCTGCTGCCAATGCGGCTCCACTTGCATTTGCTGCCGGCACCAGAGCTGCCACTCGCACCCACTGCCGGTCCTTGGCATTGGCCCTGATTGCTGGTGCCATCAGCAGGTGCTAGCAGAGGCTGCCAGCCCCAATGGCCCTTCAGGGCTTCTCCACCTCCCCCTGCTCCTGAGGGGAGATAAGGGCTGGCGGTCACCTCTCACACTTGCTGGCAATGGCAAGTGCTGGTGAAAATATGGAGAAAAAGAAACCCTCCTTCACTGCTGGTAGCAATGCAGACTGGTGCAGCCACTGTGGAAGACTGTATGGAGTTTTCTCAAAAAATTAAAAATGAAACTCCCATTTGACCCAGTGATCCCACTTCTAGGACTATATCCCAAGAAACCAGAGACACCAATTAGAAAGGATATATGCACCCCTATGTTCATAGCAGCACAATTTACAATAGCTAGGATTTGGAAACAGCCTAAGTGCCCATCATCAGATGAGTGGATTAAAAATTGTGGTAGATCTAGTACACATCTGTAAAAAAAGAAAGAACTCTTACCATTTGTAACAGCATGGATGGACCTGGAAAGCATTATGCTAAGTGAAATAAGCTAGTAACAGAAAGATAAATATTGCATGATCTCACTCATTTGAGGAATATAATGAACAACATAAACTAATAGACAAAAATAGAACCAGAGACATAAAAGCATCAAACAGACTGACCACCCCGGAGGGGAGGTTGGAGATGGGGAGTTAAGAGATCAACCAAAGGACTTGTATGCATGTATATAAGCATAACCCATAACAGTAATAAGAGGAAGTTTATTAGTATATCATTACAGGCCTGTCTCAAAAAACAAGAGAGATCCCAAGTAAACAACCTAAAATACTAGAAAAAGAATAACAAAAGCAACCCAATGTTAGCAGAAGAAAGGAAATAATAAAAATTAGAGCAGAATTAAATGAAATAGAGAACAAAAAGACTACAAAAAAACCAATAAAACAAATAGCTGGTTCTTTGAAAAATTAATAAAATTAACAAACCCTTGGCTAGACTTACTAACAAAAAATGGGGAAAGACTCATATAAAATTAGAAGAGAGAAGTCACTGCAGATATCACAGATATGCACCTCTATGTTCATTGCAGCATTATTCACAGAAGACAAGACATGGAAACAACCAAAGTGTTCTGTGATAGAGGTTTAGATAAAGAATATGTGGTACATATGCACATGGAATATTACTCAGCCATAAGAAAGGATGAAATAGTATCAATTGTAACAACATGGATAGACCTTAAGAACATTATGCTAAATGAAATAAGTTAGACAATAGCTAAAAAACCATATGATTTCACTCATATATGGGATGTAAAACTGAAATTTATGAACACAAACATCAGTGTGGTGGTTGCCAGAAAGAAGGGGTGGGGGAGCAGGGGGTCCTAAAATGAGGAGACAGTAGAAGAATTTGACTTTGGGTGGTGAGCACATGGTGCTATATACAGATTTTGAAACATAGAATTACACATGAAACTTATATGTTCATGTTGACCAATGCCACCCAATAAAATTTAAAAAAAATTTTCTTGTGGCACACAAGTTGAAAATTATAGATATAATAAACCAATAATAATAATAAAAAACCAAACATGCTGCTATTGTTTAAGTTGCAAAGACAAAAGTAGATTCAAAGTGAAAGGGTGAAAAATGATTCTTTAAGCAAATAATATGCACAGAAAAGCAGGTATAGGCATATTTATATATCACAAAATAGATTTCAAGATAAAATGGTAATAAGAGACAATGATGGGCATTTTATAATGATAAAGGGAATACTATATCAAGAAGACATAACATCCTATATAATAAAAGGCTAATATGCTAATAGACTGAATGGTAGAACAACCGAACCAAACAACCAGTCACTATGACTTGTACCAATCACCAGGAGGCACGTGTGGAACATGGCAACATTGGCAGCAGGTGGCAGAGTGTGGAACATGGTGGGCATTGGCAATGGCAGGATGGTGGAGCAGGTGAGCAGTGGTACCAAACCCAGGCAGGGCGCCAGTCACTGTCATCAGGGTAAGCCTCTGGTGGTTACTGAAAATTATTTGCTCCTGTGCATCACAGACCCCCCTGGCACTCATACCTGCTGCTGGCACCAGCCACACTCACACCCGCTGCTGGCACCAGAGCCGCCACTCATACTCGCTGCTGGTGCCTGGCACTGGCCCCAATCACCCCTCAGGGATTTCTACACCTCCTTCTGCTCCTGAGGGGTGATCAGAGCTGGAAGCTGCTTCTCACACCCGCTGCTGACAACGTCCCACTCACACCCACAGCCAGTGCTAGAGCTGCCACTCGCTCACACCTCTTGCCAACTCCTGGCACTGGTCCTAATTGCTCAGCACCATCAGCTGGTATGAGCGGCTGCCAGTCCCAATTTCCCCTGAGGGCTTCTCCACCTCCTCCTGCTCCTGGGGAGATCAGGGGGCAACCACTACTCACACCCACTGCTGTTGCTGGCCCCAATTGCCCACGTAGTCAGGAGGTGTGAGCAGTGCTGGCACTGTTAGCATGTGGGAGCAATGGCAGAAGTATGGCTGCCAGCAGACAAGGGACCAGGGATCACAGTGGGAGGGGCCAGGCAGGGGCATGGAGGATGGGCCCCTGTGCCCACTGCAGCCTCACAATGAACAGTTTCTTTCAAGGTGCACAAATTCATGCACTGGGCCCCTAGTTTAATATATAAGCACTCAATCAGGAAGCACCAAAATACATAAAGTAATGACTAACAGAACAAAAGGAAGAAACTAACACAATCATAGTTGAGGACCTTCATACTCAGATGACAGCTCTAGACAGATCAACCCAACAGAAAATCAATTAAAAAAAATATTGGCCTTAAATGAAACACTAGATTAGTGGGTGTAATTGACATTTACAGAATCTTTCATATCCAAACATCAGATTATGCATTCTTCTCCAGTACAAATGAGACATTCTCAAGGATAGACCATATATTGGGTTACAAAACTAGCATCAAAAAATTGAAGAAGATTTAAATCATACCAAGCATAGTCTCTTTCCACAATGCTTGAAATTAGAAATCAACTGCAAAATGGAAGTAAAGAATCCCACAAATATATGGAGATTAAATAACATACTACTAAAAAATGACTGATGCAAAGAAGAAATAAAAGATGAAATTAAAAGATATATAGAGACAAATGAGAATGACAATACAAAATATCAAAACTCTGGACTGCAGCAAAAACAGTAATAAGAGGGAAATTTATATTATTACAGGCCTTTATTAATAAACAAGAAAAATCCCAAGTAAACAACCTGACATTACATCTTAATAAACTGGAAAAAGATGAACCCAAAGTCAGCAGAAGAAAGGAAATAATAAAAATCAGAGCAGAATTTAATGAGATAGAGAACAAAAAGAACTACTCAAAAATTAATACAACAAATATGGTTCTTTGAAAATATTAATAAAATTGACAAACCCCAGCTCAACTCACTGAAGAAAAAAGAGAAAAGGCTCATAAATAAAATCAGAAATGAAAGAGAACTCACCATAGATATCACAGGTATAAAAAGATCATACTTGAATATTATAAACTAATATGTGCCACCAAATTCAATAACCTAGAGGAGATGAGTAACTTTATAGAAGTATATAACCGTCCTACACTGAATCATGAAGAACTGGAACATCTACCATAAATAGACCTACCAACAGTGAAAAAACCATAAAAAATCTCCCCCAAAATAAAAGTCCAGAACCATATGGCTTCACTAGTAAATTCTACCAGATTCAAAAAAAGATTTGATGCCTATTCTCTTCAAACTTCCAAAAAATTGAAGAAGAAGCAATACTTTTCAGCATCCTTTATGAGGCCAACATAACCTTAATACCAAAATTTGGTGAGGATAACACACACAAAAAAACTGCAGACCAATATTTCTAATAAATATGAAGCAAAAATCCTAAACAAGATTAGACCGCAACAAGATGGTGGCCTAGGTAGTCTCCTAAGCTGCCACCTCATCAACAATTTGGAAAAAAAACAACAGCTAAAATTGGAAGGGATAGCACAAGACCCACAGGAAAGCTGGCGAAATGGGAAGGCTACAACTAGACACAAAGCAGGACACCACTGCTGCCATGTGGAGTTTAAAACTATGGAGAAACTGGACCTGCTGGAGCCGCTGCTGCTGGGAATAAGGGAAGCCAGACCTCACTCCACCCCAGGGCCCAGGGACTAGGCCATCCCACCGGCCACCTTGGGAACCAGGGAGCTGATATGGGACCTCCGCTGCACCTGTGGTGCCTTCACGCAACCATCCCGAGGAGCTGGCCTGGCGTCTCCCAGCCCGTGGTCGGTTCGGCCCAGTCTCCGCACGCACCTTACCAAATGTCGTGCTAGGAATACTGGTGGGGAGCTGGCTCAGCGCCTTCCATTTGCGACCCCCGGCGAGTGCTTGCATCACCGCTGCCGTCCGCAGCCGACTCAGCCCAGCCTCCACGCACCATGCTGGTGGGGAGATGGTGCGGTGCCTTTCGTTTGCGCCCGGCAAGTCTTTCCGCCTCCGCCGCTAGCAGCCGGCTCCAAAGCTTCCGCCACTACCGCCATGTGGATTTTAATACTACAGGGGAAATTGAGACACAGGAGCTACCATTGCTACCGCACCCGCCGCCGCACCAGTGAATGGGAATCCACCGAAATCAGAGCTCACTACGCCCAGGGCTCAGAGAGAGTATGGCTTTAGAACTTAGCCTCTGCGTCCACAGCAGCTCCACTTCTGCACCAAAGGAGACACCATTGAGGGAGGACTCTGCGCGCAGCCATCTCAGCCCGCCCACAACCTTCCCAGCCCACCCGCCGTGCTGGTGAGGAGCCGGCATGGCGCCTTCCATTAGCAGCCCAGCGAGTCCCCACTCAGCCGCCGCATGGCCAAGCCGAAGCTCCCGCCACTGCCGCCATGTGAACTATAAAACTACAGTGGAAATTGAACCACAGGAGTGACCGTCGCTGCTGCACCGGCCACGGCCACCCGCCACAGCCACCTGCCACCTCCGCCGCAAATAAAGGAAATCCACCAAGAACAGAGCTCACTACACCCCGGGCTCAGGGAGTGGTCGGCCTCAGAACTTAGCCTCCACGTCCGCAGCTGCTCCGCTTCCACACCGAACGAGACACCTTTGAGGGTGGTCTACCCGCCTGCAGCCATCTCAGCTCGCCTGCAACCGTCCCAGCCTGCCTGCCGTGCTAGGAAGGAGCTAGCGTGGCCCCTCCAATACACAACCCCAGCACCCCAGAGGGGCCGTGTGCCCTGGGTGAGCCATATGTCCCAGGGGGCCGTGTGCCCCGGGTGAGCCGTGTGTCCCAGGGGGCCATGTGCTCCGGATGAGCCATGTGTCCCAGGGGGCCAAGTGCCCCGGGTGAGCTGTGTGTCCCAGGGGTCGTGTGTCCCGGGTGAGCCGTGTGTCCCAGGGGGCCGTGTGCCCCAGGAGAGCCGTGTGTCCCAGAGGAAGCAGTGGGACCCAGGGGGAGGGGCAGTGAGAACCAGAGGAGGAGCGGACTCTATTCGTGTCATTCTGAGATAATCAGCATAAAACAAGCAGATTGTCAAATGTCAGCGAGGAGGGGAAGGAGACCTGGGGGGAGATAAGAGAACAACTGAAGGACTGGTATGCATGAATATAAGTACAACCAATGAACACAGAACTCTGGGGAGGGAGGGCATGAATGGGAGATGGAGGGGGCAATGGTAAGCTATGTACACATATAATACCTTAATAAAAAAATTGAGAAAATAAGAAAGAAAGAAAGAAAGAAAGAAAGAAAGAAAGAAAGAAAGAAAGAAAGGAAAGAAAGAAAGAAAGAAAGAAAGAAAGAAAGAAAGGAAAGAAAGAAAGAAAGAAAGGAAAGAAAGAAAGAAAGAAAGAAAGGAAAGAAAGAAAGAAAGAAAGAAAGAAAGAAAGAAAGAAAGAAAGAAAGAAAGAAAAGAAAAGAAAAGAAAAGAAAAGAAAAGAAAAGAAAAGAAAGAAAAAGAGAGACAAGAAAGAGACTAAGAGAGAAAAGGGGAACAAACTATATATATGGGGAGAAAATTAGAATAGAACAACCACTAACCCCAGCAAATGTAGGCAACAGTACCTGGAGATTAATACAAATATAACACCCACTAATATCCAGCAAAGCAAGGGAAAACAGAAGTACAAAACAAAGAAAATAAAAAATACCAAGCAATAGCAACAACAAAAGAATAAGCAAAATAATCTCACTAAAAAGCATAAAAATTCAATATAATCAACATTCATGCAAACAGCATTAAAGGGGCAGAGAGGAAAACAATTTTTTTTTGCTAGTTAATACAGTTAAGAGAGGGGTGTGTATGAACTTGGCACAGGGGATTGGAAATTAGATATATAGATAGGGTAAAAATTTTAGCAGGGGGTAGACAGAAAGAGTAGGGAAAATCTCAAGCAGGAAAGGGTTAAGATAAACAGGAGAGCAAAGGGGGAAAGGTTAGGTACAGAGTGATGGTGTAAAGGTCATGTTGAGATAGGGTTAAATGATGTTAAAGGAGAAATGAAAATAGAATGAAGAACACTAATTCCAATGTAAAATAAAGAGAATATAGAAAGGCACTTAAAAAAAGAAAAAAGAAAAGAAAAAGGAAACAAAAAAGTTAAAATACCAGTAGTAATAATGCTGATTGAACATAAAAATGTAATAATTCAAAAGGTAAAATCAAATGAAGAAAAAAGGAGAAAATTTGTTTCTTAAGTAAAAGATGCAAAAAAATGAAAATAAAATAAAAACTAGAAAAATTAGCATAAAAATATGCAGTAGTGTAGGCCATTCACTTCCTCGGTTATTTTGTTTCGCACGCCTGTTTCTCAGTCCAGACAGTATTTCAGTTCCCTGCATTCCATTGCACTTCAGTGTTGTAAGCTAGTCCTTAATTTTAAGTTGTGGATTTCTTAGTATCTTGGTTTTTGATGAAATAATACTAATAATAAACACAGTCAGTTTGTACTTCAGCCCCTAGGTGGCAGTGTTTCTGGATTGATGTCCCGGACTTTTTGGCTGCTCTAGCCTTCTTTCTCTATGGCACTCAATACTGGTTTGTGGAGATAAATAATAAATAAAAATCTCAGAGCTGGTTCCCAGATGGTCTCTCCTGGCTCTGCTTCCCAGCTTCCAGAAAGGCAGTTTCCCCCTGCCGTCTTTCAGGGCCAGCCAATCTCGGTGGTCTCTCCTTTGTAATCAGAAGCAAAGGATTGCAGGGGAACAAGGCTGGGTGCACTACGGACCAGTCTGCATGCAATTACAAACAGACTGCATACCTTTCAAACTCCTATGTTCTTCCTCCGTGTCAGATCAGAATGGGTTCCTCCCTAGAGAACCCCACTATTAGCAACTTTGAGGACCTCTGTCTACTCTCACGGATCACGCCAGACCCAACAGCAAGGGCTTTTGTGGACAAGATTTCCGAGGTCCTCTGGGTCTCCAAGCACGCGCTTTTGTCTCTAGAATGCTTTTCTTGATGGAACAACTCAAAGGCCCAATGGTCCAGGGAACTCACTTCTGGAAACAATGATTTAGTTCATTTCTTCTCATCATATAGCTAAGAAAATGAAGATCCAAAGAGGTGAGGTGACTTGCATGTCAGTCATATAACTTGAGTGATGCATATAAGAGATATCCTAGACCTTTGGGCTTCAATTCTATGCTAGCTTCTTTTGTGTAACACTGACAATGCAGCCTGGGAGTGGTAGTGTTTGGGGCCAAAACTGATACTTGGTGTCTCTTTACCCTGAAGAACATTGAAATGGGGCAGATTTCCATTTACTGAAGCCGATTTTCTTACCACAGTTAGGTAATCATTGATGGGAAAGGAAGCAAATGGGGAGACATTGGTGAGCATATTCAGCTAGAAAGCAGAGGCCTGCTTGCTTCACCAAGAAGCTATAGCTTCACACTACCTCCAGAGAACCACCAGTCCATTCCCTGCAGACCACTTGGGGAAGGGATAAAACAAATGGGGAGGTACATACATGCATAATAAAGTCAAAATGGCACAGGGGGAGGTGTTGGTCATGAAGGCCTGCCAGTTTGATTTGGGAAAAAGATCATTGGCTAGGGGTGGACCCTAATGCAAGCCAACATAAGTTTGGGGAGCTGATTAGTTATTTGAATAAGCTTCTGGTTCCTCCCAAGTCTGAGAATACATAATACTGGGTGAACAAAAAATCCTCCCCACCCCCCGCAACTCTCTCTCTCTCTCTCTCTCTCTCTCTCTCTCTCTCTCTCTCTCTTTCTTTCTCTCTCTCTCTCATGCACGCATGCACGCTCGTGACCTACACTCATCCTGTTCGTTAATGTTCTCTCCTGCCCAGGAGCTTGAAACCATTCAGGTCTAGTGGCCACGAGGGCCCTCAGAAGACCACACAGGCCCCAAAGGGCTATGAAGTAGAAACTCTGAGCTTTGGCCTTGGCTTTGGTCCTGCTTTTTTCATGGTGGAATGGAGAGAGATGGGACATTGCAAAGCCAGGAGAACTCTTTTGATATTACATTACAAATGAACCATGTTGCCACATCACAATCTCCCACGCATGGATCCTTGAGTTCCTTTTTTTTCCAATCCCATAGAACAGCCTGTTTCCCACAAACTAAATCCAATAACTCTAATAGATTTGTGTCACTGCCCACAACCAGTTCTCTTATCTAAAGATGGGGCCTGATCCCAGCTCTGACAATGAAAGAAGATTGGAAAATGACACTCAAGAAACACAATAGAAATTCCACCTTGAGAGCAGAAATCTTTAGATTTTTAAGGATATTAGCATCAGAAAAGAGTAATTATTCTAAGTTACCTCTCTATACTATTTTACATTATAGCACTTTCACTTTAATGATCTTATATTATCATCATAACGCTGCAGAGTGGGTGCTATATCTCATCCTATCTAATAAAGAAGGAATATTCAAATTGTCCATCAGACCATAAAAGGTGGCTGTGCCCACAGTGGAGGCAGGGATTCTGTAACACAAGATGGCTGTGCTCACAGTGGAGGCTGAGTTCCCTTAATGAGTCTTAATGAGCAATCATCAGGGACCTGAGGCTGTGCCCTAGCCTGGTGGGGCTTGACAGGGGGCCTCAGGCCAAAACCCTGCCCTGGTGCTGGGCAGGGGACCTGAGGCCACACCCCAGTCCCAGCACCAGGCTGGGGGACCTCAGGCAATGCCCCTGCCTGTGACTGTTAATGCTCTACTATACAGTCTCATCAGGAGTTACTATAGTAACCAATTCAAAAGAGAATATTGACCAATCAGAGGGGATATCAGGACACAGGAACTGCAGCTTTTATAAACTTTGGAAACAGGAAGTTGGTGGGACCCTTCCCCTCCCCCCCCCCTACATGGGAGTCCATTCTGTGGAACTCTGCCTCTCCCCACATGGGAATCTGTACCTGTCCTTTAATAAATCTCCTCCTTTGCTATACTACCCTGTCTGTGGATTCATCCTTTGACTCTAATGGACAAAGAATACTGATTCCAGTCCAAAAATTTCATATCAAAATAATGCTCCTATGAGTGATGTCATAGTAGGCAGACAGCAAACACGTTTGAAAAAACCTCAGCGTCAAACTGAGAAAACAAGTCCACCACTTCCTCACACATTTAAGGGAAGCTCTCCTAAGAGACTGAACATAGAGTTAAGGCAAATTTTGTATTTTTCTCTGTACATTTTTGGGCTCCTCCCTATGCCTCCAAGTATCTCTTTGTCTTCACTCTCATCTCCCTTGTTCCTGCCTTTAGCTCCTGCTCTTCCCTAGCCTAGTCCCTGCCTGGGGTCAGGTGAAATTAGATCCTAAAACTCAGGCCCGACTGTGACCTTCCTCTGGTTATGCACCCCCATACCCCCACAGGTAATGGGACAAGAGCCAAGAGGACATGCCCAACCCAAATCCACACTCTCCTTTTTAGACAATGCTCTGAATATTCCAGAATGCTCGACCCAATGGCCCAGACCACTTACAGGAGCTGCTCAGGACCTTTCTCTTGCTCCTATTGATCCTGTTGTAACAACTCAGTTGTGAATAATTAGAAAGGAACAAAGAGAAGTCCAAATATATAGGCATGCTATTTGTGCAGTTTTGCCAGGAAGCTGCAGTTTAATACTCCTCAGGTCAGTCTATTCTCCACAGATCCCAGGGGGGAAGGGACTAGACAGGGGAAGAATAGAAGTATGCCTGGTAAAGTCTGGGTGAAACAGGTGAGGTACTTACTTGCAAGTCATACCTGGGAACAGGTCATTGGCCAGAGTATGCATGGCCACTGCAAGCCTGGGAAGATATGATATTTAAACTTTTACACAAAGGTGTTCATGCTCTTGCTCTCTTGCATTCCTGGCGTACAGGGCTCTCACACTCCTGCATTTGCTGGCATTGCTCATGGCCATGCAGACCTCAAACAATGGACTAATGGACTATAACCAGCCTGATGCTGCACAGAACCCAGCTCCACAATGGAACAGAAACTTTGGACACTGGTTTTGCTTCTAGATCTACTGAATCTCCAGCTGCACACCTTCCAGGACTCAATTATTTCTCTTAATCAGGAATTTGAAAAACCAGATAAATAAAAATAAATAAAAATAAATAAAAACAAATAAAAATCACTCATTCTCATGTACAAGTCTGAGAAAAAATTTTTCTTGAGATATCATAAGAACTCCATTCCCACTAGCAATAGAGAAAGACCATTCAAGGTCTTTCAAATAACACAATCTCCTAAAGGTGAACTTGACTGCCCCCTGAGATCAAAAGGCAGCCAAGCACGGATGCTTGTGGGATGGAGCCAGAGGTGGCAAGAGAAAAGGGGCAGGCCTCAGCCCATCACCAGCTATCCCTGAACCATCATGCCAGAGCAGAGCCCCAGGGCTCTGAGAATTTAAAATTCAAACCTGCCCTCCTGGGTCCTGATGAGAATATATTCATCATGGTAAGAGGACATATCATACTTTAATTTTTAAACATTGAGTTATATTGTGTGTGAGCTGCATTTATTTTCCTGGATAGCCTCTGAAAATGTCAGTGGTGGGTCTCCTCTCTGAGCCTCTGACATAGGCACCTCCCTTTCTCCTCCACTGGATTATCTAGCCCCTGAAGGTGAACCAAGGCTCCCCCACCCCCCGGTCTCCCCTCCCTATTCCAACTCAGGAGCTCTGGCACCTGTTATTCTCCCAAACTCTCATTCTTAGTGGATTGTCAAGCTTTCTTTCTCACAGAGGGCTCACTGTCAGGTCAAACCTCTTTCTCAGGTGTGTCCCTTTCTTAGTTAACAATGCTACCTTCTTCCTAGATTGCTTCACAGCCTCCCTTATCTTCTAGCACTTTCACTTGCAAGCCTCCCCACCCCTCCAGGCTCAACTTCCAGGTACTGTGTCTCCTCAGTGTCTTTCCTACAGGCTGGGATTTGGATGAGATAAGGCCAAGTTGGGCCAGTGGACAGTAGAATTGAAATTTTGAGATTTTCTCATTGACTAGAGGCCTGGTGCACAAATTTGTACATGGATGGGTCCAGCTGGCCCACCCTGATCGAGGCCAATTGGAGGAGGGAAAGGGCCAAGGAAAGTCAGCTAGCCAGCCCTGCCCCTCCTCCCCCTCCCCCATCGAACTCCTAGTCGAGGGGACAATTTGCATATTAGGCTTTTATTATATAGGAGGATTTTTAAAACATTAATTTTAAAAATTGTATCAAAACATGGCTTTTATTAAATACGGAGTTTTAAGGGTTCCCTTGAATTTTACACCTAAGATGAATGCCTCAATCATTTCACGCTAGTCCTCTACCCCTATGCCCCACTTTTTAAAATGTCCCCCCCTTTCTGTTTCCTCTGTGACAGCCCTCAGTCACCAGGCTCATTTCCTGCTCTGATCCATCCTACAGCTGCACTCAGTATTTTCTTCCTTGAGTGGAAGTTGAGTTTTGCCCATCTCTTCTTCAAATTTCTTCAAAGCCTCCCTGCCTCCTATAGAGTCCAACCCCAGCCCCCTCCACCCCCTCCATATCACTGGGCTCCATGTCAAAGGCTCTGCTAACCTTTCCAGCTTCATTCCAAGCCAGACCCCTCAGTTCTATGCTGGTCTACTCAGCCTTCCCCAGAGAAGCCTATTACCCACCACACTGCCTCTGTGCTGCTCTTCCCAGAGTCCTTCCCCTCCTCTCCGTTCCCCTCCCTTTCTCCTCCCCTTTACTCAGAAAATATACACTCAGACTTCTATTTACTTTACCTGTCATCCTGCTCCTGCCAGCCTCCCTGAGGGTGGCGGTGAGCACCTCAATTGCAGAGTTCATACCTTGTTCCCCATGCCCTGGGCTGGATGACAGCACTGCTGACTTACTATTTGGTGCCTCTTCAATCTCCAGCTGCGGCCTATACTTTGAAAGATATCTTAGCTACCTTCTTCATGGCTTCCGTATTTCTCCACAGATCTTCCCTCCACCTGATGGATATCCCAGTGATACCTCAGACTCAGTTTGAAAATGGCGCCTTGTTTTCGACTGGCTTCCTATCCCCTAGGATTGTATACTACAAGACACCTACAACCAAGGCCTGCAAAGTGACCTGCCCACAGTTGTCCACAGGCAGTTATTCCAGGATATCATGACACCATCTACTCTGTTTCCCCGAAAATAAAACATCTTCAGAAAATAAGACCTACTTACAGGTTTCCTTCTGAGTGAAATATAAGGCATCCCCTCTGAAAATAAGGCCCCCAGGCTCTGTCTCAGAATGAAAATTAATTTACAGTAAACTGGTCGCTAGGGCTGCCCCTACTGGCATTTAGCAACCAGTGACATTACGCGGAGTCTTGACATCACTGCTGTGTGGAGGTGGAGTGGAGGTTGTAGTGATCGATGAGCGCAGGGCGGGAGAGAGGAGACTTTCGCAGATGCGTGTAGAAGAACAGGAAGATTAGAGAGGATGGGACTCGACGAAGGTTGTACGTGCTGGTCTGTCTCTGGTGATACTACTTGATGTTCGTGGCCGCCTTCATGATGACTGAAGGTTCTCAGTCAGTGCAGACCCTGCTTCAGCCCAGATCCAGGCCCCAGCAAGGCCAGGGACAGTCCCCAGGCAGGCCCCAGGGGGTAAATGTCTGATAAAGGGGTAGGAGGGATGTCTGGTGAAGGTGTTCAGTGGCACAGGGGTGGGGGGAGAAGGATCACTTAAAATGACACAGGAGGATCAAAAGGGGTTACTAAAATGGTAATCTCCCCTCTGATTCTCCTGTGCCATTTTGATTCCCCCCTCTGATCCTCCCTGTGTCATTTTAAGTGATCCCCCTCCCCCCACCTTGATATCCCAATTCCTTTTTTTTACCTCTAGAAATGAGCACAGAAAGAAAAAGCTACTCCGTGGAGTATAAGAAAGGAATCGTGGAAGATTCTTGGGGCCAAAATCTTACTGCTTTCTGCAAAGAGAAGATGTTGAGTATCCAATTGATCTCAAAACAGGGAGCAGAGTATGGCAACCTCATTGAACAAGTGGACAAGGGAAATGCTAAAAAGCGCAAGTGTGGATCAGGTCGGCAACCATTATTTTCTGAGCTAGAAGACCTGATCTGTGAATGGGTTGTTGACAGGAGAGCAAAGGCTTTGGTTGTGAATAGGGCTCAGATTCAAGAATTTTCCTTTGCAATGGCACCACAGTTTGACACAGCCCCCGAAGACTTCAAAGCATCACAACACTGGCTGGATAATTTCCTTCAGTGAAGTGAACTGTCTTTAAGAAGATCTACAACATTGTTTAGGTTGGAAGATACTCAAGTTATTAAGTGAGCACTTGCATTCAAGTCCTTTATTAGTGATGCTGACTTCTCTAAATACAATCTTTCCAACATGATTGCTATGGATAAAACTGCAGTGTTTATCATCTCAAACAACAATTGAACAGTGGGGTGCCTCCTTAGTGTACATTCCCTCCACTGCTTATGAAAGTGCACGTGTTTCCTGTATTTTGGCAATTCGTCTGGATGGCACTAAAATCCCACCTTCAATCATTTCTAAGGACAAGAAGGAAAAGATTGAACGTGTTTTGGGCGTCTGTATTCTTGAAACTGAAAAAGCCTGGGCCACACAAGCAGTTATAAGAAAGTGGGTCAATTTAATGCTGCCGCTTGTTATTCGAGGGAGTCAAAGAGGTCTGATAGTCTGGGATGCAGCCAGCACTCACCGCGCTTAAGACATGAAGATATTTCTTCATGAAAGAAAACTAGATCAGATAATGATTCCCGCAGGAATGACGGCCTATCTCCAAACTCTTGATATTGCAATAAACAAGCCATTCAAAGACAATTTGTGCATGGAAATTAATGACTACATTGAAAATAGAATGGAGAGAAATTAGCGTGGAAACTTTGTGAAACCTAAACTGCAAGAAGTTGTGACTTGGGTGAAGAATTCATGGGAGAAAATCACTGACAGTTGCATTGCAAATGCACTGCAAGCAGGCTACCTTGACAAGAAGTACTCATTTAAAGAGTGCTATTGCTAAACATGAGAGATTTGGTCCTCTGATTCTGAAAGAAATGGAGTCACAAGAAATTCAGCAGGAAATTCAGGAATTGGGTTGTTATGATGATGTTCCAGAAGATGATGACATGATTGTCATTGAATAAATGAGTAAATTCTTGATACTGTAGGATTCACAGTTTGTCTGGTTTGTGTTGACAACTACTGTACTACCGTACCATATACAGGTAATAAATTTCCTTTATTTTCATTTAACAATAAATGTGTACCGTATTCTTCTTCGTGGAAAAATAAGACATCCCCTGAAAATAAGACCTAGCGCATCTTTGGGAGCAAAAATTAATATAAGATACTGTCTTATTTTGGGGGAAATACGGTATTCAGCAGCGTCTTTCATGCTCTGAGGCCCTCCACATGAAGCTGGGATGGGGAGTGGCCATAAGAACCTGTCCTCTGTTGTATGCAGATGCCAATGAATGGGTTCACCAGTGAGGACAGCATGGAGCAGGTACAGGTGCCCTTCTCAGCACCAATCCCACTTCAACCCTGTGCAGTAAAGGGAAGAGGGGGGTGTTCTTAATGCTCACAATCAGGTTAAGATTTATTTTAAGATATATCTCAGTTTCTATTACATCTGAATATTAAAGGTAACAGCAAGCATCCTCTACCTCCTTCATCATGATTCAAACCACTACCTTCCAAATTCATGGCTGTCTCCTAAAACCTGAGGGTAAGCAGCTCTCTCCAACACTAAAGAGCTGAGGTAAATGAGGCAGTAGTATTCAGTTGCTAATGCTCTGTTTTGGGGATCTCTGACTATATAGACACCCACAAATCTACATGATGGTGCAAAAGTAGTTTTTATAATTGTATGTGAAACACAATTATTTTTGTTATTATTTATTATTGTATTATTTTCCATCCAAAAAACTATAAACCTATTTTTGCCTCACCCTATATAGATACTATAGTCTTTTATGTTATCTTTTAAAGTCCATTTTCTGTGTCTTGATGCCTGAAGGTATGAGGTCTAATACTTGATAATGCCCCTTAGGGCACATCAGTTCTTTTACACAGGCTACTTAATCATCATTTAACCTAATGACTCCAAATGGTAGATGTATTACCAAAAGTTTCTTAACAAACTACCCCAAACTGAGTGATTTAAAGCAACAGGAATGTATTCTCTCACAGTTGTGGATGCTAGAAGTCCTAAATCAAGGTGTCAGCGGAATTGGTTCCTTCTGGAAGTTCTGAGGGAGAATCTACTCTGTGCCTCTCTCCTCGCTTCTGCTGGTGGCCAGAAATCATTGATGTTCCTTGGCTTATAGACATATCACCCCAATCTCTGTCACTTTCACTCCTGTGATTTCTGACTATATCTCTGTCCAAATTTCCCTCTTGTTATGAGAATACCAGTTATTGGATAACGATTCACCTGAATTCAGTATTACCTCATCTTAATTTATCTTTAAACACTCAATTTCCAAATAAGATCACACTTAAGGTACCTGAAATTATAACTTCAACATTTCTTTTGGAGGGAACATTAATAGTATCATTCAATGTTCTTACTCTCTTGTTAAATTTAGGATCAGAGAGTAACTTATGAAAATATATAGAATAGGTGGCATAATTCAGTTCTTAATTTGCCTGCTTGTACTAGGCCTTTTACTGAGTGCTTCTTTTTCATTTCTAATCCTGCAGATAGTTACTATACCCAATTTTACAAGCAGAGTTTCAGATCATTTAAGTAGCTTTCCAGAGTCACATAGGTAGGAAGTAACAGATCTGAGAATCAATCCAATAATTCTCACCCAATTCAACATACCAGAACATCTTTGGGATACCTCACCACTCTCACTCCCTTTATACTCTCTCCTGATATAACTCCCTGCCTGCAGCTCAGAGTCATGGCTATAAAGAACAAGTTACTGGAATTTCCTAAGTGAACCATGTAAAGGCATAAAATTAATCATTGAGATCACAGCACTGCAACTCAATGCCTCTCAGTGGGTGACAGTCTGATGAGAAAGATCAAATCTTCATCTTCTTTCTGGAGGCCAAAGAAAAGTTGCATGGAAAAACCATGTAAGGAGTAAATGTATTAAAGAGCAATATATGTCACAACTAATTACTTCCCTACAGCATGTTGCATGTGGGCTGACGCCACTTTTCTGTTCAAACAGGCACCTTACTGGGAAGGAGACTTTATGACCATGATGGGGAGGCACCTGTCTCAGCCAAATCCATACAATGGTTATTTAAATTGATTCATTCTTGCTCAAAATAAAGAAATCAAAAGCATCATTTCCTGAGAGATGCTGTGCACTCTTCCTCAACATCAAAGTTGTGTCATACACACTCATCAGTGCCTTATAGACACAGCACCAAAACACAGAGACCTTCAAGCAATGCATAAGCCCCAGCAACTTCCTCAAATCAGTGCAAGGCAATGTGAGAAACCACTCAGCCCAATGCCACTAACTGATATTGAAGCAAAACTTACAAGTTAAAGTTGTTTTTGCTTATATTATCCCAAAAGGATACTACAGAGGAAGTAGGAACATGGCTTTGGAGGCAGGCCAAGTAAAATGCCAATCCCACCTCTACCATGCACTAATTATGGGGATCTAGGTGTGTTATTTCTGTTTGAAGCCACAGTTTCCTTATTGCAAAATGGAGATATTGACATGAACCTCATAGAGCTGTTATAAGGAATATTATAATATGATAAATTACTCCATTCTTCCTGTAAAGCTGTTTGTGAAATGGATTGATACTTTTATAAGGAATATTAACATTCCACTCTGACCCTTGATTCCTAACATAGACTATAAGCTCTGGGTAAGAATACAATATTTTTTTATTTTTTTATTTATCTTATTTATCTTATCCCATGTGACAATATTTCTTTTTAAAAGAGACACGGCTTAAATTATAAATGGGAGCAGAGATCTGGCAGAGGCATCAGGATGAGAAAACAAGTGACAGGATGAGAAAAAAACACATTGATAGGAGATACTAATATCTTTCATGTGCTCAATATTATCCAACTGAATAAAACACACACACACACACACACACACACACACACACACACGTGACTGGATGGGGTTAGGGAACATTGTTATTAGCAATATTTTCCCATACCTTATTTATGTCTTCAAATATCTATGCTCAACTTTATACCTATGAGACAACATCCTAAAGGGCAGGGATAAAGTTCTACTCACACATGCATCCCTTGAATGAGTGTGTTGAAGAGATGACAAAAACAACTTTTGATTTGAGCCATCTGAAGGAGTGCCATCTAGTGGCCAATGATTCAAAGAGCATCTCCACAGGCAATTAAGCAACTCAAACTCATCTTGAAATACTAGATGTAACAGCAGAAGTAATGTGTACTCTAATACAAACCCTGAAATAAAGTTTGTAAGACTGATACAATACAAAATGATATTTAAACCAAAATAAAAGCCTAACCAAAGATATTTTTGGTTGTATTTTTATTCAGTGAAATTATCAATCCATTTCACAAACAGCTTTACAGAAAGAATGGAGTAATTCATCGCATCAGTTAAAATTTAAAAAAAAAAAGCTCCAAAATTAGTTAAATACAACTATGCAAATACATTATTAGTATAAAAAAAACCTTAAAATAAATAGTAGCGATGTTTATTTTTAAACAAAACTGCCAGTAACAATTCTTTGCTTAATGACAACAAATCTGCATTGTTTTAAAATACTAAAGATATAATAAAGAGAATACTGACCATTTTTTTTTACTTAATATATAATACTCAATATCTAAAATAATATTTTCAATAGCAGATACAAATTGGTATTGTCATAGGTGTGTTGAACAGTCTTTTTCATAGTACTGGGGCATCATGTCGCTGCAGAGGGCAAACTTTTCAAAAGTCTTCTCCTAGCTGTGATCCTTGCACACCGGGGACACTCAGAGGACCTGAAGCACTGCTTGTGAAAGCAAGCTCTGCACTCTGCAAGCAAGAAGGACAGGCATAAGCAAAGGGGCTATCTTGTTTTCTCAGATATGTACACTCATCCCCAAGAGAGAAAGGATCTGAGTTCAGAAACTAAATTCTTCCAAAAAGAAATCAGGAAGATTAAAACTCATAGGTCATTATAAAGTCTTCAACAGGTCATGAACATTAACCTCTGCGAGCCTGATGAGTGGATGCTTCAGTGGCCCCCAGTTCTTCCCAAGGGACATTCCCCGAGCTGCTGAGAATATTGTTAGCCAATGACTCAGGAGGTGGTGTCCCTTCCCTGGAAATGGCCCTAATGGGAGAGAGCTGCCTTGCTCAAGGTCATGTCCTTTTGTTAGCACCAGCATGTTGGGTGACTGACTGGTCAATGTGGGTTTTAAAGACTTGGCTGGCCCCCTTTCTCAATTTGAAACAATACTGAAGGCCATTCCTGCTCCAGAGCTTCCGATGAGATGTGCTAAGCCTTCACTGCAACCACATCACAGCTCAGCTTCTCCCTCTGCCCAACCTTGCTGTCTTCACACCCCCATGGGTGTTGACCATAAGAATGTGCCACAGTGAACTTTCTGCATGAAAATCTCTGCCTCAAAGTTTCCCTGCAGCGAACACTGTCCAATGAATCAGAGAAACAACACTTGAGTGGTCTAAGAGGAGGGCTTGCTCATATCAAGGGCAAAGGCAGATTTCTTACCATATCTCTCCCAAGAAACAGTTTAGAGAACACAGTATTTCCTGGGGCATTAATAGAGTAAAACAAGGATCTGCAAAACTTTTCTGTAAATAGGTAGATAGTAAATGCTTTAGGTCCTGTGGGCCATATGGTCTCCATAACAACTTTTCAACTCTGCCATTGTAGTGCAAATGAAGCCAGAGGTAACACTTCAGTGTTGGGCATGACTGCGGTCTAATTACAAAATGGATTCAACTACAAAATGCAGTGCTGTAGCTTACCCAGGTATAGAAGAATTGGGCGCAGGCAAAACTGGATACACTTCCTCTCTTCAAACTCTGTACTAGAAGACATCACCTTTTATCCCTGCTACACCCAAATACTCCTTCCTGTGCACCCAAACTTTACTAGCTCCAATTTGACATATAGCACAACCAGCATCATTATAATTTAAAGAAATGTTATTTAGATATTATTAAGCTTAAGCTAACTTAAATATATATATATATATATATATATATATATATATATATATATATATATTGATTTTAGAGAGGAAGGGAGAGAGAGAATTAGAAACATCAACAATGAGAGAGAATCACACTTCTAGTGGGGATTGAGCCCACAACCTGGGCATGTGCCCTTGACCAGAATTGAACCTGGGATCCCTCAGTCTGCATTCCGATGCCAAACAGGCCAGGGCAAGCTTAAGCTAATTTTGTGCTTGCTAGTAAACTTACTAGAGGCCCAGTGGATGAAATTCATGCACGGGCGTGGTGAGGGGGTGTCCCTCAGCCCAGTCTGCACCTCTCTAATCTGGGATTTCTCAAGGGGAGTCTGACTGCCCATTTAGGCCTGATTCCTTTCACAATCCAGGACTGCTAGCTCCCAATTGTTCACCTGCCTGCCTGCCTGATTGCCCCTCACCACTTCTGCCTACTAGCCTGATCACTCCCTAAACACTCCCCTGCCAACCTGATCGATGCCTAACTGCTCCCCTGCTGGCCTGATTGCCCCTAACTGCCCTCCCCTGCCAGCCTGGTCACCCCCAACTGTCCTCCCCTGCAGGCCTTGTCACCCCTAACTGCCTTCCCCAGCAGGCCTGATTGTCCCCAACTGCCCACCCTTGCAGGCATAATCCCCCTCAACTGCCTTCCACTGCAGGCCATCTTCTGGTGGCCATCTTATGTCCACATGGAGGCAGCCATCTTGTGTGTTGGAGTGATGGTCAATTTGCATATTACTCTTTTATTAGATAAGATGTTAACTCCGCACTATTAACTAGAGGCCTGGTGCATGAAATTTCATGCACTGGAGTGGGGGGTCATTCAGCCTGTCTGCCCCTTCTCACAGTACAGGAGCCCTCAGGGGCAGGAGGCAACCCAGTGATCAGGGGAAGGCAATGCTCCCATCACACCTCTTCTGCTGCCACTGCCGGCAGCACAAGCCTTGGCTGGCTCTGGTTACCTGAGCCTTGGGTGGCTCTGGGCAGCTGGGCATCCTCCATCCTAGGCTTGCCTGTGTCTTGAGCCAGCCCTGGGCAGCTGGAAGGCTGAGGACATGTCTGGCCATACCATGTGCCTGCCCACCCCCCAGCCCCCAAGCAGGGGACTCCAGTGCGGCAGAAGGGACTGGGTGCCGTCATCTTGTGGCTATGGGTGCCACCATCTTTGTGATGGTATGACAGTCAATTTGCATATTTCCTCTTTATTAGATAGGCTAAGTTTATGTTATTCATTTATTAAGATACCTGAACATCTTCTACACGTTGTGATCTGAAATGGGAAGATGACAGCTGTACTCCGACAAAACTCACAAATGAAGCCCTTTCCTTGACACAGCTGTAAGAGGAGTCAAAGAGTTAAAATCTTCATTGGTAATATCTCTTTTGATGGAGAATCTTAGTCACTACTTTTACAGAATTTAATAAGTAGCCATTTTAAAATGTCTACAGTTCCAGCCTCTGAAAGAAACAAGGTATTATATTGTGCTGCAATGAGTGTATGAGAACAATAAATGTGTATTCATTTTGCATGGAAAAATGTCACATTGATTTGGAATGAGGCACCAGAGCAAGATCATGATTTTAAACATGGACTCTTACATTATCTACTTTTGTTTCTGATCGCTGCACTGCAATTCTCCAGTCCCTATAGACAAAGAGCTCCTGCTCCATTGGATCCTGAGTTGACATTGCTGCATTTGGCACAGATGGGACAGATGGGAATCCAGACTAAGAGGCCGCTTGGCACAGGCTTGCATCCTGGCCTTGAGACTTAACACCAGGATTACCTAGACTCTTTTAACAGCTGTGAACCTCATTTTTCCCATCTGGAAAGGGCATTGCCAGCACTTTCTTCAGGATTTGTAAAAGTTAAATGATATAAAGTGTAGAATTCCTAACACAGGCCCTGAAACACAAGAGACATTTCAGGGACACACCTGCCCCCTGTGAACCTCACCTCACAGCCAGCCACATGAGCAAGGGAAGCATTCAGAATGTCCTTGAGCGCGGGCGCCAGCAGCCCTTTCTTGACCCTGACCAGGTCCTCCAGGGAGAACAGGTAGAGCTTATCCGTCAAATGTCTGGGAACCTGCTCAAACTCTTTTAATGCACTGCCAGAGAGAAAACAAAAAGGATTCAAGAACCCACCTATACAGGCTGGGGGAGAAGAGGGAAAAAGGTGAGCAGGTAGTTGTTTTCTCCTGGCATTCACACTTACTTTTTTTTTTTTTTTTTCACTGAAGACATAATATTATTTAATACCTACAATATTATTTTGTGTTAGTTTCAGGTGTAGAGCATAGTGGTTAAGCAATCATGTACTTTACAAAGTGTTCCCCCTAATATTTCCAACACCCACCTGGCACCATACATAGTTATTATAATGCTAGAGGCCCAGTGCACGAAACTGTGCATAGGTAGGGTCCCTTGCAGCTGCCTTCCTTGCAGGGCCTTCCTTCATTCCGCACTGCCCCCTGGTGGTCAGCACACATCATAGCAAGTGATCAAACTCCCAGTTGGTTGAACGCCCTAGGGGACACTTTGCATACTAGGCTTTTATATATATATATATATAGATTATTGAGTATATTCCCTATGCTGCAATTTATATCCCCATGACTATTTTTTTAAAATAAATCTTTATTGTTCATATTATTACAAATGTTCCTCATTCCCCCCCTCCCCCAATTGCTCCCCTACACCAAGTTTCCATTCAATTCTCTGCCCTTTCCCCATCCCCCATTGTCCTCAACCATAGGTGCAGTTTATGTTCAGTCTCTTCCCGCCCCGCCCCATTCCCCCGAGAATCATCAGTCCACTCCCCTTCCATACCTCTGATTCTATTATATTCACCAGTTAATATTGTTCATCATGATTTTTACTTCTCTTGGTTTTTAGACTCACTTGTTGATAGTTACGTGTTTGTTCATATTTTTATCTTTATTTTCTTCCTCTTCCTAAAGAACCCCTTTCAGCAATTCATATAATTCTGGCTTGGCAGTGATGAATTCCTTTAGCTTAAATTTATTTGTGAAGCTCTTTATCTGGCCTTCGATTCTGAGTGATAACTTTGCTGGGTAGAGTATTTTTGGCTGTAGGTTCTTGTTGTTCATCACCTTGAATATTTCTTGCCATTCCCGTCTGGCCTGCATGGTTTCTGTTGAGAAATCAGCTGACAGTCGTATGGGTGCCCCTTTATAGGTAACTACCTGCTTTTGTCTTGCTGCTTTTAATATTCTCTCTTTGTCTTTAGCTCTTGGAATTTTAATTATGATGTGTCTTGGTGTGGTTCTTTTTGGATTCCTTTTGTTTGGGGTTCTGTGTGCTTCCTGGACGTGTAAGTCTATTTCTTTCACCAGGTGGGGGAAGTTTTCTGTCACTATTTCTTTCAATATGTTTTCAGTATCTTGCTCTCTGTCATCTTCTGGGATGCCCATAATTCTGATGTTGGTTCGCTTGAAGTTGTCCCAGAGGTTTCTCACATTATCTTCAACTTTCTGGATTCTCTTGTCTTCTTGCTTCTGTGGAGGAGTGTCCTCTGGCTCTTTGTGTTCCAAATCTTGGACTTGATCCTTGGAATCTTCCAATCTGTTTTTAGGACTCTGTATAATATTATTTATTTCAGAGATTGTATTCTTTATTTCTAGTTGACCCTTCATTATTTCTTGTTGATCCCTTATCATATCCTCATAGGTCTCATTTATTTTATCGGCCTTTTCTAAGAGATTGTTGAACAACCTTATAACCGTGGCTTTGAATTCTATATCCAGTCGCTTTTTGTCCTCCATTTCTTTCGTTTGTGATCTGTTTCCTCGTTTCGGCATTTTCGCTGCTTCCCTGAGTTGGTAGGTTGGGAGGATCAGCTGTGTCTATGCCAGCAGACAACCTTATTCCACTAGACTTGGAAACCTGCAAAAGCCTCTCTGAGTTCAGCTTGGATGGGGCAGAGTTTCTGGGTGGAGCCTACAGCCTTGGCTTCCAGTTAGCCCCGCCCTCTGAGGTTCCTGAGTCTCAGTGTACCTCAGGGTCCTTTGGTACTCAATGCAAGCACCTCTGAGAGAAAGGCACTCTAGAGTTTCGCCCACTACCAGACAGTGTAGTCTCTCCCCCAACAAGCCCACAACTGGGGTTCAGAGCAGTTGGAAGTGGGGTTAAGAACAGTCCGGAGCTTATGTCTCCTTCCCGCCAGGGCAATCTCGCGGCCCAAACAACAGTCTGTCCTCTGTGCGCACAATGTGCGCGACTCAGGGGCTCTGCTTTTCGCCGTTCCCCCTGAGCTTCTGTCTTACAGCCCAGATTCCCCCTGTATGAGGCTGGGGCCCGAGGGTCTTGCCCAGGATTGGGGTTCAGTGCAGTCAGAACTGGGGCTCAGCACAGTCCTGAGCTTTTGAGTCCTTCCCGCTGGGGCAATCTAGCAGCTCAGCGAACAGTCCCTCCTCTGCGCGCAATGTGCGCGACTCCGGGGCTCTGCCTTTTCACCCCTCAGCTGAGCTTCCGCCTTACAGCCCAGATTCCCTCTGTGTGAGCCTGGACCCCCGGGGTCTCGCCCAGAACTGGGGTTCAGTGCAGTCGGAGTTGGGGTTCAGCACAGTCCAGAGCTTTTATCTCCTTCCCGCTGGGGAACGCCAGCCAGGCACTCAGCTGCCCCTCCTCTCTGGCTCCGTCCTCTCCCCGCGCGCACCGTGTCTCCGTACCTCAGGCTTTTACAGCTCCTCTGGTTTTCCTTCTGATTTTCTCTTTCCTTCTAGTTGTAGAATTTCCAGTCAGTCAACTTTCCTGTAGTTCTGAATAGTGTCCACTCTATATTTTAGTTGTATTTTTTGAAATTGTTGAGTGCGGCTGCAGTTAGGCTTTTACCTCTGCCGCCATCTTGTTGTCTCTAACTCAATTTTTTAAAAGAGCCTCAGGAACAAGTTAATCTTACTCATTCAACACTTTAGATTTTGCAAGTTCACTTGGAAGCCAAGGTAAAAATCCCATACTTATTTCAAAAAACTGAACCAGCAGAGAAATGTGCTTCTTGGAGACTGACCAAGCAAAAGAAAACTGAATATTATTTCAAGTCTTAAAACTGTGTACTAGGATAAAACTCACTACCTTACTGATTCCACCTAAATTTCAAGTCAGTCACTGACAGTTGCCCCAGATGGCAGAAAACTAATGGCTCAGACATACAACTCCCAAATCCTTGAGTTCAAAACTGAGCTTAAGACTATCTATCTGTGGGCTGGTCACAGGCACTTGGATGCACCAACGACATTCAAAACTGAACAAAACCTTCTCCAATTCCTCTGGACCTCCTCCTAAATTCCCTAAATCAGTGATGAGATACATCACCACACACTGCATTCCCAAGGCAGCCACTACCTACACTGGACCTGAAGTTCTAGTGATGCCAAACCATATTTAATTCTCCATCCAGCCTGGGTCACTCCCTCAGCCTGCTTCCATTCCCAGCCAAGGCTTTATCTTTGGAAACCTTGCCTGCTCCCTTCTCTTATGAACAAAATGCTCCTCTGCCATCCTCAGGGCTCTGTAGCTATGTCCCAAACACACAATCCAGCAATGGACTAGTGTGCTGATTCCCTCTCTAGACTTTACATGAGTCCTGTTTTGTGAAATAGCCAGTCAAAGAAAGATAAATATCACACGATCTCACTCATTTATTGAATACTAGAGGCCTGGTGCATGAAATTCAAGTATGGGGGTGTGTGTCCCTCAGCCCAGCCTGCACCCTCTCCAATCTGGGATTCCTCTCACAATTCAGGACTACTGGCTCCCAACTGCTCACCTGCCTGCCTTTCTTTTCTTTCTTTCTTTTTTTTTTTTTAATATATGTTATTGATTTTTTACAGTGAGGAAGGGAGAAAGATAGAAAGTTGATGAGAGAGAGTCAATCAGCCACCTCTTGCACGCCCCCCACCTGGGGATGTGCCTGCAACCAAGGTAGATGCCCTTGACCAGAATCAAACCCGGGACCCTTCAGTCCACAGGCCGACACTCTATCCACTGAGCCAAACCAATTTTGGCCCTGCCTGCCTTTCTGACTGCCCCTAAGTGCTTCTATCTGCCAGCCTGCTCACCCCTTAACCACTCCCCTGCCAGCCTGATTGATGCCTAACTGCTCCCCTGCCAGCCTGTTTGCCCCTAACTTCCCTCCCCTGCAGGCCTGGTCACCCCTAACTACCCTCCCCTGCAGGCTTGATTGCCCCCAACTGCTCTCCCTTGCAGGCCTAGTCCCTCCCAACTGCCCTCCCCTACTGGCCATTTTATGGTGGCCATCTTGTGTCCACATGGGGCAGTCATCTTCGACCACATGGGGACAACCATCTTGTGTGTTGGAGTGATGGCCAATTTGCATATTTCTCTTTTATTAGATAGGATTTTATAGAGGGGATTTGATATCCTAGTGTTTCTGGAACCAATCCCCTTCCCAATACTGAGGGAAAACTAAGAGGCCTTGTGTATTGGAGGAGCCAGGCCAGGAGGCACACAGAGGATTAGCAAATGTGTGGAGGTTATCAGTGCTTCCAACTCACATGCCCAGACTGTCCCAGCCAACAGTAGTACCTTTCAGCAAATCTGCAGGTTTTTAATAGCTTCTTGATATGAAATAGCTGCTCCTGGATTTCCTAATGTCAGAAAGAAAATGGGATACTCATAATGTAATTAATGACACTGGAAATGTATGTCAAATTTAAATGTTATTTCCAACCTGGAAATGCTACACTATACAACAAGTTTTTGAAGTCTACTTAGCAAGGGTTCAAGACTGAGTCCTGAGACTTGCATATAGAGTGAATACTTCTAGAGGTCTAATGTACAGCATGATGACTATAGTTAACAATACTATATTGAATATTGGAAATTTATTAACAGATTTGTGGCAGCAGATCCTTTCAGCTGCTGGACTGGCTTCCCCCAAAAGGCTGCTGCTCACCTTCACTCTGTCCAGCTCCTTGGCCTTCGCATACCGGCTGTGGCTGATGTTCAACAAATTGAAAATGGGCTGGTGCCATATACTATCCAGCAGCCATTTGGAGAAATTGCTGACGTAGTACTTCCTGAAGTCCCACGCGGTCAGGATCCGCGCAGGGATGCAGGACTCCGCATAAGAGTGGCAGCAGTCGCAGAAATACTTGCCCAGGTATTCGCAGTACCGGAGCCGCTTCACAAACTCTGCGGAGCGCACAGGGGATGAGCGCCAATCAGCTGACGCTGCAAACCTACCTTGTGGCCCTTCCTCCAATTTCATGCAAGGCTCAATGCTGATTGCTGATTACATGCTGCTAAGCCATACTCGGCCTCACAGCAGCTGGGAAAGCGGTGGTGGCAGGGACTGGAGGCCTTAAATCATGGCCGTTCATGCGCTTTGCTTTTGTGGAACAGATGTCGGAAACATAGAACCTTCCCAACCTTTCAGTCCGCAGACCAACACTCTATCCACTGAGCCAAACTGGTTTCGGCACATCAACCTTATTGTGCTTAGAAACGCTAGACAGCACTTTAGCACTATGCTTGAGGGCATTTTAAATAGCAAAACCACCAACAAAAAGTATAAAATATTTTTTAAAAGGTACTAAGTAGACTGTTGAAAAGACTTGTTTACTGTATGAACTAAAAGAAGGCAAAGCATTGTTTTGTTCAACTTCAGCTGGGAACGTGTGCAACAGGAAACTCAAATTTCAGGCAAATCAATTTTTTTCGGTGTTTTGTGCATATCTGTGAATGACAAAAACATGGTAAGCATTGATTTTGGAGTTACAAATAAATTTTAGGTAGCAAGCAAATTCACAAATATGGAATTTGTGAATAATGAGGATAATTGTAAGTACATATATATGTACATACACTATTATTTTTAAAAATGTATTTTTATTGATTTCAGAGAAGGGAGAGGGAAAGAGATAGAAACATCAATGATGAGAGAGAATCATTGATCAGTTGCCTTCTGTACACCCCCTACTGAAGATCAAGCCCACAACCCAAGCATGTGCCCTGACTTGGAATCAAATCATGATCTTCTGGTTCATAGGTTGATGTTCAACCACTGAGCCATGTTAGCAAGACCATACACTATTAATAAACTCTTAATTATGTGACATCTCTCTAGAGTTGACAAATCATTTGTTAAAAACTTATTAAGTACCTAATAATTATGTCTGAGTTCTCAAACTTGAAACTTTGAAAAGTCTATTATATTGCATCTATTCTTCCCAACCCAGATTAAAATCTCTGGTGTAGCAGATAATGAGTATTATTTTGCTTATGAAGGGTTCCAATACATTTTATACTAAACTAGAGCCCCTTTGTATGACATTCATGCACTGGGAGGGGTGGATCACTTCAGCTTGGCCTGTGCCCTCATGCAGTCCGGCACATCCTTTGGGGGATGTTGACCTGCTGGCTTAGGCTCGCTCCCCTGAGGGGTCCTAGCACTGTTACGGAGGCGGGAGAGCTCCCACAACTGCCACTGTGCTCACCAGCCATGAGCCTAGATTCTGGAGTGCACTGGCCACCAGGGGGAAGATCCTGCATTAAGTGTCTACCTCCTAGTGATCAGTGCGTGTCACAGCAACTGGTCAGTCCACCGTTTGGTTGATTTGCATATTAGCCTTTTATTATATAGTATGGGCAAAAAAGGAGATATACCCTGGTTCTTGTACTATACATTTTTCAAACTTAGCAAGATGGGAGAAAAAAACAAAGGGCCTATAAATTTTCTGGATATAATTCATCTTTCCCTAACATCTAAAATACTAACATTTCAATAACCAATCACTCATTCATCAGATTTTATGGAATATATACTAAGCATTATATTATCAATACAGAATAAATTATGTCCATCTTTTGATTTCTTCAATCCTATAATTAAAACAGAAAAAAAAAACAAAGACCTGAAATCTGGTGCTTGACTAGGAGTGACTTTTTACCCCAAGGGACATTTGGAAATGTCTAGAGACTTTTTGGTTGTTACAATGCATAGCTGCTAAATATCCAACAGTGCATCAGACAGCAACCCTGACAAAGTCAATAGTACTAAGGCTAAGAAACCCTGCTCTAAACCACAATTATTCTCATTTTAGGAAAAAGTCAAAATTATAGGGGGGGGGCAGGAAGCAAAAATCTACAACAGCACTATCAATAGAACTTTCTGTGAGGATGGAAATATTCTATATCTGTGCTGTCTAATATAGTATCTACTAGCTACATGTGACTATTGAGCACTTAAAATGTAGCTAGCATCACTGAAGTACTAGATTTTAAATTTAAATTAACTTTTTTTCTGGTAACTCTGTGCCCCATTGGTTCATTTCCTTTATGCTTCTATCTGTTGTTTTTGTTTTGTGGTATTCTGTACATCTTTCCTCTGTTTCCTCTTTCTTTAAGCTATGTCTTGTTTGGGGAATTTCTGTGTGTGGTTGCCATTAGTTTTATAAAAAGTGAAGTTGCATATATACCATATTTTTTCTCCTTTAGAATACATTTAGTCTTTATCTTCCTTTGCTTGTCCACACCTGTCCTTCTTCTCCTTGTATGATTTTATTGTCACACATTATCCCTGTTTATGCTATGAGTTTTTGGCAATCCTACTGGTAGTGTTATGACCTTAGGTTCTTTGTTTCAGGTAGGATTAACTCCCTTGAGTATTTCCTGCAATGGAGGTTTTCTAGTGATAAAATTCCTCAGCTTCTCTATGTCTGGGAATGTTCTTATTTCTCCTTCATATTTAAAGGACAATTTTTCTGGATATAATATGCATGGCTGGTAATTTCTCTCTTTCAGGTGTTTGAATATTTGGTTTCACTCTCTTCTTGCTTGTAAAGTTTATGCTGAGAAGTCGGGTGAAATTCTGGTGAGTTTCCTTTCTTCTTTTCTCTGAATGCTTTGAGAATTTTTTCTTTGTCAATAATTTTTGACAGCTTCATTACCAAGTGCCTTGGAGAGGGCCTTTTTGGATTGAGGTAACTAGGTGTTATTTGCTTCTTGGATTCGAAGATATAGTTTTTTCCCCATAGATTTGGGAAGTTCTCATTACTATTTGTTTTAATAAACTCTCCATTCCATATTATCTCTCTCTCTTCCTCCTCCACTATGCCTATGATTCTGATGTGTGTGTGTGTTTTTTAATGGAATCAGAGAGGTCTTTCATAGGGCTATTTTGTATTTCTTTATTCTCTTCTTTCCTCTGCATCATTTCTTGATTCCTATCTTCAATATTACTAGTTCTTTCCTCTAACTGGTTCTGTTTTCTATGCTCACTCTTAATTTCTTTGCCTACTTCATTTCCAGGATTTCTGCTATATTCTTTTTAACAATTCAATTTCTTTGGAGAAATACCCATTTTGTTTATTAATTTGTTTTCTAAGTAAGCTGAATTGCCTGTCTGTATTTTCTCACATCTCATTGAGTATTTTCAGAACTGCAATCTTGAAATCTCTGTCATTCAACTCACAAAATTCTGTGTGTTCCATTCTGTTTTCTGGGAATTATTCATTTTCTTTCTGTACATCTTTGTTGTGGTGGTTGTTCACGGTGTTTCTTGTTCTCCTTTGTTTTCCCATTTATCTCTGAGTAGGTCTTTCTACTCTGTTCCAGTAGATGGCACTGAATTGTAAGATGTTTTTCCTCTGTGTCCTCACAGTTTTGAGCCTCTGTGGCTTCAGTAGGACTGTACTGCCTCTGATGCTTGGGGGTGAGGTTTGTTTTTCCTTCATGGTAATGGCAGTCCCTGACCTCCAATGGTCTAGCCCAGTGGTCTTCAAACCGCGGCTCCTGAGCCACATGTGGCTCTTTGGCCCCTTGAGCGTTCTAACGCCACTTCTTCAAGATAGACTTGCCCAGGCTGAAAACCGACTTATGTGCGTGGGCCACAAAGTTTCAATCATACTGTATGTGTGTGCCTGGCACACGGTATTTTGTGGAAGAGCCACACTCAAGAGGCCAAAGAGCCACATGAGACATGGTTTGCCGACCTGGCCCAAGAACCCCTCCTGGGGTTCAGTCACAGAGGGAAACTGTTTCTACTAAGACAGCTCTTGGCCTGCAGACAATACACTCCTGAAAACAATCCAAGGGCAATGGGAGGCGAGACCTGGGAGTATAATCAGTGGCAGGGCTCTGCGATCTACATCCTTTACCTGAATGCAGGCAGCTAGGCCCAGCTGTGGGGAGTGACTATGTAGGGAGCAACTCTATAAGGAGGGTGTCTGCTGACTTGCAGCTTATGCATGCAACTCAGATCTCATTCACAACGTGCCACCATGGTTCAGACACTCTCTCTCACTGTTTATGTGTGCAATCACACAATGCGGCCACTCTGGTGGCTATTCCAACAGCCAGCCACTTGTTGGCTTAGCTTTCTGTTGGTCCAGACCAGCTGAAGAAAATGCCCAAGACTGCTGCCGTTATTTCCCAGCTGCACTGTAGCCATATTCAGCTTCCCTCCCTTCTCTCGTTTCCCCACTTATTCCAAGGAGCCCACTTTAGTTGTTCTAATGTTCAGGTCTCTCAGGCATGCATCTGTGTTGAGCAGGTACTTCTTTGTTGAATTATGGTTATTTTGTTGAAATGTTAGAAGGAGAGGATAGATGTGCCCTTACACTGCCATTCCTCTGATGTCACTCCCCCAAATTAAATAAATTTTAATTTAATTTTAAGTAGCTACAGGGGCTAATGGCTACTATCATGGATACTGCAGTTCTAGAAGAAAATTGACTAAAGAGAAATTCTAGCTAAATGCAATGGATGAAACTTGGTTGAGACCCATATAGAAAAGTTAGTTATAAATGACAACTTAAGGGCAATAATGAATATGGACTAGTATTAGACAATATCGAAAATTGTTATTTTATTTGGTCTGATAACTACCCATAATTCTTAGTATTAAAATACTAGAGGCCTGTAGGGCTATTCTGCCTCTGTTGCTTGGAGGGGAGGGGGGTCCCTCAGTCGGCCTGTCCCCCCTCACAATCCTGGAACCCTCAGGGGTGGGAGGTGACCCAGAAATCAGGGGAAGGCATTGCTTCCATCACACCTCTGCTGCTGCCACTGCCAGCAGCACAAGCCTTGGCCAGCCCTAGTTACCTGAGCCTCGGGTGGCCCAGGGCAGCTGGGCAGCCACCATCCAAGGCCTGCCTGTGCCTTGGGCCAGCCATGGGCAGCGGGCAGCTGCCATCTGAGGCTTGCCTGCACTTGGACTGGCCCTGGGCGGCTGGGGAGATGAGGGGACTGGGGGACTCCAGAGGCAGATACATGGAGCAGCCAGGCCCACCTGGGGGCAGGCCTGGTCATGCCATGCGCCTGCCATCCCAACAGGGCTGAGGGGATTTGGCAGCTCCATCTTTGAGTGACAGTCAATTAGCATATTCTCTCTTTATTATATAGGATGCTTAAGTATTAAAGGGTAAAATGTCATGTTGTCTGCTGCTCAATCTTTAAGTGTCTCTGTGAGTATGAGATTAGAGGAGACTAAGGAAATATGACAACTAAATTCAAATGTATCATTCTTGAATGGACCCTAGAACAAATAAAGACCATTATTTAAATCTGAATAAAGTCTGTGTAGTTATTTAATGGGATTGTAACAATACTTATTTCTCACATTTAATAATTAATAATATGATTTTGTTAGCATTAGGGGAAGCTAGATAAAGGGTATATGAGATATCTGTACTATTTTTGTAACTATTCTGTAAGTCTAAAATTATCTCAAAATAAAAAGTTTTTTTAAAAATTGCCCTAAGTATGGCAGGATAGTAAGAAGGTAGGAAAAAAATTCTAGGCAAGTGGAATGGGAAAATTGAGACAAGAA